>VBSM01003143.1:39277891-39308654 GCA_008086735.1 Cheirogaleus medius
GGTTCTGACTGATTAAAACTATGGTGCTCAAATGGTGGTAGTACTCATCAGGGCAGGGAGTGGGGTGGGGGGAGATCCACAACCTTGGGATATGGCGAGCATTGTGTGTGTGTGTGGGGATACCTCTAACCCTTCTTAGGGAGAGGCAAAGAAATATAATGTAACCAAAATGTCAAAAAAAAATCTTTTATCAGGTGGTGGGCAGGTGTGGGGTAGGGGAAGAGTGTATACTTACATAATGAGTGTGACATGCACCTCCAGGAGGTCAACATGCTTGAAGCTCTAGCACAGCGGTGGGGGGGGGGGTTGGCAGGGGCAATATATGTAATCCTAACAATTTTTGTACCCCCATAACATAATGAAATAAAAAAAAAGAAAGGAAAAAAAAGAGTTGTTTCAAATTCATTTTTAGTTTCAACTTGGTTTGTACATACACCTGTTGAGAAAGTGACATACACTTTTAACACTAATACAAGTTAAAGACAAAGATGTTTTTCATCTTTATCAAAGTTCCTTTCCTTTAGTAGATGTACAGTTATAACCCAACCTACTTTTCAGCTTTATTACTTTTCATGACAAATTCTCAGAAGGAATAAGTTTCCCACGTAATAGATTTTTAACTTAAAAGTATAATCCTCTTCCTGATACCTGAAATTTGTCAACTGAAGAATTACTTGTGTTGAAACAAACTGATAAAAATGTACTATCCTGTACATAAAATAAGGATGTGTAGAGGATGGTGGAAAGGTAACTCAGAAAAATTCCAGTTATTTGGAATATTTGACTAAAGACAGACAACCATCTGTCTGTAAAGATGAGAAATTTTCCTCATTTTTCCTCTTCCCCTCCTATACCACATAGCTCCTTCCATCTAGACCCTAGAAAACCTTATTTGTTTGTTTCTAGCACTAAAATTTTATATACATTAAATGAACCTGAATATGATGATGATTATCATCAGAGCATTTAAAAAAACTGTTTCAATGGAAAAATGGCAAACATACAGTAAAGGAAAAATAGTAAACTATCATGCTTTTTAACAGAAGACTATTATTTCAACGATGCAAACAGATCAAATATTTCAGTATATATTTAGTTGTATTTGATTCCTGAGACCTTTCTATGTATTTGTTTTTATAAAGTATGAGTTCATTAATTTGGAGAACAAATATAGGCATCAAAATCTCCGCTTGAAATAAATTTCAGGTGATAATAACTAACAGTAACATACACATATTGCCACAGGTGCATCTGGGAAATATATCTTTAAGAGACATGTGATAATGATATAATGGATGGTCCAGAAGTTTCTTTGTATTATAGTTTTATTGCAAGAAATTTTTTGACTTTTATAACATCAGCACAAAACAATTCAATTGAGGCTAGCCCCCAACAACATTTTGTCAAAATTTATCAATATAAATTACACTTGTACATTGTTTTGTTCATAATTAAGTGCATTTTGTATGATGTGGCTTGTACTTCTTTGTTTTTTTTAATGTCATCTTTTCTTGAACAAGAATTAACTGTCAATGTAATTAACACTGAAAATTCATTTTAATTATGTTATTATGATTAGGTGGGAGTGCCCAGTTGTTGTCCTGGATATCTTTGCTTTGGCAAAATTACAATGAAGAAGAGTTAAGCTTCAAACACATCACTCAGGAGTCAAAAAGTCTAATTTTGTTCCCTCCTTATGCAAAACACTTTAGCAAAGAGATGCTAATTTAATTTTGATTCTTATTCATCTCCTTTCTGTTTGGGGTATACTGCTTCTGTAACTAAGTGAAAGTTTTCTGTGTATTATCCCTACCTCATGAGGTGTTAGTTCATCTAATTTATAATATCTACTAATATGATGAATTACAGTGTAGAGTGGAGGAATAAGAAGAAATATGTACCAGGAGTCTGGAATCTTGGATTCGTATTCCACTTCTCCAACTTGTCATTCTATTTATTCAAAAGTAAAATGTTTAATTATGATAGCTAACAATATCTTGATTTAAAGGAGACAAAATCTGTACCAGAATTCTACAAATATGTCTTGAATGACACATTTAAGCTACAATGCCATCTTGAGACAATTCTGAAGTCTAACAAATATTGGGTGATTTAGACAAATAATCTTACATGAGGACACTGGAAGTTTAAACAGAAGGTTTTACTTCTCTTTCTAGTTAATGAATGGCAATGCCAGAGTAGTGAATTGTATATAGCATATACACAATAAATATCCGTTCAAGGAAGCAAAGCAAGAAGTAAGGGTGAAAAAAGATTTTTTAAAAAGGCCAAGCAAGCAGAATTAGAAGCATCAACTAATCTGATTTTATTTCATTCTCTCTACATATGAACATTGATTTTGAAACTTTTGGAATGAAACTAATTTGGTCTAATAATATATAATTATATCCATATCTCTATCTATCTGTACCTATTTTAAGTCTATGCTATGTTTAATTGGCAATTAATTGGTGTTTGATCTCCAGTCACTATAATATAACTGAGTTAGTTTCTTTATTCTCAATTTTGATCCTTCAGACCCATATTTGTTCAGAACAAAGGTAATTCATTTGAAACTACTTTACTATATGAAGTGAAAAAGGCCAAAGGGAGTCATCCATAATTCTTCATTAGTCAGTGACTACTTCTCTAAGCATCTCTTAAAATGTCAAAGCTACATGGAAGTGAGACAATACTTTTACTCTTTCCCATACAATTTAAATAATGCTAAAATCAGTGGTAAAATTTAATAAAACTATGCTATAAAAGTACCTACTGCAATGTGATCTGATTCAATTAAAGAATACTGATGTAAAAAAACGCTTCAAAGTGACACAATTATTTGAACTTTGAAAATTTTGTGTTGCAAAATAAACAGAAGAAAAGTGGTAGGAAGCATTCAGTATCTAAAATGTTATTAATACATGTAAATCTGTCTCATGTAGCATGAGTTCACTTATTCCACCAAGATTTAGTCTCTCTCATAAAAGTGAATGCAATAAGATTCCAAAATTAGGAGCATATATGGGCTTCAGTCATTTATTTAGACTATGAAATTTTGACTCATATTAAGATTGTTTTTAGTTGTAAATAATAAGTATTAATGAAGCAAAATTAATAAAATTTTATAATGCTTAAAGTAGTAATATATTGAAGAGAAATATATATTCAAGAAATGTTTTTAAATATTTTTATCTGCTATTATTAGTCTTTATATTTTTCTCTTCCCTTCTATCCACAAATAGAGTTTCTAATAAGAAAGAATTCTTCATGTTCCAAGAAACAGTGTATAAAATTAGTGAATAATAGTAAGCACAAAAAGCAGCCCAGTAAAGTTTCCCTGTGAGTATATAAGCAAGAAATAATATAAAATAGTTGCAAAGTCAAAAAGAAATATGTTCTTTCCCAAAGGGAAATAAATATGTATTGCGAAGTAGAATATAATATAAAACCTGCAAAGTAGTATTATAACCCAGCCTGAAATATTAATTGAATGTCTCAACACACATTTATTAATGAAACTAACAGATTTTTTAATTAAAGTTAAGAATAAGGTAACTGTAATCATGTAGCTGCTGTACAGAAAAATTGAAATAGAAGAAATCTAAGGGAAAGAAAGCAAATTGTTTATAAATAACAGTCTTTATAATAATTATATATTTCTTTCATTTTATATATTTATTTCAGTATTCTACTAAATACTATTTTTCTTTCAATATTGAATAGAATGCTAGAATATATTGTTTACACAGAAAACATAATATAATATAATAAAATTTTTAAATCTATTAATATTTGAAGAACAAATATAAGGATGCAATTATTTAGTTTAGTCTTAGTTTTTCCTCTAAGATCTAGAACAAGACAAGGATGCTCACTTTCACCACTTGTATTCAACAAAGTACTGAAAGTCTTAGCCAGAGTAATTAAGAAAGAGAAAGAAATAAAGGGCATCTGTATTGGATAAAAGGAAGTCAAATTGTTTCTGTTTGCAGATGACATGATATTATATCTACAAAAAAAACTAAAGACTCCACCAAAAAATCATTAGAACTGATAAACAAATTCAGTAAAGCTATAGGATACAAAATCAACATACAAAAGTCAGTAGATTTCTATAAACCAATAGTAAATAATCTGAAAAAGAAATCAAGAATGTAATCCTATTTATAGCAGCTATAAAAAAAAAATACCTAGAAATGAGTTTAACTAAGAAGGCAAAACACCTCTCTGGGAAAACTGTAAAACACTAATGAAAAAAATTGAAGAGAACACAAAACAATGAAAATGAAAAGATATCTCATGTTCAAAGATTGTTAGAATTAACATTAAAATGTTCATACTATCCAAAGCAATCTATGTATCCAATGCAATCTTTACCAAAATACCAAGGACATTCTTCTCAGAAATAGAAAAAAATATGGTAAAATTCATGTATAACTACAAAATGCCCTTAATAGCCAAAGAAATCCTGAGGAAAAAAATAGTACCAACAATAGCAACAAAAAACTTGAGTTATCACAAGGTTTGGCTTCAAAAGTATTACAAATCTATAGTAACTAAAACAGCACAATAATGGCATAAAAACAAACACATAGACCAATGAAACAAAATAGAGAACCCAGAAATAAATCCACATATTTGCAACCAACTGATTTTTGACACAGGTTCCAAGAACACACATTGGAATGATTCTAAGAACAATCTTCTCAATAAATAGTGCTGTGAAAACTTGATATCTATATGCAGAAGAATGAAACTAGACGCCTATCCTCTACCATATGCAAAAATCAACTCCATTTAAAAAAAAAAAGATTTAAATGTAAGATCTAAAGCTATAAAACTACTAAAAGAAAAAAAGGGGAAATGCTTCAGGATATTGGCCTAGGCAAGATTTTATGGATAAGACCTCAAAAGCGTAGGCAACAAAAGCAAAATTAGATAGATTATATCAAACTAAACAGCTTCTGCAGAGCAAAGGAAATAATCAACAAAGAAAAGACAATCTACGGAATGGGAGAGAATATTTACAAATTATCCATCTGACAAAGGATTAATAGCCATAATATATAAGGAATTCAAACAATTCAACAGCAAAAATTATACATGATCTGATTAAAAAATGAGCAAATGATCAAAATAGCTCTCAAAAGAAGACATGCAAATGGCCAACAGGTATTTATATAAGCTCCACATCCCTAATCATTAGGGAAATGCAAATCATTAGGGAAATGCAAATCATTAGGGAAATGCAAAACCACAATGAGATAGCATCTCACCCCAGTTAAAATGGTTATAATCAAAAGGACAAAAAATAACAAACATGGATAAGGATACAGAGAAAGGGAAAATCTTATACATGGTTGATAGGAGTGAAAATTAGTACAGATAATATGGAAAACAATATGGATGTTCCTTATAAAACTAAAAATAGAACTACATGATCCAGCAATCTCACTGCTAGATATATATCAAAAGAAAGGATATCAGTTTGTTGAAGAGATGTGTGCTCTCCAATGTTTATTGAAGCACTGTTCATAATAACCAAGATATGGATTCAATCTGTGTCCACAAATGAATGAAAAAATTAAAAATGTGGCACATATGCACAATTGACTATTTAAGCATCAAAAAGAATGAAATTCTGTCATTTGCAACAACATGGATGAACCGAGGACATTAAGTTGTATGAAATAAGCCAGACACAGAAGGACAAATACTGCATGTTTTCAGCCACATGTGGGTGATAAAAAAGTTGATCTCATAGAATTCGAGAGTAGAATAGTGGTTAGCAGAGGCTGGGAAAGGTGGTGGGTGGGGGGGAGAGGAAGATAAGAAGTTGGTAAATGGGTACAGAAATAGATTTAGATAAGAAAAACAGGTTCTAGTGTTCTATAACATAGTAGGGTGATTATAGTTAACAATAATTTATTATATATTTCAAAATGCTAGATGACAGGGTTTTGAATGTTTTCCAAACAAAGAAATGATAAATATTTGAACTGATGGATATGCCAATGATTCTGATTTGGTCAATACATATTATACATGTATAGAAACAACACTTGTATCCCAATATATGCACAATTATGCTAACTAAAAATAAAAAAATTAAAAAGACATAACAAATAGAAAAGAAAGAAATCTAAGTATTAGTAACAAAAAATCTCAGTTTTGTTATTACAACCAATTAAAGTAAATTGAGCATATTTGAAACTGAAAAAACTATTTAAAATAATTTAAGTATATTTAAAGCTAAAAATTCACTGTAAGAAATAATTAAGCTTCCTTAGAACTAATTGTCCACTGCTTCTGTATTATAAAGTAAAAAAATAATTTAATTATAAATTAGGAAAAAATGATCTAATAGAGTAAAATCCTAACTTGGCTCTAATCAATGTTCCAATGGCAAAGAACAATTAGCATGTACTTTCACCAGGTCCATTTGTAAATAACTCACCTGGTTGGCAATCTGCCGAGCGAGGACATCCATCCTTGATCCTGATTCTGATATCAATTTAGCTGCATAGATCACATCAGTTGTATGTTTTAGTGGTCCTTTGCCCCTAAAATAAAAGAATACATGTTAGTCACAGTGGTTCATGAAAAAAAAAAATCTCTAACTATACCGATGTATCTGTGTATATTCACATATAGTAAATATTTGCACCCCAAAGAACTGGCTATTGGTGTGACATACTTTAGTTTTGAACAGGCCCCAATTAGCTCCAGTATTAAATGAAAAAATTTTTTTTAATTGCAGATCTATTGTGTTAAGATTCAGGAAATACCACAAAGAAGACAAACTCCTTTTGATAAACATTCACAGGTGTATATTATAATAAAACTCAGTGTAGAGATACTCTTGGTGAATCTAGATAACTCAAGGCAAAGGTACTGATTCTAGGGGAAAACATAACTTTTGGGTATTGTATACATCCACCAGTGCATTTTGATCAGCAGGGCTACTTTCAATATTCCTCTTTTGTGTTTTTTTTTTAATTTATTGGTTTGTAATATTTGTACATTTTATGGGGCATATGAAATATTTTGTTACATGCATAGAATGTATAATGATGAATTCAGAGTACCCATCATATTGAATATCATTTCTATAATACATGTTGGGAACATTTCAAGTTGTCCCTTCTAGTTACCATAAAATATATTAAACACAAATATTGTTGCTAACTATAGTCACCCTAGTCTGCTTTCAAATATTAGAACTTATTCCTTCTATCCAACTGTGTGTTTATACCCATTAATCATTCTCTCTTTATCTCCCACCAACTCCACACACACATACCCCTCCCAGCTTCTGGCAACTATCATTTTACTCTACCTGCATAAGATCAACTTTTCTATTAATAGCTCTCATGCATAAGTAAAACATGAGATATTTGTCTTTCTGTGTTTGGTTTATTTGATGTAAAATAATGAGCTCTAGTTCCATCCGTGTTGCTGCCAATGATAGGATTTCATTCGAGCAATATTTCATTGTGTATATATACTACATTTTCTTTATATTTTTGTCCGTCAATAGACACTTAGGTTGATTTTATACCTTTGCTATTGTGAATAGTATTGCAATAAATATGAATATTTAGGTATCCCTTTGATACACTGATTTCCTTTCCTTTGGAAAATATCCAGTAGTGGGATTGCTGGATTAAACAGTAGTTCAATTTTGGGGTTTTTGAGAATTCTCCATACTTTCTTCCATAGTGGCTATACTAATTTACATTCCCCAACCAACAGTGCATGAGTTCCCTTTTCTCTGCATCCTTGCAAGCATCTCTTTTTTCTTCTTTTATTTTTATTTTATTTTAATTAATTCATTTATATTTCAGAATATTACGGGGATACAAACATTTTAGTTACATATAATGCCTTTGCCTCACCCAAGCCAGAGTTACAAGCATGCCTATCCCCCATACAGTGTTTTCTGCACCTATTAGTTGTAAGTTTACCCATCCCCACCACATTCTTCCCACACACCCAGCACCCGATGAATATTCTTCCATATGAGCACCTAAATACTGCTCAGTTAGTACCAATTTGATGGCAAGTACATGTGGTGCTTGTTTTTCCATTCTTGTGATACTTCCCTTCAAAGGATGGGCTCTAGCTCCACCCAGGATAATATAAGAGCAATTCTGACTGGAGTAAGATAGTATCTCACTGGTTTTGATTAGCATTCCCCTGATTATTAGTGATGTTAAGTATTTTTTATATACCTGTTGGCCATTGGGGATTGCAAGCTAACAGTGGCTAATCCATATACACAGCTTGATTAGGCAAGAAAACATTCATTTGAGGTACAGAGTCATGTACTGGGTACCTTTTGTATGATCTTATTACTTCTTTGATCTTGTTTGCCTACTCTTCAGTTCTGCCACTTCAACATCATTATTTGAACATGAGAGAAGAAGAGAAAAATGATGGTAAGTCTAACTCAGAGAGCCCCAGAAAGTCAGTGAGGCCTATGAGCATACACCATTCATGTATTCTTACTTACATGGTTGATTTTTGTCCCTCTCTGTTCTCCCTGAATCTACTTACTTGCTGTTGAGCAGTTTCCCTTTTCCTGGAGTAAAAGTAAAAGGCGGTATATCATAGTAATTGAGTATCAATCCATAGTCATACTATGTTGGACTATTTCCCCAAAATAGACCACTTCTTACTATTTATGCAAATCGAACTAGATAAATCATTTTGTGCCTCAGGTTCTTCAGTGGTAACAGTAGCACTCACCACTTAGAGTCATTCTAAGGATTATATGAGCAAAACGCTCTCAATATTGCTTTAAACAAAGCAAGCATTCAAAAATATAAGTTGTTGTTATTGTTGTTGTTACTTTACAATTTTCATTTCTAATGCCATGGAATAAAAGTTGGATTGGTTTCAGGATTTTGCAAGGTAAGTAAAAAGAAAGAAGTGCACTTCTTATGTTTTTGGATCAACTTGCCATTTGTTCCTTGAGTGACTGAATATTTTGGTATAAGAGCAGCATTTATACAGAGTAAAATGGATATTGCCTTTGACACATTACTGTTAAAGGGTAGTCAAATACTCCCCTATCTAAATCTTTTTACTGGGAGCTCTACTCTTTAAAGATGTGCAACTGGACTAGGATATGATAAGGACATATTTTCTATCTTCTCTTTCCTAAGAAAATAGATGATTACCTGAATGAAAGTAGCTCTTCCATCCACTTAAAACCACTCCTCTTCTTATCTCCTAACCCTCTACTGAGCATCATCACACCGACTGTCAGAGTTTTAATTATTGGATTTCTGTTCCTTGTCTTTAGCAGAGAATAGGACCCTGAAAGAACAGCTCATTAAAGAAATTGTTTTGATGCTTCAGGGGGAGGAGGAAAAATAAGGAAGGTGGGAAAGAGGAATAAGCTGGTCAGGGTGAAAAAAGAAAGATTTTGTGAGGACAAGATACAGTGGAGTTAGAAGAGAAGGAGGTGAGGACAATCTGTCCATGTCTTATTTCTACCTTAGACTGACCTTGAGGGTAGACACCTTAATGTTAAATCTGATAAGATGTGTTGTTAGAGGAAAATCTTTGTTCACTAAGAAGGATAACACTATGTGATGATAAAAGACAGAGGGGATTCATACAAAACTAAATGATCAGAGAACTCTGCATCGGAAAAACTGAACTGCTTGTGCTCTGTATGCCAAAAAGGTACTTTCATTGCTTTTTTCCCATGGTGCCTCTTAAAATCATTATAAGCGAGTTTTTCTGTATAAATGAAACAGCAAGGCTAACACAATGAACACATCCTGGCTTCCTCCGAATCTACTGCCAAAGATTGCTTTGCAATAAAAAAAAATCAACATTAATCATTACACTATTTGAGTTGCTCTTATCAAATTTACATGTCAGACTGGACTAGATGCTATGTACCTGGTTATGTTCAAGAAAGGCATTGCATTTCATTATTTTGATGCATCTCCAGAGAAAGTTAAAACTTAAATAAAGCTGTCTAAGCTCCCGAAAGGCAATGAATCAATTTTCAAGGTCTTAAACAATAGACAAAGGTTATTTCTAAGGAGAACAGCTAAGGTGCTCACAGCTTAAACAATAGACAGAGAGTTATATCTAAGGAACACAGCTAAAGTACTCTTCCCCTCAAAATAATATCTCTCCCTGTAAAAAAAATCCCTGGGCTAATGAAGGGGAAATTACCTCTAGCATAATGCATACCTTGTTACAAGACCACTACCTTAAACACACATAGAACTTTAAAGTAATGGTAATACACTATGACAGACAATAATTATTCTCTTCCCCATGTTCTTAATTAAATGTATTGCTTGGCAAGCTTCCTACTGAGTGCCAAAAATGTATGCACATTTTATAAATGATTCCATATCATGCCAAGCTTCCAGAGAATGCTACAATTACTGAAACTATAATACATTTTTAAAATTTTCAGCCTGAAATGTGCTATGTAATGAAGTCCTTTTAATTTATGAAATATATTCAAAGGTTGTTTGCTGCCTTCATTTTCATAATAGGTTCCCAGGATCTCCTGTCAGCAAATGGTATCTTAACTCTTGAGTTGGACCCTACAGAGAAAGATACACAGAGTAGGAAGGGGTAGATATGAGAAATATTTTAAAGAAATCAGATGCCAGAAATCTTTAATAAACAGTTATAATAATAATCCATCTTTCTTAAAAAAAAAAAAAAACGGCAGACCAAGCTCTGAAGTAGAGGGCCTACCAAATGACTATGTGAGTTTATGTATATGTTAATTAGCCATTCCACAATTTATATATATTTCAAAACATCATGCTGTGCACAACAAATATGTATAATTTTATACCAATTTAAAGGAATAAAATGTAATACAAATAAATTTTTAAAAATATAGGTTAGAAGGTATAATGGGAAAGGCTGCAATACCCCAGTGATGGTGATGCTATTACTGGTGTACCATAAACCTACCAGCGATTTCTCAAACTGCCCATCCTTGAACTCTCATTTCTTTCCCTGAACTCATCCCATTTCTGGCATTCAGTCTTCTCTCCGATCTCTTTTGATTTGCACGAGAAATAAGAAGATGGTTCAGATTAGTAACAGCTCAATTAACTAGGGCTCTGGTTTAAAAACATAAAATACTAAATGTTTTTATAGACTTATTTTGTCTTTTGAGGGACAGAGAATATCTATGAAATAATTTGGTATTTTTCTACTACTGATTAAAAACAAAACAGGAAGCTTAATTATATCATTTATATTTTATAGTCCCTAAATCTTTGATAACATTATATCATTATCTTTTTCAAGACTGAAAACTTTCCCTTTAATCCTCTTTTCTATTGATATTTATATAGAATAAGTCCCATGGCATTGTGGTTCACTTAATAGGCAAAAACAATAATACCATATATTTTCTTTCATAATAATAATTAACACATTTAGCATTTTCTACATGCTAGGCACTATTCCATACATACACTAATTTTATAAAAATCATAATTATATAAATTTAGTTTTATTGTCCTTATTTTGAAGATGAGGAAGCTGAGAGAAGTTAAATATATCTTGACCTAGTTATGCAGTTAGTAAGTACTGGAGATGGGATTTGAACTCAAACAACCTTGCTACAGAATCTACTTTTAACAACTATGCTATACTGCATCCCATAAAACACCCTACGTTTTAAAAATATTAAAAGATCTCCTTAGATATTGATGGGCATTACGATGAACACATAGAGAGCAAAGACCGGGGTTAGATTTGGGTAATGGGTAGTTAGGATGTCAAATAACAGAGACTTGCTCAGCTCAGACACAACAACCTTAAGGAATACAACCTAAATCTGTGTTCCAGTAAAATAAAAAATATGCTATATCACTGCATAGAATTTTAGGGTCATGGTAAATGGTTGAAATGGCCCCAGTATCCTTTAGTCCTGGGGTTTCTTTCTTGAGATATTATTACTTTTTTCTGTCTCTTATGTCCATTACATTTCCTCCCTTTCCCCTCTCCCTGGATTGTAAACACTACACTCAAACTCAGCCAATACATGTGCCATGCTAGATGAGAGACTGCACTTTGGTGTTTGATTATAATATAACAAATAAAACTTTTATCTAAGAGTCTTAGCTTTTGGTATAGTTATTTATTTCTAACATTCAAATTTAGTGCTGCAATAAAGTAGATTGAAAGGAGTACAGACTTGGGAAGGTATTTTGTCTGCAGCTCAGTACTAACACTTATTAGCTAAGTAGACTTTTCTGGTCTGAATTTATTTTCTTTACATTAAAATTATGATTGTGATATTTGTCACATGGTAAGGAACATAAAATCAAATGTTTTATACAATATTTGGTATATAGTAGGTGCTCATCAAGTGTAATTTTTCTTTCCCTTCTTCCTTTACAAATAATATTTTGTAAAAAATTTACCTTTTGATTTATTTAAAAATGACAGCACTTGCCAGATAATATCAACTGAATTGATGATATTGAGTTCCCTCTTACACCTGCTTACAGTATTACTCTGTAGAGCCATGACTAAAATATCATTTTACTAAGACAAAAAGTATATAAAATATATATAAACATAAATCCTGTGTGTGCGCATGTATGTAGTTATTATATTTTAAGGTTGTTCTTTAACCCCTAATACAGTTTATTTACATTTAGTGACAGATTTTTAGGGTAGTTTAACTTCCTAGGATTAATGATTTAGCTCTACAAAGGTACTATCAGAATTCCCTTACTTGTAATTCCATATCAGATACACACACAAAAAAGTAATTATCATGGAAACAACCATAAATGATGAGATGAAGAGAGATACCAGACTCAAGCAAAGACATACTGTTCTTCTACTATTCAAACATGAAATTTTAATTAGGCAACTTTCTCCCTCTGGATGTTACTTTCTTTTGTAAAGTGTCATTCTCAAGTTTTGAGGACCCTATAAAAGTCCTTGGAAAATCAGCTAGTGAATAATCAGCTAGCAATCATCTTGAGTAATTAGTATCCCAAGGAACCTTTGGGATTCCAGTCTGAAAAAGGTGTTGCTCCATGAAAGAGGAAAAATATTTGTTTGAGCATTATATGTGTATATATGTGTGCGTATGTATACATACATATATACATACACACATATATAAAAGTGCATATATTTCTCATTTCTGCTTTTCTTATTCTGTACTATTCAGAGTAGCCTAATTGCTCTAACAACATCAAAACGATTCAGTGGTTTAACATAATAAAGTTTATTTCTCTCTCACATACAGTAAAGGTGGATTGTGAGGTGGTGGGTTGTGTACCACGTACTTGTATCAGACTCCACGTACAGTCTATCTGTAAGAACTTGCGTCCCCTAAGGCTTCAGAGCTCTCTGTTGGATCCATTGCATGTGGACATCCAACACCAGAAAAGAATGAGAATAAAGGATATCATAGGAGGCTTTAGGGGTCAGGATAGAAATTGGCACATATCACACCCACTCACATTCTATTTGGGCCTAGAAAGCAAAGAAAACAGGGTTTTCTGAACTCATAGGATTGCCTCTGCCATGTTCCCAGGGGTGCTAAAATTTTATATATATATGTATATTTCATTACAGCAACACAAGGCTGTGTTCCTTGTGAAAGGAAATTTGGATGTCACAAAGTAAATGCGGAAAATTGGGAAAGAACTAAGGCCCGTCGCCAATACAGCTTAAATTATAAGACATACTCTGCCTGGGCACAAGACCAATTTTATTTCTTATTTTGAAATTATCACAATGTAGATGATCTCTTATTAAAAATAAAAATCACAAAAGTACTTTGTGCATGTTAATGATAGTCTTTCACATTCAATGTTGCATTTGTTTATGAAACAAAGATAGGGCTTATTTCAGAGATATTTTTGGGGATCAGCCAGGGAGAATACTTGTTATTATCATTGCTATTGGTGCTGCTATTGTAACTGTTGTGGTTGTTGTTGGTGGTGGTGGTGTGTGTGTGTGTGTGTGTGTGTGTATGGAGAGAGTGGGGATTCCCTTCTTCAAATTCACAAACTAGTTTTCTAAAAAGATCTAAGACATAAATCTTTTATCTGTTCTTCAGCCTTCAAATTTCCCAATTTACTCTTTACTTGTCAGTGATATATCAAATCCTAGACAAGCTACAGAATTTAGAGGAGGATTTCATAGAGGGCCAAAAACATTCAACACATAGGTTGAAGGAAGCAAAAGTAGAATTAGAATGAAGAATTTCTTTAGCAAAGTTTGTCTGTCTTTTGAGTTGTGGACAAAATAGAGGACACCTGGCTGGTTATGTTGATTTTTGTCTATAAAAAAACAGACTACCTTTCCTGGGCCTTTCTAAATGTGAAGATTTTACTATTTTTCTTTGTAACTTTGTACTGAAAACATACATAATAACAAACTTCACTGCATTATTATATGCTTACTATGTTCCACGCATTGTTACAATTGCTTACTTTTCTCACTCAATTATATACGGCACTGATGCATAGAGTTATGCAGCTTTTGTAATGCACAAATTTAAAAGTTGCTATTCACATCAATGGATATTTCCATAATTGTGCACATTATATCTTGTGCTGCCTTAAGTGTCCATTCTACTCCTAAAATATATTAACTTTGTCTTGTAAGCAAGAAAACAGAATCTTGGCAGCTCAAAGCTTCTTAACGTTTCTCCAACATATGTGAATACAGGTCAGTTTAAATTGAATAGCAAGAGGTTTAAGTCATTAGTACTTTAGGAGCAAATCAAAAATAAATCACATGGTGAAAGCATCATAATGTATTTTCTGTCAGTGTGCTTCTTAAAGGACTGAAAATCAATGGTTACCTCTGAATCAGTGGAATGTTTCATATATTGCAAAGAAATGTATAGGAACAAAATATTCCTAGCCATTGCTCGGCGTGGGTCCTATTAAAGCATCATCCTCTGTCTACCTAAATCAATCTCAATAACCTCTTCTTTGATCGAATTTCTTTTATCAGGAATCTGGCTTTTATATATTTTCTTTTTCTTTTTTTCCCCCATTTTACTTGGGTCTGAAAGTAGACATGAATATATCGAGGGGGGAAATGTCACAATTATTTTTCTCCCCTAATTGGACTTTTGGTTTATAGATACATGTAGCCTAGTTGTGAGGACCAAATATCGAGCATCAGAAGTTCTCTAGAACCAGAGATGAAATCATTAATATTAATTGAGAACCCTAGCACTGGAGGAAATTGTAGTTTCCAGATAACAACTTTTTTCTAGTAACTTTAACCTATTTTGACTGATTAAATTGTTTTAATATCACATCTAAAGATCATAGCCATCCAAGAAACACTGCCACTCTCATTTGTTCTTCTAATGGCAAAGAAGTTCTTGCATTGATCTAAAGGAAAAATGAGAGTTTGTAGTTGTATTTATTCTATTTGTTTTTAGACAGAGTCTTACTCTGTCACCCCAGGTAGAGTGCAGTGGCATCATCATAGCTCACTGCATTCTCAAACTCCTGGGCTCAAGTGATTCTTCTTGCCTCAGTGTCGCAAGTAGCTGGGACTGTAGGCGTGCACCACCATGCTCAGCTAATTCTTCTATTTTTGGTAGAGACAGGATCTCGCTCTTACTCAGGCTGGTCTCAAACTCACAAGCAATCTTCCTGCCTCAGCCTCCAAGAGTGCTAAGATTACAGGCGTGAGCCTCCAGGCCTGGCCACATTCATTCTAATTCTTACTGTTCCCTCTATAATCCATGACTGGCATCACTCTTGTATCAATTGTTTTCCTTATCCTTTTTCACATAATCTGTATATTAGTTTCCTATTGCTGCTGTAATAAATTATCACCAACTCAGTGATTTAACATAATATAAATATATTATTTTACATTTCTGGAGGAAGAAGTACAAAATAAGTTTCATTAGGCTAAATTGGGGGTGCCAGGAGGGCTGGTTCCTTCTGCAGGCTCTTAGAGGAGAATCCATTCCCTTGCCATTTTTAGCTTCTAGTGACAGCCTATATTGACTTGTGGTCCCTTCTTCCATCTTCAAAATACATCACTACACACCTGCTTCTGTCATCACATGGATGGCCTTCTCCTTTCTGTTTTCCTCGGCTCCCTCTTGTAAAGACCTCTGTGATATCATTGGACCAACTCAAACAACCCAGGATGATCTCCCCATCTCAAGATCCTTAAGGTAATCACACCTACAAAATCCCTTTGCCATGTAAGGTACA
The DNA here is from genome assembly GCA_008086735.1 of Cheirogaleus medius. NCBI lineage: Eukaryota > Metazoa > Chordata > Mammalia > Primates > Cheirogaleidae > Cheirogaleus > Cheirogaleus medius. The sequence goes on from VBSM01003143.1 coordinate 39,294,124, forward strand.
TTCACGGGTTTGGGGAATTAGGAGGTAGACATCTTGGAAAGTGATTATTTAGACCACTACAGTCCTCAAGAGTCACTGCCAAGTACTCACAGCTGGCTCCTATGAGGAAGCTACTGGTTTTCCTGAACTTAAATCAAATCAGCTGGGACAAATTGACAGTGCTATGGTGGTTGCTTCTCCGGATTGCTAGCTCTTTTATTAATATGACCTATATCATTTCAACTGCCAGTGAAAGGGTCTGCTTCTTGGTCCTTAGTTGTTTGCTTGCTGTATGCTCCTTTACTTACAATTCATACCATAGGGGGGTAGCCTAGGAAAATTTGGAGACTTGGGAAAATCTGTTACCAGGGGAGACACTTTATGTGTCTGGTGTTATTCTCCTTCCCTAATACACCACAAATATATTTTAACCTGTGTTTTTCCTTTCCTGGCACTGTATCTTAAACACACACTCCCTGAAAGCACATCAGACTCCAGCATGGGGCAAGAGGAAAAAGGAACCTTAATCTAGGACAAGGGAAAAGTTTTTCAGATGATTGTTATATGTACTCATTTCCTCTTTGACACCCACAGGCCTTGAAAATCCTAGAATATAGCACATTCAAAAACTATACCCACTGAATACTTAAAGCAGTCACTTAGTAATGACATTGGATTGATATCTAAAACCACTTAAAGGACATGAACAGAAGCTTTTCAAAAGAAGATAGACTAATGGCCAAGAAACATATGAAAAAATGTTCAACATCTCTAATCATCAGGAAAATGCAAATCAAAACCACAATGAGATATCACTTAACTCCAGTGAGAATGGTTTTTATAAAAAGTCCCCAAACAACAAATGTTAGTGCAGACACAGAGGGATAGGAAAACTCATATACTGCTGGTGGAACTGCAAACTATTAATATTAATATTACAACCTCTATGGAAAGGAATATGGAGATATATGGAGATATCTCAACAAACTAAAAGTAGAACTAGCATTAGATATGGCAATGCCACTGCTGGGTATCTACCCAAAGGAAAAAAGGACATTCTATAAAAGAGACATATGCACATGAAATGTTTATAGCAGCACAATTCGCAATTACAAAGATGTGGAAACAACCCAAGTGCCCATCAATACATGAGTGGATTAAACAAACATGGTATATGTATATCATGGAGTTCTACTTAGCCATAAAAAAAATGACAAACTACCTATTGTATTATCCTGGATGGAGCTGGAGCCCATTCTTCTAAGTGAAGTATCACAAGAATGGAAAAACAAGCACCACATGTACTCACCATTAAATTAGTACTAATTGATCAACACTAAAGTGCACATATGGAAGCAACATTCATAGGGTGTCAAGAAGGTGAAAAGGGGGAGGAGGGGTTGGATAATTCCCACCTAACGGATGTGGTGAGCACTCTCTGGGGGATGGACACACTTGCTGGGCGGTGCAAAGGCAATATATGTAACCAAAGCGTTTGTATCCCCATAATATTCGGAAATAAAATAAATAAATAAACAAAAAAGAATCCTCTTGGAAGCAGTTGGTTATTGAAACTGTAAAATACAGGATAAACTTCTCAGTGCTGACTCTCCTGATTCATTGAGTAGTGAGAATTGACAAGAAAAGCCATTTTTATCTTCTCTCATACATGGGAAAGTTACCCCCACAATGCCCTTCTCTCTACTCCTCACAAAAGACTGTAAGTCATTATTCATCGACACCTTCTCAGGACATAATGGGAAATCAACTCAGCACCAACATTTGAAAACAAGCCTTTTTTCGCCTCACATACATTACTTCTCTGAGTGCACACATTAATCAAAGCCAATGTACTGTAAATACAATCACACTCTCTGACTGTGGGAGTCCCTCCTTTTCCTGTCGGCAGTGGCCTCAGCATTAATCATGTACACAATCTCTTACAAAGCTTGGGCATTTTTTCCAGCTTCCCCTTAAGCCATTGTGATATACTGGCTGCCCCTGCTCCTCTAATATCAGACCAAAGTTTATGGCTCAGAAAATAATTATTTTCAATTTAGGAAAATAATATAATTTAGCCATTGTTATTTAGTATTTTACTTTCCAAAGCCTGCCAACTCACTTATTCTGCACACAGTGTAGGCCCTGAGGTCTCAACAACACTAACAACAACAAAAAAACCCCATATAATCGTGAAAGGGCTACTAACTTAGTTAAGACCTTAATCACAACTAATAGATTGGGTTCAGGGTGGTTCTAGGGTCTGACTCGCCACCAGTCTCAGGTCCTGTTGTTGCTGAGATGATGAGAAACTTGCCAACTGATCTTTGGCTTGTCCTCCCTTTCCTTGTCTAGTTGGGTATAACTATAGTTTATTAAATTTTAGGATGTCATAAATCCTACCACTTTCAATTGGCTTATTCAGATTGAGCATGATTGGAGACACATTGTTTACGCAGCTAGTTTTCATTTCATTTCATGTTTATGTATCACTTTTGCTGTTCTCAATTGCTTTGCATGCTTTATTGAATTATTATATTGTGCAGTACCCAAAGTCGATTTTTTTGGAGTATGATTTTAAAATTTGAAATAATCGGCTCTAGTTCAGGCACATGCAATATTTTTTACAAATTTTCTCTTCATCAGGACTAATACTCAAGTATTTTTCTAATGCAATGTGAGACAACATACTTAATGCCCCCTCAATTAAAAGTTAAAGTGAAATCATTGTAAAACAGTAGTTATCCAGTGTCATGCCTAACTGTGTGATTCTCCCTCTCATCTGTACGTGCCCTTTCCCTAAAACTTTCTTGCCTTGGTATAAAATAGATTCACGCCATACCTATATGTTTAGACCTGCTTTTATATTGGGTGGCTCGGTCTGGAGGGTCTTATGTTGTTATTATACTGAACTATACTGAAAGGAATATAAGCTAGGCTTAGATTTTCCTCCCTCCCTCCCTCCATCCCTCCCTCCTTCATTTTCTATCTTTCTTTCTTTCTTTCTTTCTCTCTCTCTCTCTCTCTCTCTCTCTCTTTCTTTCTTTCTTTCTCTTTTTTTTTTCTCCATTCTGAACTTTCTTGGTCTTTGTTGGAAGGGGCAGGTGCTTTGTCTCTGCCCCAGCAGTGTGTCTTGGGTCATGGTGTCAGGATGTATTGGGCCACAGAGTTCCTCAGCCCTTTTCTACTGGGGGATCTAGTTCATCCAAGGTCTACCAGTTGTCTTTCTGAAAATAGGCCTTGGTGTTTTCCCAAAATTCTTCTGAAAGTTTTAACGATGGCAATTGAGCATATTGAACGTGATCAAGAAGGCTGCCTTTCTCTCCTGCCTAGAACTCCTCCCCAAACTCCAGTTTCTTTTTTGAAAATGTTATTTGAAACATGAGACACTAGGTCTCCAGTTAAATGGGGTTATTTAGGAAGAAATGAACAGGAAATGAGAAAGCCAATAGCCATGTGATAGGAAGATTACTGGGAATAAAATACAAATGCCTTTGCAGCTTTCAGGAGGAAGCTCCAAGAATTCATTTTGGTGGCTTACACTCTGGTGTTGAATAACTCCACCCACCCTGATGGAAAAAAGTGGCATTTTCCCAGGAGGCTGAAACCATTAAGATTGTGTGACTGTTCCATGGTCTCAGTTCCAAGAAGGCTAATATGTTTATGCCAGGAGCCGGCATCTCAAAGGCGTCCCTCTTCACATTGAGCTTTTGGTTGTTTAAACAGCAAAACATTCATAGTTTTAACCAAATGGGTTGCTTTGGGGCTTTCATTCAGCCTCCTTTGTCCAGCAGAATGAAATAATACATGCTTTACCTTCATCCCCTACATATGAATATTCATAAGTTAATATGTACGATTGTGCTAATAAATTATGTATATTATAAAACATATACAGAAATATACATTTTAAAGGGATTAAGATGAAAGAAACGATTTCAAATGTCTTGCTAATGATAATGTCATTAAAAAAATTTTAAGATACAATATTCCCTTAGGAGAAATTTGAAATGAGTATTAGATGATTCAAATCCATATTTCAAGTAATTTTTTTGATAACTAATTTTACTGGCCTAGTTCTTGTCAGTTTTTATTAGATCGTCATTGATTTTATTTTGTAATGTGGCTAACCAACATCTCCTCCTAGGAATAAGAGAATTGTCAACTCTGACATCTTCTCTTTCTTTGGGTGTCCCTTTTAATTATCATGATTTATTTTACTGAAAATTTTGAAACTATGGGTCCCATTTAAGGAGGGTTTGCTTAGTTAAAACTAGATAGCATAATTCCTAAATCCAGGCACACATTAATTTGATAATGTTGAGAGCTATTAAACAAGTAAAAGTATTCAAACAACCTTTTCAGAATGTAGAGCTCTTGTCTGTGATATACACTAAAGAGAGTATCACTGCCAATCATATATTAAATCCTGGTAAGGGTACAATTCTTATGTTTTATATAAATATAAATAAACTTTATACATTCTTTCCACTGTCCAAAATAACATCTGATAGCCCCATTTTGGAGATTACTATTTAAAGGCATAGCTCAAATGTTATTTTTTACAGATGGTCCTTCCAGTTGCCCAAAGCAGGAAATAAACCTTTTATTCCTCTGAACATATTCCTACCATTTTACGTATACCTTTCATGAGATCATCATGTTATGTATATATGTGTCTTAGCTCTTGAGCAAGACTGTAAGCTTGTTGGGGGCATGGTCCATGGCTGATTCATGCTTTGTTTCCTAGAGCAAGTGGAGGCAGAGAACTCAGTGGAGAGACCAGCCATGGATTGACATATAATAGTTCTTCAAAATATATTCATCTCAAGAGCTAAATTAATCAATTCCTTTTGCAAATAAACTTCATGGTTTTGAATTTTATTTTGTATTCTTGGCTCTATTAGGTATTACAAAAAAATAAAATTATTAGAAGACATGCATGAGAAAAGAGGGAAAGAAGAAAAAGTATTCTTTGTTTAAAGGTTCAAAATAAAAGTCAAATTCACAATAGGTAATCATCTTTGAATAACTAAAATTAGGCAGTGAATGATTATTCTAAAACATTTTTATTATAAAATTTTTAATATGTATGTACCTTCAACATGCTATAATCATCTATAATATATCCTCCTTCTTCTTTTCTAAATTAGTTCTCAAAAGAAACTATGAATAACCATAAGGATATATTTTTATTGCTTCTCATTTTAGATGCTGAGTATTAGAGATGGAAACATTATGTAAGTTAAAGAACAACTAAAAAGCAGTTTATTCCTGTGAGCACAGATGCTATAGTAAAGACAACAGGAATTATTTTTAGAAGCTTTTTAGACCAGCAAAGAACTAAAGGTGAAAGGGGAATTCAAATTGGATACCAGAAAGCATTGTTACAAATAATAATAAAACTCCAAAGAACAAAAGAACGGCTTATTTTTGAACATAGCCATTATTTAGAAACATGGCAAATACTTGAAAGGCTGGAAATTGTAGGTTCTGCTCTTTCTTCTGAGGGCACTGAGCTTGTGTATCCTTTACAGCAACCCATTTTCTACACACTCAGATGTTTCTCAAGGATCACCAAACTGAGGTTAGTGATTTAATTTTCTTTTCAAAGACTACATTTATATTATCATGCCAGACACATGATGACTAAGTGTGGGAAAAGTATACCAGGCCAGGCTTGGTGGAACTACAGAGGTTTTAGCTGTGGCAAATTGGACAAAAAGTAAGGTCATAGCTAGGTGATATGCATTGCTGATTATACTGAGTATTAAGGCCACCGTTATCAGAAGGCAGCCTCCTACTAGAGTTTGGCTCTTGAAAACCAGATTTTGTACCAACTGCCTACGAAGAGATTCTCAGTAAGCATAAGCTTATGTTCTTGTTGCAGTTTTACTTTAACAATGAATAGATGCACGTAACTCTGTCTCTGGCATATGTACTCATCCATTTCCACTGGATGACATTTCATCCTGGCTAATCCCATGTTATTTCAAACACACAATCCTACCTTATCCCTAGCTTCACCTAGTCTATTGCATTGAAATGGTTGAAGCCCCAATTTAGAAATCCCAGCCTACCTGTGGTCACCATGGGTGCCACTCTCAAATGCCCACCAGATACAAATATTTCCTCTCTTGCTGGTTCTACTTCCCTTTCTCTTCTTCCCTCTTGACCACATTTCCCTCCTGTAATCTTATTTCCCTCCTGTATATTTTATCTTCTCTTTCTCTTCCTTCTCTTTCTTCTTGTTTCTTTCTCTTTATTCTTTGACTCTTCTCTTCTTCTTCTATTAATACTATTTTTCCCTCTGTTCTGCTAGTTAAAACTGGAGACACTTGTTAATCTTAATTTATGTATTAAACAGATTGCTGACCCTTGGTTTCACAGAAGTTTTAATGTTACACATAAGTTTTGGTCCTAATTGTATGGCATTTCACAAACTAAAAAGGCACTTTCCCATAGACTGTTTAATTTTAGATATTCATAGCAAGCCAGGAATATAGGAATGGCAGAGATTATTAGGCCCAATTATAATAGAAAGTACCGATGTTCATGTAAACTAGTGCCTTTATCAAGTTCACATAGAAATTGGCAGAATAGTGATCAATCAATCCTGGTACTTCTGATTCTTGTTGTATGCTTATACTAGCTCAGGTTGCCAGTTTCTTTTATTCTCTTTGAGACCAAAAACACAATACACAGCCCCTCTTCCTCCTGTCCTTAAATATAAAAGAGTCTAATTTACTAAAACTCTTTGGGAATACCTATTTCACTTCAGTGAAGGGTTTTAATTAATTCATACATTTAGCAAATCATTGTTGATTTGTTATATGTGCGTGGCACTTTGCAATATTGATGGATGGGAACAAAAATAAGGTATGATCTCTGCTCTCTGCAACATAGAGTGACTGGCTGAAAATGTCACCGCATAGAAAGACCGTTTGGGCAAAAACTGTCTTCCTTTTTAGATCTTAAGCTTCATGAATGCAAAAGTAGAAAAGTAGTTCAGGCATCTATTTGTTTATTAATTTATTCCTTAGTTATTGTGCATTTTTACTATAGACCAAGATTTTTCCTAAGCATTTGTATACATGAAGCTTGAAATCTAATACGGAAGAGAGTAAAGTTAAAAAAAACACATGAATACATAAACAAATAAATAGTAATAAGATAGTTTCAGATGGTAATAGCAGTAAGATGAAAACTGGGTCATATGATAAAATACTTGGTTGAGGCAGGGGAGAATATTAGTTGAAGGAAAAAAATGATATCTATATCAAGTTTGGAACTGATAGAAGGCATATAATAACAATCATTGAATACAGATAACAAAAAAATACTGTTACATTTTAAAGTTTAATTGGAGTTATGAAAATCTAATCCACAAAGTGTTTCCAAAGGAGATAATATCTTTCTTCAATAAGCATTATAAACCATGCCTAATGACGTTAAAGGATAAAACTAATTAAAATGAGACAAGTAAAACAAAAAATGGATAATCAGAGTGAATGTGAATCATGATACTTTGTAATCACAAATGCCTTTGAATTATACAATTATAGAAACTAATAGTTGAATGGGAACTCGATGGCCAATTAGTCTGGGCTCTCTCAATTGTGGAAATAATTTCTACAAACTCCATGACTAATGGCTATCTAATTTCTCATTGCAAATTTCCACATTGGGGCCCATGACACCATGGAATAGGTTTATTTGCGTTGGATCGACAGCTTTAACTGTTAGCTGTTTCTTTAAATTGAGCAAAAATTTGCTGAATTCCTCACATTGGTCCTAGGTCTACTCTCTGAATTAACACAGTATGCATTTGCTGCAAGAGTGAAGGGTTAGATTCAGATACCTGGAATGGTTGTTAGGATACCTTTGTATTTTCTGACAAATACAGTTTAGAATACTGAGGAAGAAAAAGGACATTTAAAAAAATAAATACAATAAACAAGCAAAGCAAAAGGTAAAAACCTTCTTTACATGAAAGTGGTAACTAATAAGAGTAACTAATTGCTCTGTTAGAAACAATCAAGGGAAGAAGAGAAGAAATAAGTGGAAAAAACAGCTGATATTATAGTCAAGATTTGGGCAGATCTAGAGAAGTATATGTGGTACAGTGTTCTTACCAAAATTCACCTCCACTACAAAGAGAAGATGACATAAAATGTTGGAAGAACAAACTGAGCCCTTCTCAGATAATTACAGTAATAGGCAGCAGCTGACAGAGGGAAAGATATTAAACTTACCTTTAATCAAGTTTTAATGAAGAACTAAAGTGTCAGAATTGACACTGTGTAAAACAGGTTGTGGAAGTCTGGTGGCTTTATGGAAAAGGGGTGAGGGAATAAGAGAGAAGAGATGGAAACCCTAACTTTAGTATTTCAAGCTTTAGTTAGAACTAAATTTAGAGTAAGACAAAATGTGATATTTAATATGGAGCTAGATTTTTTGGGATTTAACCATGATTATGAATGTAAATAAGTTAATGAAGGGAAATAGGTATATATTTCAAGGTCTTAATCACTTTTGAAACATCTGTTATGGTTTATTTTGCATCATCTGAAAAAAAATATGTGTGTGTGTGTACACACATAGATATGTGTGTGCATATACCTGACTCCCTTCTCTATAAACAAGTTTTTATCTTCCTACAAACAACTTTCAGGCTCTGTTCAACCTCGTATACCCCAACCTCGTATACCCATTTATGCCTCAGTTGCTTATTTTGATCATTCTTCCTGGATATTTCTAATCCTCATTTAACAACTAGTTCTATCTCTGCCAAAATTGTTGCCATCAACACCAAGAATCTTGTTTTGCTGACACCTTGGGAGTTGAAGGGAAGATAGTCTCCACTTACAGTCACTACTTAATCTCTCCAAGTATCAATTTTAACATCTTTAAAAAGGATATAGTAATTATAGTAATGTCCATTTTGCCCATTTCATGGAATAGTTTCCAGAATTAACAGATTAGTATATATGGAAGTATTTTCTGGACTTCAAATTCCTATAGAGATATATCAATGTTATTGAAAATCTGCATATGATTTGGCCTTATTTGAGACAAATATTTTAGTAATCTGACATAGCTATCTATAAAATAGATAAATACATACCTTTAAATACATACTTGCCTAAATATCATATAAATGTGCATAGGAAATTTTCCATATTTGAAGTTGTATTGCAAAAATATGCATATTTATATAATAAAATACCCCCTTTGGCTCAACAAGAAGTGCCTGTGGGTTACCATGGCATTATAAGCAGGAAATCAATAGCCCTGAAGATGCCTGGCAGTAGCTTTTTGGGAAGCTGTTTGGCATAAAGTTAGCACTCAAATATTTGTTGAATGAAGGGCAGGCAGAATTTCATTTCTTCTCTTTTCCAATTAATCATTGTGGCAAAGGAGTGGCCAGTGAGATTTTTTGGTAGACTTAACCTTTGCAAGAAAAAAAAAGTTAGTCCTTGGGACTGCAAACTGGTATAACCTCTATGGAAAGTAATATGGAGATACCTCAAAGAGCTAAAAGTATAATTACCATTTGATCCAGCAGTTCCACTATTGGGCATCTACCCAAAGGAAAAAAAGACATTCTATGATAAAGACATCTACACTCGAATGTTTATGGCAGCACAATTCACAATTGCAAAGATGTGGAAACCACCCAAGTGCCCATCAATACATGAGTGGATTCATAAAATGTGGTATATGTATACCATGGAGTACTACTCAGCCACAAAAAACAGTGGTGAACCAACACCTCTTGTATTATCCTGGATGGAGCTGGAGCCCATTCTCCTAAGTATCACAAGAAGAGGAAAACAAGCACCACATGTACTCACAATCAAATTGGTACTAATTGATCAACATTTACATGCACATATGGAAGAAATGTTCGTCAGGTGTTAGGCAGGTGGGCAGGGAGGAGTGGATGGGTATATTCACACCTAATGGATGTGGTTCATATTGTCTGGGGGATAGGCATGATTGTAGCTCTGACTCTGGTGGAACAAAGGCAATATATGTTACCTAAATGCTTGTACTCCCATAATATTCTGAAATTAAATATATATATATATTTAAAAATACCTTTTTTGGTCTCACATATATATATAAGACCACATAATGCATGTTTCTTTGCATGTATATTTATCTATGTAATTTTCATGAAATATGCTCTTCGAGGAAAGAGTATATTAGGTTAAAGAGTTTAGCACATTATATCAATCACAGTATTGAGTGGATTAGCATTCAACAAATACTTGTTTTGTCAAAAATTATAAATCTATGTAAGTTACATATATGAGTATTGGTTAAAATTATGTTTACTGGATCTGAACTATCACAAATTTTAAAATAGAGTATACTAAATCATGTAACATATATGTGTGTATATTTTAAACATATACCTATATACATCCACAACACACCAGCATTTTGCTAATGTACTTTTAACTGACAACTTCAAATGTTTGTACTACAGGCTTTGATTTCAATAAAAACCTTCTAGTTATTTAAAAAAAAATTATTGAGAGAAATTATTTCAGCAATTGAATGCTTGTAAAACAAATAGGATAAAGGTCATGAAGTTGAATGTAGGTGCGGCACTGTAGAGAAATAAGACCAAATTTTTTAAATTTAGATTTTGTGTTAGCTGTGTTCATGGAACATCTGTTATGCCATTATGACAGGTGTTTATTAATATGGATGTCTAATCAAATCTCTTGGTTGCTAATAGCTTGGCAATTCATCATCTAAATATTGTCAAAATCCTTGATTATATGTTGAAAACTGTGGATAATTGATTCAAAGCTGTTTTCTTTGAATAGATTAAAAACTAAAACCTGTCCAGAGCACTTTCCTTTAGAATCTCAACATTTTTCTGAAATTTCTAAAATGTTTTAGTAGTGAGAACTTGTGAAGGAATAAAAGCCTTCTACAAACTTGGATTAAGCCCTCTTAAGGATCAAAGTTTCTTTAGATACTTCATTTTACAAATGAAAATAATTTTGTTATTGCCATGGGCTATAAGTGAATGCAGAGAAGGGAAGTAACAAAATAAAACAGTTCTGGTATATATATAAAGAATGCCCTATGGAAAACAATTTTGGGTGCATTCAAGCTTAGATTTTTAAAATTAAATATTCTTGAAATTATTCAATATGTTCTGAATAATAGGAGCCTACAAGAAGCAATTTGGTGGCCTTCAGCAATTTGATTAAGTAGCTTCATGGGATGGCATTTACATCTTAGTCCCTGAGGTGGAATTTCCTTTAGAATATACAAAAGCATTAAACAAATCCCTAGGAAATTTCTTTGTTAATAGTATTAAATGAAAATCTTTAAAACTCTTGCATGTAATAATTATAGATTCTGAAGATTTCAAATTTATTTCCTCTGGCACACTTTGATTCTATCGCTTCTATAAGAATGGTTTCCTTTTAGTAAGTGCTTTTAATACATAGTAGGATATGTGTTTTTGGTCCAGTTTCAGTACCATCCAATTACACTTTGACAATAACGGACATGTTCTCTATGCTATCCGTTATGATAACCACTAGAAACAGGTAGCTATTGAGCACACTTGAAATAGGCTTTGTACAACTAAGAAACTAAATTTTAAATTATATTTAACTTTAATTAATTTATACTTAAATGTAATAAGCTACACTTGGCTAGGAGCTATTGTACAGGATAGCGCAGGTCTAGATCATGCTATATGACTTTTTGATTTACTATAATTTACTTTATTGGAGTTCAGAATAATGCTAAGTGACTTATACAGAGAACTTTGTGCTAGAATTATTTGATTTTATCTAAGAGAATGAAAATAATATCAAAACATAATAGACTAATTATTTTTTAGACATTGTTTGCTATGGTAAAAGTAAAGCCACAATAGCAATGGACATAATTTATTAGAGTGTGGATACATTCAGAATCTTTTCCACATGACGTAGAAGAGGAGTGACAAACCATGGTTTCCAGGCCAAGTTCAGGCCACCACCTGTTATTTCAAATAAAACTTTATTGGAACACAGCCACGTTAATTCATTTATCTATTGCTATTGACTGCTTTTGTGGTACAACAGCAAAGTTAATTAGTAGTGACCAAGACCATATGGTCCCCAAAGCATAAAAATATATACTGGCCCTCCAGGGAAAAACTTTGCCAACCCCTAACCTGGATAAATGCTTACATGATAAACACTAGGATATAGTCCCTCTTATGAAGAACTATACTCTTCTTATTTATTAACCATATAAATTATGTTATGTATATATGTTTATGTATAATGTTATATATGACATAATACATACATATATAATATATATAGCATGTTAGCAAGGGAGTCACATATATATAAAATTAAATATTTGGTAAATAAAACCCTATTTTCTTTAATCTAAATCATGGAAATTTGATGTATAATCATTGATAGCATCTACTTTAAGTATTAATAAAAGGGTAAGTTAATATGTCTCCATCTAGAATCTTGATGATTAGAGAATATTAGAGCTAGAGTGGAACATGAAAGTGCATTCTAAATTCATTTTAGAGACAATAGCCTAAGAAGGTGAGAGATGCCTACCGACACAGAGATAATAACCAGTTAATCAATGCTCATTTATTGAGACACACCTATTGATATAACCACCCACTTAGGGCTATGTTTTATGCAGAATTCAGAAACAGTACTTAGGAGCCCAGGAGGAAAACCCTGTGGGTTGTCACAGTGGCTGTAACATAAGCCCTCACCTTAATCCAACAGGGAAGAGAGCGCAGATTAGATTCCCTTCTTGGTTTCTGTAGTGTTTATATTTCATGCCATCAGCTGATATTGAGAAGACAGAGAGGAGAATGGTGTGCACAAGGGAACGCTTATGATCTATCACCTAATGACAGAAACATTTGGCAAAACTCACAAATGATCTATCTATCCCAGAGGATAGTCTACACCTGCCCAATTAAGCACTTGGATTTTAGGCCTCATTTTGTTCACAATAATTTTGAATTGTTCAGAAGACTGTTTCCAAAATAGAAATAACTTCATTTGGATTATTGTCTAAAGAGCAAGTCTAATTTCACTGGGATTCTGTTAAGGAATTACACTCATTATCAGGAAAAATCCTTAAATTAAAATTTACTTTCTGACCTCAAGTATAACTGGTCTTTCTTTTTCTTTTTATAGATAGGTGATATCTCATAAAAAAGAGATGATTTTATTTTCATCTAAAATACTTTATTATTATAAATTTTAAGGTAAAATACAACAGCATTATTTTCATAAGAGACTTTCATTAAAATCATCATATAGATTTCCGAGATGTAGTGAGGTAACAAGTTATAATTCAAATTAACATATAATGACAGAAATGTGTATTTCAAATTATGCATTGGTAGACCCTAGAACTTTTACCAGAATAATTTCATTTATCAGATGCTTAAATAAAAATTAGTATCTCAACTTTGGACATTTTTCTCTCCCTTTTTTTAGTCTAACAGTATAGAACTTGAGTTTATGATACAATAAAATGTACAATATAGTCTGAAATAGATGCCTGGACTATATTATCTTTTTTTGAGCAACGTGTATAAATTTAAGCCTTTGATTGGATCGTGAATGCAGAGGTACTCAAAAACAGAACAAACTTGTCATTACAATTACACTATATTGTGCAACCAGGAATATTTTAGAAACTGCTTTTTGTACTTTGCTGAATGATTGTTCTTATTCCAGTGCAGTGTCTTATTAGTCCTATGAAATCAGTCAGATGGGGAATAAGGAGATACAAAAGACTTGCCTTCATATTTTATTATTCAAAGTTAGCCCTGACCATAACACCTGATGGAAAGGTTCCAACTAAAGCCCTAAATAGCCAAAGGGAGTACTATTAGTAAAAAGACTTAAAACATTTAACTTCTATTGGAACAGATGACTAAAGCTCTCCATAGATTCTTTATTTATATCACCAATTGAAATATTACTTAAGGATTTGTTTTCTCTCTAGATCTTATGGTTTATTTTTTTTTTTATTTCAGCATATTATGGGGGTACAAATGTTTAGGTTACATATATTGCCTTTGCCCCACCCAAGTCAGAGCTTCAAGCGTGTCCATCCTCAGACAGTGTGCACCGTACCCATTAGGTGGGAATATATCCAGCTCCCCTCCCCCCTCCCATCTGCCCAACACCTGATGAATGTTACTACTATATGTGCATGTAGTGTTGATCCGTTAAGACTAATTTGATGGTGAATACATGTGGTACTTGTTTTTCCATTCTTGTGATACTTCACTCAGTAGAATGGGCTCCAGGAATTTTATTAGAACTGCAATGAAAGATAAAACGATGTCACTGCAGGTAGTGTTATAGCTGTAAAAATTTGGCTAATCTACAAAATGACAACGAGTTGGTGAATTAGGACCACTGGCTTCCAGAGGCTATAGAATCTCTGAATTCTTATTTGTGAATAGGCACATAAAAAGCTTCTGCACAGCCAAAGAAACTGTCAAGAGAGCAAACAGACAACCC
>VBSM01003143.1:39308754-39329544 GCA_008086735.1 Cheirogaleus medius
GTACCCCCATAATATGCTGAAATTAAAAAAATAAATAAATAAATTTAAAAAAAAAAGAGACACTATAGAACATCCAAAAATCCCTTAATCATTGTGCCAAACAGAACAACAATTAACTGACAAGGTGAAATGTATTGAATTTCTGGTTTGACAGAGAAAATGAATTTTTTATATATTGGCAGTTTAGAATGGCATATTTGTAAATACTTCAATTAGAGTCTCTTAATGGGCTGTTTTAAACAAATTATATGAAAAATAATTCATTTTCTCACAAAAATATACATGGTTTGTTTTCATATTCCCTCCTTTCTGTTTTTTGCATTAATGTTACCATGGTGAAGGATATGAAAGCACATGTCTTTAGGAGATACTATCTTTTGCATAATCTTAATTCTTTGACTACAAGAAAGGATGGTTGGTCCTACAGAGATCCATGATCCATACAAATTACAAAATACACGTATATCTATAGCCATGAGGCCCAAGTGCTTATCTAGCTCTATATTAAGATAACTCAAATACACACACACACACAAATCTTTTATTATTGACAAAGAATAAGTGCAGAAATGTTCAGTATATAAAATAGCCAATTATGAACCAACAGAACTATTCTTATTCACTGCTTTTTAGTTTTATTTTATTCAATAAAGCATGGCACAACGTAATTAACTTGTTTCTGAAGACTGCACATAAAGCATCACAAAGACACACACACATACACACACGTACACACACACACACATATATATATATATGCATGTTATCCAGGTGAACAATGTCATAGCCTTGTAATTTTTTCTTAATATATCTTAAGTATTATTTTGAAAGAAAATAATCAGTAACCTCCAGATGAACATTCAGATTGCTTTATGAACGCAATTATGATATCTATTTTACCAAAGTCATTCTTAATGACCACTCACAACTCATTAGAACAATTATATTGCAATATTATTTACTTATTACACAATCAACACTTATGTTTTGTTTGAATTGTCATATTAAATCTAAAGCCCTGAAGTGCAATGGCCTTCAGAGAGGTATCAACCATTTCTCAAACCATTCATCCTAGAAGAGAGATTGAATTTTTACAAAGAGGAATTATCTTCTCCATCTGTAAAATGAGAGGGTTGGGCAAGACAATCATGCAAGACTTTCCAGATCTTAGATCTCACAATTTTAAGCTTTTTTCTCTCTCAATAAGCAAGTCCTCAGAATTAAATGGACTATATCTTTGACTTAAAAAAATAGATTATTAGTGATAATCATATTTATGTTTATTGTGGGGAATATTTATTTTCTGTATTAGTTATAAAGCAAACATGCTTTCATTTTCAGCTTTCTGAAACCAGTTAAGGAGACAGTTACACAGATGATCAACCATATGGCATTAATAAATGTATAACCAAGATAGACATGAAACATTTTATATTTTAACCAAACTGCTAAACTAACTCATGAAAATGTCATATATTACCTATTTAGCTGAGAGTTTTATTGCAGAGAAATTGTATCATAACTAACAATTACCATAGGACCAGCCATTCCATTTTATAATTACTTCTCAAACAAATTAAGGAAGATGAGTTATTTTTCATCCTCATTCAGTTATAGCTACATACAATTTTATTTGTAGGAATATGTATCTATAATTTTATTAAAAAAAAACTCAACCAGCCGTATCAGTAATATTAATATGGAAGATGCAATGGGAAATAAAATTGTTATAGTTAAACATGTAGAATATTTAGGTAGATCAATAATTTTCAAACTGTCTTCCACTTGCCTCAATGTCAAAGGACGTAGAATAGAAATGGGGAATCAGACCCCAAAAGAATGTCAAATTGGAGGACCTAAGGTCTTTCATTTCAGCATCCCCTAGTTCATATTCATTTATCTATATTTGTATAATATACAATAATATATTACTATATATACACACACACATATACGCAATAAACACTATTCTGGTGACGGGCACACTAAAAGCCCCAACTTAGGCATTATACAAGGTTTCCATGCAACAAAAACATTTGTACTCCTTAATAATTTCAATTTTTTTAAAAATGTCATATGATACCAAAACAAACAAACAAGTTCCACTATCATTTTAAAGCTCATAAGACCAATTCTAATTTGGAATAAAGGCATCAACTGCATGCATCTATCCCAGGAGGCTGAAAGCACAAGTGCAGAAGGATAGATTTGAGCTGGAATAAAGTGGAGGGCTTGGAAAAATAGAGAGGAGGGAAGAAATAGCACACTTCAGTTACTGAGTCAGTCGCTCTGGGAAAAGGCTTCTGATTTGACCAGAAGAGAGAATAGAGGAGTGTTGGATAAGAAATATAAGAGTAAGGAAATGACCAGACCTGGAAAACCTAGAATGCTGACATTCTTAGGACATCTATATCCCGACACTCTTCAACCAACACTGAACATGTCTGTGGAGGAAAAAAAGCTGTGGAAAATATTTAAGCAACAATAATTTCCCTTCCACTGTGGCAAGTAAACCCTCCGATGGTCGGAGAGCCCTGATTAGACTCAGAGATAGATGATTTACCAGTTGATTGTGTCTTTCACATGCTCTCAGGGGTATGACCCCTAAGCCTAAACACTTGCTGATGATCTGAATTTTACTCCTGGTTGATCACTGAATTCTGCTTGACCCTTTGCCTAACGACCAATAGCTCATAAGTGTCTCCATTCTCTGCCCACATAGAATAATCTTCACTTTCTTAAATACTTTTTATGGATGTGATCTCTATTTGTAGTAGATATTATTTAAGGATAGAAAGTCCAGTCTATACATTTTTGCACACTCCGTTCTTCTGGGTGCTTAAATACTGTCAATAATTAGACTGACTGCATCAAGCCTACTATATCAAGAATTTAAGAGGCTTGAGACTCTCTTTTTAAATGATGGAAATTCAGTGTTACTGAAGAACAATGTGGATTTATTTCTTACAGGAGGATTGTCAAACCGGAAGAAATTGTAACAACTATCTGCAGGCAATTTGTGTTTGACATTATTCTTTGTAATTTAAAATGTGAATTATTGCTCTAAGTGCCTGTAATAGTACTTTGCAAAGGATTTACATTAAAACTAGAGGTATTTGTAGATAGCAATAGGTTGAAAATAAGCAGTGAACTTTGGCAGAATTCTTACTGACTCGTTTATATTTGCATTATTTATAAGATGCTAATTGGACTCTACTCTAAAGGAAACTCTAAATATGGTACTCTACAACAGTTCAAATTTAGTGAAACCAAACAACAAATATTTACAGAGCTCTCAAATTCTGAAGAGTTCGTATTTGACAAATCACAACATTAGTGTCCAAATTGAGAGAAAAATAAAACAATACTAAACTTAACTAAGAGTATCTTTTAGCTTGATTGAATTAACACATTAAGTAACATATATCTTTTTTTTCCTCAAAATAACCTAGAAATTAAACATACAGGATTTTTGCTATGTTTTCTGTTAGATGATGTCTTTCATAAAGATAGGGAGTCAATTTTTGATCTTGAATTTCTTTGGACTAGTTGGTGACATATTCAACCTTCATCTGTTGGGTTCTTCTCACTTTCATATTACTTCAAATAAATAGCAAACAAGAAAATCTACAGTAGCTTTAAACAAAAATCAAATTTCCAAAATGAATAATGTATACTGTAATCTCCAACCTATCTATGAAGCACAAGGTTGAGGAGGACTTTGTTTTTGCTTTGATGAAAGACAGCTCTATTCATGATTCCCTTTAAATTCTTCAGCGTTAATACTTACAAAGAAAAGCATTCCTTGTTCCATGACCTGAGATGCATTAAAGATTATGAGCCAAAAGCTACTTTAGAGAAGAAGAGGAAAGAGGAATTGTGCTTGTCTCATATACACTTACTTTATCAGCAGCATGAAACCCAGGACATGCATATATCCTACACACACACACACACACACACACACACACACAAAGTAAGCAAGCTTCCTCAGCAAGACATACAAGATTGCTTACCATCTGGGACCCACATAACCAGGAATACCTTCCCATACCCAAATGCTTCTCACTGCACATCTTTCATGCTAACTATATGGACTCCCTGGCCCCTTTATCCCCTTGTAGTCTCATCATCATTACTTAGTTTTTCTTGTTTCTTAGCCCATAATCTCCATCCTTGCTTCTCCACCTAGTGAATTCCAATTTATCCTTTGGCATCTGTTGTTTCATTTCTACCTCTTCCCTAAAAAATGTATGGACCTCCCAAAATAATCATTACTCCCTCATTGTTTTCCTAATATCACTTGGAGTAGATTATTGATATTAATACATATTTATTTTTGTTTTTTTTAATATTTTGTTTTCAATAACATGTTTGCTTCCTTGCTAGAATTTGAACACCTCATGGGCTGGGTCCAAGTTTTTAAACCATCTCTGGTACTTAGAACAAAGCTTGTCATGAACTATGTACACAATAAATGTTTTCAGAAAGCCTTTCACTAATGACTTATTCTCCATGTTTGCTTAAAATACTAACCCAGTAAAACAATGCTGAAATAAACATTAAAAATGGTTTCTAGGAGCTTGTGGAATTACAATGTTTACTTATAATGTAACAGAGTAATCAGTCACAACTTTGCATTTTGAAAACATTTTTGAAAAATGTAGAAAGCTTTTGAACTTAGCATTTGCCTGTTAGTATACATATCTCATGAGTTTGAAATGGTAAACAGAGACATGATATTTGAAGCAGGATGTTGAGTCATATGTGCATCAGCAAATTTTGTCTCAGTACCTGCCCTGTCCATTTCCACTCATGAAAAATATGGTGTGATATATATTGCTCTCTTTTCAAAGAAATATAGATATTAGATAATTTAATTAAAGTATGCCTATGAATGCTACAACAAATTCTACATTAAAAAGTACCAGCACAAAGGTTATCAGTGGTGAAATGTTGCTTGAATAAAGAGATCTGGGTTCTCCCTAGTGCTTCTTGAAGTTTTTCTGAGTCTCACTTCCTCACTGTAAAATGAGAAGATGAACTACAGGAACCATCAGGCCTTTTAAACATTTGAAATATAACTTTTGATAAATAAGACAATTTACACAAAAGCTGAATTATTAACACATTGTTTCATTTCTTCAACAAAACCCTCTTTTAGAAAAAAAAATCAGAAATTTTTATACAATCAGGAAAACCTCCAGACGCTACATGAAACTCATTCCATGATGTTTTAACTAATACTGAGTTTATATGGTGATTATTCAGAAACATTGCTTCTCACAAATGGCTTAAGGCCAGATTGCTTTTCATAAGCAAAATTTGGTTCAGTGAGAGCCTCATCCAATCATCTGAGAAACTAATACTACACAAGTTTAAAAGAATAAATAAAACTTTGCCAAAAGTCACTGAGACAGTTTCTTAGACTAATAACTAGTTTGAAAATGTCCATACTTTGGTTATAAGTCCTTTAACAAAATGGCCGGCATCCTCTGTCAAGATGAATACCAATGTATAGTTCAGAAAATGTACATATTGCCATACATTTTCATGACAAATCAAAATAAACAATCACTAAACTCTATTTCCTAGGTAACACATTAGGTCAACGCTAAACTGTTTGACAATGTAAACAATGCCCAGATTAAGAAGTGGAACACATGCTTTCAGAGACGAGTGGCAGATTTGGGGAACTACTTAAACATAGATTCAAATGATGAAACCAATCCATGACTAGCTTGAGATAGATTAAGTCAAGTTTCATGAGTAAATGAAAGTATTACAAGTCAAGAGACTTCAAAATCAGTGATGCAGGCAGCAAAAGGCGAGATCCTCTGCAGTCAGCATCCAGCTTGATAGTGCATCACGGCCTGAACGGAGGGGCTGCTGATTATTTGCAGATCACTATTTCTAAACTGCAGGCATAAAAAACATTCCTAACATTAACAGCACTTTCTTTAATGTTTTAAAATACTAAATCTAGCAGTGACAGTTTTGTATCTACTTGAATGCTTTGGTTAATAGTGATTAATTAAGAGCCTGATACCGGCTTCTGCAAGAAAGCCGCTTATTTTAAAATAAAAATGCTGCCAATGTCCATCACGTTACACACTCTATTTTCATTTGTCTGCCATCGCAAATAGCACACACACTCCAGTGTGAACTGGAGAAGTTAGCTCAGTTGGTTAGAGCATTGGGTTAATGAGGACAAGGTCACAGATTTAATCCCATGCAGCCCAGCAAACTTGGCAGAGAAAAACCTTGCTGCACAAGCTCCAGCTGTTATTTCAGCAAAGCTCAATTGTAAATGCATAGTGTGGGTCACAGGGGAAGCTTGCAAAACAGTGGAGGTGATCAAAACAACCCACCCACCCTGTCTCCTAGAAAACAATGCCAAACATCCATGGTTAGATTCAGCAATTGCATATTTTATTTAAATAACACCACTTTTTTCCCCCTCAAAATGGTGTTGCCTAGATCTGAATACTGATAGAGGATATAAGTTCAGAAAAATGTGTTTTATATCATTGAATGTGTTTTTGCACATCATTTACTATCTTTTTCATATGCTTTGTTCACCTGTAGCAAAGGAATAATTCATACGTCCTAAGCAGCAGCATTCAACTAGCATCACGAAAAAATTGTGATTTCCAAGGGTACAATTATGTAAAATGGAGTACATTTTCTGAGCCTCAGATTTAGAGGAAAATTTGCAGCAATGGTATATATGGATATTCCCAGCCACACTAACAAGCATTTTGCTCCTTAAGCATTACAAGTTGGAGACATCCTATTTCGTGAAAGAATTATGATTTAAAAATGGGTTTATGTGGTAGATTAGTAAATCAGCTGAAATAAAAGACCCTGCACGACCATGCCAAATATTAAAAGCAACACATATGCTGGATAGTTGTAAGCGCACACGCATAGACACACACACACACACACACACACACGCAGATACACTCAAGCTGAAAATCAAAATGTGAGTTCCATGGTCTGATATTATTTTATTGTATATCTCCCCCATATGCCTCCCGTTTTGATTTATTCCTTTTTAAATTAAATTTTATTTTTAATTGACAAATAATTCTACATATTCATGAGGTACATAATGTTATTTCATTACATAAGAAGTATAGTGATCATATCAGGGTAATTAGCATATCCATCATCTCAAACATTAATCATTTGTTTGTGTTGGGAGCAGTCAATATACTCCTCCTAGCTATTTGAAACTATATAACATATTGTTGTTAACTATAGTCATCCTACAGTGATATAAAACACTAGGACTTATTCCTCCTATCTTGCTGTAATTTTGTATCCTTTAACAACTCTCTCCCCATCTCTCCCTTCCCCTTCCCCTGACCACCTCTAGTATTCCCTCTTCTAATTTTTATTTCTATGCGATCGACATTTTCAGCTTCCACAAATTAGTGAGAACATGTGGTATTTAACGTTCTGTTCCTGGCTTATTTCACTTAACATAATATCCTTCGGTTTGAATTTTTGAGACTTCATCATTAAAGATCCTTAAGAACCAAAAGAATAAAATCTTACCTTAACGAAAGTTAAGTAAATTAGCTCCTTCTGATTTCTAGCTCTGTTATTGAATTTTTGACTAATAATACTTTATATGTACTTTAAATGAAAGACTGTGGCATGTGCTTCATGTAGGAAAAATAAAAACAAAGGGTTAGCTCAACAGGCAAGTCATAATAATTCCTATATTTAATCCTCAATGTTCCTAAAAGGCTTTTTTGATAAGGTATTTAATCAATATTTGCACAAAGCTGAGTTCTAGCACTTCTGAATTTTATATTGCTCTCTTCCAGTTAGTCTCAATTATTTTCTAAAGAACAGAAAAGGATAGGCACATAGTTAAAAATTCTTCCAATACAAAGTAAAAGTGCAGAATCATTAGACTTTTCAATAACACCTGAAGAATGATACAGCTCAGAAAAGACTTCTTCAAATGAAACATGAAAGTGTCTCAGTTAAAAAATTTGGCATTATTCTAGATATAGACCCCGTTTGACTAAGTACTGTCTTCTTTATCTCTTATACCTACAAGGCTGAGCACCAAACTCAGCCTAGGGTTTCTCCATCTTAATATTCCTGTTGCTTTTATCTTGCTCATTTATACAAACCCCACAGAAGT
This sequence comes from Cheirogaleus medius, assembly GCA_008086735.1. NCBI lineage: Eukaryota > Metazoa > Chordata > Mammalia > Primates > Cheirogaleidae > Cheirogaleus > Cheirogaleus medius. Next base: position 39,316,922 of record VBSM01003143.1, read on the forward strand.
GTAGTTGTGTCACCTTGTTGGTATTGCTGAAACAAGATTGTGAAGTCACACAATAAATTAGAAAGAAAGTTTCAAAATCTCCCGTGGTTGACATCTAATATTATCAGAATTAATGTGATACTGTATGAAATTAGTGCTTTCAAGTAATGTTGTAAAGTTTAAACAATAATATTGACTTTATATTAGCATTTCTAGCTGTCTTTTTTTTTTTCTCTCTGTTAAGTTCAGTTTTGTTTTGCTATTCTAGATGCTGAGACAGGTCAAATATCTTAAAAAAATAAAGGGAAAAAAATGAGTGTACAAGTCCAGGAATTTAAAAGACCATCTTACAAATCTTTGTACCTATAGTTTTATTTCACAAGGTGTTCAAAGGGAAGAACTTCAATGTGAAAAATCAGAGTTTTGAGTTTATTATAGCTGTACTTTTTGTGGTTGTGTGACAGTAGGCAAATTATTTATGTTCTTTGAGTTTCAATTTCCAAATTTGCAGATAACAATTATATTGAATATTATAATTAACACATAAAATAATCACATATACTAGGGACTCAAGATTTATAGTTGTTTTTAGTAATCATCTTATTAAGAATATATTAATATTTCTGTTTTATGTATATTTATTATAACAATTAGTCATTGCTATTAGTAATACAGAGTCCAAAATAGATCAATCAACGAGAACAAAAAGCTTAAATACATTTCTTTGTCTCATTTATGCTAAGCTCTCCTAAAATAAGAGTTTTTAACATGCTTTGCCTGGAATATGCTTTCTACCATTTTCATCTTGTTAATGCTTCCTTATTACTCAGATCGCCTCCTAATTGTCATTTCCTTAGGGAAATATTCTTGATGTACGAAGTCAAGTATCTTGTTATATTTTTAGAACAATATAAGAATGCTTATCATTTATGTAATCTTGTATTTACTTATGGTTCCCAGTATAGGAAAATTCATTTTAGGATTATATACACAGGATCCATACTCGGAAACACCAGTCATAGCAAAAAGGAGCTAAAATTCTGTTTACAAATAGTCAACCTTGTCCCTTTCCAACATCTCTTCTGTACCTTGGGTCACAGATGACTGACAGTTAAACATTTATCTCTCAAGTTAAAGGTAGAAGTTTCTTCTTTAAAGAAATATAAAAAGCGGTGCTAGCTCCCTGTCGTTTCTTAGAATTGAGTAATATTCCATTGTGAACATATACCAAATTTTAATTATCCACTCATGAATTGACAGGCACTTGGGATGTTTCCATGTCCTTGCAATAGTGAATTGTGCTGCCACAAACATTCGGGTGCAGATGTCTTTATAATAGAATGTCTTATGCTCTTTTGGGTAGATGCCTAACAATGCTATTGCTGGGTTGAATGGTATTTCTATTTTTAGCTGTTTGAGGTATCTCCAAATTCTTTTCCAAAAAGGTTGCACTAATCTGCAGTCCCACCAGCAGTGTAAGAGTGTTCCTGTCTCTCCACATCCTCGTCAGCATTTGTTGTTATGGGATTTCTTAATACAGGCCATTCTAACTGGGGTTAGGTGGTATCTCATTGTGGTTTTGATTTGCATTTCTCTAATGATTAGAGATGTTGAGAATTTTTTTTATATGTTTGCAGGCCATTATTCTGTCTTCTCTGGAGACGTTTCTGTTCATTTCTGTTGCCCATTTCTTGATGGGGTTGTTTGATTTTTTTCTTGTTAATTCTTTTGAGTTTTAGATAGATTCTTGTTATTAGACCTTTATCAGAAATGTAGAGAGCAAATATTTTCTCCCATTCTGTGGATTGTCTATTTGCTCTAATGATAGTTTCCTTGGCTGTGCAGAAGCTTTTTAATTTGATCAGATTCCATTTGTTTATTTTTGATGCTGCGGTGATTGCCTTGGGGGTCTTCCTCAAGAATTCTTTGCCTAGGCCAATGTCCGATAGGGTTTTCCCAACATCTTCTTCTAGGATTCTTAAGGTTTCATGCCTTAGGTTTATATCTGTTATCCATCTTGAGTGTATTTGTGTGAGAGGTGAGAGGTAGGGATCCTGATTCAATCTTCTGCATGTAGCTAACAAGTTTTGCCAGCACCATTTATTGAAGAGAGATTCTTTTCCCCATTGTATATTTTTGTCTGCTTTATCAAAGATTAGGTTACCATATGCAGATGGTTTCATCTCTGGAATCTCAGTTCTATTCCAAATATTGATGATTTTGTTGTTGTGCCAATTGCAGGCTGATTTAACTATTATTGTTTTATAGTACAGCTTGAAGTCAGGAAGACTGATGCCTCCCAGTTTGTTCTTTTTACTTAAGATTGCTTTGGCTATATGAGTTTTTTTCTGGTTCCATACAAAGTGAAGAATTATTTTTTCTAGATCTGTAAAGAATGATGGTGGTACTTTCATGGAGATTGCATTAATTCTGTAGATCACTTTAGGTAAAATTGACATTTTAACAATATTGATTCTACCAATCCATGAACAAGGTAGATTTTTCCATCTGTTTACATCTTCTACAATTTCTTTTTTTAGTGTTTCATAGTTCTCCTTGTATAAATCTTTCATATCTTTCATTAAATATACTCCTAGAGTTTCCTTTTCTAATTGTGCCTTCTGCCTCAAACTCTATTTCCCTAGATGTCTGCATGCTTAACTTTCCCATTCTCCCTCAACTGTTATACAAATGAAGGCTATCGTGATCACACTATTTAAAATTATACCTTTCACCTAGCAAAACTGGTCTTCCTTACCCTGATCTATGTTTCATTCTTCCATAGTTTTCTGAAATATGATCTAATGTACTTATTATTTTGTTCACTCTTTATTGCCTCTGTTCAATGAAATGTGACCTCTGTTATATGAGGTCATATCATATGGCATCTTTGTAGTTTTCACTCATTATTGTATTCCATGAGCCTGGAACAGTACCTGACACATAGAATATGCCCTATAACTATTATTGAATGAATAAATAAATATACAAATAAATTAAGAAATTTGCCATTAAGTGGTACACAACTTTGAAATACTGCTGTTGTAAAGAAGAAAATACACCTTAGCATAACACTCATTGTGATGAACAATATTTAAAGACTGAATAATATAAATAATATTTACTGGTATTTCAATTTATAGAATCAGGCAATAGAACAAATCATAAATGACATACTTATGGCTATAAAGTAACCTTGAATAGTACAAATTAAGGTACACTTATAAAATTTGGTAAGGTAGGAGGGGTAAGGAAAGGGGAAAAAATAAGACAACTATTATATCTTCATCACACAAATTAGGAGTCCAGATAAGTTCTATTCTCATCATACAAAGCTGATGATTGGTCAAAAAAATGGTTATTAGAATATGATTTTTAACATTATTGAGGTAGTCAGTGAAATAACTGGAAATGATTGCTATAAATTTATGGAAAGTCAAAAGATTATGATTATAGTTGATAAATTATAAAACAGCAAAATAATTAATTAGTGAAACTTAGATAACTAAAAGAATAGCTAAATGTAAAAGTAGCTAAAAGTGGTCATATTTTGGAATTTAGATTAGGATAGGGAAGTATGAGAGAAGAGTCTCTTTGTTTATATGTTCTTACATACTACTAGATTTTTCTTTAGTACATAATACTTCTTTAATAAAATTTTTTAAAATATTTGAAGAAAAAAGAAAAAATGGCTTAGAGAATGCATATTAATAATTACTAATCAGTAAACCATTATTTTTCTTTTGTACATGAGAAATATCCTTTGAATATATAATTTTATTAATTATATAGAGATATTTTCAGCTGAAATACAATAAATTACAACTATAAAAATTTTTAATAATAGTTAAAATGAGAATGTTTGCCTCTAGCCATTCATCCAAGACCAAGGCCAGCATGAGAGATTTAAATACTACTACAAAACATTTTGTAGTCCAGTGATTGAAGCCATAGTTTCCTTAAGGCAGAGCAATGAAAGACTCAGACAAACCAGAACTTGATGTTCATTCATTTTTACAATTAATTTATCCATTTATTCATTCATTCACCAAATGTATATCATACACCAGATATTTCCAGGCACTGTGCAACATTTTATGGGAGAACTTATACATCCATTTTCTCATTTCTAAGTACTTTATCATCATCTGAAGCTATAGGTCAGCAATTTGATAAACAAAAGACATCACAATCATTTATTTCATGAAATATCAATATGAAGATATTATTAATATATTAATTTTACATATCATGTTATAGTTTATAAAGAATATTCATATATATTAATTATTTTTCTTCTCAATGGCCCTGTGTGGTAGGTGGCTTTTTATTCTGAATTTACAAGAGAGGAAACAGGCTCAGAGAAGGAAAGGGACTTGCCTAAGATTGCAACATTTGGAAATACCCACACTTATTAAAGCAAAATAAATACCTACAATTCATTGCACTTTCCACAGTACTTTTTGGCTATGTTTGCATAATTCTATTGCTTGGGCTAGACATGTTCATCTCATCCTTTTCATTTTTCTGTAGACCTAGCTCAAGTGCTCCTCTCTGGAAGTTACACTGATTCAGTTCAGGCAGCCATAATTGTTTCTTTATCTGGATTCTAAACTTTGTATGTATGTATGCATGTATGCACATGTGTTCATGTGTATGTGTGCATGTGTGTGTGTATAATAGCATGCCATTTATCATTTCAGTGTGCTTGTATATTTTTCTGGGCATATGGTCCCAAGGACAGGGACTGGATCAAAGGGCTCAATTGATAATACCTGCTGGCTTGTATGTTACTTTATGGAGTTGAGTTTATTAGGCAGGGTTGGAATGGAAGAACTGTGGCTTCTGATCCTGACTAATTAAAACTGTAAGGCTGGATTTTCTGTAACTTCAGAGCCAACCAGATGCCTTTTTCCCCTAACATCTCTTTATGTCATAGAGTGATATGTATTAGGAATCACAGAATTACATAATCTTTTTGCTTCTCTCTCCTTCCTTGCAATATGTTGGTAAAGCCTAGGGGAAGGTTCTGGAGTCAAACTGCCTAGATTTAAATTCTATCTCCAGCATTTACCAGCTGTAAGGCCTTGGGTTATTATTATATTTTCTTTATGCCTCAGTGTCTTCATCTGTAAAATATGAACAGTACATATCTCCTTCAAATGAATTAAAAAACAAATTTAGAACAGAGTCTGAGATGCAATGATATTCAATATTTAAGTCATAATTAGCTATTTTTATCCTCCTTGCAGGTGATCTGGATGATCAAATTAGATGGTGTAAGTAAAAGTGATTTGAAAGTACTTTTGCTATTTCTATTAATCATATATATATTTATAGTGAACAGCAAATGAAATTTATGTTTAGAAAGTGCTAAAGGAATGAATATTAATTTGAAGCATTACATGAAAATATTTAAATGAATATATTGTGAAGTTCTTAGCACACCTCCTCTAAATTCGGTTATCACCAATCTGTGATTCATTCTACTAGAGAATTTTGAGAAAGGAAAACAAAAGAAAGCATGAACTGTTGCATTTCTGGAGATGATGAACATATCTGGTTACATAATCTCCGGTTCAATTCTTCACAATTTTCACTTAACTTGAGCACCGGCAGCAGCAGCAGCAGCAGCCCAGTGCTCAGTGATGGGAAAATAACATGTTTATTTAGATGATTTGGGAAGCTACCTTCTATTCCTTACCTTCATTTGCATAATCTCTAGCTGAACATTTTGATCATATCCTAGTTTTATTAATATATCATTTATAAAACTCTAATTTATATACTGTGAGTATTCCAGAGAACTCCTTTAATAGGCACTTACTTTCAATTTCCTGTGGCCTAGACATTATTCACTTGAGTGAGAAGGGATCAGTTTTAGCCAATTAAAGCCCATGAAAGGAAAACCGATACCACCCACAAGCAAATCCCTGAACTCTAGGTTAAGAGCAGGAAATGAATTGTGTACCTGCAAATCAAAAACTGTTGTGCTTTCCCTGAACATTCAATTGTATTTTTAAAATAAATTTTATTATTTAAATCAATCTCTTTAGTTAGTTAAACAGATTAAACTTATTTCCCAGCTTTGACAAGTGTACAGTGTTTTGAACATACATTTTTATGTTTGAATCTCTGTTATTTTACAACCAAATCCTTTTTATTCCTTTTCTTGGGTTGTTCACATCTTTCAAAAATTTTTTTTCCATTTGTGTTCTATATATTTTTGCAATCCAAATTATGTATTTCAAAACAAGCAGGAAGGATAATTAGATGGATAAATGCAAAGCAAGTGCATTTTGAGGAATTTGTAAAGCAGAAAAGGGTATAGATAGGGAATGAGACATTCCGGGGGAATAGAATAGTATGTATGCAGAGATAGGGTCCAAACAATGGTCTTTTTCTCTCAATTCTATCCTCCTTTGGGTGGCAACTTGGTAGCCATTGAGAATTAACAATAAACCAAGAACTAAGCAAAAGAGTATAGTATTACAGTAGAAACAAAGAATTTAAGTAAATAAATAAATTGAGAGGAAATAGGTCAACAATCCACATAGGAGAGAGAGGGAATAGTAGGAATGGAAGGAAATATAGTATTTTCTACCCTTGTCTTTATAATAAACATGGCAAATTCTCAGTAGAAATTTTGACTGCTTTACACTTAAATCTTTTCAGATGAGGTATTTGGGGATGAATATATATTACACATATCTCTTCATCTGTTTATTTTTACTGCCAACATTTGAAAGTAGCAAACATATGTCAGGTATCTTACATTTGCATAGCCTACCGTAGGGACTGGCTTATAGTGAGAACTCTATAAGTAATTATATAGTAGGGGTTAAGATGGGGTATAAATGAAGGATGGGCAAGATTGCCTATTGCGATATTTTGTTTTGTTTTTGAGACAGGGTCTTGTTCTGTTACCCAAGCTAGAGTACAGTGGCATCATCATAGATCACTGCAACCTCAAATTCTGTGGCCCAATCAATTCTCTTGCCTCAGCCTCCCATATAGCTGGGCCTACAGGCATGCACCACCACACCAGGCCGAGTTTTCTATTTTTGTAGAGAAAGGGTCTCAATATGTTACTCAGGCTGGTCTCAAACTCCTGGCCTCAAGCAATCCTACCGCCTTGGCCCCCCAAAGTACTGGGATTATAGCATGAGCTACCACACCTGGCCTGCTATTGTGCATGTTAATTGATGATTCTAAAAATTTGAAAACAATTTTTCTAAGGAAAAATTGAAATTTATGAGGTTCCCCCAAAAATGCTATAAATATCACATACTTTTCTATATTCTTTGATGTTATACATATCTGCATACTCATCTCTCAAATACCCACACACTCTCCCCACCCAGACACATATTTAACTTAGAAGCTTAGTGAAAACTAATTTAGAATAGTATAAAGGGAAACATTTTGTAGAGTCAAAAGTAAATATCTCCTTCACCCCTGCCTAACCCTGAGCTCTCTATAGGAAAATATCCAAAAAGGTTTTATAGATTTACAAGTATATAGGTATATATTTAGTAAACATACACACAATGGTGGTAACATATTACACACAGGGTTGTATACGTTCTTTTCTCCAGTTAATAGTGAATAATATTAATCATACATTTTAAACTGGTATTTTTCAAACAGTTCACAGCAGAATGAACTGAGAAGCCAAAAATATTTTCAATCACTACACCCAAACATTCAATCTCAGTAAATCTATAGAAGGGGCAAAAATCAAGTATGTTTACAAATCCCCACACTATTTCTGATTATAGTTTGAGAACAACAGTTTTAATTAACTCCTTGGTTTACTTTTGTTAAAAGTACCCACATATTCATAGCTGAACTCATCTAGGAGTTTAGAAAAGATAATTATTTGGCCTGGTCTACATTACAGAGATGGTTCATAGAGATGTATAGAGTTTATACAGTAGTTCCAAATTTTAAAATGATTCAGATTTTAGTAATATAAGAAAATTCTAGGTTTTTATAGAAAATTACTGCTTGTCAAACTCACTTTATAGTATTATGCCTTTCTGGGTCAGAATAGTTCAGGAATAAATCTGGTTAAAAGAATAAACACTGGTTAAAGTGAAGGACACTCAGATTTATTCTGATCTAACTCTTACTTTCAGTCCAAGATTTTAAGCTGCCAAGTATAATTTGACAAGTCTGTTCAATTAGTTCATGAGGTTAGGCTGTTGCCAAGCTTCTCATAGGATTCATAATTCTATCCATTCTCTCTTTCTCATTTCTCTACTGGACAAATAAATACCAATTCATATATTTTATTCTTATATTAAACCTCAAATTTAAGTCTCAACATATCTTTAATAGAAATAAGGATGAACAATGAGAATTAAATTCAAGGATCTCACCAATTCACACTACATAGAAATACAGAGTAATATATGATGTGATACATTCTCATAGCAAAGGGGTTTCAAATACATCAAGAGGAGTTAGTCTATGGTGCAGTGTCCGGCCCCCTACTCACATTTTCCCCCTATTAGGAATGAAAGTGAATGCGATGCAGGCAAGGTCTTTCTTTTGCCATCAACCTTCCCTGCGTTGTTACTGCTGCTAGAAAATCTACATCTCTAGTTCTCAACTGGACTTGGAGAACATAGAAGTTATACCAACCATTTGAAATTCCTATTTGTATTTTTTATCTAACATACTGATTAGAAATGATACAATTTCTAATTGTATTATATTAGAATATACAATTTCTAATATACTGTATTAGAAATAATACAATTCAGGAATAGCCAAATGGAAGGAATCCATAGTGCGAGGTATGTGGGGGCAGGTGAGTGTGGGGATCTGAGTCACAGAGCTGTCATGCACCTCTATGTGTTCACCAGCCAGGAAGCGCTATACATTGCTTTGAAAATAGTACCTGTGTCTGTAATACAACTCCACAGGAATGCAAGACAAATGTGAAACAAATGTAAAGAGATCATTAAGTTGATTCTGGGAGTCACTAATGCAGTCTTACGTCTCTCTGTAACACATGTATAAAACATGGTATGTAAAATAGTATGTGTGTATGAAATATTTGTTTATTAAAGGTGCAGTCTAAACCAATCAATAGCTTCCTTATGTGAAGTGTGTTCCCTCTGCTGGTGATGGCAACTTTCTGTATAGGAGTAACTGAACAGTATGCAACGAGTCACAGGTGGGAGATACTTGCCATGAGGGTCATCTCTCCAATCTCTTTCATGTTTGTGAAGGCAGCGCCTTCATGGCTGCACAACTGAGACCTACCGTAGACCCCAGCAGACTGAAAGCCAGACTATGAGCCTATACTACCTAATTGCAAAAAATTTTGAAAATTTAGATAACCTACTGCCACGAGGATATGTGTTTCAGAAACAGCCTTTTTTAGTGCTGTTATCTGAAAACTGTGGCTAAAACTACCTGTTCAATTCCAGAAGATTCTCATGAGGATTAAATTAAGTAATGTTTGGATGAGAGCTTTCAAAATTGTAGTGTGCTTTAAGAAATACAAGTTTTCGATATTGTTGGAAGACCTGTTAGGGAGGGAGAACAAAGAATGCAAGGGTTCCCTGGCCATGTACTTTCTGTTGGATGTTGACATTACTTTGCATCTAATCACTAAATGTAGATTCCTGGAATCAACCTCTCTCATTCCCTCCATCCAATCAGTAACTGCATTCTTTTAATTTTTTCATCTAAATAATTCTTTAATCTACCCTCCCTGACCTTTCTGTATATCCTGATACAGATTCTCATCGAATAGCCTCCAACTATGATATGTAACTCTATTCTTATGTCCCTCAAATCTATCCTCTAAATAGCTAAAAGAATATATGATAAAAATGAATATCTAATCATGGCAATTTTCTAATTCAAATGCATTCAAGTTTCCTGATAATGTTCATGCTTCTCAGGATAACAAAACCCTCTACAGTGGGATCCTTCCCTGTTCTCAAGTTCCTTTTTCACATTCTTTGCCTTCCATTTATGCTCTGGCAATGCCAAACCCCTGGTTTGTTTCCAAAACAACATGCTATTTTTGTCATTGAGGGTATTTTTTCATGCTGTCTTTTTTACCAAGAGAGCACTTTCCAACCCTTCCTGCTCCTCCCTCAAGTCTTAGCAGAGGTAACACATCATCCAGGATATTTTTCTTGAACACACTGTCTCTTAACCCACATCACCAATCTCTAGGGTTTCTACAAAACACCACGTTTATTGGTATCCATGCGCTTTCTACATTTTTAAAGATTAATTTGTGTGTTATGTCTTCCAGATAGGAAACTTCTTAAAGGCAAGGTCTGTGTCATAGTATCTTATTATTATTTCAGCATATTACAGGAGTAAAAATGTTTAGGTTACATATATTGCCTTTGCCCAGCCCAAGTCAGAACTTCAAGCATGTCCATCCCCCAAATGATGTGCACCCATTAGGTGTGAATATACCCATCCCCTTCTCACCCATCCCATCTGCCTAACACCTGATGAATGTTACTACTATATGTGCACATAAGTGTTGATCAATTAATACCAATTTGATGGTATTTGTGGTGCTTGTTTTTCCAGTCTTGTGATACTTTCCTTAGTAGAATGGGCTCCAGCTCTATCCAGGATAATACAAGGGTTACTAGATCACCACTGTTTTTTGTGGCTGAGTAGTATTCCATGGTATACATGCACCACATTTTATTAATCCATTCATGTATTGATTGACACTTGGGTTGTTTCTGCATCTTTGCAGTTATGACTTGTGCTGCTGTAAACATTCTAGTGCAGATGCCCTTTTTTACAGAATGTCTTTTTTTCCCTTAGGTAGATGCCCAGTAATGGGATTGCTGGATCAAATGCTACTTCTACTTCTAGATCTTTGAGGTATCTCCATGTTACTTTCCACAGAGGTTGTACTAGTTTGCATTCCCACCAGAAGTGTATGAGTGTTCCTATCTCTCCACATCCATGCCAACATTTGTTGTTTGGGGACTTTTTGAATAAAAGCCATTTTCACTGGCATTAAGTGATATCTCATTGTGGTTTTGATTTACCTGTCCCTGATGATTAGAGATGTTAAGCATTTTTTCATATGTTTGTTGGTCATTAGTCTGCCTTCTTTTGAAAAGTTTCTGTTCATGTCCTCTACCCACTCTTCAATGGGGTTGTTTAATTTTTTTCTTGCTGATTTTCTTGAATTCTATATAAACTCTAGTTATTAGCCCTTTATCGAATGTGTAGCATGCAAGTATTTTCTTCTATTCTGTAGGTTGTCTGTTTACTCTCATGATAGTTTCCTTGGCTGTGCAGAGCTTTTTAATTTGATCAGGTCCCATTTATTTATTTTTGTTGTTGCTGTGATTGCTTTTGGGGTCTTCATAAATTCTTTGCCTAGGCCAATGTCTATAAGAGTTTTTCCAACATTTTCTTCTAGAAGTCTTATAGTTTCATGCTTTAGATTTAAGTCTGTTATCCACCATGAGTTGATTTTTGTGAGAGGTGAAAGGTGTGGATCCTGTTTCAGTCTTCTGCATGTGGCTATCTGGTTTTCCCAGCACCATTTATTGAGTAGGGATTCTTTTCCCTGGTGTATGTTTTTGTCTGCTTTGTCAAAGATTAGATGGCTATATGAGGATGGTTTTATATCTGGGTTCTCAGTTCTGTTCCATTGGTCTATGTCTCTGTTCTTGTGCCAATACAATGCTATTTTAAGTACTATAGCATTGCAGTATAGCTTGAAGTCTGGTAAATTGATGCCTCCCCATTTGTTCTTTTTGCTTCAGATTGCTTTTGCTGTATGGGGTCTTCTCTGGTTCCATACGAAACATAGAATTATTTTTTCTACATCTGTGAAAAACATTGGTATTTTCACAGGGATTGCATTGAATCTGTAGACCACTTTGGGTAGTATAGACATTTTAACAATGTTGATTCTGCCGACCCATGAGGATGGAATGGTTTTCCACCTCACCTTTTTACATCCTCTGTTATTTCCTTCCTCAGTGTTTCATAGTTCTCCCTGTAGAGGTCTTTTACCTACTTAGTTAAATATATTCCTAAGTATTTTATTTTCTTTGTTGCTATTGTGAAGGGTATATAGAGTCTTTGATTTGGTTCTGAGTTTGACTGTTGTTGGCATATAGGAATGCCACTGAGTTGTACACATTGATTTTGTAACCTTAGACTTTTCTGAATTTGCTTATCTATTCCAGTAGTCTCATAGCAGAATCTTTGAGGTTTTCTAGCTATAAAATCATATCATCTGCAAAGGGTGATAGCTTGACCTCTTCTGTCCCATTTAGATACCCTTGATTTCCTTCTCTTTTCTGATTGCTCTGGCTAGGATTTCCAGCCCTATGTTGAATAGAAGTGTTGATAGAGGACAACAACCTTGTCTGGTTTCATTTCTAAGCAAGAATGCTTTCAATTTTTCCCTGTTCAGTATGCTGTTGCCTGTGGGTTTTTCATATATGGCTTTTATCATTTTTAGGTAAGTCCCATCTATGCCTATTTTGTTAAGTGTTTTTATCATTAAATGGTGCTGAATTTTGTTGAATGCTTTTCCTGCATCTATTGAGAGGATCATATGGTCATTGTTTTTACTTCTATTTATGTGGTGAATTACATTTATAGATTTGTATATGTTG
>VBSM01003143.1:39329644-39344902 GCA_008086735.1 Cheirogaleus medius
TTATAGTATTCATAGATGATATTTTGTATTTCCATGGTATCAGTTGTAATTTCTTATTTTCCATTCCTGATTGAGCTTATTAGAGTTCTTTTTTTACTTCTCATTAATCTAACAATAGGCATGTCAATTTTGTTTATTTTTTCAAAGAACCAACTTTTTGTTTTATTAATCTGCCATGTAGTTTTTTGTTATTAATTTCATTTAGTTCTGCTCTTTGTTATTTCTTTTCTTCTATTGGATTTCTGGTTGATTTGCTCATCCTTTTGCAGTTAAGACAATTCATTAGATTGTTTATTTGTGATCTTTCTGTCTTTTGGATGTAGGCATTTATGGTTATAAATTTTCCTCTCAGGACTGCTTTAGCTGTGTCCCACAGATTTTGATAACTTGTATCTCCTTTATCATTTAGTTCAAACAATCTTTTGATTTCCATCTTAATTTCCTCCTTAACCCCAAAATCATTCAGCAGAAGGTTGTTTAGTTTCCATGCATTTGTGTAGCGATAAGAGTTTCTGTTGGAGTTGATTTCTAATTTTATTCCACTGTGGTCTGAGAAGATGCCTGGTATAATTTCTATTTTTTTTAAATTTGTTGAGACATGTTTTGTGGCCTAGAATATGGTTAATCTTTAGAGAATGTCCCATGAGCTGATGAGAAAAATGTATATTTAGTGGTTTTTGAGTAGAATGTTCTGTAAATGTCTGTCAGGCCCATTTGTTCTAGATTTCTGTTTGAGTCCATTGTTTCTTTGTTTACTTTCTGTTTGGAGGATCTGTCCTGTTCTGTCAAGGTGGTGTTGAAGTCTCCAGTTATTAAGGTGCTACTATTTATCATTTTGTTTAGATCAGGTAGGATTTGCTTTATGAATTTGGGTGCAGCTGAGTTAGGTGCATAAATATTTAGAATTGTTATGTCTTCTTGTTTAATTATACCCTTCACCATTATATAGTGACTATCTTTACATTTAAGTCCTTATATGCCAAGCATATAGAAAAACTAAATTAATACCTATGAAGTATGAGTAAAAAAGAGGTGGTAAAGGGATGGTATGGAAAGAATTACATAAATGTAAATAGAAAGATATGACATAGAGATGATAGAGGCAAGTCATTTGTAGAAAATAGGTTAAAAATGAAAGGGCAAAAATAAAGGGGAAGGATCATTGAAGAGATATTGATAAGGAGGGTCATATCATAAAGGCAAATCTTGGAAGTGGAAATGGGGGCTGTATAGAAAAATAAAGGGATTAGGTAGGTTGGAGAACAGGACTATTAGAGGACATGATAAAAGAAGTAGGTTGTGGAAATAAAAGGATGAAATTGACAAATATCATCTAATTACATTGAGGTCAGAGAGGTAGAAGAAAAGAAACCAGAAGGTGTGTTGACAAGTAATCTCCATGGAAAGCAGCAAACATAAAGTAGTCATCTGGGTAGTGGGGAAAAAAGAGATCTCACAATAATTAAAGACAGAGAAATGGTTTAATGACAATACTAAAGAAAGGACATTTGGCAGAATATATGAAAAAGAAAGAGTAAAAAATATGGCCTGGAAATATATTAGAACATTGTCTTTAAATGTTGAATCATTTATGTATTTGTTAGAATACAGAATTTGCTTAAAACAGTAAATTAAAATAATGTCTTTTTATTGAAAATAATGGATACATACTGAATTTAAAGTCAGCAATTCTACTGGCAATTCAGTCATTAAGAGTACAATAGAGCTACTTAGGTCTTTTTTTAGGTTAATTTTTCTGCTTAGCTATATTAAATGAGTTTTGCTCTTATCAAGTACAATTGCATTTCAGAATCTGCCCTTTGCTATAACAAATTAGCCTAATTTGAAATATATAACATCCTTTTCTATTGATGCACTGTAAAAGACTACCAGTCCCCATTGGCATCTCAGAGTTGTGTGATTACACAAGTAGAAAATCAGAAGAAAACCACCATGGGCAGATGTCCTGAATGTTGTCAGAACAGGTGACATTTATGTGATGTGACTCACCTTGACATCTCTTGGTATTTCATTACAAATCTGAGAGATTATGTTTTCACTTGTGGGTTGCAATTGCCTCAGATACCCAGATACTATCCATGTTCTTCAGCAGAGGTCAGCCAATACTCACTGTTAAACACCAAACACATGGTGGCCAGCTGGCAAATTGACACTCCTGCAATGCTTGAAACTGCCCTTTCTAATCTAATATTTTGTAGGAAGCAAACCTCAAGGAATATCAAGAAGTTAGTTAGGGTGTACCTAAAAATGTAACAGGACTACTTCTTGTTTTTTAATGTAGGATTCCATTGTTTTATAATCACATTCTTTTACCCAGAAAAATCAAAAGCAAAGCAAACCAAAGTTTATACTTATTTAAAACAACACTTTTTAATATTTGTCTATTTTGAAATTTATTAGAAATGCTTCCTTGCTTTCAGCAATGCAGAATATAATATGCTCCTCTCTCTATGCAACCCGTATCACCCAAACTGTACTTTACTCTTTGGCTCTCTTGTAATAATATTTAACCATGGATTAGCTATCCATGATAACTGACCCATGCTATTTTTTGGTGAAATATTTCCATACTGTCTCTGACATCAGCTGTAGACTACAAGCATTCTCATTCCCCACCATGGCCTTATGTGGGTTTGTCCCCTATTCTCTCTACATTTTGTGGGATTCTATAAGGAATTTTAAAATCCATACCAGCTCTGTCCTAGGGTTTTTTCTCCTGCCTGTTCACATTATTTTTTCAGAGAATTTAAGGCCATTTGAAAATAATAGGCACCATTTATTGTGTTCTCTACTCTGTACCAAGCACTTTTCTATATCATTATTTATGTAATCATCACAGCAAACCTATCAGGTGGATTTTGTTTCCTAATTCTAATGATGATAAAATTGCAATTGAGAAAGGTGAAATAGTATGTCCACACCAAAATAAACATCTAGTGACAAAGTCAAGTTTCACAATGGTGTGTTGGATTACAAAGCCAACACTCATTGTGAAACACTAGATAAACAGATGGTAGCACTCTGGCATTTTGTGCTGTGCACAGTACTTTCATATATACCTGGGAAAATTCAATGAGAGAGGTAATCTTCTGGGGGTGGGGGAAGCAATAACTACACTTACATAAAGTATTATACACTTACAGTCTTATTGGCATTGTTCATCACAATGACAAGCAGATTTTGAGAGACCTTCTTGTTTACTCTGAATCTAAAGCAACAACTCAAACACTAAATTATTCCATATTGGGAAGAGATGTTAGTTACTTCTAATATACACACATGCCACACCACTAAGTTTAATCTACCTAAACCTTAAAATGTCTTGACTTCTTTTGCTTTCTGGTCAAATAAGGTACACTGAAAACAGGCTGTGGCACTACATCCCCTGGTCTTAAACTGACCTCAAAAAACAGAATATAAGGAGAAAATATACTAAAGAAAAAATTATAAAATATTATCAAAATATTCTTTACATAGAATACACTCATTTACTTTTATTTTGGTGTCTCTAGTGAGATCCTTACTAAAACTTCTTTTTAACAATAGAAGATGTTCTAGCTCCTGCTTAAAAATAAAATAAAAAATCAAGTGTCTGTTGGTTTAACCCTGTTGCTAATATGTATTTCTACCCCAGAGAGTATTGGGGTACAGATTCAATGTTAAATTTACATTTCTTTTTTGTTATACTGAAAAACTACTGAAAATATTAGTATTCCTTCTTCTAAGCTACTAAGCTTTAATCTGAAAACAAAACAAAACAAATAAACAGAAACTCAAAAACTGAGGGAAGTACAGTTGTATTTTCCATAGAGAGACATGATGACAAGTTGAGTCTGCAACATAGAACATCTATAAAATACTCTCATTACCAGACCTATAATTATGATATTTTATCTTTATTAGGTTTCTCTAAGAGAAATATATAATGTACAAGAAACTTTTAATAACTTGTGAAAGAAAAGCAGATTGAGTATTTGATATTATGAGATCTTATATTTTTAAATAGATTTTAACATTCAGACTCTAGAATTTTTTTCTTGTCTTTTTGCACAGCTTACCTTGAGAAGCTCATTGGCTTTCACAGCTTTAACAATTATCTCTCTGAGAATAATTCCCAAATTTGGATCTGCACTTAATATTCTCCTCAATTCTAGTTGCTCTATCCAAGAGGAAATCAGATATTTTCACTTACATGTTTTATCTGAAATCCAAAATGTCTGTATTTGAACCCCTCATTAACCCCCAAATTATGTTTTTTCTTTCCTTTGCACTTCAGTAAAACAAAATTGCATCAATATTTTCCCCCATTACACATGCACAACTCATTAGAGTCATTTGAAACACTTCACATTCCTAGGTTTTTATAATATGAAGTTTCAATTCCAAGCCTTTCATGGTGTACTCCCACCTCACACCATGCTATCTCCTGCTTCTCTGCTTTTTAATAAGGCCCCACATTCCATATTCTTTCTCTGGGGCATGCTTCTTCCACGTTCCCACCTGGGATGCTACTTATCATTCAAGATTGAGCTCAAATAATCCCTCCTTTGTGAAATCTTCATTAATCCCCAAGGTATAGCTGCTTACTTCCTTTCCTGGTTTCTGTTTCTTGCATTTATTTCTCCCTTAATTTCTGTAAGTCCTTGAGGGAAGATCTTGATTCTAAATTAAGATTTTTGTTTTTACATGAAGAACAGAATCCAGTGTACAGTAGCTTGCTAAATGTTTTGATTTTTCAAATATTTTATTTCTGTCTATAGTTATTTATTTATTTATTTTATTTCATAATGCATGCATGAGTATACGAAGAAACAAAAGCTCAATAAATCTTTGACTTCCTTATCCATTTTCCTGCCTTTCATTTCACTGAGTTTTATTTTTCCTTCAAACTATTTACTTCCAAAATAATTCCCCAGATAGTTTTAGTATCTGTTTAAACTGAAAAGCCAATACTTTTATGAAAAGTATGAAATAATTCAGCATATTTTTCAAGGTCACATATTGGTGAACCATAAAAACATTTTGTAATTCTGAAATAGTTAAAATAAATTATTCTGAGGACAGCTTTAAATGAATTCCATACATATGAGAATAAATTGTGATAAACATAATTTTAATGTTTAAAGGACAAAAGAATATATTTAGTGTGCTCATTCCTACAAACTATCAATTCTGTCAAATTAAAAATATGATGGAACCATTTTTTGAAGTTTTAGTTTTCCCCTGTGAAACATAGGAAACATTATCTTCAAATAATGATTAAATGTAGAGTTTTCACTGTGTTTTCCTAAGGAAAACCAGGCATTAATTTCTCCCTTCTATAACATTTCGTTGCCAAAAATATCTAATTCAAAACTCTGAATGTTTTAGCCTCCAGGATAGTGGAATTGTGATGGTCCTTTTCATTATTGTTTTTCTTTTGTTGTTGTTATAGACAGACAAAAAATATCTGAATCCAGTAAAAATTCCATAAATTAGCATTTATGATGTAAGTGCTATATTAATAGTAAAGGCAGAGTCTAAAAAAGTAACTATAATAATTTGAAAGTGCAGAGTGAGCTCCCATGGAGAAAGTAAAATTACTAAACAGCTACTCTGCCACTATATGAACAATGGAAGGCCTTCTCACATTTTAAGTGCCATGATAATTACAATGATTGTGATAACTAACATTTATATAGCTGCATCCAATTGACCAGCGACACCAAGCAGAAAGGACCTGGCTAATGAGTTTGTAACAGCCAAGGTATGGGCACTGAGATAAATTCTTATCCACAATCAGGGGATACAGTCACAAAATGTAAATATAATGATTGCCTTTGAGGTGAATACTTACTCAAAGTGAAAGACAGAGAGGCAAATATCTATAGTCAAGGTAGAGCATTCAACAGAAGTAAAAAATTTAAAAAAATAAGAGAGAAGTTTATTAGAGAGAGGATCAAACTCTCCATCTCTCTCTTTCCCTTTTCTCTCTCTCTCTCTCTCTCTCTCTCTCTCTCTCACTGTGTGTGTGTGTGTGTGTCTCAAATTAAAAGTGGCTTAAGCAACCACAAACTAGAGTAGCAAGAATTTACTGTCTCTTTGAAACTCCCTCCCTTTATAACATCTCTGGATACAAACACACACTTGGTCATTAGAGAAAATGGGTGAAATGCACAATCTGAAGCATAAACAAAGACAGAAGAAGGCAGTTGTTAGATTGAAGCAGAGTTGAGATTTTGTGTCATATAGGCATGAGAGACATAGAGATCAAGATTTTCATGAGACAGTAGTTAAAATATGGGCAAAGTGGGTTTTGTTAGCCAAATAAGAAAATAAATAAAGGACAAGGTGGTTATATAAATTGGGAAGAAAATGAAAGGAATTAAAACAAAGCATGATGAAGTTGAGGGGAAGGCATTAATTATTTTTGGAATAAGAGATTTAGACATAGGAGTGGGAATTTAAGATTTTATATATGGGGAAAAATCCTTTGTGTAGAATATATTCATCAAAATCCTGTAGAAGAGCAAATAAATCCAAACTGTTTTAATTAAGAGTTCTTGAAACACAGCAAAATAAGGCTGATAATATTGTTATTTTCACAAATCCCCATCCTTTGGAATATCTCATTGTATATGTATGTGTTTTAAAACAGTTATTTTTAAACTCATTACACTATTGGTTTAGGATACAGATCATCACAAATTGCTTTTGTCCTATAAAAATAAACATTTTGTTTTTACATATAAAATTAATTCAATATTATGTTTACAGTTATATACTTATCACTATCCCAGAGAAATGATCATCAATTAAACTTCTGAGAAATTGACTGTACAAATTGACAATGGCTGGGCTATATATGACAATAGAGCTTTGACCCACAACCTCCATAGCAACCAGTCCCAGAAGCCAAATCACAGCCTCTGTAACAACTGACCCAGAATGGACAGGACTTGGTCAATGACAGCCAGCTTACCTCTATTTGCCCCAGGTCCCAACGCAGTAACAATCAGAGAAAGCAAATATGCTCCCCAAGCCAATCACATAAGATGGCCTGCTTTCTAGTTAGTCTGCTGCAGCTTCCCTATGTCAACAATCCCCAATCCGAAAATACTTGTCTTTTTTTTTTTTTAAAAGCTTTCTCTCTTTCCTGCCTGCCCTTGAGACTCTGCCAAAAGCAAGTGATGGTGGCTGACTCCTTTGCAAGGTCTGAATAAATAGTTGCTGTATATTCTCATTCTCAATCTCTTTGTTTATTCCCACTTTTCTAATTGTTTAGTCTCCTATGCTCTAAAAAAATGCATAATTTAAATCTACCACTTTAAATCTCTGCAGATTCACACAATATAGAACTGCCACTTAGAAACTCATATAGCCATTTCACCAAATTCTCTGATAAATTTACTACAGAGATCAGAAAGTGAAATGGTCTCCTATTTAATTCTGATAAACAATTACTACGATGTCATTTAAGCTGAATTTTTGCCCATTACTTATCACGTTAGAATATATGTACATTTTTATCATGTAAAAATAACTGGAAGATAGAATTATTTTCCTTTATGCTAAAGTATTTCTCCTTGGCATTCCTAAATAATGCTTCTAGTGATTCAAAACTCCATAAAGTAAACTGATTCTTTATAGGGAGAATATTCATGGAAAAGGCAATGATAATAGCTTATAATTATTCTAACACAGTGTCCAACAAGAAAAAAACAAAGCATCATAGAGTGAAGCAAAAATAACTTTCTCCCAGATATATTTAGTTAAAACATAAAATGTTTTCTTAACATTGCAAATTGAAAAGCCAGACATGTTTTCCAAAATTTTAAATGACACACATATCTCATATTTTATAATTCAATTATTTGCTAGAAATTTGTATATATTTACCACACATATGACAAAGAGAATTAAGTAGTCTTATTAAGTAAAGCAAAAAATAAATTTCTCTGCCTTTATAGTTTAAATCATAAGACACAGACTGTTTCTAAAAGGGAAAGACATAAAACTTACCAATATTTCTTATTCCCTTTGCTATGTGGGCTGCAACATTTAAACTGCTATTATTGTTAGCACATTATATTAGGATATAACCACTTCACCTAGAAAGCAAAATGAGCTATGTGCCATGTGCAAAGAGATTTCTTATTTAACAAACAAAAGGATGTGAGGCACATAACACAGAGATTTTACACATTCCAACTATACTTCCAGAAAGATTTAATTCTGAAACCCTAGCTAAAGAGAGGTCAGGTAAGTTTCCACCCCTCCCTCTGCTCATTTTCTATTCAGGGTTCTATCTTGGAAAAGGCAAGTGAGGCAGAAATGTTCCATAAATATAAGCTCATTTCCACTAGGAAGTATGTACAGGGTGAGGGACAAATCCAATCCCACCTCCCATTCTACTTCTTTATTCACCATAACTCTGTACCTGCCACACCCAAGGACTGTTTTTTTGTCTGTTTGTTTGTTTGTTTAATTTCAGAATAGTATGGGGGTACAAATGTTTTAGTTACATGGATTGCTTTTGTACCACTTTGGTCAAAGTTATAAGTGTGTCCATCACCCAGATAGTGTATAATGTACCAGTTTGGTATGATTTCACAGATCCTCTCTTCCCCACTCCCACCTGCATGATTTCCATTGAGTTTTACATCCATCTGTGCTTATGCATGCTGATCAGTTAGTTCCAATTTAATAGTGAGTATATGTGGTGTTTGCTTTTCCATTCTTGTGATACTTCACTTAGCAGGATGGCCTCCAGTTCCATCCAGATTGTTGCAAACGTATTAATTCATTTTTATGGCTGAGTAGTACTCCATGGTGTACATATACCACATTTTGTTAATCCACCCATGAATTGATGGGCACTTGAGTTGATTCCACATCTTTGAGATTGTGAATTGTGCTGCAATGAACATTCAAGTGCAAGTGTCTTTTTGGTAAAATGACTTTTTTCCCCCCATTGGGTAAATAGCCAGTAGTAGGATTTCTGGATCAAATGGTAGGTTTACTTTTAGTTCTTTGAGGAATCTCCATACTATTTTCCATAGAGGTTGCACTAGTTTTCAGTCCCACCAACAGCATGTAAGTGTTCCTTTCTCTCTGCATCCACGCCAGCATCTATTGTTTGGGGACTTTTTGATAAAAGCCATTCTCACTGGAGTTAGATAATATCTCATTGTGGTTTTGATTTGCATTTCTCTGATGATTAATGACATGGAGCACTTTTCCATATGTTTATTGTCCTCTCAAGGATTCTCACTGTCACCACTGCCTTTCAACATAGTGCTGGAAGTCCTAGCCAGCGCAATCTGGCAAGAGAAGGAAATCAAGGGTATCCAAATGGGGAAAGATGAGGGCAAACTATCACTATTTGCTGATAATAGGCTCTTATATCTAGAAAACCCCAAAGATTCTGCCAAGAGACTATTGGAATTGATAAATTCAACAAAGTCTCACACTACAAAATCAATGTACACAAATCAGTAACATTTCTATATACCAACAACAGTCAAGCTGAGAATCAAATCAAAGAGTCAATACTTTTCACAATAGCTACAAAGAAAATACAATACCTAGGGATATATTTAACCAAGGATGTGAAAGATCTTGACAAAGAGAACTGCGAATCACTGAGGAAGGAATTTGCAGATGATGTAAACCAATGGAAAACCATACCATGCTGATGGATTGGCAGAATCAACATTGTTAAAATATCCATACTACCAAAGTGATGTACAGATTCAATGCAATCCCCATCAAAATAACAATATCATTTTTCACTCATCTAGAAGAAATAATTCTACACTTTGTTTGGAACCTAAAAATAGCCTGAATAGCCAAAGCAACCTTAAGCAAAAAGAACAAATCTGGAGGCATCATTTTACCAGACTTTAAGCTATACTACAAGGCTATAGTAACCAAACAGCATTGTGTTGTCACAAAAATAGAGACATAGACCAATGGAGCAGAACAGAGAACTCAATTGAAAACCATCCACATATTGCCATCTGATCTTTGACAAAGTAAATCAGCAATATACACTGGGGAAAAGAATTCCTATTCAATAAACAGTGCTAGAAAAATTGGATAGCCACACATAGAAGATTGAAACAGAATCCATATCTTTCACCACTCACAAAAAATAATTCAAGATGGATCACAGACTTAAATCTAAGACATGATACCATAAGAATTCTAGAAGAAAATGTTGGAAAAACTCTTCTAGATATTGGCCTAGGCAAAGAATTTATGAAGACGACCCCAAGGGCAATCACAACAACAACAAAAATAAATAAATGGTACTTGATCCAATTGAAAAGCTTCTGCACAACCATGGAAACAAACAACAGAGCAAATAGACAACCTATGGAATGGGAAAAAATATTCACATGTTGTACATTTGATAAAGTACCAATGACCAGTATCTACAAAGAGCTCAAGCAAATCAGTAAGAAAAAAATCAACCGACCCCATTAAAAAGTGAGCAAAAGACATGAACAGAAGCTTTTCAAAAGAAGATAGATTAATGGCCAAGAACTGTTTATTTACCATGAACCCAACATTACCTCTACATGAATTTTTATGAAGGCTGTTTTGTTTTCTCTTCAGTTTGACAAACTTTGAAGCATCTCCTCTATTGCCCTATCAGATCTTATGCTCTCCTGGATGTGAGGAAAACTGGGAGCTTAATGCTTCATAGCAACCCCCTTTTGACCCACATATCCTTCCATATTTTAGATTAACTCTTGAATGGAACAGCAATGTTTAAAATGAGTAGAGTGGGAAAATATCTGGCTCATTTGCAGACAAGTAGGCCTAGCTAGCTGGCTTACCAAGATTCTGAGAATACACTTAGGAATATTATAGAAATATAAAACCAGAAGAATTGCTGGTTGTGGTATTAAGTAAAAGGATAAGCCAGTCCAGCCCTTTTGGAAAATCAGCATATATTATTTCCCTTAGGTAACTAATCCAAATTGAAAAACAATGTTGTATTCTTCTCATACTTATTATACATATGGTTGGGCTTATATTTTGATACTAATTGACATTTTTCAAGTTGTGATATTTCAGGGGCATTTGAATAACCTTGTGATTATCCACATTTGGTCCAGGAAGATTGGCCTATTACCAGATGTCTATTAACAAATAGATAATTCAGGCTTATAAATTATCAAAATAAAATTATTTTTTATTAATACAATAAATATTGATCTTCAAAATTTTGGAGGGAAGGAAAAGGAAGAAATTAGCCCCATGTTGATAAAGGAAATTGGCACCCACGCTGATTTGGCAGACAACCCATTTTCTGCAGCCATTTCTCTCTTGTTCTCTTCAGGTTATCATTCCCATAAACACAGAATTGTGTCATTAGAATACAATTATAAATGCAGACAATCTGATAATGTAGGCCCTTTCCATTCTTCTATTATCTGTTCAGTAGAGTAATAGAGACACTTCATGCAACACCTGTCATAGTATCGGATACCTGGTTATAAGTACACTCAGGTGAGAAAACCTTGGGAATCTTTACTTTCACTATTTAAAAATCAGCTCCTAGCAACATTCTACATTCTTTTGAGAGCTGAATTTCTGCCATCAGCTTGTCCACTCCTACCCATTATCTTTCCTTTAGATCTTTTTCTTTCCCTCTATCTACTTTGCTGCCTACCTTCTTGCTCTCCTCAGTTCTTCATTCATTTCTATTCTATGCTGTTCTAATTCTAATCTGTTAAAATTCTCCACTTCAGGTATTGTATATACTTAAAACCAAGGGCAGCATCTAATATTTGGTAGATTCTCAATAAATGAGCCAATTGAAATTTTAGAAAAACCTATACATTTTATAAATTAACACTTATTTTTTCAAGTAAAAACTGATATCACATTGTATCTTCAAATATAAAATTTTATGAAAATGGGGACACTACTCTGGCATATCTTTGAATAAATATATTAAAAATAGTTTTAAGAATATTAGTGCTTAGAGCAATATTACTTTCCTTTAGGTATTTTCAATTTTATAACTTTAATAATATTAACATTAAAAAAGGTAACCTCTTAGAAATATTTTTTTCTTACAAAGATAAATATACTGGTTTGTATTTCTTACTTGAGAAAGTTATTTTTTGCCCCTTACTCCATAATTTTTCTACAACTTTTAAGAAAATGCATCCTGTGGGATCATGAAAGATATAATTGAATATCTGGAAAGTTATACCTGTCTTCTGCTCAGATACGGGCAAAGAATTAAATTCTCTCAAGTATTATATAAGTCACAAAATGTGAGAACTATTTAAGTTTGTAGTCATGAAATGGTTTGAACAGAATTTACCTGAGGGGAGAGAAGGAAAGGAAGTCATATTTATTTAAAAATTAATATACAATCTAATATCTAAATAGTATAAAGGGAAAACTTTCCCAAGCCTAATAAATCCTATTGGGCTTTCAGGTTAAAATGGTAGATTGATAAATGTGTCACAGATAAGTCTGTTCATTTTCTAAAGACCTAAACCCACTAGGAGGAGGAGAACTGAATGGGAAAGAGACAACAGCAAGAAACATTAGGAAATTCAAAAGCAGATGACAAGCCGTAAATGCCATGGCCAATGCAAGAAAGTAGAGTTCAAACCAGCAGTGGGGAAAACCAAGAATCATGCTAATTTTATACAGAAAAATGCATGTATGACTGGAATTGGGGATGAAGGGAGGAACTGAAAAAGGCAGTTTGATCTCCTCCCCTATTCCACGCTACTGAATATTTACCCCTCTCTCACCCTAACAAAATTCTGGAGATTATTTTCTAAAGAGGTTAAAATAGCCTTTGCATTGGGGGTCTTTTAGACTCATTTAAGGGATGGGGTATATTCTACTGACAACAAAGGGATTAAGCAAATGTGTAGACACTTAAAGAAAAATGTGAAGACTCCCAGTCACCCTACCCTCCACCCCTCTGCTCCCAGATCCTTACCTTCCAGGCAGAAATTTGAAAGATGCTTCTCCGGGAAAGTAATGAGTCCAAGAGGAAAGAGTTGCTCCCTCTCACAGGTCTTAAATCCCTAACTTTAATTCTAGACAGTACCAGAGGATGAATAAAAGGAATGCCAGGTTGTTAGAGGATGCCACAGGCTCCATGTTAATAATGCAACACAGTTTATGTGACTTTAAGGATGGCCTTTCCCCAAGGACAAATCATGTTTTGAAGCCATAAAGCCTGACTTCTCTGTCCTGGTATGGCAGGAGGTAGTGACGGAGACGCCTTGTTGTACTGGGAACTGCACAAACGACTAGAGTAAAACATGTTCCACGTCTTCAGTCTAGGCTAGAAGAAGTAACAAACGGTCTTCATGCCACAGGGTACCTGTCAAAGCTCAGAAATGGCGACATCAAGTTTTACAGAAGTAATTTTTCCAACCCCCTGTATTTTCTAGGAATTTATTAAGTTTCTATTAGTCTATGCAAGAATTTCCAAAGCCTGTCTAATTATGTGAATCTCTGACTGTGGCCAGACCCACACCTCTGGTCTAGCCTGTGCTAACAGTGCCATCCAAAAGTGCTTGTCACTCCTCCCACATATCATTCCTATTTCTATTATGTCCCTACCATAATCCTTGAATGGTCCCCTATTCACGGGGTACACACTTGTATTGCCCATATTCTGAAGCTGGACCAACTCCCATTCAAAACCAATTTCCTTGTGTGTCCTTGAGCAATTTATCTGACCTCTATTTTTTTTAACAATGCAATGGAGAATATAATAATCAATCTGTCCTGGGGATAAAAAATGAGAAAACATCTGTATTTATTAGGGTGTAGTAAATAGTAAATACTCATCAAGGTTTAGCTATGATGATGCTTCTTATGAATAAAACAGTATTTGAAGAACTTGAGAAAACTGAGTATTTAGTGGCACTTCAGAAGAGACAGAGAATGTACTATTTTTCCTCTTATTTTTAACTATACAGCTATTTAAAAATCTATATGCGGGATACAGCATGTACTACTACCACGTGGGTGTCTCCTGCTGGTAAATGCTGTGTGCCAGTTGTGACCCCCACTCTCACAGGTCCCACTACAAACAAGCTAAAATACCTGCAATGAAAGAAATGTGACATAGGTGGAACCAAGAAATAGACTATATATAAAACTGCTAAATTTAAGCCCCAGGAAAACATTATAGTGTCTGAGGAAAAACTCTTAAAGCAGAAATGGGAGTAAAATGGAAGTAAAAAATAGTTTTCATCTATTTAAAAACAATCAGAGATTTATCACAGTCCATATGAACTGAAATTGAGCTCATTCTGAGTTTAGTTCAAGCACAAGAGATTATCAGTCTAAAATTCAGTTTTACTACCCCACCTTTTACTGTGTTTTTAACACACAATATTCCTGTTCCCTGGATGCCTTTGACAGTGACACCCATAGATTGTGAGAATGCTGGGCTCTTTAGATTTTGCAAAACAAGAAGTGTGTTTATTTTCTAATGAGTATCACTCTACGGAGTCATAAATCCTCCTCTAACACCCTTGCTCAAAGTCCCTGATTTAGCAGAATCTTTTGTGACTCACTTCAAAGTACATCAACAGTAAGATATCAATTCCTTGAGGAGGAAGACACATGTAGAGCAGGAAAAACTGCAATGAAGTCTATAACTTCGCCATCTGTTGGGTTTTCATGCTCTGACTTTTCCATCTTGTTCTACTTCCCAATGCCATTTCCCTTCTTTCCCAGTCTGGACCCAGTCAGTCATTACAATACATTCTTTCTAATAGTTTCAATTCTGCTGCAAACTCCTTTCCAGTGAAAGACTAGAAATATACACACATTCCTAGTTAACTGCCTCTTATATATACATATATACACATATTATATATCCATATATATAGTAAATATACATATATTCCCAGTTGACTATCTTTTATATATTTAGAACTATTTCTCTACCCAATCTATGACTCCATTTTTGTCTTCTCAATCCTGCTAATATTTCACATATTGGACTATCCAGCAAATAGATGCTATTAGGCATTTACTTCTCAAACCTTCCATTTATTTATATATTTCCTTACTCCTTTAGAGAGAAAAGAGATTTCCTCCTCTTTCCCATGGTTCCTAGAAAAAGGAGTTCTTTTATGCCTCTATGTTAAATGATAGCTTTTTTTGCATTTGTACTTATCACAATTATTTTTCTTTTTTAATAATTTTTTTTATTCCATCTTGTAATGGGGGTACAAATATTGTTTG
>VBSM01003143.1:39353294-39369725 GCA_008086735.1 Cheirogaleus medius
AAAAAAAAAAAAAGAATCTTGAAGTAAATGTGATTCGATAATCTCAAGGCCATAAAATTTCACCACCCTACCCATGAAATTGTATGTCTTTCAGTTATATTTTAATAGTAGAATAAGGACATAGGTCTCAGAGGGAGCATTTTGAAAAGGATAAATAATGTAAGTGGAATTTACTTATTAGATTATTCATATAGAATACATGATACCTACAATACATACCTATGTTTTTCCAGATGGTAGTCTCTAGCCTATAAATGGAGAAATAAGAAGAAATCACCTCAAAAATCTTTTCAGTATTCTGGAGACTAGATCCAGAATACTGAAAACATACTTTATTGAATCAATAGTGTACGATAGCAATAAAGCTTAAATACATGAATGAAGAAATTGAAAGAATGGTCAATGAAAAATCCAACTAAAATATAAAAAAAATTAAAGAATAAATATCAATTGTCTGACATTTATTCTCTATTTATGATAAGCCTAACTCAGGGTCTAAAATAAATTGGTATTTGAAAACCTAAAGATCAGTCATGCCTCAATTTTAACACGGTAAAGAAAATAAACAATGATGCTTTCTGATTTGAAGCTTTCTTTCTTTATTTCAACAGATTTAGGAGGTACAAGTTTTTTTTTTACATCAATGAATTATATAATGCTGATGTCAGGGCTTTTAGTGTACCCATCACCAGAATAATGGACATTATATTCGATATGTAGATTTTTTTATCCCTCATCCCCCTTTCACCCTCAAGCCTTCTTAGTTTTCAAGGTCCATTACACCTCTTTATGACCATTATATATGAACCTCATTTAGCTTCCCTTTACAAGTGAGAACAGGTATTTGTTTTTACATTCCTGAGATACTTCACTTCAGTTAATAGTTTCCAATTCCATCCTAGTTGCTGAAAAATATATTCCATTCCTTTTTCTGGCTGAGTAATATTCCATGCACTCCAGTGCACACACATACCTCATTTTCTTTATCAATTCATCAGTTCATGGGCACTTAGGTTGATTCCACATCTTTACAATCATGAATTGTACTGTGATAAACATTTACGTGGAGGTGTCTTCTTTATAAAATGACTTCTTTTCCTTTGGGTAGATACTCAATAGTGGGATTGCTGGATTGAATGGTAGGTCTACTTTCAGTTCTTTGAGAAATCTCCATACTATTTTCAATAGAGGTTGTACTAGTTTACATTCCCACCAACAGTGTATAAGCATTCCATTTTCACTCCATCCATGTCAATATCTGTTGTTTTTTGACTTTTTAATAATGGCTACTCTTACAGGGGTAAGGTGATATCTCATTGGGTTTTAATTCACATTTCCCTGATGATTAGTGATGTCAAGAATATTTTCATGTTTTATGGCCATTTAGCTCTTCTTTTGAAAAAAAATATGTTCATGTCTTTTGCCCATTTTTTGATGGAGTTTTTTTTTTTTTTTCTTGCTGATTTGTTTGAATTCTTTGTAGATTCTGAATATTAGTCCTTTGTCAGTTGTATAGTTTGCAAATATTTTTTCCCATTCTGTAGATTATCTGTTTACTCTGTTAATTATTTCCTTTACTGTACAGAAACTTTTTAGTTTAATTAAATCTCATTTATTTATTTTTGTTGTTACTATATTTGCTTTTGAGGTGTTAGTCATAAATTATTTGAAATTTTCTTTAAATGTCTTTGTATAATGCTTGACACATATTGACTGCTCAAAAATTATAACTATTTCTTATTCAATAAGAAAATTATCAAAATACATTCATATGTCTAATACAAACTTTTTCATTTTATTAATTTTATTTTCTTTGAAGAATCTTATTAAGCTGCATAAGACTAGATTTTAATTGATGAACTAAAGTGCTCTTCCTTAGCATCCAAAAATAGTTTGTAATTTCTTCTCTCCGGAAATGTGCCCTACATGATATGATAAAGAGAAGAACAACTTTTACTACTGCTGGCATATGGCAAGGCACATAAATGAAGACACAGATCACTACTTCTGAAATGAAAAGTAATATGCAAGCACGTTAAGTAAATTATAAGCTACCAACCCATTAAACTGGCTCAAAAATAGAAATGAGTTTTTTCCATCTTGACTACTGGTCATTATCATTCTCTTTAGTCTCATAAAAAGTATTTAAACTTTCAAATAATAATAGCTATAGATTGGTTCAACTATAGACATTTTACATTCTGTATCTCAGAGATAATAAATGTATGACACTAGATCTAATGAATAATACTGAAATATACATCAATATGCTATGCAAAATTATTTGCTATTCTCATAATAAAGTTAAAACTATTCAAGAAGTGATCTGGTTAAGTTTATTCCAAGTTCTGTTACTTGGAATGCCACTGATTTCCAATATGACCTTGAGGAAGTCACTTAACCCTCCTAAGTTTCCACAGACACAAAATGACAATAATTGCAACTGCTATCCACCTGACATGCAGGGGAGAGAGTCGATTATTGGTTAACATTGAAACTGACCCTGTCGTGGAGAGGGAACTCATCAGTTGCACTCGATTTCCTTAATAACATCTCAACTCACATGGTGAATTACAATCAACAGATGTTTACCTCTGACAAGATAAGGGCCAAAAGTTAGGCAATAGTTTGGAATATCAAAAATTCTAGAGAATTCTGGTCCTTTTTCACAGGGAAACAACAATATCAACAAAACATTAAGTTATTGATTCCATACAGAATATTTTAATTGCTTCTATGAATGATTTATTATATGCCATCAATCAATTTCAATCACTACAAAAATTTCAAAATAGGATTTAAGAGAATGTTTGATGTTTACGAATTCCAGGTGAAAATTCCTTATTGAATTATTTTGTGCAGAATAAGCAAAGAAACTGAGGTACAAAGCTTAAGACAAGTCAGGTAAGTAGAATCTCTGATTTATATCACCAGGTGGCTATCTTTCTAGGCTTTTGCTCAGATCTATAGCACAGAACTCTGATATAAATGTCAACGTCTTTTTGAATCACTGTCATCTGAATGAGATTACATTGTGTGTCTATTGATCTTAGAATCTGTTACTAAAGACAAGGAAAATAGCTAATATATATATGCGAGACACTCTTGCAGGCACCATGTGCATGCATACATACACACACACACACACACACATACACACACACATACATATAAACTTCAATCTTCATGGCAGCTCTATGAGGTAAGTATTGTTATTATCTCAATTTTATAAATGGAGAAATTGAATCTCTCTGAAAGGTTAAGTGATGATTTACTCAAGATTATAGAGTTAGTCAATGGTAGAATCAGGATGTGAATCATAAACTCCGGCTCTAGAGTCTTTGTTCTATTACCAAGCCAACAAACATGAGTAATAGAGCCCACAGCATACCAAAATGCCCACATTCTCTTTGATGGCATTTCTCTATCCCTTTCCACCTTTGAACATAATTATTCTCCAAAATGTAGTCACCTATCTTTTAGAATCTAAGTTTCCTCCTCTGTAAACTAGATAACAATGATATTACCTCACAGGTTGCTTTGGAGATCAAATGAAACAATATATATGAACACATGTTTTTCAGTTATTAAGTGATATTAACTGTCAACTGTTACTCACACTAATAGATACAATTCTGCACTCTGATCCTCAGAATTACATTTCTAATGTTATCCTCTATTTTTCAAGCAAAAACTGCCTTCTCCCATTAGCCTATTAGGCATTTTCAAGAGTATATTTAATTGACTATTTTAACTCTAAAAAAGGGGTCAACAGAATTTTTTTATAAAGAGCACAATAGTAAGTAATATATGCTTTGCAACCCATACCATAGCACTCTGTCATGTTAGTCAACACTTCTCTCGTAACGCAAGAGCAAGTCATAAATACCAGGTAAAAAATATTAGTATGGCCCTGTTCCAATCAAACTTTACTACGGACATTGAAATTTGAATTTCACATAATTTTCCTGTGCCACAAATATTCTTATTATATCTGATTACATCTATTCTGATTTTTTTCAACCATTTAAAAATATAAAAATCATCCTTAGCACACGGGCTGTACAAAAACAAGCAGCAGGCCAGAGTTGACCTGTTCACTCTAATTTGCCAATACCTGCTCTAAAATTTTCCTATAACCAGGGTACACAGAATTTCTTATTCTTTTCTCCCTTTCAATCTTCATTATCCTTAAATTGTTTATAGCATCTGAAATTACTAAGTGGTCCTAGAAATGCTTCCCTCTCTTGCCTTCTTCTACATTAATCTCTCTTGGCCTTGGCTTCCCCTTACACCCAGCTGCTCCTACTCAAAGTCCTTCAAATCCCGTCATCTCCCAAAAGTGCATCTCCCCCAAGAATCTTTGCCGACCCTCTTAACTTTCTTCATTATCTTGTCCCTTAGCACACTCATCTACTCTCTTTTTTCTTTAATTTTTACATTGGCAAATAAAATTGTATGTACTTACTGTGTACAATATGGTGTTATAAAGTATATACACATTGTGGAATAAACAATAGAATATTATTCAGCCATGAAAAAGAATGAAATCTATCATTTGTGACAACATGGATGAGCCTGGAGGACATTATGTTAAGTGAAATAAACCAAGCACAGAGAGACAAATACTGCATGATCTCATTTTTATGTGGAATCTAAAGAACTTGATGTCATAGAAGTAGAAGGTAGAATGGTGGATACTAGGAGAGGTGTGGGGGAGGGGTTGAGAAGATGTTGACAAAGGATACAAAATGTTAGGAGGAATATGTTCAAGATATCTATTGCACAACATGTGACTGTAGTGAATAATATATTGTATTCTTGAAAAATTCTGAGAGTAAATATAAAGTGTTTTCACCGCAAAAATGATAACTCTATGAGGTAGCCAGATTTAGTCATTCCACAATGTGTATATACCTCAGCTACTTCTGTGACTTCAACCATCAGTGCTATAAAGATGACTCCCAACCTCTCCAGCCCTGACTTTTCTCCTTTCCAATAGTGTGTTGAGCACATCCACTAACAACATGTTAGGAACACCTGATCACTGAATGATGAAAATCAAACTCGGCCAAATCAGTTCTCCTCTTGATGTTCATGTTTCTCCATGATACTACCTGCCTGCCAGCCTTGAAATTTCATTAAAAAAAATTCTTCCCTTTCCTTTATCTATCTTATTCTGTTAGGAACAAAGCGTGCCTATTTTATCCTTCATACATTTAGCATGTCCATCTCCTTCTATGTATTCTCATTACTGCTGTCAAAGTTCTGGTCTTGATTTTCTCTTTTGTTGTCAATCTTTTTGTAGTGATACCGTTTGATTCAATCTTTCTGAATTTGATAGACTGTGCAGTTCTTCAGCTAAAAAAAAGCCATCTGTGTCTCCTTACCAAATGAAGAATATGAGTTTCTCAAATGCCACATTATACTTATTTAATTAAAACATAATTCATATATAAAAATGCCCAAATCATAAATGGACAGCTAAAACTATTTTCACAAACTGAGCAAATCCACATATCTAGCGCCCAAATCAGGAAAGCCTCCTTCTGTCTTCTAGTCACTATTCCCTAAGAACAATCACTATCTTGATTTCTAAAACTATATATTTTCCTATTTTTTAATCTTATAAGACACAGAATCATAGCGCATGTACCCTTGTGTCTGGCTTTTTATGTTCAGTATTTATGTATTTGAAATGCATCTGTACTGTTGCATGTAGTTCTATTCTGCTTATTCTCATTGCTCCATACAGATATTATTTTACAGTGCATACATATACTACTTATTTATCTGTTTTTCTATACATGATATTTTGGGAATTATTCCATTTTGTCATTATTAATAGTGAATATTCTTAGACTTTTCTTTGGGTGTACATATGGGTATATTTCTCATGAGTATATATCTAGGAGTAGAATTACTATGTCACGGGGATCTCAATAGCCTTTTGTCCCTACCAGCTTTTCAAACTCATTCCATTTTCCTTCCACATACTGCACCCTCAAACTAAACTAAGGTATTTTCTGTTGCAGGTAAATATCTTGAGATAGTGTTCATTAATTATTTTGCTCATCTTCTTTCCTTCCCCTATCTCGTTTGGCCCAAACTTAATCATATTTCAGGGCCAAACTTACATAGTATATACCCCTTTCTTCATTCTGCAGCTATATGTAATTATTCTTTTAAAACTTTTAAAACCTGCTATCGGTTCTTCCCTCCAGACATTCATATTGTTTTCTCTTGTAGTCTAATCACTTGTGAACACAAATATCTTATTTCACTATAGAAGAGGTCTTCGAAAACAGAGTCATCTTTCTCAATAATAGTGATGATCTTATATATTTTTATTTGTTTTTTTTGGTATGTTTTTCATTTTTTCTCCTTCCCCTAGAATATAAGTTCCCTGAAAGTAAGGACATATTGCATGATAAATGTTTATGGTTGTTAATAGAAATAGTCAAGAAGAACAGGCTTCTGGGCCTAAAATTTTATAGCACTGCTCTTGCATTTTTCTTTGTCACCTACATTTAGACAAATGCTAAACTTCTACTCAAGAGAATCTCAAACTCATTTCTCTTATGCATTTTTCCTGTTTGCTTTCAAACTCAGGTCCTCATTATTCCTTCAAGACTATATTAACAGAACAATAATCTTTTTTCCTCTTCCTTTAATCTGCTTTTTAATTTCATTATGCTTATTACTATTGCATAAAACATTGATATGTTTACATTATTCATCTCTTTAAAAACGTTAGGTGATTTCCATTACCTTTTAAAAAAAGATAAAAAGAAAAAAGTGGCATTATAGAAAAAGGTAGAAATTATTGTCCTACAGACCTCCATTCAAATTCAATTCTACCAAATAATAGATAGCAAGTAACTTAACAATACTAAACTCCAGTTTTATTATATGCTGTGATAATAAATTTATATAGAGGTTTTGTGAGAATTAGAGTTATGTCTATAAACAATAATACCTGGAATATATTAGGGACTTAGTAAATGGTGCTTATAATTAATGTATACAAGTGCTTTATCTTGGCCTTCAGGACTTTCTCCAATACTGGGGAGAAAGATAACTAAAATATTCAGCTAGTTTATCACACAGAGCCTAGGCAACAACCACATAAATATTTTGAGTAAATCCATCCCATAAGTAATAAATCATATAGAAATATACAGCCATTATAATTTATCCATGAAACTACATGAAATATAGAAATAGTATTTTATAAATAAGAAATCTTCAATTACTTTTTCTTAAAATTTTATGAATATTAAGGAATTTCTAATTAATTCATATCAGTCATATGGATGAGTAGCTAGAACTCAACATTCAAAATCACTGTTTTTCACCCAGATAGTATGCATGGGCACACTTATAACTTTGACTCAAATTCTACAAAAGTAAATTATGTAACCCAAACTTGTATACTCCCATAATATGCTGAAATTTAAAAACCCTTGGGGAAAAAAAACAAAACAAAACCAAAATCAAATGTTTTATAAACTTTAAAAATATATGTATGTTATATGTATGTATGTATTAAAGAAATATTTCTAAAAGGATAATTCATATTCTTACTTCCAGATTGTCTCAAATTTAATAGTGACATGTATGTGTTTTTAAAATAAGCCTAGAGGCATTTGGGAAAGGGATGTATTTTTAATACATCAAAAGTATAAATAGTAGAACATTTTGATGGAATTTAGAAAATCTGAAGTGCTGCTGGCAAAAATTCAACCTAATTAACATTTTGAGAACAAATTTGTAAAAAAGACTTATGCATTGATATCTTAAGCACACTAAATTGTAATCTTAAACATATTCCTGAGAATTCCTTAAAATGGTTTTATGTAATATTTTTTAAAATAACATTTAGGAATTGGAATTGGACTTTGCTTTAAGGAGTGATAAACATTTCTACATTGTTATGTATAGACTTCTAAATCAGACTTATACATATATTATCTTTAATGAGCTCTCAGTTTTCTCATTTGTCAAAAAATAATACTCTTAGTACCCCGTGGGTTACTCACAGGTATAAAACTGTCTCATTTTATTAAAAAACTTCATAGGCTTCAGGGCCTGAGTCTAAACAGTTAACTATTAAATTATCAGGCCTATTTGATTATCTGTGTCCTAAAGATAATACTAATGGTAATTAACATTAGTTCATGCTTCCCACATGCCAGTCACTCCTCTAAGCACTTTTGGAAATTATCCCATTTAAATAATAATATTTTGAGGAAGATTTTATTAATACCCATATGTCACAATCATGAAAATTAGGTCCATAGGGGATTTTTTTATTTGCATGTCTCTTATACATGAAGGAGACCCTCTCCAATTTTTTCTTTCTTTTACATCAAAAATAGTTATATTTTATTTGTGAGCCCAGTCTGTGTCCTGGTTCTAGGAAAAATTAAAGGCTGGAAAGGACATCTGGGAAAAAGTGAAAAAATATGAATAGTAACTGGGTATTAAGAAATATTAGGCAGTTTATTGTTAATTTTCATCGGTGTGATGATCATACCGTGGTTATACAAGAATGTTTATTATTTCAGGATATACCAGCTGAAATATTTAGTATAAAATGCTATGATATTTCCAATTACTTTAAAGTGATTGAGAAAACAATTATGGTTATATCACTATGTTAAAAATGTTATATCTAGGTCATGGGAATATGGATGTACATTATAGTAGCATTTAAACTTTTCTGTACATTTAAATTTTTTTCCTAATAAAAATATTCAAAAATAAACATTTCCATTATTTTATGGAGGTATAAGAGATTTTATATGCCATACAATCTATTCTCTTACCCCAAAACATCATTCCATCTATAAGATTTGTGACCAGTGATGCTTCCACCTCTCTTTGGACTTTCTAAAAGATCTAATTCTAGATTCTCTGGGACTGAGAAATAAAGTAGTCCATTCACATTTTACCAGTAAAAATTAAAACATAGTTAATGGGACTCAAGACTTCCAAAAATAATCCTCACATAGGCAAATTTCATCCAGGATCTTGGCATGTATCATGATGATTAAAATTTACATAAATGTGGCTATAGCATAAAGCTGTCTCTAAAAAGAAAGGTTATTTCAAAAGTGATAATCTGCATAAATCCCACAAAGGTGGTGCTGATGTGAGGGGGTATCAAAAAAAGCTGAGATGTGTCCATCCTTTTGACAGATATGACCGTAGCATGGCCATATATTTCTTGCGATATACATTTTAATCATAAGGTAAAGATCAAGTCTTTACAATCTTTCCTCTGGTTCCCTTATAATCAAAACAGTGGGTTATTATAAGGTGTTTTCCAAAATAGACTATCATAAAGAGAAGAACATGCTTTAACAAGCTTACATGAGTATCCTGACCTTTGAAATATAATTATATATTAAATATATCTTATGACAAATACACACACATTATAATCCTGGTGAATTTGGTTAGCATGGGTCAATCTTTAAAAGCCTGATCAGCTCCTTTAGGGGCTCCAACACTATTGAATTTGTGTTCCCAACAAAGTGTGCACCAGTCCCAGCACCTAGATTATGAGTTCTACTTGAGCTGTCAGCTGTTTTCCCACTCAATCCCTAACTTGTATCTTTCAACAACAGGCACACACCACCTTCCGAGGGGCTCCATCACATAATTTGGACAGAGCTAGTTATTGGACAATTCTTTATTTCTTCTCTCTGCTATGTCTATATGGTAGCCTGAATTTATCCCTCTAGAATGGAAACCAGTATATGCAATCTGTTTTCAACAAGATAACTTTCACTTATTTGAAAATAATCGTCAGATGCTCTTAACAGTAATCTTTCCATTCTCTCATTCATTCCTTCATGTATTCCTTTTCAGTATCACTATTAAATTCTAGACACTTCTTTAAAAACATGCTCTCTAGATGATCAACATCAAGGTTTTTGTTTGATGGCACCTCAATGTATCATTGTTCCTTTTATAAAATGACTTACAGACTTAAGTGTAATACTTTCTAGATGAATTCTGACCAGCCAAGGAAACAATAATGGTCTTTGTTCAGGATACTATGTTTATACTCTAAAAAGTCCAAAATAGTATTAGAAATTTTACAACATTGATGCACATTGTTTACCTCATACCTAAAACTCAACTGAAATGCCCATGACAAAAATAAACTGTAGCGAAGCCATATCAAAATTGTCCCATATATTTACTTTTTAAAAAAATTCTAAATGTTGCAAGGGATTAAATTCAGTTGAATTGTGTATTATTTCGATCATCATTACAGGATATTGATATACTTTTGTCTTTTGATGCTGCTAAAACTGAAAATATAGAAATCCTCAAACAATTCAATAAATAAATATTACAAAGGCTATGAGGAACACAAATAACCAGCTCCAAAAGCGTATTCATCTTATTTACAAGAGAACTTTTAGGATGGGACTCAGAGCCTAGTAACCTATACTTTGCACACAATTTAAGTAAGTTTGATTACCTGAATTCCATACCCCAGTTTATAGTAAATTGGGAGTAGACAGGAGGTGTGTTAGTCTTATCACAATGACAGAAAAGAAAATCTATCAAAAAGGAGACATAGCACTCAGATAATGGAGAATGTTTATAAATAAGCTTTCCTACTCATATCAGGACACCACCATCCTATTATTGTATTAGAGCATAGTAGCCTTATATTTGGTCATAATACTGACAATGAGTCATCCATAACATCATCACCCAACATTTGTTGATATCTACTGCAAAGTAGAGTTATATGGCACCATTTCTGCTCTCAAGGAGTTTAAACTATCCCTGTGCAGAAAATATCAAATTACATTTAGAACATTTTGGTAAGGTAACAGTTGGTAAGGTAAAGATACATGGAAAATTTGAAAACCAATTACAATGAACTATTTTTTAATTTAAATCTTGACAGAGTATATGAATAGTGTATAACTAAAATAAGTATAATTTAAGAAATAATTATATGTCTACTATTTCTATGTATATTTTCTTCATAATTATACTTTTGTAATGAATATAATTTATAAAATGTATATAAATATTAAGTATGTATCTGAATATAAATATCATTAACAGATTTCCTTCCCAATAGTTTATGGGAATCTGAATTGTTAATTCTGTCTTACTAACAACAGTTTTCTTGATAAAATAAAAATTTGAGGAATATGGTATAGAATTCTAAATATTCATGACTTTGCTTTTCCATAAATTATGCTTATAAGTGTCTATATTGTTATGACTTAATATAGGACCATGATCACTGATCCATATAAATATGCCAATCATAGCTCATTTTATTTAAAACCAGGTAAAATATCTATAGTTACATGCACATGGCAAAAAAAGATCCAAAATATATTCTGATTATTATCAATTGAATATAGTCTATGTAATGCCCAACAAAAAGTGAGAAGTTATATTTTTGTATAATATATAATCTATTTACCACTTGCTAGGTTTTTCAAAAAGAGAAAATATTTTTATATCAATTTGAAAATTCCACAAATATTATTTCTTTGTGACTACACTACTCAGTAATTTTCTATGATTTTATTCATGTGTTATCTGAGACTCACAGTCAGCTGAAGTTTCCATATTTTGAAATTTAAATAAAAACAAGTCAAGCTCCTTGTCATACATTCTTTGAGAATTTCAAATTCACCAAAGAATTTTATAAATTTCTGAGGGCTTATATCCCCATAGGCCAACTTTCTTCTCTGTATTTCTGCCCTCATTGATCTATTACTTTCATTTGAATCTTCTATGACTGTTCCCTTCTTACTCCATTATAATGATTCAACATTCTAAAATTCTTAAAAATCTCCATATGTGTCATTTGTGTATATGAAATTGTTTATGAAAATGTTTAGGGGTAACATGGGAATTTTACAAAGTGGAAATAGAAATACCTTAAAATTGCAGTATCTCTTAAATTTTTACTTAAGGATGTAGAGACTGGGAAATAGCATTGCACCCACATTAACAATAACAAAAGTAAGAAAACATAAAAGTTCATGACTTCTTTTTTCTTAAAACAAATAAAAATTGTCAAAGAAAAATCTAATTTGACAAGTTAAGCAGACACAGAAAATTTTATTCAATACTATTGCAATAGGAGAGA
This sequence comes from Cheirogaleus medius, assembly GCA_008086735.1. Taxonomy (NCBI): domain Eukaryota; kingdom Metazoa; phylum Chordata; class Mammalia; order Primates; family Cheirogaleidae; genus Cheirogaleus; species Cheirogaleus medius. The sequence continues at coordinate 39,365,443 of VBSM01003143.1, forward strand.
GTTACTGAACTAAACTCTGCGGAAACAGAAAGTATAGGAGAGTTTTCAAGCACTGGGGTGAGCTAGTGGAAAAATACTGGAGGACTTCAATGGGGAGAGTGATCAATGTGATTGGAACTTCTGTGTTTGCTTATTGATATTAACACTTACTGAATTTAGGCTCCTATCCTCCCCCAAAGACTGGGAAATAGAGGCCTTACTTTCTTGATAATTACATTTCAAAGGGATGGTTCTAAGGTCTTTAAGAAAGATATTCATTCCTTTGTTGTAAAACTGGCAATTGGCTGGGAAAAGATTTACATCTTTAAGGGATGAAGAAAGAATTTACAATTGTAATTTCTCTAAAGTAAACTCTCCAAGAAAAAGAAAAGTCAGGGGCCTATACTCAGAAAGAATTTTGTCCAGAGTTTTGTCAGGCTCAGAAAAAAGTTAAGGCTGTCTTGGTCAGAAGTCACAAGGCAACCAACTAACATGAAGTCTAGGGAGCTAAATGCTTTCTGAAAGAAATATGATGCAAGCGCTTGCTAGTCTTGGTAGATACCACTGAACATTGGTAAGGAGAATTCAGCTAGAAGATTTGGCAAATTAGTTGAGCTTGAGTCATCTTATGGTGGCAAAAAGTAAGTAATTGCTCAAAAAAGAAAGACACGTTAAAATAGAAATAGGAGTCAACCTGAAAAAACTTCCAATACCAAAGGTATGAGACAATTTGGTCAATAAAATAAGGTTAAAACCAATAAAATACAATAAATATCCATGAGTCTGTAGTAATAGAAATAAATAATTCATGAATAAATAAATGTGGGAGAAGTGAAAGCTCTTCTTTATAATTCCAATTAATAAATTTAAAAGAAATAAGGGAAATAGAAAATCATGGTTAAGCAAATAACACAGTAATCATTCTTGTAGCAAGATTCACTGGTGGATAGTTCAACTAGGTAGTGAATATCTGAGAAGGAAAGAAATTCAAATTGTCTTAAAGCATTCCCCCAAGATATGTATTAATTACAAAGAATAACATAACAGTAGATTTTCAGTGGAGAAAGACAGCAACCAACAACTTAACCAAGTGACAAAGGCCAACGTCACCAGAAATATGACTTATCAGTATTTTGAATCTCCTGATTTGATGAACTGAGAAGGACATATCAGTTCTGTGATATTTCCTCCAAAACTATACAACCTTAAAATCATGAGGAAAATATCAGACAAATCCAAATTGAGAGACATTTTATAAAATACCTGATCTGTATTTTTCAAAAGCATAAAGGTCATAAAAGACAAGGAAGGACTGAGGAAATGTCATAGTCTAGAAGGGACTAGCAGATATTATAGCTAAATAAAATACTGGATCCTGGATTGACTCCTAGAACAGAAAAAGAACATAAGTAAAGAAAAAACGAGGAAATCTGAATAAAGTCTGTAGTTTAGTTAGCACTATAATACCAGTGTTCATTTCTTAATCTTGACAAATGAACCCTGGTTATATAAGACATTAACATTAGGGGAAACTGAGTGAAAGGTGTATGGAATCTCTCTATAATGTTTTTTCAACTTTTCTGTAATTATAAAATCATATCAAAATAAAAAGTTAAAACAATATGCAGATATACATCTCAATCCCTAAATGTATGTAAGCAAATACAGAATAATTTATTTCTCGGTAGCTACCTTTTTTAAGTCTTCAGCCTCCCATCTTTTTAGTTGGCGCCCTCTCCATCCTTTCCTCTTGTCTCCTGTGTGTTTACCTACAGCAAAATACTGTATATTTTCTAAGTGAACTTTTAAAGTATTGTCTTATATTTACTCATACATCAGAGTCCTATCTTCTACCACTGTGCAGCCTATTTTCCTGAAAAAAGAAAAAGTTCCCTCCCTAAAGGAAAGGCTAAAATTATTTATCTTTTTTCTCTTTGCTAGAGATCTTTTTAGTGAGGAGTGAAAAGAAGTGAGGGCATAAAGAAACTAGAAATCATTATCCTAAGAACAGAGGTACCCACTGAAACAAATCTGAACATTAGCTTATAAACAGAGAAGTCATAAAAGTCCACCTGATTTTTGATAACAACATAGTTTCTTAAAGAAAACTTTGCTCCATCTTAACACTAGAATACCGTCATTAAATGGCAAGCAAATTGTGATTTAGGAGTTTAAATGGGTTCTGATACCACAATAAAAGAAAACGTGGCATCCAGATTGTTTTCGTTAAGAGGAATTCCACAGGGGTAAGGCAGTGAGACCAAGCAGCCTATGTGACTCTTCTCTAGATTCATCTCTCCCTTGAATATTTACTCCTAATTATCTTTTATTTTCATTTTTTTAAGAGTTGGGGTCTTGCTATGTTACCCAGGCTGGTCTCAAACTCCTGGCCTCAAGCAATCCTCCTGCTTCCACCTCCCAAAGTACTAGGATTACAGGCATGAGCTACTGATCCCAGCCTTTCTAATTATCCCACCATCCCCCTCCTTGGTTTCACTTGAGGTCAAAGGGCCTCTACATACTTCCTACCTAGTATCTTGCTTATGTGGACAAATAAAATTTCTCTTAACTACTTAATGACGGCCAGAATAAGACTGAAACATATATAAAAATAGTAGACATAATGTTAGAGATTTTAAAAGGAAAACAGATGTAAAATAATGTGGTTTTGGTAAAAAGACATCTAAGGTATGGTTTGTTATTGTATGCTACTTACTGCCCATTCTCTATATAGTGGAAATTATCTTTTATCCATTGCTAATCACCCAGACACCCACCTAAATATCATTGTGTCCCAAATATAACTATAGGTAAGCAAGTCCCACAGAGACAAGGCCTTTTCTATTATAATTTCCTGAGTACTCATTTCTCCAAATGATTGACATGAGCAATGGTAGTGAGTCTTCAGAAGAGACCATACAAACTTCTAAAAGTATGGCCCATCAGAATGCTACATAAAAGTACATAAAACACTATACAACATTACACAAGCCAAAACTAATACTATTGTAATGGGGAGTGGGTCTTCCATTACAACGATATTAGTTTTGGATGTTCAAGCAATCTTTAAAGCCTTGAAATTTATCCCAAACTGAATATGATTTCTAAAATCCTACATTAATTATAAAAATGCAGTTATACTTATTAAGTAAATAAATGTAATTAGCTGTAGGGGTAGTACCTAAAGTAGATGCTTCCTAAATAAATGTTTTTCTCAAAACAATTTATTTTATTGAATTATATTTTTTATTTCAGCATATTATGGGGGTACAAATATTACGGTTACATATATTGCCCATGCCTCCCCTCCCCCCTCGAGGCAGAGCCTCAGGCATGACCATCCCCCAAACGTTGCACATCTCACTCATTATGTTTGTATATACCCATCACCTCCTCAACCCTCCCACCGGCCCAACACCCGACACCCGACAAATGTTATTCCTATATGTCCACTTAGGTGTTGATCTGTTAATACCAATTTGCTGGTGAGTACATGTGGTGCTTGTTTTTCCATTCTTGAGATACTTCACTTAGTAGAATGGGTTCCAGCTGTATCCAGGAATATACAAGAGGTGCTATATCACCATTATTTCTTAAAGCTGAATAGTACTCCATGGTATACGTATACCACATTTTGTTAATCCACTCATGTATTGATGGGCACCTGGGTTGTTTCCACAACTTTGCAGTTGTGAACTGTGCTGTTGTGAACATTCGAATGCAGGTGTGTTTTTCATAGAGTGACTTTTGTTCTTTTGGGTAGACGCCCGGTAATGGGATTTCTGGATCCAGTGGTAGATCTACTTATATCGCTTTAAGGTATCTCCATATTGCTTTCCACAGAGGCTGAACTAGTTTGCAGTCCCACCAGCAGTGTAGGAGTGTTCCTGTCTCTCCGCATCCACGCCAACATTTATTGTTTGGGGACTTTTTGATAAAGGCCATTCTTACTAGAGATAAGTGATATCTCATTGCAGTTTTGATTTGCATTTCCCTGATGATTAGAGATGTTGAGCATTTTTTTCATATGTTTGTTGGCCATTCTTCTGTTTTCTTTTGAAAAATTTCTGTTCATGTCCTTTGCCCACTTTTTGATAGGGTTGTTTGATTTTTCCTTGCTGATTTTCCTGAGTTCTAAATAGATTCTAGTTATCAGCACTTTGTCGGATGTGTAGCTTGTGAAAATTTTCTCCCATTCTGTGGGTTGTCTGTTTGCTCTCTTGACAGTTTCTTTGGCTGTATAGAAACTTTTTAATTAGATCAGGTCCCATTTATTTATTTTTGTTGTTGCTGTGATTGCCTTT
>VBSM01003143.1:39369825-39388799 GCA_008086735.1 Cheirogaleus medius
TGATATTGGCTGTGGGTTTGTCATATATGGCTTGTATCATTTTTAGGGAAGCCCTGCTGAATTGATTCTTCATTTCCAGTGGTTCGGTTTTCTTCATTGTTTCAATTTCTTTAGTGAATTTTTGTTCCATGTCCTGGAATCTTTTTGCATTTTCTTTGAATTTTTTAGATTAAGAATAAAGAACATTCTTAGAAAAATGATTTATCTTCATGAGTCGTTTATTGTTTTATTCACACACACACTGAATATTTCTATTTTATCTACACCTTCTTAAGCTAGAGATTAATTTAATAAATCTCTAATTGAATTATGAACTATTTTTCCAAAGGTGGAACACTATATTTTAAAAATTAAATTTTTCAGAAACATTTTTAAGATGAAAGTTTCAATGGCATGTTTCAATGTTATGTGTCTATCATCTATCTATGCATTTATATATTTGTTTGTATATTTATTTATTTAAGATGATATATAATAATCCTTGGAAACTTAAAGGATGGAGAACATGGGGACACTAATTAGGAACTGGACCCCAATCTCCTGAGAAGTTAAGAATTATCAAGCATTTTTCCAGCAGAAAGTGATTAGGCCCTCTTTGTGCTGCTCATGAGAACTCATAAAGTGAGGTCATATGTGAGGGATTAACATAAAAGAACTTTCAAAGAATCCCTGCAAACATGTCCCTCTCTATCAGATTCCAATATTGAACTTTAGAATATTTTTAAAAAAATAAAAAGCAAAGAAAACAAAAAGAAGAGCTTAAAAGATTTATAAAAGATGAATGGAATGATATATTCATTTGGAAACTTTAAATTTGTATTTTTTATTCAGGATTATTAACAAATGATTATGTTAGCAAGAAATAGATCATTGAGGAAAATAAATGAAGAAGGGAAGATGGATAAAGTTATAGGAAGAGAAAACATGCCACAATTGAGAAGGGACTGAGGTGGGAACTGAGAATTGTTGTTTGTTGGTAGAATTTAACCAGATGTCATTCAATCACTTGGACCACAGAAATTCTCAAAGTGCAGTTCAAGTGCACCTGGAATAGATGGTATCTTGTTTGTGTAATGGGTTAAGAGTGTAGTATTTTAAATATTTTCCCTTATTCATAGCATAGCGTTATTGTTTATAGTTTCTTTTGTGATTTTCTTTCTTTTGTCATCAAGGGAAAAATGAAAGAGAATATGTGAGACTATCTCCAGAGAATCATGATGTCGGTATGTTATTGTGACAATTCAGTTATCAAAAAATCTAAGTTTAAGTGCTAAAAACTGCTAGCTCATTTTTATATTTATGCTTATCATTACATTGCCTATAGCATTCATAATTCTCCAAACAAATATCACAAGGCTTAATATATTTTGAAATATATTTCTTTTTGAATTACATTGTCAGATTTCCAGCAGTAGTTCCCAACCTTTTTGGGGTGTCGGGGGTGGTGGTGGGGTGGTGTGGAGCTGAGGTGGTGATGCGCAGCCTGCCCATTTCCTAACAGGCCACGGATGGGTACCTGGCTGTGAATTGATACTTGAGAACCACAGAATTAAAGGACTCTTCCCTATATGCAATGCAGATAATTCAATTCCTTTTTATGCAGTTCCATAAAAATTATTTTACAGTGCTATTTATGCTAAAATCTGGCATAATTCTTGCCTGAAATTCAAAATATATAAAACACCCCTTTGCTGCTGCAACAGTGAAAACATAGGGTTAAATCATCACACCTATCTACATCAGCAGCACAAACAATACTCTCAATTTGTGCAAGCTAAACCCATATGGCCAGAATACACACCAACATTAAATAAACAAAACATAATTCTTCTTGTCTTCTGAATGTGAATTTGGAGAGGCAAACATCTGGATTAGAAAGGCACTTAGCAGCAGATAAGGCTTTTTCAAGTAAAATTCCATTTGGGGACTAGAAATAAGACCCTCTGCTCAAGAGGCAGCATCTGACACACGAGCTTAACTTAGTACTGAAACAGGATACAGATGAAGCTGTGTCTATGGATGAGCACAAAAGGAAATTAAAAGTAAGGCCTCAATTAGTTAAGCTTTCCGAGGTAAAACTCCAGGGTGTTTGGAGGAATCTTTCAGAGAGATATATACCATTTCTGCTGCAGACTCAATACAAACAGCTCACAAACAAAATCTATATTAATTGGGAACATTTTCAAAGTAAAAAAATGAGAATGTTTTTTGCCAAAGGTTCTTAAGCATGGGCTTTCACAGACCTGTGATTTTTTTTTTTTTAAGTAGCAAAATAAACATATGCTTGCAAATTTTTCTCTTTTACCAAGTAAGGGCATAAAACACACACATTCAAAACAAAAAAAAAAGGAAAAGAAAACTTTATCACAAAAAACTTACCATCCACTATCACTATTATTTTATTAAAATGATTATTTTAACATCAAAATTAGGAAGGACCCAATTCAAAAGGACAAACTTTCTCAAAAAAGAATGGCACTGTGTTTGGTTTTGCCTCTCCCTTATCCCCCAAATGCAACCACGTTGTTACTTGGCAATATCTTGGGATGATTTTGTAAGTTACAACTGAGGTGGGAGGTAAGTGCTACTGGCATCTACTGGGTCAGGGCAAGAGAAGCTGCTAAACATTCTACAATGCACAGGAAAGCCCCCACCACGAAGAATTATCTGGCCCCAAATGTCAGTAATACAAAGGTTGAGAAACCCTTCCTTACCTTGACATTTTAACCATCGGCCAGGGAACACTTTGGCTTAGACTAACCCTGATATACGCCAACCAAACTGTGGAGCCAGTGACTTCCGGTGTTGTTTGTCTGCCTCTTGTCTTTTGTTTTCAATCATTCTTAGCAATGATAATTGGCAACAGAACTGCAATGGTGAAATTCTACTCTATCAATAGGACCAGATTGAAAAAGTGTCACTAAAACCTATTCTGCAGTTAAATCACTTTGATATCAATCCCATTGGCTAATTAGTTTGTATCTGAACTTCAAGAAATTAGAGTCAATTAAAAGGTAATGCTATTTATTGTTTGGAAGTAAAAGGATATTTAGGCAGTTTGAGTCGAGAATTAGTAGCCTCCATCAAAAGCCAGAAAATAAAAATTTCTTCTTACAGCATGCTTTAATAATGTATGTTTCACTAAATATTCAGTAAGAATATATATACTTTCTATTAATGTAACTTTTTAAAGTTGAGAAAAGCAAATGGATTAACAACCATGGTTTTCTCTAAATAGTAAAATTATAGTTTTTTTGTATAAGTTTATTTAAAGGATTTTAGTCTATAAAATTTTTCATAAACTGCCAATAGTATGGTAGACTTCTTTTTCTCTCTGTACTTTCATACATACTTGTGTTTTTATAAGATATTGTTTTACATACCAAAGATTCTGAAAAGTAATATTTCAGTTACTATCCTTGCAGGCTTACATATATGTGTGGTTATTTCTACAAATTACATTACAAAAACGGAATGCCATATATACTGTTCTGTTTCTTATTTTTTAACATCTTACTATATTAATAAAAATCTCAGTGTCTGTAAAATTCAGCTTAATCACATTTTAAAAGTCCTTCATTCCATAATATTGATGCAGAGTCACATATTTACACATTATCAATGGTAACCAGGTATTTTTCATTTATGTATATATGTATTTAGATAGGTAGGTACATATGTTTTTATGTATGTATGTGTATACATACATATGTAAATATGTTTATGTGTAATGAATGGGTTGTGATGGATATCTTTCTACAGTTCTCCAAATGTATCTATGGAAAACATTCTAGAAGACAAAGAGAAAGGACTTTTATAAAGGCTTTTGATGTTTACTTTCCAATTTCCCTTCAGAAAGTTTACCCTAATTAATATCTCCACAAACTGTGCATGAGTATCCATTTGTAGTAAAAACTTTCTGATAATGGGTATTAACAATCCTTGTTCATTTTTTTAAATATGATGAGAAAACAGTATTTCATTGTTCTTTGCATTTGCATCTTTGTAATTTCTGATGAAATGGAACAACTATTTACATGCATATCTTCTTTGTGAATACATGGTTCAGGTCCATGCCCAGTTTCCTATTGCTTGGGGGTAGGGAGTCGGGGAGGTATCATGTCTTCTTATTAATTTATAAAAATCTATTTCTATATAAACACTATGTTATATCATTTGTGATTATTATAACTCCCAAAATTGATGTTTGTCTTGATTTTCTGTTTGTTTTGGTTTATTTCATTTTATTTTCTGTAAAAATAAAAGAGAAAGGGCAAGAGGTTATATGAGGGTTGGAAATGGAGTTGTAGTTTTAAGCAGGGTGGTCAGTGGTGACCTTACTAAAAAGGTGACATTAGAAGAGCAAGCATGTCAGCAGAGGGGATATTTGCTGGGGATGTGGTCTGAAAGTTGAAGGAAACAAGATCTGAAGTCAAAATATGATTTTCTTTGAGGAAAAAGAAATTGTCACCAAGTAATACATAAAACCTCACTTTATTTTTCTACATATGACTTACTTTTACTCTCTGACATACTATAAAATTTGTTTGGTCACTCCATTAGATAGTAAATTCAATGAAGGCAACAGTTTTAATGTATTTTTTCTCCATAATGCCCTCTATGGACTAGATAGAGTAAAAATTTATGTTTCTGACATTGGAATAATAAAGGATTTTCTAAATATGATACCAAAGAGAAAACAAAGGAAAGAACAGGAAAATTTTACAGAAAATAAAATGATATAAACCAAGAAGTTTATAAAACCTTCTAAACCTCCTTTATTATAATACAAATCTATGCATGTGAGATGATTTCCAGTCTAGATTGTAAATTCAAATCTGCCTACCTGACATCTTCATTTGGTTTTCTAATTGACTTTTGGACTAGACATATCCAGAACTAATTTCTGTCCTTCCACCATCTCCAATCTGCTCAATTCAGTCTCTTCCTTGTCAATATAAATGATAAATCCAACTTCTCAGTTCTTAAGCCAAAAATCTTGAGTTATCCTTGACACCTGTCTCTCTCATAACCAATATCCAATCATTTAGCAAATTCAGTTTGTTTTATCCCTCACCGTATATGCACAATCAACAAATTTCAACTTATCCATTCCTAAAATCCTTGTCTCGCCCTTCATCATTTCTCAACTTAATAACAGCAATGGTTTTCTAGCTTCCTGCTTCCTCCTATAACACTACTCAGACTATTTCAACACAGCATTCAGAACATCAGATCATGCCCCTCTCTGCCTCACAGCCTGATGGCTTCACATTTGACTCCAAGCAAAAGCCACATGTCTTACAATGGTTTATACACTCTATAAGACCAAGCCTTGTTTTAGGTTTCAGACTTCTTTTATTACTACTCACGTCACCAACACTCACCTCCAAGCACATTTCCTCCTTAGAGCTTTTCTACTTGCTATTCCTTCTGCTGTGAATATATCACTGAGTAGAAAACACTCTATTTAAAGCTAGGTAAAAGACTAGGTTCACTAGTAAGTGAGTCACATATAAATATCAAAATATATTACTTAAATTCATGCCTCAATGGGATTATGGATTACTCCAGACATAGATTTGGGGTTTTTTGTCAATGTCAGAAGGTAGAAAACCTGCATTTATGAAGGCCAAGTTTCTACTCTATAATTAAATGGAAGAGTAGAGAGATTTAGGCTTAAGTCACAGAAGTTCTAACTATAAAAATAAATTATACTGTATATAAATGTAAATAAATAAATTATTTATTTATTATAATAATTATTTATTTATTTATTAAATATATATAAATAAATTATACTGTATATCCTTCATTTCCTTCTCTCACACCAAAATATATTATCTCACTGGTAACAATAAAATTCTTCTTCTTTTTTTTCTTTTGAGATGGAGTCTTGTCCTGTCATTTGGGCTAGAGTGCCATTGTAGCTTACAGCAACCTCAAAGTCTTGGGCTCCAGCAATTCTCCTGCCTCAGCCTCTCGAGTAGCTGGGACTACAGGTGTGCACCACCACACCTGGCTAATTTTTTTCTATTTTTAGTAGAGACGGGGTCTCACTCTTGCTTAGGCTGGTCTCAAACTCCTGACCTCCTGTCTTGGCCTCCCAGAGTGCTAGGATTATAGGCATGAGCCACCGTGCCTGGCCGATAAAATTCTAACAGTGTGAAAAATACATTAAGAAAAACTATAATAAAGGAAGATATCTTTTAATTTTTTAAAATCAGAATTTATATTTAGATAAAATATTTCTAAAGACAAATAAGACAATCAATTAAGAACAAGAGACAACTATGCCAAGCATTTAATTTTTTACTTAGAACTTCCCAGAAAACAAGGCAGGGTCAAAATATATATATTTTAATGAAGTTCCATTGTCTGATAAGTGGGAGCATGTTAAGACATTTGGTAAAAATTTTTCCCAGATTGAAATTTCAGGAGGAATTTATTAAAGGAACTCTTATATAGGAAGTTTTGGATAATGTAATATATAGCATTTTAAACTTTAATTATCTCTGCCTATATTTTTATACAGTGAGTTTTAAAATCAAAGGAATGATATTAAATTTAAATTAAAGTGCAGAATTTAAATAAAGCAAAAATGAAACTGTTAGAGCATACTACTTAACAATGGATAGAGAGAGAGCCTAGTGACCTTATCATGTAAAATCCAAAAGGAGTTAGTAAACTCTCCTTTAGACTGTTTTCAAAAGATGTTTTTGTATCATTAGATCAATAGGGGCTAAATTACAAAGAAAACTTCATAGGAATAAAGGAAATTGAGTTCATCTAGTAGAGCTCAACTTGGAAAAATGATGGAAAAATGGAATTCAGATATGGAAAAATGATGAATATGGCCTCAGAGAAAGTTCTAACTCTCTGTCAGGAGCACAAGGATTATTTTAGCAAATAAAAATGGTTTTTGGGATTGTGCACCTTATATAGCCAAGAACTAGCAGGCACGGTGAGGACTTTGGCAAACAAGCAGATGAATTAATATTTACACTAGCAGGTAGTAAAAAATAGGGAGCCATGGAATATTTCAGAGTAGTGACCTAAGAATTTACAGTAAGATTTATCTGGCACAAGTATGTACAATTGTTGGAAGAAAGAAATATCAATAATTATATTAATATAATACCCTAGGCTAAATATATTATGGGTTTTTGAGGTAAGAGTTCTTATGAAATAAAGCTTCTCCTTACCTTCTTTCATATATGGCTAGATTCATATTTGAGTCTACTCTGTACTGAGCAGTGTCCTAGATTCTGTAAATATAATACTAAATGAGACAACGTGTCCCCTGCAGTAATAGGGGTTAGAATTTGGTGGAGAGGAAAATCCATTGTATAAGAAATTATACACACACAATAAATATCATAATGTAGAAATCTCCAGGTGTTACAGATGCCTGTTGGAGGGAAACTATGCTTGGAGTTGGATGTCCCAGAAGTCTGGAATCCAAATGACAAGGAGGTATGTACTAGAGGAGGAGAGGAGAGGGAGTTTAGGAAATTATGTTCCTCAGAGAGAGAGGAATGATTTGAGGGAGAGTCATCTGCCTTATAGGAACTGAGATTTCCACCAAGGAGGTGGAGTTGGAGAGAAAGTGGTGAAATATGATAGAAAAAAAAGAAGCAGGGAGCGAATCCTAAAGTTCCTTTACACAGAACATTAAGGGATTGGATTTCATGCTAAGGGCAAGGGGTGATACTGACACCTCAAAGGGTTTTTATGTATGGTGACAGATGACAGATTTGCACTCTAGAAATAGCATGTGAGCTTAAATGTGGAGAATGGAAGTTTACAAAACTGGAAGCAGGAGACAATTTAGAAATGTGCTGTAGAAATCTAGGTGAGAGATGCCAGTGCCTGAATGAAGGGAGTGACCAAGTGGCCTGAATGATCACTCAGCTTGACTGAACTTTAAAGAGGCTTCTTTCTGACTCCTGGTCCTGAACTCCTTTTTCTTAGAGTATGTACTTTACAAAACTTGTAATTATAAATTCCTTCTTTGCACCTTTGAGATATAAATCTCTTTTGAAAGCTTCTCACCAGTTTTATAGCCCAGGAATGTTTTCCTCAAGGACTTGGGAATCATTCTTTTGAAATGTGATCATAAAGTAAGATAGAGCCTCTCTATCCCAGTTTCTATAGGAGAGTACCAGTCTAACTTTAGGGGATACCTTGCTCCAAGTTGTAAAACTATTTCCTGCTATGAATAGTTTACGAGAAACTTTATTATTCCTTTGGGTAAAGCCAAACTTGATGGCCTACAATTCCCCTCACACTATGTCTGAAAGATCTTTAGCCCTTTGTTTCAGCAGAGTTGAACACAGAATGAGTTCTGGTCTCTCTCACCTATTGCAGTAGCCTTGAATAAAATATTCATTTCCTATTTAACTTTGGTGCAATTCTATCACAGTAGTAATAGTGGAGGTGGTAAAAAAAAATGAACAAGTTCAGAAAATATTTTAGAAGACAGTAAAACCAAAACATGTTCTATGATTAGCTCTGGGAGAACACAAAAATTATTTCTATGTTCATATTTGTGCACAGAGGTGTCATAAGAGTTTGAGTAGATTTGTGGAGTAAGATATTGCAGGCCTGCCAATGTATGTAGCCAGAGCTTGGAATATAGGACTGGGCTAGAGCCGTGTGCCTATGTAAGACATTCAAAATCTTGGGGTTGCATGTGAATGTCTAGGAATTGTGGGAAGAATTGGAGGAGTATATAACTTAGATCAGAACTCTAATAAACCTTAATGTTTAGAAATGGATAGAGGAAGAGGAAATCATGAAAAAACATGAAAATTATCACCCAGAAAGGCAGAAAATCAGAGTTATTACTAAACATACAATAGAAATTAGAGAAACCAATCATGAGAAAATGCACTGCCTGCTGTATTGCTGCTGAATAATGGAATTTTATCCAGGTTTATCCAAACTGCTTTTTAATAATAAACCAAATTATATCATGAAGAAGGTAATGAGGTCATGTACTCATATTAAGTGGGATAATTCAGTATAAATTTGAGTTATTGAGAGTGTATTCTGATAATAATTATGGCCTGTTAAAATGTTTCCAATTTTTAAAGTAAACCATCCATCCATGGCATTTTTTTCCTATTCTTAAAGTGAAAGATATTCAGTTAATGGCACATATACAAGCGACACTGAGGTAGTTCTTCCTATCACCAACATGTAGTCATAGAGTTTATGTGGCTTTTTTTTAAAACCAAGAACCATATCCAGTATTTTAAGATTTGATATGCTCCAATTCATTTGTTGCTATTGACATTTTGAGGTTGTGTCCAGTAACCTAGGCAACTGTTCTTATTTCTGTCCTAATGTACATCTATTTATAGAGTTTACATAGATTCAATGGCCTCAAAGATTTTCTTTAAGGCAGATCAGGTTTACGAACTATATACTCTTAAGTTAATATCATGTTAAATATATGACAAATCTTAGTCATCAAAGACTACATGTTACAATTTCTGACATATTGGGTCATCAGTATATATGATAAATAGTGTATCTTTAAAAAGGCAGCATAATTTTGTCATTCTGAAATATGAAATGACTATAGTTGAAATTATATATTTTTAAAGATGGGGTCTTTTAAATCTCACTATGTTGCTCAGGCTGGTCTTGAACTCCTGGCTAGAAGTGATCCTCTCACCTTGGCCTCCTTAAGTGCTGAGATTACAGGTATGAGCCACTGCACCCGGTTGGAATTATAATTTTTAAATATTTTGTTTTTAATATTCTACTCATTAAATTCAATTCTAGTAACTAACAACCACAGCTTCAAATACCTTCAAATAAAAATCTGGTCTGGCTGAATTCAGTACTGTTAAATGAATTCCCTTTTTCACCCCTCATCTACAATTCACTATGATCAAAGTTTACATTGTGTGAGACAAACGAAACCTTTGATTTAGTTTTTGGACCTGATTGGATTTCAAGCTATATAGGCAGAGGGAAGAATCATGGGAACATATGTCCTTCTTGGACAGAGGTAAAGAAAGAAGAGATGATTTTAAATGAGTACTTGCAAAACTGTCTCAAACATGCTTTCTATAAATATCAGGATGAGATGGGTTTTTTTCTCTTCTTTTTTTAACCATTGTACATCTAGAAAAATTGAAAACTAGAAATATTTAAGTTCTATATAAATTTATGAGAATTTTGAGAGAGATGGGAACCAATGGATCACCAAGCTACCAAAGTTCCACAAAGAAGAAAACTCCCAGTGCAAGGCTAGGCATTTGATAAATTTTGAAGGAAATGAGAACTTGACAACTATTGGGTCAATTTTTCTGTTTTATCCCACTATGAATAGTTGCTTTTTTCCATCACTATTTCAGTTCTACCTTATTTATGTGAATATAGACTTACACGAGCATTTTGGCATTATTAAGAATCACATTAACTATTCCTTCCTCTTAGTGTCTTGACACAGTTCTTAATTAGTCCTCTTCTTGTGGAAAAAAATAATTAAAATACTTTTGGTAGTGGTGCCCATGATATCAAAAATGTTTGGCATCATGAAACAGAAAATGAAGTAGTCCCATATCAGAAGACAAAGGTTTTGTATTTACAAAGCTCCCTGAGCTACTCAATGGGAAGTCAAAGCATAACACCAACACACAAAACTATGCACTTATCATGAAATTCTTTTTATAAAAATCAAAATTTATTGAGCATTTCCTATTTGCCAGAAACTGAACTAAAATTTTCATACATATAATTTAATTTTCAAAAATACCCATGAAATAGATACTATTATTATTGTCACAATTTTACAGATGAGAAAATTGAAAGTTAGAAAAATAAAATAACTCCTCCAAGGTCATATGAATAGTAATTGATAGAACCAAATTTGAATCAAGGTTTATGTGATTTCAGTGTCTCCATATACCCTTGACTTCTACATTATGTAGCAGTGATAGAAAAGGCAAGCCACTTATGCTCCCATTCTTTTCCAAAATTCTCTTTCAATCCATTTTAAGAATCTTTTTAAATCCACAGTTGTTCCCCAGGTAGGTTTGAGGAACATTCAGCTACCACCCAACTGGTACTTAAAACAATTTCCTGAGTTTCCACTGCTACTATTACAGAAAATAAATCAAGGAAAAGTTCTAGAAATTAGAATTCTTCTTTTATTGAAATATCACAGAGGCCAATGTGAAGATAGACTGACTAAGGATCAACTGCCTCTGTTCTTCTGGATTTCATGCTGTGAGCTTGCATTTCTCCTACAAGGCCCCCTGCTATGTGACTCTACTTGCCTAATACTCCACTTGATCAAGGCAAAGCGATCCACCGAGGGAGACCGTCAGGGTCTGGGCATCACTAGGTAGTTTCTGAATGGTAATCAACAAACTGATTTTGTTACTGATAGACAATTATAGGATTGGGATATTTAGAAATGTGTAAGGTTTAAACAAATCTGATTTTAAGAGTTATAGTCTTTAGTTTCACAAATCATCTTTCTAGCACAGTAATTATAATATCAACTCTATCATACTGGCTATAGCAATAGCAGAGCAAAGAGATATTAAGAGATGATGAGATGCTACCAAAGTTTACAAGTGTCCTGTAGCAGAAGGAGAATGTGATTAGAGCCAGAACCTTGGATTCGGTCCCAGTCAACATGACTTGCATAAATTACTTAAGTTTTTTGAGTCTAACTCCTTCATTATTAAAATCAAAGGAAAAAATTTAAAAAAAAATCTCCAGGGTTTTTATTAAATGAGATACCAATTTGGAAATGTTCTTCTATAAAAGATAATGTATTAAATGACAATTGGCACTGTACTGTTTAAATAGAAAACATGACTTAGCCTATATTTAGTGCAATCTTTTAGGAACCTTTTAAGACTTACAAAAAATCTTATTATCAGTAAGTTTAGGAATTTGATTATATTAACAAAACTCTTTTGTCATATTTCTTTTGAATTTGAGTTTTTAAGATAAAGGATGCTTATTTTATCCTTACTGAAAGTATGAACAGAGTAAACAATGATCTCTGTGAAGAGTCTTCTGTGAGCGTACAATAAAGTCAATTCCTGTGTCACTGCAGAATACCTGATCACTGGATATAACCACAGTATTGGTCCAGTGAGTATTCATGTTTAATAATTAAGATAATCACTAATTTCCACTGCTGTTCCATTGCCACTTCATAAAGCATGCACTATTAGTCTTTTAATATTTTGCTCTCATTGACCATGGAATCTAAATCATTATACATTAGTTATAGACCTTTACAATGCCCAATGGCATTTGCCACAACAATAATAAATGATGTTGAGCCAAAGCTGGTAGGAGTGAAATGCAGAAATTAAAATGATAATAAATAACTGTCACTCTATTACTAAATAGTGTCTGAAATTGGTTCTAGCACATGTTCAATATAGCAGAGTCTGCATAATCCAATAACCAAAAAGGCATTTACTCCTTAGTAACAGAAGCAAACAAAAAGGAATCCAGACACTTGTCTTATACAATGACCAGGCATTCCACACTGAGCCTGGCATGAGTATTCAAATAATACTCAACAGACACCACTTTAATTTCTCATCTTTTCAAAGTGATGGTGTTCATGAAATGCACCAAAAGATATACTCCGTCCAATGGATGTAAATTACAGCAATGCCAAATAGATTGTGATAATAAGGTCTCAGATGGATATGAGACTGAACTTATGAAAAGCATTATATCCTTGTAAGGAATATGGGACTATTAGGTATATAAGATGTCTGGTAGAGATTATAAAACCCACCAAACATGATCTTGATTCTGGTCAGATAATTTAAGCGGGGGACAAATTTGAGCTATCCTCCTTGGCAATCTGTCTCAATAAACTTCAGATATGAAATAGAATATGTTATAACAAACTCATAAGATAAGTATACAGTAAAAGAGTGTTACTAAAGTCAAATTGTCCACAATATAAAATAAGTCCTCTTTAAAACTTAAAAGAAAAGGTACATCTTCCCCTTCTCAGATGGCTGTGGCATCCTTTGCTCTATCCTTTCTCTCATTTCATTGATGATGTATCAGGTTTGTCATGGAGGTGGTGGTTTGTTGTTGTTAGTAAAGGATTCATTTTAATAACTTTATTCCCTATGTGAACTGACATGAACTGACATGTGATAATCACTAAAAGTCTGAGTATGCAAACATAATCTACCTTCTAAACAAATTACATAAATCTTAGTTTCAGTGTATAACAAAGTTAATGTAAGATTTAAGTAAATTGTGTATATAATTTTCTTTTCTTGTTTTCTCCCAAAAAGGAGAGCCTGAGAAGGGAAGGTAGTTTATTTTGGAAACAGATATTAATGAACAGAAGTGGGAGCCTGGAAAGAAGAATTGGGAAGGGAGAATCAATCTAAAGAGTTGTTATTGAGCTGGTTACTACTTGATCCCACTGGGGACCCCTTTGAGGACTTGTGGAAAATGCACTTCAGAATTGTCATCCCAGGAATGGAAGAGGGTGTATTGATCAAGAGCTGCTTTGTGTGGGGTTAATGCCTCACAAAAGATTGTGTGTGTATTATAATGATTGAACAGTTTTCAGAGGGATTCCGTATAATAGAAGCAGGGAAGTCTCAAGGCAGGAAGTGAATAAAATCTGAGTTACTTGGAATTTATGCAGAGGATATTTACAAGAGCAGAGAGTAGCCATGTTGAATATAATGTTTTCTCCACTGGGTTTGGTGATAGGGATCGACCATGTCACTAGAGAATGGTAAAGTTATGACACAGGAACATTCCAAATGAAATGGACTGTCAGAGAACTGCATGCAGTGGAACACAAATCTAGAATACAGAGTAGTTTCAGGGTGATTTCCACAAAGCTAGAGGCAGTGGCTTCCATGAAAGATTCTTAAGATCCAGAACCATGGAGATTATCAATTTTATATACTATGATGGGCAGGAGGTCATCTAGCTGGCCTGTAATCCAGACCAAGAACAAGAGTACAAAGACAGTAGTAATAAGAACTTTACCTTCTTATCATATAGTTTTAAGGTTTATAAAACACTCCCTTATGTCTTATCTTATTTGACTTACCAATTATGCTGTGAGGACATATAGTATTATTCGCCTAATTTTTCAGATGAAGAAATTTGAAGTTCTTAGGTTTTAAGGGTCTTAACCAAGGCTTCATTATCTACATTTGATGAGCCATAATGAGAGACTAGACATGGTTATCCTGATCTTAGCATTCTAAAAAGTGCCATAATTTTAATAAAATTTCCTCCCATCAATTACTTTGTAAGCCAACACCTACCCTTCTCCTCCCGTGCCTCAGCATCAGCCTGACTGAACCACTCACTGCACAGAAAGCATGAGCCATGAGAAAAGCTTAGCTGTAGCAAAATGTATTTCCAATTCCATTACCGTTTGTAAGATTTAAATTTCATACCAATGATGACAACTAGCTTTGAAGGAAACTAAATCTTGATGCTGTGTGAACCAAGATAATTCCCGACACAAAGTGGCTTCTAGAGAACTGACAAATAACCCTCGCAAAATAGCAAGAAGAAAGTGGCATCACCCAATATATGTAACATTACTAAATACTAGCTATCTGGCTATGTTATAATGGTGTCTATTTGTAGAACATTTTCCTCAACCGAAAGATAAACATGAAAGATTCCTATTATCAAACTTGGAGAAAAATAACATTTCTAACAAAACATAGGTTTTTGTGGCCAAAAATTACTAGTTCTAGGCAATCTGAATATCTGAAAACATGGGACTTTACTAAATTTATCTTTTTTTCTTATTATATCTCACCATATTTTCTGTATTTTATAGTGAATGAGAAAATACTTGGTAAACTGTAAAACATATATATATAAATGCAAGGTAATTATTGTTAATAAAAGGTAGTAAGGCTCTGATAAGATGGCTATTTTCTATTCATTTCACATATGTGAAGGTAGATAAATAGAAACAAAATATTTTTGCATAACATATTGGGGGATTATAAAAAGGCAATCAAACAAAGTAGTAAGAACAGAATCTACCTCTTTGCATCAGTTTAAAATCAGATATTTCTCAATTCATTCACTTCATTTTTCATTGTTAAGAAATAGAAATCCAAGGGACTATGGGTAAAATTTGGTAAAGCTTAAAGTTAGTTTCAAGTCCATTTCCACAAATCATAGAGTAAAACATTATGTCAAAGCATTTAAGGAATATTAATATTTTTATTTAAGATAATGTACACTAACATGCATTTGTGACATAGTGTTTATCAAATAGGTCCTTTCTTGAAATGCTTCTGAGGAGATTGCATGACAGTAAGAACACATTTTTATATAGCCTATCGGTATAAAATTGTGTTCACGTCAGATAGGCCCATGAGGGACTAGGACACAGAGGTAAATATTAACAATTTGCTTCCATCTCTAAATTTTACATCACTGAATTTAACTAATGTAATAATAATAGTAATAGTGATTATCATAATCATACTATTGCTGTTATTACTACCATAAATAATCAAGAGTTCTCAAAACTTACTATGAACTAGACACTGTTTAAATGCGCTGTTAACCAACTCAGATAATTCCAACAGTAACTCTCATACAGAGGGTACTATTAGTGTCTTAATTTTACAAATGAAGGAAGAGAAAAGCTAATTGACTTTCCCAAGTAACACAGCAGGAGGTAGCCAATTCAAATGCATTCCTAGACAGTCTTAGCCACTATACCATACTCCCTGGATTTCAGATCCAAATTCTGTAATCTGGTCCGTAAGTGCAAGCTATCAGTGGCTAGTGTGCCGAACTTTCAGATTCCCATGCTTCAGATGTGAGTAAAGTGAAGTACGGTATCTCAGAGTAATTCAAAAATTGGGATTAATATCTTTGGTATTGTATATATTTTTTATGTGTCTGTGTGTGTGGAGGGGTGGGGGTGTCCAGGGTAGGTGCAGAAGAAGTTATTGTAGAAAGGAAGAAAAGTAGGGGAGTATTGACTCAAGAGATTTCTCCCTAGAATTTCAGACTGTATTTACAACTTCTTGGTTTTTCTTTTTTACTCTAAGCAAACATGGACCTATTTCACTTTTATATTCCCATGACTCCTATAAAGATCAAAAGCAGTATGGAGTGATTCACTACCTGACCTGAAATGGCCTCACTGTGAGCTCTCAAGATAGAGGAAATAATTCCCCTCACACTAATCCCCTTGAATTCTAAGGCTTCTCTCCTTGTGTATCACAAAATCAGTCCAGATCCAGGAGTCCCACCCATGAGAAGCTGTCTAGGTTTACAAGGAGAGGGCACAGCCCTCCACAGCATAGCACATAGCTCTCCCTCCAGGGAGGTGACATACCCTGTCGGTCTTCCCTTCCGTTTGAACACTGGTGTGACTACGGACCTCGTGATCCTCTTCCAGGTCAGAAACATCCTCCAGTTCCTCTGGAGTCTGTAAAAAGAAAGCAAAACATTGCTGATAGGAACGTAAATCGATGCAGCCATTTTGGAAGACAGTCTGGCAGTACCTCAAAAAAGTAATCATAGAGATATCATATGACCTAGCAATTCCATTCCTAGCTATATACCCAAGAGAAATGAAAGCATATGTCAAAACAAAAATTTATACACAAATGATCTTGGCAGCATTATATATAATAGCTAAAATGTGGAAACCACTTAAACACATCTACTGATGAATAGATATACAAAATATGGTATATCTATCCAATCGATTATAATTTGGCCACATAAAGGAGCAGAGGACTGATTCATGCTGGAACATGAGTGAATGTTGTAAACTATTGTAAGTAAAAAAAAATCCAGTCACAAAAGATCACATATTGTAAGAGTCCATTTATATGAAATATCTAAATAGGCAAATCTATACAGATAGAGATTTGATTAGTGGTCATCATGGACTGGGGGAAGAGGGAATGGGCAATGACTGCTAATGGGTATGTGGTTTCTCTTCTGGATGATGATAATGTTCTGGAATTAGATATTGATAATGATCACACAACCTTGTGAATATATTAAAAACGCTGAGTTTTATACTTTAAAATGGTGAATTTTATAGTATATATTATTATATCCCAATAAATTTTGAGAGAAAAAAACAAAGCAAAAAATGATCAGAAGGAAGTTTTTCTTTCAGTTAATAGCAATTTGGCTACTCACTCTGTGGTTACCCCAAACCAAGGTTCTTGCAGTTGATAAATAAATTGAATAATAATTGTTAAAATCATATGTCATTAAAATGCCACCCAAAATTATCAAGAAATTAATTTTTATGAACTTAATAAGTAATTCAACTTGAACTTCAGTGTCTATTACAGATAGTTGGCTAACTTCCATTTCTTTTTTATATTTCAACTTAAACGTCTCTTGCTTAGGGAGGTGTCTTGATCAGAAATCCTCTAGACTGGGGTGGATTCCTTTGCCAAGTGTTTTCTAGTCCCCTCTACTTTCATTGTCATAATGCTCATCATACTTTATCATACAATTGCTTGCTGAATTAGGCAGCTAATTGTTGAACTGTCTACTCTGTGAGGCAAGGGCATGTCTTCCCTGATTATTGTCATTATCACCACAACCTAGTACACACATGCTTTTGAATGAATAAATCAAAATTATTAGTGATAGTTGAAAAGACAGTTGGAAATGAGTAGAACAAAACAGATAAAACAGATCAACATCAACAAGAAACACCTGTTCTAACAATAACTTTCACTGTGCTTCCATCTTCCATATTTCAAACCAATATTTTTTGTTTTGTGCTGTTTTTCCTAATTCAAAGTTTCATTCCCTTAGTCTGAATGCAGCAGTAATTTAAAGATAACTGTCATTATTGCAAATACAGGTAAAGGCACCTAACAAGAATTAGCCTAATATTTGTTTCAGTTTACATGGTCTCAACTTTATACTATGTTTTCTTTGTTACAAAGCCCTGGTGACAAACCCAGAAAATGAAAATTGAGTTTTCATGAAAAACAACCAAAAACAAAGTAAAAGATGTCCTTGAGTCTGCATCTCTCATGCACACATAGCTGATGAAGCCTGAAAAGGGGCAGGGCCTGCCTCCTTAGACCAGCTCTGATTTCTCTTAAACCTTGCTTTGCACACAGATTTTTTTTTTTGCACACAGATATTTTGTTTATTTTCAGGGTTATCAAAAACCTTCCTTCCCTTGGGATCATTCCAGAGATTGGGATGTTTGTTGATTAACTCACATTGTAGAGCAAACTACTAATTTCCTATCCACTAATGGTTTCACATTGTTTCCCATCTCATAAATCTTTAACCAGCACTTTGTTCTCAAACACTTGTACTGAGCAATACTCACCCCTTTGCAGAGAAGCCTTTTGCATTTATTTCGACTTACTCCTATCAGATATTAATATTCTCCCCTCACTAAGGCCTCCAATGTGCTATTATCTATATGTTGATCTCTTTGCAGTTCTTTGCTGAAACTATGTGTAGCTATAATCATAGGGCAATTTATCCTCTCTTTGGTATTAATAGCATGAGTTCATCACTATGGAACTTGTACAAAATCATATATTTAATTATTAGCCAATTTGTGTATTCTTCTCACAGTATTCTTGAGAGAACATCTTTGCAATTTCCCTCCTTGATAGATAACCAGGCCCTATAACATCTGAATAAATTCAGTTAATCAAATTCTCTTTTCTTGTGTGCTGTTGTTTTGCACTTGAAGGCTGTCTGGTGTCTCTACTGTGATCTGTTTCTTATAAATGTCTGTTGTTTATTACTTGGGTTATACCCTATCAGTAGTGACATACAACTTCATCATCCACTTCACTATTTTATCCAATCCTCAAATAAAGCAACATAACAGAAACTAAGAACAGCAGCTGCTATCAGAAGTCACAAGTACCATTTTTGTTGGTGATACTGCAGGAAGAGATAAGCCTACCATATTTACACCCATGTACTTCTGTGTT
>VBSM01003143.1:39388809-39437637 GCA_008086735.1 Cheirogaleus medius
TTTTTGTATCTAACATGGGACTAATAGTTCTCTTGCAAAGCCATCAAAACTGACCTCTTCTTTTCATGAACAAAATCAGTGGGGGAGTGTTCAAAACACATGCTGGCAGCATTTCACATTCTGTAAGGCAAGATGTTAGATGGTTTTGTGAAAATAAAAAGTTAAATACACAGTGTTACAGTTTAAATTAAGTGGAAACTAAGAAACAGAGAGGAGTACTCTAATCATTGTTGGGTAATGTTTTAACTCCTTCAGCACTGAAGACAAATAATAGAGCAGTATTTTTTTTTAAACAAAAAAGAAAGGATGGTGGGCTACCCTAAATCAAGCATTCTTAAAAATAGTTGGCTTTTACTCATCTGGTAACTTTAGAAAGTTAAATATCCAGAAAGTGTGTGTGTGTGTGTGTGTGTTTCTCATCAATTTTCATTTCATGAAATGAAAGATTAACTATCTCAGAGGCAGTGCCATATAGTAGAAAGGCCCTATATTGTTGAATAATTCAGACTTGAATTGGAATTCTGGCCCTCTGTTGAGTGATTATTGGACTTTGGGAAATTTGTGTATCCTTTTAAACTTTGGTTTCCTCACAATAAAATTTGGGTAATAATACCTAACTCCAAAGGTGGTTGTGAGGCTCAATTTTACTAGATGCTTTGAGTAAGAGCTTAGCCCACAGGCGTAACTGAGGCGCAGCAAAAATTTGTTTCTTTCTCTTTTTTGCTTTTTCTCCTCTTCTTTCATTCTTCTATCCTTCATTCCCTCACATCCCTTTATATGTATTTATAAAACTTTTATAAATATAAATTTGGATACCTCCATTTTAATCCAAATTTGGTTTTGAACTAGAACTTTGGATAGGCCACTAAGTATTTCTGTACTTTAGATTCTATACAGACATTATTCTGGATTGGCATGCTACTTACTAGCTTCCTCCAGTTACATTCACCTGATTTTGACTATGCAATTTCACAGGGTTTAATATAATTCCACATGCATTGCATTCTTCTAAACATCAAGTACGAGATTTCTTTTGATGGAATTTTAATCATGTCTAAGAGTAAAATTATCTCTTAAACTGGCCCCAGAAAAGATTCATTCTAGCGTAGATTCTCAGATATGAAGGAAATAATTTGCCTTCTTTAAGCTTAGCTGCCACTAAACCAGACCAAGAAGAAGATGGCCCATTTTTCCAGAAAGAGTGTTACTAAACACAGGCATTAATCAGTTACTTATCTCAGATTTCAGGGAATTTCTTTCTTATTTTTCTGTTATAACTCTTACTTATTATGGAACCTTCCTTAGGCAACCCTAAAATGATTTCAAATAGGCCTAATTTCCTCACCTATAAAATGGCACAACTACTACCTAATTCTTAGGGCTATTGTGAAAAAATAAAATAAAATAATGAACTAGAACATTATTCAGTAGCTAGAAAATACTGAATTTTCAATATTGTTTATGATTATTATATCATTATTTTTATCTCACTTTATTTATACAAAAAAAGAGGCCAAAAATAAGTATAGAACTTGAAAACATTCAGGCCAAGGTTTCTGTATAGAAGCTAGGGCCACAATGAAACAGTAGTAGTACATTAAGACATCAGGATCACAAGGAATTTCACATATGTATATCCTTTTTTCCCCAAGGACTTCAATACTTTCTATTAATATTTCTGTAGATATTATCTCATTAATTCTTTTAGCATCTCTAGTGAGATAAGTAGCATTACAACTAAAAATTCACTTGCAGAGACTTTGTAAATGTTTAATATTAAATTATGAAATAAAATTGTGGCCACAAAACTGTAAAAAAAAAAAAGAAAGATAGAAAAAATAAAAAGAAGTAAAGAAAAGAAAGAATAGAAGAAAAGAAAAGAAAGTGATACCCTAGGAAATAGGAGTTATGCTTGGCTTCCTCTCAGAATTAGGGTTGAATTCTGAATGATACACATGATTTAATCACAAATACTTGCTGATTATACTTCACTGATTTACTAAAATCAAATAACCACTATAGTAATGTCAGTAGCAGTCTCACACTGAGAGAAGCTCCTAAGAAAGGTGCTATGGATCTTCATCTCACAAAGGAGGCTGGCATCACATGTTCAGTGATTTCATCCCAGCTGAGCTGGTAACAGGATAATTTGGGAATGTCAAAATAGAAAGTTAAGAATTTAAATCCATTTTAAAATAAGAATACATATACAAATAACACAATTTCAAGTTACAGAAAACTAAGATACGTTTCTTGGTGAACACAATGAAACACTAAACGCCAGGCTACCCACCTCTGACCAAGAAATTGGCACTCTATCATCCTAAATATTCAAGAAATTAGTAACATTCCTGGCACACTTCACCCTTTTCTACTCCTCAAATGTGTCCTACTCATCAGTTCATTCCACCTCAAGTTTCCTCTCTCTCTCTATTTACTGATCTCTTGCAGCCTGGATCCTTCTTGCCATGGGAGTTTGGATGTTCTATTCTCAAATAAGTCTTCCCTGGCCAGTCTAACTAAAGTTAACACTTTCCCACATTTTATTTATTTATTATATCACCCTGTATATTTTCTTTAGATTCCTTGATGATCACAAACTGAAATTATATTTTTCTTCTTTTCCCCTTTTTTGGAGTAGATATATTTTGGTCTTGCTCTGCTAAAACAAATTTCATGAGAATAGAGATGTTGTTCATCTTATTTGCCACTTTGAGCACTTGAAACAGCATATAGTATGTACTCAATTTATATTTCCTAACTGAATAAAGAAGGAAATAATTTAATGAGCAATCAGTTTTTTTTTTGATATCACAAGAAAATCACAGGAATATTTTTGATCTGTGAACATTTAACCCTTTGCTGTCTGTCTATAATAGGTGTTGAATCAATAATTCCTTACCTAAAGGACAGTTTATGGCAATGATTCCTGTATTTTGTTTAAAAAAAGAAAACAAAGCCTAGAGATGAGATTTTGAGAAAGATTTTCCATAAACTCAAAAGAGATTCTTGGACTTGGAGGACCAGGAAGAAGTCTACGAGCCCATAAGCAGTGCCAACTCTTCCCTACTTCTTGGCAGTGTGGCATGGATAGAAAAAGTCTTCAGAGGAAACACCACCTAGCAAACTCAGACCAGCATTTTGAGTCTTACCACAACCCTGTAACACAGACTTGTCATGGAAACAGCAAAGTGGCAGACCTGAAGGAGCTACATGGCTAGGACAATGGGCATTTCATTGGTAACCAGTGTGGGTAAATGAAAGTGATGGGTGAGATTCCTTGATGCCTTGATGTATACTAAGCCTCTAAAGAAGGATTTCTCAATCTTGGCACTACTGACATCTTGGTCTGAATAATTCTGGTTGTGAAGGTCTGTTTTGCATATTATGGAAGGTTTAGCACCATTACTAGCCTGTACCAATCACATGCAGTAGGAATCTTTCAAGTCATGACAATTAAAAATATCTCCAGACATTACCAAATATCCCCTGGCAATTTGAAGAATGAGGAATCACTCTTGTTTGAGAACTACTGCACTAGAACTTTGGCTCACCTGGCCCAACATAGGTGATAGGAATAAGAGGGGGCCCAAGTATGACTCTATTTAAATTTCTTATGAGCAAACTTAAAATTAATTTGACTTGAACATAGATAGTGAACTGAAATTCATACCCTATATAATACCATCATGGTAGCAAGAAAAAAGAGGGCACTCTTTGTTCATTTTAGTCTTAACAAAACTACTGGAAGAAGATATCAGAACATTTATAAAAATAAGATTAAAAACATATTTGCTGTCTTTATGTTAGCTTTTTAAAATTTATAAATAATATTTGTATACGATATATGTTTACAACCACCATTCTACTCACTGTTTCTATGAGTTTGGCAATTTAAGATACCTCACGTAAGTGGAATAATGCAGTATTTGTCTTTCTGTGACTGGCTTACTTCACTCAGCATAATGTCCTCCAGGTTCATCCTTGTTGTTGCACAAACATTATTTCCTTCCTTTTTAAGGCTTTTAATATTCCAATTTATGTGTTTACCATATTTTCTTTACCCATTCATCTGTTGACAGACATTTAGATTGTTGTGAATAATGCTACAATGAATATAAGAATGCAATTACCTCTTTGAGATCCTGATTTCAATTCTTTTGGATATATACCCAGAAGCAGGATTGATGGATCATATGGTACTTACATTTTTAATTTTTGAGAAACCTTCATACTATTTTCCATAGAGTTGTACCATTTTACATCCTTACCAACAGAATGTAAGGGCTCCAATTTATACACATCCTCACTGACACTTGTTACCTTTCTTTTTTACAATAGACATCCTAAGAGGTGTGAGGTGATATCTCATTGTGGTTTTGACTTTCATTCTTCTGATGATTAGTGATATTGAGCATTTTTTCATATTCCTTTGGCCATTGGTAAGTCTTCTTTGGAGAAATGTCTGTTAAAATAATTTGCCCGTTTTTAAACGAGCTATTTGTTTTTATGCTATTGAGTTGAGTTTCTTATATATTTTGGATATTAAATCCTCATCAGATATATGGTTTGTAAATACTTTCTCCTGTAGGTTGCCTTTTCCTTTTGTTGATTGTTTTCTTTGCTGTACAGAAGATTTTTAGTTTTATGTAATTACAGTTGTCTATTTTTGTTTTAGTTCCTTGTGCTTTTGGTGTTATATCTAAAAAATCATTTCCAAGACTAATGTCTTAAATCTTTTCCCCTATGTTTTCTTCCAGCATTTTTACTGTTTCAGATCATAAGTTTAAATCTTTAATCCATTTTGATTTGATTTTGTATATGATGTAAGATAAGGGTCCAATTTCTTTCTTTTGCATATGGATACCAAGTTTTCCCAACACCATTTGTTGAAAAGACTATCCTTCCCCAATTGTGTATTCTTAGCACTTTTGTTGAGGCTCAGTGACTATATATACATGGGTTTATTTCTGAGCTCCCTATACTGTTCCATTGGTCTGTATGTTTGTTTTTATGCCACTACTGTGCTGTTTAATTATAGTAGATTTGTAATTTACTTTAAAATCAGGTAGTATGATGCCTCAAGCTTTGTTCTTCTTTTTTAAGATTGCTTTAGCTATTCAGAGTCTTTTGTGGTTCTATGTGAATTTTATAATTGCTGATGAAAAAGCCTATAGCTAACATGATACTCCGCAAAAAACTAAGTTTTTTTCTCTAAGATCAGGAGCATGGCAAGTATGCCCACTCTAACTACTTCTATTCAACAAAGAACTAGAAGTCCTAACCAGAGTAATAAGTAAAAAAAAGAAATAAAAGACATCCAAATCATACATGGAACAGTAGAATTATCTTTGTTTACAGGTAATATTGTATGTAGAAATCCTAAAATCTTCACAAAAAACTGTTAGAACCCAAAAACTAATTCAGTAAAGTTGCAGAGTATAAAAGCCACATTGAAAATTGGTTGTGTTTTTATACACTAAAAACAAATAAAAAACCAAATGAGTTCCATTTACAATAGCATAAAAAGAATAAAATATTTAAAAGTAAACTTAACCAAGGAGATGAAAGACTTGAACACTGAAACTACAAAACATTGCATAAAGAAATTAAAAAAGACACAGATAAATGAAAAAACGTATCATATTCATGAGATGGAAGACTTAACATTGTTAAAATGTCATTACCCAAAGTGATCCATATATTCAATGCAATCCCTATCAAAGTTCAAATGACATTTTTTCCAAAAAAGATAAAAAAAGAAAACCTCTATGTTTTGTAAGCCATATCTTTTTTTTTCCTTTTCCAGGCTGTTATAATACCATATTAATTATTCCAGATGATGAAACTAAGGGACCTAGATGAGTATTTAATCTTTAAAGGCTATAATAATTGAAATACAGTTTGACAAACTAAGTTGTAGAATATAAAAATATGTCCTAAAGTAAGAGGAAAATAATTATCTATAAGGTACCAAAAGGTATGATTAAACATATAGTCAAATGACAACTTGGATAGATAAATCTCAAGTATATAGAATTTCATTATCAGAGGAGACACACCCCTGAGCCTTAGCTGTTCATATATTTCTCTATGAAATAAGCCTCTCGTAGGTTCCTAAGAAATCTACCCATGCCAGCAGTTATCAAATATCAAAACATTTGAGTTGGCTTATGGTTTGAGTATGGATTATGATGATTATTACAATCATAATCATAATTGTTCAAGTTTATATAAAAACTGTTTAAGGACTCAACAATGATAAAATCACAGAAGCTAAATCATATTTTAACCTCAATCACTCTTTCTATTAGGAAGCTTGTGGGCAGTCATTCCTCTGCTCCGCTTCATTGATGTAAAAACATCAATGAAGATAATAACAGCAGAAAAGCATAGAGCAAATCAGCAAGAGGGTCATAAATTAAAGTGACATAATCAATATCATTGTACTTATTCAACCACCAAATGAGTTGGTGACATAGCTCTGATTCCCAAGGCTGCATGTCTAATTCATGAAAACTGTCATAAGAAGTATCTCAGCTGGAAATTTAAATGAAGATGTGAAAAACTAATGAAGCCATGAAGAATAAGGTTTGGACGAAAGCATATTTTTAGAAAGTTCAAATATTAGAAATATCCAGACTCAATCAGGATCTTTAATATTCTTCTCTTTGAGAACAAAAAAGTGAGGTAATCATTTTTAATTAAGTTCTTAATATAATTCATTAACAAAACCATATCGGGTTATTCCACATTCATTTTCTCATTCAATCTTAACAATAAACTCGAGAGGCAAGTGTTATCACTTTAATACCAGAGCTGAGGAAACTGAACCTTAAGAGTTAACAGAACCTGTCCAATGTCATATAACTAATAAAAACCTACTTCAAAATAGAGTTTAGTATTTACTTTATGCACCTCGTGGCTTTGTAGTCACAGATGCATGGTAAGTGTGGGGACTGAGTATTTAAAACTTACAGGTCTAGAAAGTAAGTTTCAATCAGCATGAAAGTACTACTTGGACAACAAGACAGGACAGGTATTTAGAGGCTTTCAACAGCACAAGGACCAGATTGGTCCTTGAATCCCCTCCTCCTCCTGCCACGTATGATTCAGCAAACTGAGTGTCTGAGCAAACCGGTGATTCCACTCTTTCTCATGGCTTCACTGCTGCCTACTTTGAACCAGATACTGCCTTTGACTACCCAACTAAAAGAAAGCCTATTTGTTTTCCTGGCTGGTACTCTGGCTCTGAGTTATACCAGGCTTGAGATGAATTTATTTGTTGCCTATAGCATGAGTACAAGTGTGCCGGTGGACCTGAAAAATGCTTCCGAGTCATTCATTTCCCTTCGCCTTCCCCTCCCTTTCCTTTTCCTTCCCCCCCCCTTTTTTCTTTAATTCTATTTTAATGAAGCTAATAATCAGCAAAACTACTAAATGTATTCTGGGACAGAGCTGTGAGTTTATATCCTATTTCCAAATTATGAACAAAAAACCTAAGATGAGTGACTTGCAGAAGTTCTTATAGTAAGGCATAAACTATGGTAGAACATAAAGTAAAGATGAATATTTGGATTCTAGGTCAAATGCTGCCCTTAATATCTTATGATCTCAAACGAGAACTTAACTTGTTGAGAACACAGCTATTACAGAGGTGAATGAAAGGATTGGACTAATGATTTATAAAACCCCATTCAATGTTAGTGTTAATTCTGCAAGTCTATTGTATGTTTAGTAATGTATCAGGAAAGATAATAAATATTTACTTAAGAAAATTTTGAATTGGCAGGATACCCTCTGAAATGCTGAGTACAATTTTAGATTGCAAATCTCTTTTGGATTGTTAACCTCACAAGAAATTAGAAACACCTTTTTAAACTTGTTTTTTTCCAGGACTACATAGGATGATGTGACAGTTCTTCATAACACAGTAATTGCTAATTCCATTGATAACTGTGGCGATACAATTACTCTCATTGCTCTACAGGTGGAAGGTGCGCTGTTGTTGGAACCATGCAATAATAATAAGAGTGGTAGTGAGGGTGGTGGTAATGATGGTGCTGGTGGCAGTAGCAGCAGCAGATGACTGATAAACACATCCTGACCTTCAACTCTTAGGTCTGAATGTCTGATCAAAAATCATAACAGTGTTCACACAGAAGAGGACGGATTAAAATAATTCAGAACACTGCTACCATGAATATCAGACAAGTTTTAATTTATCTGAGTGAGGAAACTATCACCTTTTCATCCAATGCTATAGCCAAATAAACACTGCATGTGTGAATTTATTATCTTATAATTAGAATACACCATTGAAGAGTCTGCCCAATTCAAGATGTATTCATTTTTCTTTTCCATGAAAGCTATTCTCCAGATATTAAAACAATAGTTTCAGAGAATATCTAATGGCAGAGAAAATGAAATTGAACCACTGTTAACTGAATGTTTATATATATAATCTAGTTATATAAAACTTATATTGCCCATATGTGTGTGTATGAGAGAGAGAGAGAATGAGAAATTGAAAAAAAATCAGTATATTTTATTAATCGCCATATACAAGTAGTACAATATTATATATGGGTTCTTTATAATTGATTTTTTCCTAAGTTTTTATAATACATATGTATTACTTTTATCATCAGGGGAAAAAACAAGCAACGAGTGTTACGAGAAAATCTGCTTATGGTTGAATGTGCCATTTCAAGGCCATGTCAGCAATAAAAAAAAAAAATTGACAAGATTGCAAAGCCCGCAAAAGGGGAATGTAGCTGGCCTTGTCACCTTGCGATAGGTCTATCAACGTTGTATGATATTTAAAGCTGATGTGGACACAGACAAAAGCTTTCAATAGGTGAGAGGAAAATTGCAATGTATGTCTTCATTATCAGAGCAAACATTAAAGGGGACTGTGATAGCAGATACAGAGAAATGTCCCTTTCCTTGTCCCCCTGTTATTTCCCCATGCTGCATAGTCTTTTTTTGCCCTGTGGATTTATAAAAGCAGTTGCTTCGTTTTTTCATGTATCACATTTTCAGTGTCCTGGAAACTGGTTTTATAAAAATATTCTGTAACAAAGATTCTGAGGGAAAGAAAAGTTGTGCTTTGACTTCCCAGTGGGGATATATATTTTTTAACCTACAGGAATTTTTACTTTCAGAAATTGTTAGGCTGCCAGGTATATCAACAGTCTTAACCAAATTCATCTATCTAAATTTGCAAAGTAATCCCAGACACAGTAATAAAGCAGAAAATTGCCTGCTGTGTTCCAGCCATAGATGTTATGTAAGGCTAAGCAGGATGTCCAAACCTGACACTCCTGTTTCACTGAAGTAAAAAATGGAAAAATATGAAAGAAATTACACATTACTGTGGGAGTGTTGTTCAGTAAGACAGTAATTCAGATCTATATTAGCCTTTTGGACATGTTATTCAAGGTTACTGGATTGAAGTTTGCTTCATGGGACATAAGAATTCCCTACACTAGTAGAATAAAGTAGCCTAAGTTGTCAGCATATATAAAAAATAGAACACTAGAATGCAACAAAACAAATATTTGGACAACCCCTAAGGAAGAATTATGCTCTGTATAGAAAGAGATTTTTAAGTTCCAAAACTTAAAGGCCTATTTGTAGAAGGAAGTGAATACATCATTGTATAAAATGTAGTCAGATTAAGTGGCAATGAAACTAGCACATGGCAAATGCACTGTGCTGTTTCTATACACACTTGTCCTGATCAAAGGAATTAGGACAAGTGGGGAAACAAACCAAATGGGGAAATTAGATTTAAAAACTGTGCATGTATTTCTTAACATGTTAAATATATACATACCACAGAATCTAGTCATTCATTTGTTTTCACTCAAGAGAAATGGAAACATATTCACACAAAGACTTGCACACTAATATTCATAGCAGGTTTATTGGTAATATCCAAGTAGTGGGAACAACTCAGCTGTCCATCGACAGGGGAATTATTTAACAAACTGTATGTCCATTTAATGGAATAGTATTCAGCAATAAAAAGGAACAATGTATTGAAAAAAGCAACAAAATTTATGGACCTAAAATAATTATACTGAATAAAAGAAGCCAAATAAGAGTACATATGTATTATTTCATTTATATAACACTCCAAAAATTGCAAATCAATCTATAGTGTCAGAAATCAGATTGGTGGTTATTTGAGAGTTGGGAGGAGGAGTGATTAGATTGCAATGGGGTGTGAGCAAGCTTTTGGTTTTGATATATATGTTCCTTATCTTGATTGTAGTGATAGCTTTAAGGTTGTACAATTTGTCTGTAAAAACATAAAATTGTATACTTTATAGGGAGTTTATTAAATGCTAATTATATCTTAACAATGCTGTCAAATGTGCATTTGTTTATTCAAATGGCTATATAAACACTTATTACATAATGTAATAATTGTTTGGCCCAGGACTATAATTATAACTGGGGCGATGCAATGTGAAGTACTGTTGAGTAAGTATATTAAAGCAGTAGATTGACTGCATGTTCATTTTTAATCAATTAAGGTCTAAATTTATTTTTTACTTAATAAAATGAGCTATTATTTTTTTATTAAGGGGCCACATACTTTATTTTGAGTAATCAAAAATGAGCTTTGATTCACAGGTACCTTGTTCATGGGTCTTCTCACCAGAGACACTTAGAAATCAAGAAACAACGCAGCTGTAGTAAGATTTTCACCAACTGCAGGCTTTTCTACATGGACATGAATGTGAAATGACCACTGATAAGCAACCATATGATTTTTCTATCACTTAATTGTGCTTATAAAATATCAAATAAAGCTCTATATTTTCTAAAAATTTCATTCAAGGCAATGGTTTTCAAAAATAATTTAAATAATAAATACTCTTTTTAATAAAATTATAGATTACCAGTATTAACAATACAAAACGGTATTATGGAGCTATTCTGAACAAAGCATAAAGCTGTGAAGCTTGTGTGTGTGTGTGTGTGTGTGTGTGTGTGTGTGTGAAGCCTAGAGTCAGGGTTCTCACTCTGCCCACCTTTAATGCAGAGCCTGGGAGACAATTCAACTTATGCCACCACCCAAAGACGACGGCTTAGGGATCACTATCCTGTGTAACCTGGGAGAGTTACAATGAGATGTTTGATGATATCTCACTGAATTAGCAAAGACTAAATTCTGGTTAAACTAGGAGGATTAAAGATCTTTATATATCTACACTTCTTCTTGCATATGACTAATTTGACTATATGTTTAGTTCATTCTAAAATATAACAGGGTAAAATAATAAAATGACAATTACAAACGTTCATTTATTAAATATAGGAGACATCTACTGTATTTCATATGCTTTCCCTGTGTTTTTGCTTTGTCCTATCTTTTTCAGTACCTCCTTCTCTACTACTACTTCCTTTGGATTTATCCAGAAGTAGTCTTAGATGTCTCGAAGCCTAAGCCATGCATGTACTGATGAAAATGTTGTTTCCAAAACCTACTTAGGCTATCTCTGGATGAACAATATTAGTGTCATCTATTCATAACACTGAAGATATATGCTAAATAAAACTAATGATAACATATACCATATACAGTATACTTAAGACCAATAATTCTTTTTACAACATGGCCAAAAATAAATCCTAAGCACTCTTAAACTATGCTCTTCTCTTTTGGAACTATCTTTTCTTCCTTTCCAACTCTCACTTTTTATTCTTATCTTTCCACCTATTCAAAGTAATTTAGTATGCCAGCCATTTTTTTTTCTAACATTATTCTGTCTTAAAAAAAAAAACCAAAAAAACCCCAAAACCTCTTCCCTTCAGATCTTCATCCACTATCCAGAAATCGAAATAATATTTGGTCTCTTTAAAAGAGATTTTGTTTTAAAATTAGTTTTACTACGAGAATGATGATCTGCTTTAGAACAGGATCACTGTTATCAATGTGGCAAGATGAAAAAGTATGCCATATTCTAAGAGCATTAGCTAGCTTTGATTTCATTAACTCAATGACTGTGTGTGTGTGTGTGTGCGTGTGTGTGTCACATTATTCTCTTAAAATTTGGAGGTATGAAACATTTTGATTAAAATTCAAAGAGAAAATTTTTAAATAGAGACAGATTACATTCAGAAGCTATTCATGAATTACATGCTATATGTACAACATGCAGCACGTTAAGTATTGTGTAGGACTGTCATAAATTAGATGAGGACACCACCCTTATGAAGCTAATGCAATATTGTCCAAGTTCTGTGTACTGAGATTTAGTCAAAACTTCATGAATATTGAAATATACTATTCACATTCTGCTATCAACATATACCCTTATTTGTAATGGAAGATTTTTCTTTACTTAATTATTACAAAGTGTTCACTTTGATTTGTTTTGGTAGACACTCTACATGTTGCTCCTATTACTCTCTCTCTCTCTCCTCTCTTTCTTTCTCTCTCTCTGATGTTTATAAATTGTTATAGCTTAAAACTAAAGTGAACAATGCAGTGCTCTTTAAGATTTTCCTGGAGCTTGCAGACAAAATATATATTTTTTTAATTCTTCATGCTATTTAACCACCTTGTGATCCCTACTAGGAAATTAGTCTGTTTTAACTAAATAAAGTTAGACTTTAACTCTGAATTCTTTGTATAATTAAAAAACAAGAGAACTTCTGTATTATATATCGAACTAAGTAAGGAATAAGTTTGATATTCCTAGGCAAGGAGACGGGATGACTAGGTTCTTGTTTCTGTTATTCATTCATTCATTCATTCATTCATTCAGTTTTTCATTAAATAAGCATTCATTAATATGCCAGATACTGGATAGGAACTGATGATAAAAAGTCCAATAAAAAAATTGATTTTGTACCAAAGGAGTTTCCCATCTGATAGGATAATAACATTTATGTATACTGTGACCCTGGAAAACTAACTTAGTAATTGGTTTCATGTACTCTAAAATAAAGATAATTGCCCCTGCCTTTTTAATGTTGTACATTTTACTTCTCCCTTATTGTAATGTTATTATCCTCAACTGAGGAGAGGGATATAAATTTAACTTTAAATATGCATAATATAAGGCACGTTTTCATTTTCACATGAAACTAGTTTTGTGAAGCCTCTTTCCTAGTTTAGAGAACATGGTAAGTTCTCACTAAAAATTTTCTTTTCCTTCTCTTATTTCTTTTCTAAGATGGTAGTGTGAGAGATAAATTAAAACTATGCATGTTAGAATGAAAAAATAAATAAATTCCAATTGTGATAAACTATAATTAGTTGTGTGGCATTGGGTAAGTATATTAAACTCCTTCAATTTTGATATATCTATCTTATAGAGTTGTTATGAGGAATATATGAGACAGTGATATGAAGTACTAAATGCAGTGCCAAGGACACAATAAATATCCCATAAATGTTACCTAATATGTCATTCTGACTTATGTCAATAAATATTAGCTATTATGTCTAGTTAATACAGTTGGAAAATTAAACAAATAATATAGACCAATAGTTAGAAGATTTGTTCTGGCCAAATTGTTTACTGACTAGGTGACATCAATAATTTTTTTTTTAACTTTTAAAATCTAGATCTCTTGTTCTGTAAAATGGGAATGATTGTATTGCTAAGGGCTGTGAAGTTTGAGTAAGTAAGTTTCGTGAAAATTCTTAAGATGGTTGTGACTATAAATTGAAGAACAACTATGAACATAATTAAAAAAAATATAAAGTAGTATCATATTTTTACTTTCACTGACATTTTGTTTCATGAGATAATTGAAAACACTCATAAGAACTAATTCTTAAAGAAGGGAGGTTGAATCCAGACAGAGAAAGTTTATATATGTTTAAAAAACAGAAAGCTATCTACTTTTTAAAAGGCATATACAAGGTAAAGTGGAAAGTCAGCAGAGAGGACAAGAAAGCAGCAAAGAGCTGAAATGACATGAGAAATGGTTCACAATAGGAAGAAGTGTAAACCTCTGGTTGTCACCTAGTGCACATGGAAGTATGTAACAAGCTGTGAAAATAGTCCAGGTAGGAAGGCCAGTGGTTTTCATACATTTTGTGCTTCTCTCGACAGCATTCCTTTCCACATAAAATCTTACTCAGCTATCGTACATATATAACATAAAGTGGAGATGAATTCATCTGAAGCTAGGAAACCAACTTCCCACTAGAACCTTCCCACTAAAGCCTTCGCACTGACTAACAATGATAGCTTTGAGTTATTTCTGTGGGAGCCTAAAACAGAGAAGCTCAAGAGGTAGAGATTAACAGTTAAAATTATGTCAGGTTTCTTAATTAAACAAAGATCCTTATTAGCCTTTGGCCTAACTTTGGTAATTCATAGTTAAACAGTGGAAATTAAAAATTGCTAAATTTTATTGCTTATAAATCTCTCTATATAATTTAATATACTGCTAGTTACAGCTAGAAATAGGTATTTCTTTATTTATTTCAGCTATCTATGCTGTTTTTTTTAAAAAAAAAACCTCCAAACTTTTTTGATTTCACATCCTCAGCATTTACCCAATTTCTTTTCAATGCAACACACGCACACACACACACACACACTATATTGTATATATTACATTATATATACTAACTTAATATGACCATCATTTGGTATTTCAGAAGAGATCAAAATTTGGAATGATTATGTGTGAAAGAAAAAGCTGTTGAGGTTTGAAATACTTCCAGTAAGACAATCAGTAAATTCTTTGTGGTACAAAAGATTTTTATGATCATTCTCTATGTCAATATATATTAGAATCTACTTATATGTTAGAGGGTTTTTTTTATAAAATTAATCACATAAATGGCATTTCCTACTTTAATATTTTGCAATAACTGCTCATGAATGATAAAGTAAATTCATTTTATAGGCAATACTACCTTTCTTTCTGTGCTACTACAATAACCTGAATTTCTATTTTATTCTAATCATAGCAACTGCTCCATGTGGCATTTTTCCAAGGAGATCTGATACCTCTTAATGGGCATGATATTTAAAAACCGAGACATGGAAGTGGGTTGAGGTGTCATTGCTATAGGCCCTTTTAGTGTACAGAGCTAGGAAATATATTATTTTCAAAGATCGTCATTCTATACTGATACTTCCAATTGAAAGGCACTAACTTGGTTCCCACCACTGGTTCCTCCCTGGGTCATATGTACTCCAAGTCCACTGGCTCCCAGCCAGCACAGCTGCAGAAATTGACCCAAAACTATAAACTTTGTGGCCCAACTGCCTTATGCATTTAGTCCAGGCTCCAGGCTGCTTTTTGTCAGCCAGGGGTGGGGCTAGCCAGAACTCAGGTTTCTAGGTAGATGATTTCTCTCTGGCCAGGCTGGTCTAAATGCTCTCTCTGTGGGGACCAGTAGAACTCTGCCCTGTGGTATGTTCCCTCCCCTGTGACAGCACAGCCTTGGGTCCCAGTACAAAGTCTCACGATCACTTCACTCTCCCTCCCCCAGCACACAGATTCTCTCACCACTAGACATGCTGGCACAACACTGCCCGGATTGGGGAGGGATAGTGTGGGCAATGCGAGATTGTCTTTTCTGCCCTCTTCAGTGCTTCTTTTGCTTGATATAATGTTAAAACCGATTAGTATGATTGCTCACCTAATTTTTGGTTCTTCTGAAGGTGCTTGCTTGTGTGGATAGGTATTGAATTTGTTGTTCATGTAGTGGGATGATTGCTGGAGGTTTCTATTTGGCCATTTTGCTCCACCCTCCTTAACATTATTTTTAGGGTGTAATGTCAGAGCTGTATAAGTTTACAGCACAAAGAGTGAACCCTCAATTATATAAATTAAAAAAAAATTATTTGCTAAATGGGATCTCAGGAAGGAATACAGACTGTGACAAGAATATTAACTAGAATACAAATGTATGAAATAACTTCACTATAGGAGGTATGGAGAGGGAAAAGGTGCTGACCTAATAGACCTTGAAAATGAATGTAATCTATAAGGCTAAAGTCAAAAGGAATTACTAGTAAGAGTAAGCAATATGCGGTAGTTGTTAAAGCTGCTTCCCAAGGGATACAGGTTAGCGATTTTGATGCTGTTATACAAGTATCTGAAACTGAAAAGGTAAATGAATGATGATGATGGGAATCAGGTTTCTCAGTGTCAGAGTGAGAGTTTATAGACAAACATGGGGAGGAAACTAGAATAATCTATGTGTACTCTAAGCTAGAATTTAAAATGTTGGTATGAATTCATGTTTACCTTAACATAACTACAGATGTAGAAATATTTATAGATACATATATACATGTGAATAATGATACACAAATATGTTTCCTTGCTCTGTCAGCTTTGTAGACTTAAAATAAATGACACTCTAGTAGGAATGAGCACACCTAGCACCCAGATTTTGGTTTCTGATACCATTCTCCAGTAAAGGTACCAGGGCTCCTTGTAGAAATAGCTGACTTTATGACTGGGCAGGAAATATACAAGAATAACCTGAAGTATCTTGATATTGCCAAAAAGTAAAGAATGCTAAAAAAAAAATTAAATCCATATTGTTGAAAGTATATCAAAAGGACACAAGTACCAACTAAAAAAGGTGTCAATAGCCAAATCAGGAATAATTTGAACAGCAAAATAAATAAAGCAGTATTGGATTATAACCCAAAGTATAAAATAAATATTCATGAGTCCATAGTGACAGAAACAAATGATTGAAAGCAAAAATCAATTGTAGAAAATATACAAATATCCCTTAAAAAAGAAAACCAAATAATTCCAAGTATTGTGTAGATATTCTACCCTCGGGAGGAGAATATAACTCGCCCTCCTTAAGTGTGGGCTACATAGTGACTTCCTTCCAGAGTAGAGTATGGAAAAGGGGGAAAATGAACTTTCTAGTGGAGAAACAACAACTTCAGCCAGATGATCAATGTCAACATTAACAATAATATTTAATATTGATAAAAATAATAAAAATGGTACTTTATCTTTCTAGTCTTCCTCCCCAAACCATACAGCACCAGTCTAATCATGAGAGAAAACTCAGACAATTTCTAATAAAGGGGCATTCTACAAATGCCTAATTGGTACTCCTTAAAACTGTCAATGTCATCAAAAACAAGGAAAGTCTGAAAACTGTCACAGCCAAGAGATGCCTGAGGAGACATGACTACCAAATGCATGTAATATCCTGGATAGATACTGGAGCAGGAAAGGACATGAGATAAATACTAAATAAATCTGAAAAAATTATTGACTTTAATTAATAATATAGCAATGTTAATTTATTCATTTTAAAAAATATACCATACTAATTAATATGTTAATAATAAGGATATGAGCTACATGGGAATGTTATATTCTATCGTCTTGATTTTTTTGTAAAACTGTTTTATAAGATAAAGTCTAATTTTTTAAAATTCAAGAAATAACAAGGTAGAAAATTAAAATAGAAAAATCAATAATCTTCATATGTACAAACAATAACCACATAGGCAAATAATAAAAAGAAAATAGTCTTCTCACACATGCAATGAAAATAATAACATATTTAAAAATAAATTGAGCAAAAACAATGGGCTAAATCTTTCGGAAGAAAACTTTAAAACACTCTAGATCCACATAAAAACCTGCACATGAATATTTATAGCAGCTTTCTTCATAATTGTCAAAACTTGGTAGTTTTGACACCACCAATTTTAACAAATGTGCCATTCTGGTGGAGGATGTTGATAACAGGAGAGGCTATGCATGTATGTATGGGAGATGGAATATCTCTATACCTTCTGCTCAATTTTGCTGTGAACCTAAAACTATTCTAAAAAATAAAGTCTATTTAAAAATCTCCCCAAAATACAAAAAGGACTTGAAACGATTGGTACCCCATAACCTATAAACAGAAATATTAAACATCACAAATATATAAATTCTCTTACGTTACTATAGTTTAACACTGTTCTAATAAAAATACTACCAGCTATTTTCTGGAACAAAACTTATGGGAAAAACATCTAAGAATATCTAGGAAACCTCTGTGAAAATGAAAAGGAGGACTAATCCTATTAAAAATTAAAATATACACTAAATGCTCTAAAATCAGTCTATACTGGTTCTCAAATCCACAGTACAATGTAACAGAAAAGAAAGTCTAGAAATAAATTCATATAATATGGAAACTTGGCATGTGATAAGGATGAAATCTCGAATGCTCTAGAAAAAGATGGACTTTTAAATGAATGAGGGGAGGACAACTATATAGTCATTAGGATAAAGATAAAATAGATATAAATAATATATTTAACAGGAGAATAAACTTCAAATAAATAAAAAATCTAACAGTTAATAAAAAAGGAAACTACACAAATAGTAAAAGAACACCTGGATAAAGTATTTATATCTTCATTGTGTATAAGCTCTAGCTAAGACTCAAAAGGAAGTTGTAATAAAAGATTGATAAATTTTACTACACAAATACTAAAAATTAATTGAATGACAAGAAAATCATAATCAAAGTTAAAATATAAATAAGAAACTAGAAAACATATTAACCACATGCATCACAGGTAAAGAAATAATCACTTTAATATATAAAGAAGATTTAAAAATCATGAATAAAAGAAGAAAAACATGATAGAAAATTCATTATTTATGGAAATACTTATAATAGAAAATATTGAATACGAATCACATGGTTTACTGTGTAGTAATAAAAATAGGAAGATCTGTAGGAAATAATTGGGATTGATATCCAAAATGTGTAGTTAAATGGGGTAAAAAAACAACAATAAGCATAAGAAATGTATAGATTATGAAAATGGTTAACTGCAAGATGTGGATGTGAATGGATGAAAGAATTAAGATTGGATATCAGACTTCTGTGAGTGTATGCTTTTATCAGTGGTGATTGTTGATCCATATTAATGTCTAAATATTAAAAAATAAATATAAAAATTTAAAAGCTACAAACCATAAATTTGATAGTAAAAGAAAAAATGGAACTTATCAGTTTATTAACACAGAGAAAAAATAATAAAGATTTAAATCAAGAAATTTTTGTCACAGTACTCTGTACACACTTGGTTGGATGTATTGTAAGAACATAGAGAACTACAAAAGGATCTTAAATGTTACCT
Organism: Cheirogaleus medius; assembly: GCA_008086735.1. Classification (NCBI taxonomy): domain Eukaryota; kingdom Metazoa; phylum Chordata; class Mammalia; order Primates; family Cheirogaleidae; genus Cheirogaleus; species Cheirogaleus medius. The sequence continues at coordinate 39,407,934 of VBSM01003143.1, forward strand.
AGTAATGGTCGTAGTGTAATGATTTTGAAAAAAAAAATTTGTGTGATTGTCATAGAGTAAATGATTAAAGATATTGATATCTTGGGAATTAGAATTCTCCATGTAAGAGAAAAGAAACACAAAACTGGAATGAAAATGAAAAATGGTAGAGAAATATCCTGTGATCTTGTATTTGAATTAAAGGTATCGTTTTTCATAATGTAATGTTTCTTAACTATGAACATTAAAAGAATGACACCTTAATAGCAACAAAAACACACAAACTCCTTGGTTGGTTTTGATGGCTAAATGTGATTCATCACTAAAAGGAAATAGAACTCCTTGGAGATGTGGTTAATTTCTGGCTAAGGTAAAGTGTAAAGTGAACCCGAAACATTTTGTGCCACAAAGAAAGAAGTTCCCAAACCTAAAGTTCATGTCTTAAAACAACAGTGAAGCTAGTTTAAAGGAACTCCTCTAAACATTTTTGGGACAATATAAATAACAACCCTGAAAATTAGGACAAGATAACAACAAAAATATTAATAACTTCAATGGTTTTAACGTATTAAAAATTTGTATCAATCCAGTCTATAATGCTAAAAGAGAAAAAATAGACAGCTCTTCTTTGTAGAATAATGACATTTAATATACATAGAAAGGATGAAAGAAAATTACTTTTCATCAAAATTACTTATTTTGATGAAATAAGAAATGTAATAATTTATTCAAGCAAGAATCATCAATGGATGCTAAATCCATTGAGCGAAAGTGTTGAAAAACAGGATATTAATATGGTCTCTAAGTCCAATTCACAGATTATTTATTAAGTACAAAGGGAAAAATGTTCCCTTACAGTACAGAGATCTGGCAGACACCACCCTTACCAAGTAAAAGTTATCAATACTGAGACAAAACAACTTAAGTATAGTGGAGTTCTGCTAAGTGTTTAACAACTGACTCTAAAAAACGTGTATATAAAAGAATATAATACTTATATAATATTTATTATAAATATTAATACAAATGATATGTAACAATTTATAAAGAATAATAGCATATGTAATATTCTTTATTGTAAACGGCATGAACCAATAGATCCTCAAAGAATATTTTTAGTGATACTGGCAAATTGTCATGTTAAAGTAGACTACGGTTGCAATTGATGAATGAGTATAATTTCAACATGGATGTTGGTTGATATGTTTGTTTACATTAATGAATAAGAACAAAATGAAACAACAAAGATGTATGCCAGAACTTAACTGGACCATCAAAGACTGGAGCTATTTCTTTGCTGAATCAGATAACAGTTTTCAAACACTGAAAAGCTCTTTTTTCATGTTTTGCATTACTCACAATGTAATTGTTATAGACACGGCACAATCACAAATTTAAACTACATTATTAACATTTTCTCCATCACTTCCTGATAAACCAACAGTACCACAAACCAAGCTCTGATTAGAAGCATTTGCCAATTTCTGTGATGTAAGTAATCCACACTGGCCTATTTCAGGGTATCAGTGTGTCATCACTGAAGGCAGAGTTTAGAAGAGAGAAGAGCAACACACAATTGTGTTGTATTTTCACCATGATACATGTAAACGTGGTAAAATACTTAGGAAGGGATAGAGTTAGTATGTATCACCTTTTCTTAGTATATATTATTTAATTATTTAATTATTAGTGCACATAAATTTTTAATAATAACTGCTTAACAACTAGCTCAGAAATTCCTGAGATTTTTTAGCAATCAGCTCTCCAGCAGACCACTGCTGTGATGTGCCTCCTGATGCAATGCAATCAGGATACAACATCACCTCTATTGCATTTTTGCAAAATATACTTAATCTTGTAATTACAAGGAGAAAAAATAGTGGTATGGCTGCTATAGATTAAGGAAAATCAAAGAGAGATCATGACAAAACACAAGGCATGAGTTGATTATATTAAGAGAAAAAAAAACTAGAAAAAATTTAAAAACCTAAAAACATAATTTGAGTATGAACCATACATTAAATAAAACAATATAAATATTAAATTTGTTGAGTATGATAATACTGAGGTTATTTTGGAGAATGTCATTAGTTTTTTTGAGATGCATGGTTTGGCAAAAATATGTTTGTGCATGGATATGAAGATCGTCATAAATGATATCTATATATATAAAAGGAGAGAAAACAAAAAAGGTAAAATAGTAACAATTATTAAATCTAAGTAAAGGGACAAAATCACTCCAAAGATGAAAAATAGAAATCCTGCATAGTCTTAGAAAACTATATGAAAGAAATCATGTATACATACTCATATATATCATTTCAAATTTTTATTTTTAAAGAAAAAGTGTGAAACTTTAGCCCTAGATCAAAAATTATTTTAGTTAGTATTTATTGAGTAACAAGTATGGATCAGGAATCTGGCAATTTGCTTTACCTGTATTATTTCAATGTCCCAAACCACATTACAGCATTATAATTCTTATTTTACAGATAAGATAACCACCTTTGAATAGTGAATACCTTTGGCATACCAATGGCATAATACCATATAACCAACAATTCATAAGGGCCCAAAAAAAGTGTTTTCATATAGTTAAATCTTTTTTTTACTGAGGCAGTAGACTTATCTGTGGCAATTCTGTATGTATTTTGCCCATTTTATGATCGAAATCCTTATTTACAGGACTTATGGGCAATCACCAAACATCTGGACCTTTACACATTACTGTCTCCAAATGAAAATAATTTAAAATTAACCTTCATTTCTTCACAATTTCAAATTTCTGCACTAAATGACCAGGAAAGCCCATGTTCCCCCCAGGCTTTCTGGTCATATTGTTTGCTTCTGCCCTGTGTGATTTTCTCCTACTGACTGACTGAGGGGAATTCTAAACTCTGACAGATTAGCAATGAAATCTTTCACACCATTTCCTGAGATGAATCTCAGATTTATGGCTGCATACTTAGAGATATCATGATGCAGAAATGTTAGGCAAGAAATAAAACTATATTTTCCCCTTTCTTACTTCAGTGGAGCACAATTTCCATTTATTCACACTGTATTTCCTCACACAATATGTTCTTCAGACCCAAGGCTATAAATTTGAAAATATTTATAGGCAAGACTATCCCTGATGCCATTTATACCTTGCTGGCATTGTGTTCCAGCCCCTGAGAGCCACTCATATCTCATATGAATGGCTTACGACCATGTACTGACTTGGATTTTTCTCTGTTAAATGGAAGGTGCTTCTTTAACTATAATATTCTTGATCTATTATTAATAACACAACCTCCTAATGAGTTCAAGGAAAACCTGTTTATACATGTTTAGTTTTCCCAACTCTAGCTTTCCAGGTTTTCCAAGTCAGTTTTAAATTTTGAGAGTGAGGATTTTTTCCTACCTTTCCACATCTATATTTCTGTAAAAATATTCAATAGATTTAAATTACAGTATTTCTCATACTATAATAGACAATCATAACTGTCCCTCTCAAAGTGTCATCTCTGTCAAGTGAAGGACACGGGTAGACACTGAAAGCATCGCACAGCTCTGGGGGAAACAGAGAGAAAGCCAGGCCGGCAGGTTGTATGTAGAAATCCAGTCTGAGTCACCCCCGAGATGATGTTTGGATCACACGAGGATGGAATACCATGGGTTGAACTTCAGTAAAGGGACATTTCTTCTTCCCGCTCTCCTTTTAATGGGCGATTTTGTACAGGGAAGATCAACTGGACATATTGCAATGGGGGGAAAGTGGCCTCAGTAGTGAATATGAGTATCTTGTAATTACATGCTTCCTGTCTGGGGTATTGCATAACTGCCATTAAAGCAGCTATAGACCTTTGGGAGAAGCTAATGTTTAGAGCAGCTGCTCCTTTTGTGCACACAGAGTAGGAACCAATATTATAACTAACTCATTCCCAAGCAACACAAAGAAAGCCTAGAAGTCCTAAAGAGATATCCTATTTGTTACTCTTCATCCTTCAAATTTTCACACCAAAAGCAGAGAGCTAGAGGAAGTGCAATTTTATTTACTTAAACTTCCTCCTCCTTTCCATTATTTAGGAGTATAATAAATACCAATGTGGTGGTATCTTTGAGTTATAGTGAACTCTGAGAAAGGTAACTTTTTAGATACATCTCAACGGTGTGAACAATTCAAGAGCAAACAAGAGAAAAAAGATAAAAATTCAGTCTCCCAACATTTTATACTACTTACAATGAACTCTAAGAACAGATATGTATGCCACAATTTCTATAATTTGCTCTTTTTAATGATTTAAACCCTATCCCTAATGCCATTAGGTATTGGGGGTTCCATTTTTATTCATGTGTTTGTTCTTTCCTGGTAATAAAATGACTTATTACTCTTGGTCACTGTTGAACAACATACCAGAATAGCCCTTCAGGAATATTCTGTCCTATTCTGCAAATCCCACACCGCATGGCTAAAAAAGAAATGCAACCAATTCATTTTTTAACTCCTATGAGAAAAAGTGTCAGTCGATAGTCTTATGCAATTTGTTACAACAGAAGTAATCTTGACTTTTCTTTTCAATCTCTTGGATAGTTGATGGAGAGTATCTTCTCTCTTAATTTAGGTCTTTCTTATTAAGGGATTTTATTGTCGCTATTCATTGTGATGGTAGTTGAGAAGAAGCAAGGTTTAAGGGAGATGATAATCTAAAAGCATTTAGATGGAAAATTTTCAGAGAAAACTTTTAATTGCAGTATAGTTTTCTTAATATTAATTAGTTTAATATTTAAATTTCAGGAATTAATGAAGTTATAAATTTACACTCAAGAATATTGTTATTGATACAGAGAACAGCAAAGACTCCTCAGAATTTGGAATTAAAATAGAAGTTAACCCTCAGATTATTAAACTGTAGTTAAAATGAAAAATCAACATGCAATCGTTACTGAAGTCTAAAATAAATTTATATTAGCTTGACTCAAAACATAATTAAAGTAGTATTTTAAGGGATGAGGTATAGATAAATACAAAGTTTTATGATTTTAATGTAGAACTCCAGTTGATTGATTATGTGAACGTTGAGAAAACATTTATTCATGTGATAGTGATAAAATATTTTTAAAATGTCAAAGATAAGAGGGATGATTTAAAATTAAACTTAGGGAGTCACTATAAAAACTAATAAAACAAAAACACTGTCCAATCCAATTCAAGTATTGCAGGGGAGGAGGGGATGGGTATATTCATACCTAATGCCAGCCTCTGGGGGATGGACATACTTGTAGCTCTGACTCGGGCGGGGTGAAGGCAATATATGTAACCTACATATGTGTACCCCTATAATATTCTGAAATATATATATATATTAAAAAAGTAGTACCTAGAAGTTGATAATAATGTATATTTTGAGACAGGTGTTTTCTTACAGAGAAGAGGGATACTCCAGTTTACTAAAACTGATATAATCAATGAACTCCACATATGATCAACTGCTCTTAATAGTCCAGGTTCATCAAACAATCTTCTGATGATTTGGTATCCTGTGTGTAATTTTCCTATGAGTGAAAAGTATAGGTAAAACTGGTGAAAATTTGTAAGCTTTCTTAGGAGTTATATTTCTTATAAATTAAAATATAAAATCATTATTTATATCCTTTATTTCCAATGAGTTTAGTTATAATAGTGTAGCATTCTATTGGCTAAATTAGTGTTCAACACTTAGTGAATGAAATCACAACATTTTTTTTTCCAATGTACTAAATGCTCCTCTTGAAGGGATTTAAAATGTACAGCCTCCCTATGACAGTGTTGTGAAATTGCCCTTTGACTTCTTTCAGTTCTCTATAAAATACACCACAGCAACTAAGTTATTTTTTATCACTACAGTACACTGAACATCTTGCCCATGCAACCGTCTGGATGTTTAACTCTCCCTACCAAAGCCTATGAATGTTTAGTAATGTGCCAGGTTTAACAAACATTATCTCTACAATCTAACAAGCCCTAGCCAGGCATCAGTTCATTAAACTATTGAAAACAGTGGGCAAAATTTTGATTATTATGCATCAGTCATTGGTAGCACTATCCCCATAGTACAGACTCACAAGAAGTCAAAGATAAGAAAATTTATCCCATATCATTCTGCTAAGGACTGATAGACCCATTTTTTTAATAGACTTCATTTTTACAACACACGAAAATGTGGCAGAGAGTACAGAGATTTTCTATATATCCCTTGTCCTTCACATGTGCTTAGCCTGCCCCATTATCAACATCCCCACCATAGCGGTAAATTTGTTACAATTCATGAACCTATACTGACACATCATTACTACCCAAAGTTCATGGTTTTTAGGGTTTATTCTTGATGTTGAACAGTCTATGGGTTTGGGCAAATTTATAACGACACGTATCCACCATTATAGTATCATACAAAGTAGTTTTATGGGTCTAAAACATATCCATGCTCTGCCTATTCATTCTATCCTACTCACTCCTGCCACCAGGCCCTGGCATTCACTTTTCTTTTAACCATCTCCCTAGTTTGCCTTTTTCAAAACATAATAGGCATTTAAGGTTCCTCTGTGTATTTTCATGGCTTTTAGCTTTTAGCACAGAATAATATTCCATTGTCTGGCTATACCACAGTTTATTTATCCATTAACCTACTGAAGGACATCTTGGTTGCTTTCAAGTTTTGACAATTATGGATAAAGCTGCTATAAGCATCTGTGTGAAGTTTTTGTGTGGACATAATCTCCAAATCTTTTGTGTAGATAACAAGGTACACAATTGCTGGATCATCTGGAAAGAATATGTTAGTTTTGTAAGAAAGTAAAGTAGCTTCCAAAGTGGCTGTACCAGTTTGCATTCTCCCCTGCAATGAATGAGAGTTCTTGTTGCTCCACATCCTCACCATCATTTGGTGCTATTGGTGATCTAGATTTCGGTCATTCTAATAGACATGTGGATTTTAGTCATTGTTGTCTTAATTTACATTTCCTTGATGACATAAGATATAGAACATCTTTCATATGCTTATTTTTGATCTGCACATCTTCTTTGGTGAGCTGTCTGTTAAGGTCTCTGGCCATTTTTTTAATCAGGTTGTTTGTGTTCTTTTTGTTGAGTTTTAAGAATTCTTTGTACAATTTGAATAACAGTTCTTTATCAGATAAATCTTTGCAAAGAGTTTCTCCTAGTCTGTGGCTTCTCTTTTTATTCTCTTGAGAGTATCTTTTACAGAGAAGAAATTTTAAATTTTAAAAAAGTCCAGCTTATCAATTCTTCCTTTCATGGATGATGCCTTTGATGTTGTAACTAAAAAGTGTCATTGTCAAACCTTAGGCTATCTAGATTTTCTCCTATGTTATCTTCTAGAAGTTTCATGGATTTGCATTTATAGGTTTGTGATCCATTTTGAGTAACTTTTTGTGAAAAGTGTAAAGTCTGTGTCTAGATTCTCTTTTTTTCCTTCTAGCTGTCCAATTGTTTCGGAACCATTTGTTGAAAAGACTATCTTTTCTCCATTGTATTGCCTTGGCTTTTTCATCATTGATCAGTTGATTTTATTTTTGTTGGTCTATTTCTGGGTTCTATATTCTGTTGCATTGACCTATCTGTCTATTCTTTCACCAGTACCACACCTTCTTGATTACCACACCTTATAGTAAGTTTTGAAGTCAGGTAATGGCAGTCCTTCAACCTTATTCTTCTTTCAATATCGTGTTGGCTATTCTAGATCTTTTAACTCTCTATATAAACTGTCAAATCAGTTTGTCAATATCCATAAAATAATTTGCTGAGATTTTGATTGGGAATAAACTGAATCTGTAGGTCAAGTTCAAAGAATAGAGCCAGTTTTGAGATAGGGTTTAAACAATGTCTGTTCAGCTCCAACATGAACCTCTTTCTATAATACTATGACAGTAACTAAACGACCATAAATTACAGGTAAAAAATAACATATTTCAAAGACATTTCAAGGATTAGAGATCTGAGAACAATACATAACATTTATTTTGAGTACTATTTTCTTCATTCAATTCTAACTCTATAGATACTACTTGTAGAAATTTTCTAAGAAAAAAGAGAAGACTATAAAAATAATAAAACAAGCATATGGAAAGAAAAAATGAATTGCAGAAGAGGGAAAGTTAAAAGGATTGTGTCTTTTTAAGATGGTGATAACATTTTGTAAGTTGTACCAAGTGTTTTTGTTCACTGGCTCTATTTCCAGAATAACAAGCCATTTTCAGCAGTTATACAACCTGAGTTTCTGACAATGTAATATGCAAAGTTTTGTGTATTTTATTTGCAAATATTTTAATACATATGTGCTCATTTTTTCCTTATAGAATACATCACCACCATTATTATGGAACTCATAAAAATATAAACCACTTAACAGAAATTTGCTATCCTGAAAAACTGGAATATATATGCATTATTGACTAAAATACTCGTATGCTTAGAGTACCAAAAATGTATGGAGTTATTTTAGTGTTTTTAAAGCTTGTTATTAAGATATGAAGCAAGAGCTGATGAAATAGAAAGAAATATACTTTTTAAAAATCAAAACCATGTTTTTGTAATTTTGTAGAGGGCTAAATGGCCCATAATTTTCTTTTTTAAAGTTTCTTTCTGAAAAGTTAAAATAGGTCCCAGGAAAAGAACTTATGGCACTAATAAAGTAAAGCTGTCACTTTCTAATTTGGTAGTTAAATATATCATCTCTCTGTCTATTAAGCAGAGTAGTTCTGTCACAAATCTTGTTTCTACTTACAATTAATTAAGCAAAACTAAAATGGTAAAGCTACTACAAATCAAATTTAATTTAAATGACTACAATAACTTAAACAGAGATAAATGGAATGTCTTTCTTATGCTTCATTACTTCCTCTAATTCCTTTTAAAACATTTCTATAGAAGAAGTTCTGAGGATACAGAGGGAGGGGTTGACCACTGGGATCCCAATTAAACTGCTAAAGTAATACCTTAGCTCCAGGTGGTTCCAGGACCAACTCTTTCCACTTATCCCATTCCCTTTGTCACCTCAACATTTTAATGTGAATTTTAAAAATATATATGTTACAATTCTTACAGTCTGATATACCTTAAACTTTAAACCACATGTCAGTTCTAATGTAGAAATATAATCTTGATTTAGTTGCTTAATTAAAAGTATGGCTATAATATAAATAATAATTCGATTATAAGTTTAAAATATGTCTTATGTTCTAATGATTGGAATGTTTTCCTCTCGTGGAACTTTTGAATGCATACATAATAACTATATACTATGATAAAATTCAATTTTTTTGTTGGTGTTAATTTATTTACATTATATCATGATTTCACTACATTTTATTGCATTCCTGTGATTTCCTTTTTTATAGCAGCATCTCTAAAAGCTCTTCCAACAGTTTATGCATAGAACTGAGAGCAAAATGAAATTTATCACAACTAGGCCAAACATTTTTCAGAAATTCAGATCAGATTACATAAATGCTTATATCTTATTTCCCTGGTTGTGCAAGAAAATAATTTTTCAGTCAACTATACAACTTTACACAGAATTTAGTTATTTAGTTCTTATTTTATTTTACATTTCTATCTTTTGATCAAACTTAAAATGTTAGAATGCACTATTGCATTCTGAAAATGTTCATAATTTAATATTTCTTTTTTTAGCCTAGAACATATTAAGAAGAAGAGAATGTAATACTGATTGTTTAGCTTCAATTTTATTTTTTTAATAGGTAGGGCATTCAAAGAATTCAGCAGCTGAAGCTACATACAATAATATACACAGGGAAGTCTCACTACCACCACTGCCTTCTGCTCCAGTATCCACCCTTCTGTGCATGTCCAGACATACACTTTTAGGCATCCTGATTGCTTATTTTCTCAGTATTTTTTTAGGAAAATCAAATTATATGTATTGCTTCACCACTTTTTGTACAAAAGGTAGCCTACTAGATACCCATATACATGGTTCTTTTCTTTGCTTTTTTCACTTAATAATATATCCTTGAGTACAACCCATAGCAGTACATAGACATCTTCCTCATTCATAAAGGAGAGCTTATAAGGTACTCAGTATTTACTACCAGTTACTAGGAATCAAAAGAATAGCATTTTAGCCTTCTTCTTGAAGTATATACATATGCTGTTCAAGAATCTGAAATCTGTAAGATCTGCTCTACAACCCTAGCACTTGGTTTTCCCTTCTAAGGCCATTTTCCTCACAAAGACAAAGGAGAATGTAGATTAGTACCATCCATGTAAAGGTAAACTAGGGTGGAATAGAGAAAGCCTACAGATTTGGAAGTAGCAGAGAAACACATGACCCTAAAGCTGTCCTCAGGGCACAGAGAAGTTTGCTTTGGGGTAACACGCATAGCTGCATTGGACACACCATTGGAAGAGCACCAGGAAAGAGACTCTTGCCCCCAAATATCTCTACATACCATTTATAGAGAAAGAGAGGCAAGGGTTCTCTAAATGACTGTGTGAAATAGGTTAAGGAAATGGTAACCTGTACCTCAATGTCTAGTAACAGTAGGTTTTTTTCATTGTGCTAACTCAGACCTGCTGAGCCAGCTTATTTCTAAGCAGCTAAAAGAAGGAAAGGAATGAACCCCCTGGGTCCTCTGAGTTTGTCTGTCTTCAGGAAGAGTTTTTATTTTCTTGTTAGCATTGCTGCTTATTCACAAATACATATAGTAATGTGGAATCAAAATGAGACATGAATGCTGGGTTATCAACTATACTCACTCAGTAAGTGGCTTTCTTATATCTCAGCTTTGCATTATGAAATGAGAATTTGAATCTTAGCAAAATTCAAAATGCTGGCCCTTCCAGGTCATTTGCAAATAGTTGAAACTACTTTAACCAGGAGAAGCAACTATCTATATTGAATAAAATAAAACAGTATAATTCTAAAATAATAAAAAGAAATAGACCCACTTCAGTAGAATATCATGTGATTTACATTGAGTAATTAGATACTTTAGTTGATAGGAACGACTCCAAAGTTTCATGTAGGTATTTATTAAACTTCTCCCACTCTCTTGACACCACTTAGGATCTAAAGGGATATTAGTTGGGCTCCAGCATAAAGAAGATTACAGATGTCAGTATAATACAAAAGACAGTTCATAAATCATATTAGTATATTTTTAACTAGTACATAGAAAAATATTAATGCTTAGGAGATTGGATAGAGGCAAAAACAGTAAAGGACAATTTTGTGGAAATAATATCATAGGTTTCCCTGTAGAATACACAGATTTTGATTGGTTAGAAATTCAGAAAAAAATGATTTTCTCCTGAAGATGTAAACATTCTTCTTTAAATTGAGTTGTTTTTGGAGGTTGGAATTATTTGGTTGCTGTTGTATTGCTTTGTGTTTTAATTATTTTTATATTTGCATTTCCCTTGTTAAATCTTTGATGTGGGAAACAGTGCCATTACCAGAAAAGAATTTATAGGATTAACCTTAAAAATAAAAGAAAGTTATTCTAACTAACTATTAAGAAAGTTGCTCTATAATTCTGTAGCTAGCAGTAATATGACTCAGGGATAATCACTCTATTAAATATAATCAAACACTCAATAGTCTTCTGTTTTTTTAATTTCTATTATTAGATTTTTAAAGTGTTATGTTGTTTGCAACAAATGACAGTTACAGAGATAAAAGAAAAAGCTAATATTTTACCTCTTGCCCTCCTTTCTCACTCCCTGAAATATAACCAGACTGACATGTAGCTTTCTCACTTTATCCAAGTGTTTTATGTGTCTGTAACATCCTGTCTCTTTAGAACAATAGATGATTCTCACTCATTCTTTTTAAAGGCTACATAATACCCCATGGAATGATTCTACCATAGTATTTCAGAGTTAGCCTTTTGAGGGACACTCAAGTTGCTTTCAGATTCATTTTTCTTGTCATTGTTTACTAATGCACTTAACATTAAAAAAAATCTTTGATTATATATCTATATGTAGTGCTGTTTTATATTTGTGAGACAGGTTGATAAAAGTGAAATTCTGGGTTGAATTTTACTTGGACTAGAGACTTCTAGTTTGTTTTTTATCAAAATCCGCATCCCTATATAATCAATTACACTAGATGCTATAGCTACTCCCTGCCATTTTTGTTCATCTAAAGGGTGATACAAGGCAACCCATTGTTATTTTATTTCCTATATCCCTGATTGTAAATAGGATTGAAAGTCATATCTTTGTTGCCTAGATATTTTCCTTCTCTGTAAATTATATTTCCATTTTTTTCTGATGAATTGTTTGCTTTTCTTAGTATTTTTAGAAGCTTATCATGTATGAAGGATATTAATACCTTGTCCTTTAAAATAAAACATTTTTTCTAATCAACTTGCTGTCCTTTTACTCTGTTTATAATGCAGCCTATATTTTTATTTATATTTTATGTAAAGTCCTGCCTTGGTTAAGAAAAATCTTGCCACAACAATGTTGCACAAATAGATTCTCCTAGTTTTTAAAAATAAATGCATATGTAGCATGAGCTGAATGCATTCCTCCAAAATTCACATTGAAACCTCGTCCTGGTGGTAGTGATGTTAAGAGATCAGGCCTTTGCAGAAGTAATTAAGTTGGATTAGTGGCTTTATAAAGGTTTGAAGAATCCCATGGCCCCTTTCACTAGGACATAGCATTCCTCTCTTTCTGCCATGTGAGAACACAGTGAGAAAGCTCCTTCATCTTTGAAGCATGGAAGCAGCCTCATCAGACACCAAAGCTACTGGCTCCTTGACTTGCACTCCACAGCCTCCAGAACTATGAGAAATAAATTTCTATTATTTATAAATTATTGAGTCTAAAGTTTTTGTTATAGCATCAGGAACTGGCTAAGACAATATGTATATATATAGTTACATTATATGCATATATATCTAAATATAAAGCAAGTCCATTATATATAAGATCAAAATTAAGATATATAATTGTACACTTAGATTTTTAACCCATTTAAAAATTATTGTTGAGGCTCTGGGCTCATATCCCAGATGAGCCCCCCTCTAAAAAAATATTATTGTTGAATATAATAAACAGTTGTCAGTTTTGTTTTTGTTTTTCTGGTAAATATCCAATTAAACCAGCCACATCTATTAACTAATAACTTTATTTACTGAATGGGTGCTGGACTGAATCAAATTATTTTTTGAAATTTTTTATATAATTATATTTTCCTCTTTTAATATTATTCTTTTATAAATTATACTGTTATTAATATTTTTCTAACATATACAAATCCTTACACTTCTGGAATAACTTAAACTTGATCACAATATTCATATTGCATTGTTAAATTTGATATACTTTTATTTACAATGTTGGCATTTTTAATCATGAGTAAAACTGGTTTATAGTTTTCATTTGTGTGCATTCTTCACCAGGTTATTAGTAGTAAGGTTCTTTATAAAATGAAAGAAACTGAGTGTCATCTATTCTAATGGTCTTTCACTTTAATAACAATGCAGTAACCTATTTTATCATTATGGTAAAAAAGTAATTAATCCATAAAAATATAAGGTCCTATGTATTTATCTGCAATGGCAAATTTTCTTTAGTATGTTTTCCCAACTTTGATAAGAGTTATTTTTTCTTTGTCATGGTTTCTAAATTTTCTTAACATTGGAGTAACATTAATATTTCACAATCTTCTAATCCATAATGTAATTTATTTTATTTTTTGTTTTTGTTGTTTGCCTATTGATATTTGTCAAATTATATCTACCATTGGTCTTTAACTTTTTTAATTTTTAATTTTTTAAATGTTTGTGGATACATAATAGTTTCACATATTTATGGCATTCATGTGACATTTTGATATAAGCATACAATGTGTAATGATCAAATCTGGATAACTCGGATATTCATTACCTCAAACATTTATAATTTCCTTGTGGTAGGAACATTCCAAATCATCTCTTTGAGCTATTTTTAAATATAAAATAAATTGCTCTTAATCATAATTGCTCTATTGTGCATCAAATACTGGAACTTATTCCTTGGTTTAAATTATTTTTAATTACATATATATTTATTAGCTAATTCTCCTACTTCATTATGATCACATATTTTTTCTTGTTTTTAACCTAATTGTTAAAATATGAGCTTATCTTTTAATACATTTACTGGGGCATAATGTTATGCTATGTAATTCACCATTATAAGTGTACAATACAATAATTTTTAAGTTTATATAGTCATTCAATTATTGCCACTATCTAGTTTGAGATATTTCCATCATCCCCCAAAATTTCATCAAACTCATTTGCAATGAATCCCAACTCCCAATCTTAGTTCTAGGCATACACAGATATGCTTTTTCTTACTATAAATTTGTCTTTTTTTCCTAAACATTTCACAATAATGAAATCATACAATGTTTAGCATTTTGTGTCTGGCTACTTTCACTTAGCATATTTTTTAGATTAATCCATGTTGGAGCATGTATCAGAATTCTATTCTTTTTATTGCTAAAGAGTATTCTATTATTTGTGTATAACACATTTGTTTATCCATTCACCAATTGATGGATATTTGATTTGTTTCCAGTTTCAACTATTATGGAAAATGCTGCTATGTACATTTGTGAAAAAGCTTTTATGTAAACATACATTTTCATTTTGCTTGGGTAGATACCTAGGAGTAAAATTGCTGGGTGACACGGTAAGTTTCATTTAACTTTCTAAGAAGCTGTCAAAGTAGCTCTAGAATTTTATATTCACATCAGAAATTTATGAGGGTTCAGTTTCTCTACTTCCTCCTCAAACATTTGATATTGTTTATCTTTCATATTTATATAGGCATTTTGGTTGGTAAGTAATACTATCTAATTGTGGTATTAATTTGCAATTCTCTAATGACTAATGATGGTGGGCATACTTTCATGTGCTTATCATTGGTCTATCTTTGTTGGTGAAATGTTTGTTAAAGCATTTGACCATTTTTAAAATTGGATTGCTTCTCTCTCTCTCCCTCTCCCTCTCCCTCTTCCTCTCCCTCTCCCTCTCCCTCTCCCTCTCTCTCTCCTTCTCCTTCATTTTTAGAGACAGAGTCTCACTCTGTTACCCATGCTGGAGTCAAGTGGTGTGATCACAGATAGCTCACTGCAGCCTTGAACTTCTGGCCTCAACAATCTTCCTGTTGCAGCCTCCCAAAGTGCTAGGATTACAAGCATAAGCCACTGTGCCTGGCCTATCTTCTCATTAAATTATAGGAGTTCTTTATTTTTTCTTAATGCAATTCCTTTATTAGGTGTGTGATATGTAAATATTTTCTCCGAGTCTCTGGCTTTTCTTTTCATTTTTTTAATGATGTCTTTTAAAGCATGTTTCTTTTATTGCTTGTACTTTTCATATATTATTAAAGAAATCTTTGGCTAGCACACATTTTGAAGATTTTTCTCCTCTTTGCCCCCAAGTTTCTCTGTAAATTTTAGACGTATAATCAATTTTTATTAATTTTTGCATATGAGGTAAGGTAAATAAGAGTCTAAATTTATTTGTTTGCATGTGTATATACAATTATCCTGCTACCATTTGTTGAGAGTGAAAAAAAAAAAGCCCTTTCCCCATTGCATTGTTTTGGTATCTTTGTCAAAATTTAATTGATCATAAATGTGTGGGTACATTTCTAGATCCTCAATTCTGTCTATTCTCAATTTGTATTTGAGGAATACAAATTTCTATGCTTGTAGTTCATCAAATCCAATGCTTTTTTCCCCATCATACTATAGTTTTCCTAATATAGTTAGACAACAAAATTGTAATTTGTATAGAAATATTCATCTGAGATTTCATGATTAATAACCTTAAGTGTTGGGATTAAAACTTGTGAGCTAAATAATACATTTTCTATTCTTGCCAGTTAAGAGCTATACTTAAGAGTATTAGCTTATTTTAATAAGGTACAAAGATAGTTTGGTTTTAAAGTTAATGTCAGTGTTCAAAAATTCTCAATCATCTCATGCAATTCTGCATCTTCTTTGCACTGTCTCAAACTCTATAATGTGCAAATTGCCAGTCAACTTGCAAATGGATTGCTTTGTTATGTGGATCCTAAAGTAAGTTTTATTTTAATCATTTAAATTACTGTTAGCACTACTAATATATTTATGTTATTATCTGTATTATAAAAGCTTATTTTATGCTATATCAAAAATTACCTGTAATTTTCCTAGCATATTTTTAAATGTGTGAAGAAATTTGTAGCCTAAGATCAAAAAAGTAATATTCTTAGGGATGAGCCTATACTTATTAAGTTGTTTCTCTTCATTGGCTTCAATTCATTATTAGTTCCTTGCCTTATTTGAATATTTGCATGTCTATTCTGGGGTATAAATTATATTTAATAAACTTTTTTAAAGTAGTTATAAAATTCATTTATTTATTCAGCAAATATTTATTGTTCCTTTACTAAATGTCAATAATTCTTTCAAGAGTCGATAATATAATATGTACTCAATCTAGTGGCAGAGATAGAATAGAAAAGAATTCATTGTAATTCAGGATGTCAAGTATTTGAATTGGTGCTTAGATAAAGTAGTATGGAGGCAACTCATGAGGGAATGAGTGATTCTAACTTGAGGGAAGTGTGATGAAGGTGCTGAGTTTTGTGATAAGAGGGCTAAAAAAGTTTTCACAGAGAAGACCACATGTGACATGGCTTTCAAGGACTTTCTTAAAAAAAGAGAAAACAACACAAAGAATGTTTAACTAAAAAGTGATGATAATGTATTCTAATACCAGGAGTTACAATCACACAGGGAATATTCATAGAATTTCGAGAATGCTTACTTCTCAGGCTCTTCAGTTTGTTTCTTATACACAGTAATATAAAATTCAAAAACTCAAAAGTTTCATAACAAATGAGTTACATATGACCTATTTAGCAAGAAAGAATTCCTTCATTTACAAATCCTCAGATTTCTAGAATGCAATAATTATAGAGGTATTTCTTGTAAATATCTGATAAAAAGAAATGTACCTCTGTTCTTCAGCCATTGAAGGGAAACAACTCAAGAGGTACAGGCTCATCCCTAAGAATAATAACATGCACTTTAAATAACTTTAAATGTCTCAACATATTAAAGTTTGAGTTAAGCTAAACTAGAGTTAAAAGCACTAATCAATTCCTCAGTCACTTTCCGTGCACGTTTTGATTCTTTTTAATCATTTCTTCAAATAGAAATGGCAATCATATTAATCATATTAATATTCGATCATATTAATATTGGAACATATAGGTTGAATGCTATATAAATATTAATACAATTTATGTGACTGCATTAGGGAATGTGAGAAGTCTTATAAATCACTATTCCAGATAATCATAATAACCAGAATAGAAGTCATATTGTATCTATGCTTATTCTTGTTTATATAACCATGACAAATTATTTTTGCATAATTGGCACAGAATCATTTCACTTCCGTGACAAAAAGAAGGAAAAATAAGTACCAGTCAAAGATATTCTAATAAACTTGACAGAAATATTTAGACAACAGAAAATGTCTTCAGGATACTAAATTATGAATAATCAGAATGCTAGAATAACTATGAAAATTAGTACACATTAAATATAAAAAAGTACTTAGAAAATACTAGAAAATAAAGATATAGTCACTGATAATAGAGATATTATCAGTGTAAATGATGAACTGGAAATGGATAACTAAATAATACAGTTCATTGGTTAAATTATATTTCTAAAAACAGGAAGTACATATATACATAAAAAAGACCAAAAGTAAAATAAAGTACCTAAGATTGCTTTAACAACAGAGTATGCAAAATTTTATTTATATTTTAAGTATATGAAGAAAAGTAACAACAAATATATTCTGGATCTATTATACTAGACTCTATTATAGATATTAACCAAAGTCTAATGATTCCTAGAGGTGATTTTTAAGATCAAGAAGACAGTGGAATTTTTTAAAACTGAGACTCTTGGTCATTTTAAAAATACTGTACAAACTATGCCTTAAGACTCCCAAGAGCATTTTTGGAATAAAAAAAAATTTATGCCTTTTTCCTGATACCATACTCTTCCTGGCAATGTTGTACACTACCAGGAGCTTCAATTTTATTAATAAATTTTTTAGCCTTCCAAAGTGTTCTAATGAAACTTTGTTATACTTTCTTTGTATTCTGAATAATCAGAACTCCTAATATCTGTATATAGGTAAATCATGTGTAAATTTGGAATTTTAGACATTATTAGTTTGAATATTTTTTCTGCCTGATTCTCACTATCACCTGGAACTCTATCACATACATGTTAATTGTTTTAATGTTGTCCCATAGACAATTGGGGCTCTGTTTATTTTTTTTTATTTTTTTTCTCTTTTTTCACATTGATCTGTCTTCAAGTTTAGTGATTATTTCCTTTGTCATCTTCATTCTTCTATTAAACCAATCCAATGAGGTTTTTATTAAAAATAATATACGTTTCAGTTTTATAATTTGCATTTAGCTCTTTTTAAATATTTTTATTTTTACTGGGATTTCCTAATTATTTATTGTTTAGATAGATATATTAGCTGATTATATTCTTTGTTTGATTCCAACATCTGGGTCAACTCAGGGTTTAACTCTGTTGATTTTTTTTTTTTTTTAAGTGAAGCAGGTTTGGATTATATCTAAGTCATTTTGTCGTGTTATAGAGATTCTGCATTCTATAATGTTCCTCCAAAGAATGTTACTATTTTTATTTTAGCTGGCAATTATTAAATAATTGGTTAAGCTTAAATTGCATACTTTGTCTTGCCTCTGGTGGAAAGCAGTCAAAATCTCAATATTGTTCTTTTAGCCTTAGCTGCAGGTTGTTTTGAGTCTGCTGTAGGCATGCTCAATTCACCTGTCAGCCCGAGATCTGAGCGAAGTTTGAACACTGATTTTGGAGCTCCCATTCTCTAGGTTTCTCTTTTCTGAGATGCCAACTCATCTTCATTTCTAGTACCTATTGGTATCTCAGGCTCTCTCCTGGATGCTATAGGACAGATTTTCTACCATAGTGTTACTTGCCACCACTGTGACTGCAGCCTGTTCTTACACTAAGACTATAAAACTAGAAGCTCACACTATGCCAGTCCTGTCTTCCAAGTTCTGACTCCTCTCCAAATCTGCCGCTGGTAATGTGCATACATATATATCATATAAATTATATATAGTCCATATAATATATGTGTTATACATAGATATAGATATATATAAAATAAATTATATATACATAGGTTTTTTTTATTCACAGTTCATAGTGTAATCTCTGGGTGGAATGGACTGTTAAAAATTTAAGCCATCATCCCAGAAATGGAATTTTTAGTGATTAATCAAAAGGGCCTACAATCTCTATCTTCACACATATGGTCAAGGTGAATCCCATACATTTAAACACAACTCAAATTATTCAGCAGACAACAAAGAAAGTGGCAGTCACTTGTTGATGTTAATAATCATTGTCCAAGACTTGTCATTTTGGAGATGTTTCTTGGTCCCAAACACGTTCAACCTCAATTGGTTCCTTTTTGATACTTAATCCTTGATTCTACTCTTTCATTTGTAATCCAGCAAATGCCATTTGGACTTGATTTTTTTAATCATTCCTGACCCTCAAGTCTTCCCATCAAGGAAATTAGTCTACTCTAGACTAAAACAATCAGCTCTCTTTACTGTGAACTACTAGAGTAATATACACCTAACACCAACCATTTCCCTTATTCCAACAGGCCTTTTGTATTCTTACTTCTAGCACATTCACAAAAGAAAGCCTGGTAATGTATCTTCTGCTATAGGGGATTTATTATTCTTGGCTCCCAAAAATGTCTCTTAACATTTATTTTCAAGGGTGTATTTTTACATTAGCTATGGATCTTACTGGAAAGTCACTGTCGATGGCAACACTTCCCCATTTTCCCAATGACAGTGGCTTCCGCTGATAATTTCCATCAATGGCAAGTGAGAGCAGATCCCATTTTTTAAAATTCTCTGCAGTAGCTCTTGGCAGTAATCTTCTTCTCTCAATATTTTTAAAAATTTTTCTAGTATATCATTTTCCCTGAGCAGTTTATATGGAGCACAATGTTAGGAAAACTTCACATTAATTTATCAATACTCATTAGAAAGCAATATAGCATGATAGCCTGCTTTAGGCCCCTAGTACATGCATGGTGTTAAATAGTTATTTTAAAGGAACATGTACAGATTCTCTAGAGCAAGGGTTGACAAAGAGTTGACAAACATTTTCTATAAAGAGCCAGAGTGTAAATATTTTAGGTTTTGTGAGCCATACAATTTTTCTCACAACTACTCAACTCTACCATTGTAGCACAAAATTAGCCAATAAAACTTTATTTACAAAAGCAGGTGGCAGGCACTTTGGCCTGTGGGCCTTAGTGTTTCAACCTTTGCCCAACAGTATAGCATAAAATGATTCCAAATTGCCTCTAAACTTTTCCAGTATTCTTTTGTGTGCCCCAAAGCAGACAGAAGCCCACAGACTCTTTATCTTAGGAAGAACTCCATCTAAACAGTAACTTCCTAGGTATTGATATGAGAACCCATTATTTCTTCTTAGTGATTCCATAAATAAAGATATTGGAACATTTGGCAAAAGATACAAATTACTGATTGTCTGCTATACTATCCCAATTGAGTAATAAGATATCTGTGTTAAACTTGTCCTGCAAAATTAAATAAACCAAACCTCACATCCTATTTTGATTTTAAAAGTGGTACCACTCTACAGAAATTACCTCTTAGTCAGGAAATAAAATAAATACCTATGGCTAAGGAATGAAAAACTGATGAATGAAATAAAGTCAAGAAATGAACTCACACATGTTCCTGATTTGTGGCAACAACTGTAAAAATGATGCTATAGTGCTGTGGGGAAAGGAATGGCACATTAATAAACTGCAATAGGCCAAATGGATATAATTAATGAGAAAAAAATCATATAGATTCTTCCCTCACACCATACACAAAAGTTGATTTTGTAGAAATTGATTATTTAAATGTGAAATATAAACTAATATAAAGATTAATTATATTTAATTCAATATATAAAATGTGAAATAGAAATCTTTTAGAAGCGAACATTAGAGAACATTCTCATAACTTTGGGGCAAAGAAAAAGTTGATACAGGCCGGGCGTGGTGGCTCACGCCTGTAATCTTAGCACTCTAGGAGGCCGAGGCGGGCGGATCGCTCGAGGTCAAGAGTTCGAAACCAGCCTCAGCAAGAGCGAGACCCCGTCTCTACTAAAAAAGAGAAATAAATTAATTGGCCAACTAAAAATATATAGAAAAAATTAGCCGGGCATGGTGGCGTGTGCCTGTAGTCCCAGCTACTTGGGAGGCTGAGGCAGAAGGATTGCTTGAGCCCAGGAGTTTGAGGTTGCTGTGAGCTAAGCTGACGCCACGGCACTCTAGCCTGGGCAACAAAGTAAGACTCTGCCTCAAAAAAAAAAAAAAGAAAAGAAAAAGTTGATACATTAAACTGTATAAAAGTTGAGAACTTCTATTTATCAAAAGATATTGTAAATATAGTCAATCAACCCACAGTGTGGGAAAAGTTTGCCAGAATATATGAAAAGCTCCAACAAATCACTAAGGAAAGGGTAACACAATAGAAAAATGGGTAAAAGATTGAAAAGACACTTCATTAAAGAAGATATCCAAATGGCCAAAGAACATATTTTAAGAAGGCTTCAAATTCACTAGTTATCAGAACACATATTAAAGTCATGAGATCCACTTTAAGGTATATCATGGCTAAAATAAGAAAGAAGATGGAAAATGTCAAGTGGTGGTGAAGCTCTAGAACAAGCGGTACTCTCATATATCACTAATTAGTATATAAAATGATGCAAACATTTTGGAAAACAGCTTGATTATCTATGTGAAAACTAAGCAGAGGCATGTCCATAACCCAGGAAATTCAATTATTTTGTATGTAGGGGGGAGGAGGTTGTTCAACAAAAACACATCAAATGGTCACCCAAAAATATGTATTAGAATGTTCATAGCAGCACTAGCCATGGCACTTTAAAACGTAAAACTACTCAAGCATCCATCAATAGTTTCATGGATAAATTCTGGCATGTTTAATGCCATACAATATCATAATAAGAATGGATAATCTACAACTACACACAACAATATAGGTGAATCTCACAAACTTTTGTTGAACAAAAAAAGTCATAATACAAAAGAGTACACACACACATACACACACACACATGACTATACATACATTGTAAGTATCCAAATATTTTGGCTTCTTTTCTTTTATGAGGAGATCTGATAAAAGGTATCTGCAAGCCTAACTTAGAATGATAAAGTGATATTTGCAAGCCTACTATACAGGGCATTAGTCTGCCTATGGTTACTTAAACGCAGGTCAAAGAGAAAGTATAGTGATTATTGATGAAACACAGATGTGCCTTCTATGTACTACTAATAACTAAGGCTTGGAAATTTGACTATATCAATAGCATTCTATAGTCTAATAAATATCAGTGTCCCCAAAACCATACTATTTATACTACATAGTTATTTCAACTACATAGGCATTTTGCTTATAGAACAATTCAATTGAAAGCATATATATATATATATATATATATATTTGTAATTTTTAGTAGTGATAGGAGTTATAAGGGTGAATGAGAAAGTACTGTGTTAGTGAAATGTCTGAATTCTGCATACTAAAAGATGGACTATTTGACCTATGAAACACCTTTTCCATGGGTTTATGTTCCCAGGAGAATGAGCATGTCTATAAAACAGTAGTTATCTGGGAGAGATGATGCCATAAAATGAAGAAATAAAATTTAACTTGTAAATACTAATGCACGTTTTCCCCCATGGAGTCATTCTCTTAAGATTTTTACCCCTACTCATGGATTAGAAAAAAATATATCCAAAACTATGGAATTATAAGGAAGATATGCACATAACATTTCCTTTGAACTTCAGAGATACTTGGAATTATAGTTCAATAAACATTTCTATAAATGAAGGTACAAATATATTATACATTTATATAAAAGTACTTTTTCAATTATGAAATATAATTCCAACCTTTAAGAAGGTCTTGATAATCAGGGACATAAGAAACATTCATAAAGGTCCTGATGGCAGAAAAAAACTTTTCAATTAATGGTCAACATGAAACATACTGAACCTAAAAAAGGAAATTCTATTTTTTAAGATAAGGGCTACACCTAATCTTACTCCTTAATAATAAACATGTAATACAATGTATGTATACTCGTGTGTGTGTGTGTGTGTGTGTGTGTGTGCTGTTGAGACATCTCACATTCATTTTCAGGGGTAAAAAAATAAATGTTTATTTTATAGATGTTCACATATAGACATAAATGGCCTGTGTTTTATATAAGTTGACTATGGCTGTTTTATGAAGAATAAATGGATGGAGACGGGGCCAAATAGGAAGTTAGGAGGCCACTTATTAATTTTAAGTTTTGTATTTTATCTGTAATTGGGTTTTGGTTTTATAATTGTATGTAAGATATATACAGGTGGAGCCAGTATTTACTGGCAGAGATGCAGAGTGCTTAAGAACGTGGATTCCAGAGCCAGACACAATCACTAGCTACATACCTTGTTCAAGTTATTTAGCCTCTCTGTTCCTCAGTGTTTTCATACATAAAATGGGGGAAAAAATAGCACTCAACTTAGAAAGCTTTTATCAGGATTAAATGTTACCCCATGTAAAGCTCTTAAAACAGTCTGAGATATGGTTAAGTACTATAGAAGTGTTTGCTATGTCATTTTTGTGTTGGTACATATTTGAATAACACTGTAATAAAAACAATTACAGTCAGCATGGGAAAGAGCATAAAAATTATTTTCATTAAGAGCATCCATACATTATTGACTTTGAAAAACAGTGCTTGAAAGCATGCCAATGTTATATAGCTCAGATGTCTACTGTTTACACATTTATAGCTATTGTAGAGACAAGGCATTACAAAATTGTCACCAAAATTAAATAACTTTAGTATAATTCTCAGGCCAGTCACATTTTATTTTAATTTAATTTGAAAATTAAAAGGCAAATATGATATATATAGTAACTATTAACCACCAACCTACCCTATTAATGAGAACTATCATTTCCCAATTTTTTTAAAGGAGTGGATATATTCTGCTTTCTGTCCTGCATCTGTACCTTTTGGCAACTTCTTCTCTGCCTATATTGTGCTATTGCGAATATAGGTCATATATTGCAAGGTATCCTAGTCTCCTGGCCACAATGATTGGTTCAGGAATAGGAGAGTATCCAAGAAGAACTAACTAGAGTTTCCTCAAGGAATTGGACATATGGACACTGGTTTTTCAAAGTTCTCTCTCTCTCTTTCTCTGATCTATAGCAGTAAGAACCAAATTAACAACAACATGAACACAGTTTGTCTAAGAATTAAGTCAAATGATCCCAATCTGAGCTAGGAAAAAGAAAGAGATTCCTTATAAATGCCCTTTAATTATAGAACAGTTGATATGATGGATAAAAATTGGGTTGAGTTCTATATGAAATTTAAGTCTTTATTCTAGAATAATGATTTTAACCACAAGAGAGATCCTTACTGTAATAATATCAATCAATCAAATTTGCTATACTGTAACATAACTCAGCATTCAATCTTCCAACACTGGTCCTATTTATATGAAATTGCATCATTTTAGAGAAGGACAATGTGATTTGCTATTTTTTTGTATAAATATTCTATAGTTCACATTCAATTCAGGGACAGTTTCTAATTTATTATTCAAAAAATGAAAGAAAGAAAAAGGGAAAATAGCTGTTCTTATATGACACTTGGCATATTAGAAAAGAGCAAATGTAGAATCTAGTACCCCAAATGAAAAATATGTGCTAAATTTTTATAGTGTTAATTAATGATCATTTTTAGAAACCCAAAGAGCTACAATCCCAGTCTTTTCAAAAGCCTATATAGAGAAGAAAAACAGTGAAATACATGGCATTTATTTATAAAGAGAGGCTACTACAGATATTAATTTATTTCACTACAGTAATCATTTTATTATATATACATGTGTCATAACATCATGTAGTTTACCTTAAATATGCATAATAAAATTTATTTTTAAATTAAAAAAGAAAATGCTTTTTCAGGAATTATCTCATTTGAACCTCAAACAAAACCATCAAGAAAGTAACTTCATCAATTTTTGAGGGGAAAAAAAGCCAAGCGAGATTAAGTAGTTTATAGAAGTTAAAACAAGTGGTAACTCATAGAGGTAAAATCCAGCCCCAGTTCAGATGTTTCCCAACCTCTATATAGTACACAACATATTTGAGAAGCTTGCATCTCCATAATGAGGAAGGCAAGACCAAACCATAAAAACATGAAACAATTTATGAACTAATGAAGCCATCACCTAATTAACTATAAAGGCAAATGAAGTTAAGAAGAGATTAAAGTGGAGGGTTGAATGAAGGTAATCGTGATCAGAGTTAGCATCATGGAAGAAAAAGGAGAATATGAACTGTGTCTGAAAGGATACATAAAATGTGAATAGGTGTGGATAAAGTTAATGTAATGGTAGGGGACATTCCAGGAAGCTTGGGTTTAGTGAGAGGAGCAGAGGTCCAGCGACACAATGGGACTTAGGGAGGCAGGGAGAAAAGGATAATGTCAATTTTTAAAGGAAACTTGAAAGTCATGCAGAGGAGTTTAGTCTTGAAGGAATTTTATTTGCTTATAAAAACATAAGTATTATAGCATATAACGTGCCTTGCCACAAACAAGATAGTCACATGTATCTCTTAGAAAAAAAGATACAGTGAACTAAGAGAAAGGGACATAGGACCTGTAGCATATACAAAAGAGATGAGAGATCAAATTTGACAAAGTTCTGCTTTCTATTTTCAAAGCAGGAAAGTCCACCTATTTGCCAATAATTATTATTGTGAAAGGAGAGGTTGACAGAAATGAGCACTGCTTTACATGTTGGATTACTAATGAATATAGTTCAAGTCTATAAGAATGGAAGTAGTTAGAAAAATTAAATAGTTTACAAATGTGACAGCAAAATCTTGAGCTCCTGTGAGATTGTGAAGTGTCTTTGCATCTGCCCTAGAGATCACAGGGGCTTAATGAACCATCAAGTACAAAGGAATCTTTTAAAAGATTTGTTAAATAAGAATTATAATTAAGTAATTGTATTAAATCAAAATCATTGAAAATAAGAATGTTTATGATATTATTTTATTTTAATACTTGGCAAGGCAGAGAACTATTTAAAGAGGTATCAAAAGTTAATTGATCTACTTTTTCATTTTATTAATCCAAATCCTCCAAGCAGCAGACACTTAATGGGATTAAAATCAGGAGGAAGCTGGAAAAGCCTGGGAGAACCATCAGATCATGATGAAATTATGATCCTGAGTGAGGAGAGAAAAGAGGAGGGTTGAGTGAAAACCTCCTAGACTACTATGTAATTTAAGGAAAATGAGGCAGTCACTGGGGTGTCCCAAGGCAAAGATAGCCTTAGTATCGTAGATGTGCTTAGTCAATGGCTAGGCACAGTCCATAAGAAATGTAGACACAGCCACAGCATTGATGCAGCAATGGATTTCAGAGCATGACAGCTGGAGTCCTTGGTCAGTTGCCCTCTCTGCAGTTGGAGGTCTAAGAAGTGCATTCCTGGGGGTGCCACAGTCATTTTGCTTAAGGCTGGCCATGGATCTCATGCAACATTAAAAGAAGTTCCTTGGCATTTTATTTTTGATGAAAAATATATAATTATGAGCTGTCTACTAGAATCTAATAATTTTATCACTTTGTAGTTTCTCATATTGTATCACAAATGGAGTCTCACATGACACACTGTGAAATGACATTTTGAAAAGACAATGAGAGCCCCACAGCTGTAAGCAGGCAATAACCACTTCTGGTAGGCCATAGTACCATCTATTAATATCTACTCATGCATTTAATCCATGCATTTATTAAATTTAAAAAACACAAACATAGCCCTTGCTGAAGATTTCAACCTCATATTTTATACTATACCCATTGCTTACTACATTCTATTGCTCAGTGATTTTTTTTTTCCTATTCATTGAACAAGTCAAATTCTTTCCAACCTCAGATTATTAGCACTTGTTGTCTCCTTTGCCTGGAATGTTCTTCTCCTAGATTTTCACATATCAGACTCTTTCACACTCTTCAGTCCTCACCATAAATATCACCACTTCAATGACACTTTGGTTGGTCATCTCATCTAAACTAGCACCTTGTCATCCACCAACAACTATCCTGTTACTAATTTTTTTTTGCCTCATAATACTTACTGGTAACTACAATAATATTTTATTGTTCTTCAGTCTTTGTAGATTTGTGTCCCTACAAAATCATATGACTAATGCCCTCTACTCTGTCATCAATATTGAGACTAATGCTAGTGCTTGATCCCTAAAACTCAATAAACATTTGTTGAAAAAATAATTGACAAAAGAAAACTTGTCAGGTGTAATAATGGGTCTGAGGATTCAAAGATATGATTTCTTCCCTCATTAGAGATTATAGTTTAATAAGTTAGAATTTACCTTTCCTTAACCTTCCTAACAATCATCTCTTATTTTTTCAATTGCTCCAGGCATTCCTCCTCATGGATCAGTACCATGTCTCCTGTTCTTTTTTGATGGTGGACTAGCTCTGAACAACATAGACTTTAGAGCAGTAGAAATGTAACATTCAAGAAAGAAATTTCTCTAGAACTTTATTTCCACAAATTTTAAATAATAAAGCGTTAGATTTCATGCTTCTGAAAAGAGTAAGGTTTATATATCAAGATCTTTTAGAATCTTCTTTATTTAAATTTCAGAATATTATGGGGGTACAAATGCTTTGGTTACATATATTGCCTTTGCACCATCCAAGTCAGAGCTACAAGTGTACCCAACCCCAGACATCATGCGCTGTATCCATTAGGTGTGAATTTACCCATCCCATCCTTCCCTCTCCCATCTGCCTGACACCCTATGAATGTTACTTCATTAATTCATTTGATTAGCAATGCCTGTTAAATACCAAGCATGCACCAAGCACTGTTTTGAAGTAATAGAGATACAACAGAGATCCAAACAGATAAAGCCCTCATAGAATTTAGAGTGTATCAGGAAAGGGAGATATACACAATAGGGAGAGAAACAAATATCACACACTGAGACAGGGCTTTAAAGAAAAGACACAAGGAGAGAAGACTGCATATAAAAGCCTTTGTCTAGTTATATAGGTCAAGAAAGACATTCCAGAGGAAATAATGTTTGCCCAAATGAAAAGGAATTAACTAGGTGAAATTGAAAGGTGTGTGGTTAGGAAGGGATGAGGGCAAGAGTTTCTAGCAGAGGGCACAGCAAGTATGAAAAAAACTGAAATAAATGCAACTCAAGAGGACCTGAACAAAAAATGAGGCCAAATAAATCAACAGGAACCATATTATGTAGATCCTTATGAGCCATGCTAAGCTTTATTTAAAAAACAAAAAAAATTAATATAAAAAATGGAGTAAATTAAATGTGTACATTCCAAAGACCTTATGTGTGTGTTCTTTACTGTATGATGGTTGGAAATGCTTCTGGAAAAAACTGTCCTTTGGTTAGGCTCATCCAGGTTTGAGCTAGCCTAGTATGGAAGAAAACTAGTAGTACAAACTCCAGTGATTGAATTAGCTGAAACTTGGAGCCCTGATTTTGCAGGTGGTGTGATGAAGAATGGCAGATCCTGGATATAATGAAAATTTAATTACATACTTAGTACAATTAAATCACGAAATCATGAGGGAACATAAAAATTAAAAATATATCATCTTGCGGCTGGGTAGCTGGAAACATTTTCATATTGGAGACTTAATTTCTATTATCAGTGTCAATATCTGTATCATCCTCTAATATTTCATGTGGACTTCACTAATGGAATTAGAACAAAATCAGGTGGCAAAGAGTAAAGCTCTCTTATTGATAAAATATATTGGCAGTATTTGCTCTCTTCTCCACAGTACTTTGTTTGTCCTTTGTTGTCCTGAATTACATGCATCCCTTATGAGATGGAAAGCTAATTTATACAAGCAATGTTATATGCTTCCTGAAAATTTAAAGATATGACCAAATAGGGGAGAGCAGAAAAGGCTCACAAATTTCTTTTACCATATTTTTCAAAGAAATAATCTAAAAATATTGTTGAAGTCCCTGTATTTGGTACAGACTATAAATTTATATAATAATCTCTTCATTAGCTTAGCAAAGCATTTGTTTTTCTGCAGTAAATGTATAATTCCAAACCTTAATTTAGTATTTGGCTCAATTAACTCTCTCCCTGTAAGTTATAGCACGTTTGGAACTTGAATAATTGGACACATTTTACCGTTTTTCTTAATTTTGGCCTTGTCTTATTTTTAATTTTATCTATATTTTTGTGTATAGATACAAATATGTGTATTTTTTTTTCTTGGATAGTTCCCATTTCAGTCATTTTGTTGTGATTTTTAAATTTTGAATTGCATGGATTCACTTATACGTATTTTTTTTCAACCAAACAGGGATCAAAAATCCAGTATTTATAGGATATAAAACCAGCTTAAAAGTCCCCAAACAATAAATGTTGGCATGGATGCGGAGAGATAGGAAAACTCC
>VBSM01003143.1:39437737-39503674 GCA_008086735.1 Cheirogaleus medius
GGCAATATACATAACTGTAATATTTTTACCCTCATAATATGCTGAAATAAAAAACATGTGAAGAAAAAAATAAATAAATAAAAAATAATATAAAATAAAACCAGCTTTAAGGGAGGGCTGACTCTTGGAATACATGGGTTCTGCTCGGTCAACTGTGGGTCTTGAGTATGTTGGGTTTTGGTATAGAAGGGAGTCCTGGAACCAATCCCCATACTGAGGGTTGATTGTATTATAGGTTAAAAAGTACATTGATGCATGCTATCACCTTTGTTCTTCATTACAGTCCTAATAGAAAACATAATATTTGTTATAGTCCCATTTAGTAAATGAGAAATTGAAGCTATGAATTTAAGTGATTTACCTAAAGTTACACAAACAAGCAGTGGTAATGCTTGGCCTAAAACACCAAGTCAAATAAAATATATGTAATGGTAACTTATTGCCCCAAGAATGACAAACAAGGTAAAGGGTTTCACTTTCACCAAGAACTTATTGGGTACCAGTTTACATTCCCTTTGCTAGAAGCTACATGTTACCTTATTTTGCCCCAACAATCACTCTATGACCCTATGTGGCAACTGTGATCCCAACCCTACAGAATTAACACACATACAAACACATCCCCCACAGCTGAGGCTGTGAGAGGTTAAATGACTTTCTCCCCATACTCAAACTTCTTCTAGAACATCATGCAAAGAGTGTACATACCTCTTTCCTCAATAATTGAGAGAACAGAATAAGAAAGATGTAGATGACGAAGACTAGAATTAGTAGCTTACATTAAGATACAAGGAAAATAGAGTTGAGGTAAGACAGATAAATACAGTGTAGGGATATACATTTAAAAGAAAGTAAATATCATTGAACACTGAGTGGATAGGGGCGTAGGTACTTCTAAAAAGTCAGGGTGAATTACTTTGCGAGCTGCTAACACAAATAACAAAGGAGCGGAGCTTGAGAGATCTGGTGGAGACACCTGCTCTTGAGGCGAGGAGGGTGTTGTGAATGAACGTGATTTTGTATGTCTGAGTTCTTCTAAACTAACCAGTCTCAAAGGAAACCATAGGGTTGCAGTTGGCTAATCTTTTTGTACTTTAATTTGTCTCCCAGGTGCTGCCACCCTAGTGGGAACACTGAGGATTCATTAGCAGTATTTATTTAAAGAACCACAAAAAATGCCATTATTCAGAAATTTCTAATGAAACTGCCTAGTAACAAAAGAATTATCAGGGGTTAAACCAGGATGACGTTGACCCCAAAGGAAAACAGACTTTCAAAATTAGTTATGCTGACAATTCTACAATAGTCTAACACAAGCATGAGCTCAAGAATTCTTTGGAGTTCCATTCAGCTTTTCTAATTAGGTGATTTCTCTATCACAGTCAGCTGCATGTTAATCATAAAATGTGAACGGGTTCATTTTCCGAACTTCAGGAAACCTAATTGATGATAATCACTATAATTGTAAAGAAATCTGCAGAGCTGTTCCATTGTGGCCTCGGTATTGGCTTTAAAACAAGTTCAGTAGCTCTGTGTGTGTGTGTGTTTGTGCGCTCGCATGTGCACATGTGTTTGTGAAAAAGAATATATACAATTAGATGAAGAGAAAAAGAAATTCTTAAGGAAATGTGACAGATAATGGTCTGAAAGTAAAGACAAGCAGAAAGGATAATGCTTCTGAAAACAATAATTTAGATGCACAAATGGAGGATTACATAAACCCTGTTCTGACCTTATGTATATGAAATATTTTTAAATCACTGAAGTTTTCAGAAACTGTAAATAGTTTCTTATGAAAAAAAAAGATGTTTAAAGGGAACTCTTGAATTTAGAGAACTGAGCAAAGAGAGCTCAGACAGCAACTTATAATTCTCTAAAAGTCTTAAATATATATAAAATTCACAACACACAAAGAATGCTTGTGCCTCCCCTCCCCCTTAAATTCGTAAGTTAAAATCTTACCACCAGGGTTATAGTATTAGGAACTGAGGTCTTTAGAAGGTGGTTAGGTCATAAGGGCAGACAGCTCTTGAATGGGATGAGTGCCCTCATAAAAGAGGCCCCAGAGAGCCAGCATGAGAGGACAGCTAGCAGGTGCCATCTATGAACCAGAAAGAAGAACCTCACCAGACACTGAATCTGCCTTCGTCTTGAACTTCTCAGCCTTCAGTACTGTGAGAAATAAATTTCTGTTGTTTATAAGCTACCCAGTTTATGGTATTTTATAATAACAGCTCAAATGGACTAAGGTAGAGGCTTATGTAAACCCTGTTTTGACCCTGTTATGTATGTGAAATATTTTTAAATTCTTGAAGTCTTCAGAAACTGCAAATAGTTTCTTATGAAAAAAGGTGTTCTTACTTAAAAGGAACTCTTGAACTTAGAGAACTGAGCAAAGAGAGATCAGATAGTAACTTATAATTCTCTAAAGTCTTAAATTCATGTAAAACTCACAAGGCAGAATAAATGTACACCCCCACACACAACCTAAATCTAAGCAGTTACTACTTAAAATCTGAATGTTTTGAGGAGGTATACCAGAAAATTCTGAAAGTTTTTAAACTTTTCCTGACCTCTTTATTTTGACTGAAATACAAATATATTTAAAACGATCTTTTTATATAAACTGAAGAAAAATAATATAGAATTTTCTAAATTTCCTGATTATTTTAAGATTGGCAGCAAAAATGAGAAAATATTTTTTTTTAAATTAAGAAAATAACCAATTTTGATTTACTAGGTTCAATAAGTGAATGAAAACATATATCTAAAATCTACCAGATGGCCGGGCGCGGTGGCTCACGCCTATAATCCTAGCATTCTGGGAGGCCGAAGCAGGCGTATCGTTTGAGCTCAGAAGACCAGCCTGAGCAAGAGCGAGACCCTCTCTCTACTAAAAATAGAAAGAAATTAATTGGCCAACTAAAAATATATAGAAAAAATTAGCCAGGCATGGTGGCACATGCCTGTAGTCCCAGCTACTCGGGAGGCTGAGGCAGAAGGATCGCTTGAGCCCAGGAGTTTGAGGTTGCTGTGAGTTAGGCTGACGCCACGGCACTCTAGCCCAGGCAACAGAGTGAGACTCTGTCTCAAATAAAGAAATAAATAAATAAAATCCACCATAATTTTTTTATTATTTTATGGAGAGATCTATTTTTCAGGTAAGAAAATAGCAATTTTTTGGAGAAAAAATACCAATACAATTTCTCTTTTTGAATTCTAAATAATAAAAAGTGATTCTTTTAATATTTTTTGAAAAAAAATGAGCTTTGCAACATATTGCTCGTCCTAGACTGCATAATGTTACCATTCTAGTTACAAATGGATGCAGTTATTTTATGCTAAATATGCAAAAACATAAATGAACATTATATATGAATGAATTGTCCACTGACTATATACATATTTTAAGTATTATATGATTTACCAAGGATCTAGTCAGAAGTAGGTTGTTTTGATAAAAAGTCTTCAGAACAAGGATGAGTAATTCAAAATCTATGCATAATCTAAACGTTTTAACTACTTATAAAATAAGTACAGAAACACTTTCAATTATTAGTTTAAGCTATATTAAATTTGATTGTTGATAAAAATTTAGTTTAAGGAAATATTTCAATAAAGTAATTTTTATGTCTGGCTAACATGTTTCTTTTGTTTTATTTTGTTTATTTATTTATTTTTTAAGACAAGGTCTTGTTCTGTTGCCCAGACTATGAGTGCAGTCATCATAGCTCACTGCTACCTCAAACTCCTGGACTTAAGTGATCCTCCCACCTAAGCCTCCTGAGTAGCTGGGACTACAGGCACATATCAGCACACTTGGCTAATTTTTTTTTCTTTTCTTTTTTTTTTTTTTTTTGTAGAGATAGGGTCTCACTATGCTGCCCAGGCTGGTCTCAAACTCCTGGCCTCAAGCAATCCTCCTTTATCAGCCTACCAAAGTGCTAGGATTACAGGCACAAGCCACTATGCCTGGCCATTTTTATTGTAATTATATAATACTGGAACTATTGATACAAAGATCCTACTATTTTATTTTGTAACTTCTTTTTGCAGTTGTATTTAACTTAGAATCTGTTTCTCAACTTTTCTAGTTACGCATGTAAACACAATTCTTAAAAACTAAATATAAATTAACTTACCTTTTATAAAATAAAAATAAATTTGCAGGACTTCTGCTGCTAGGAAGATATATTAGGTGTTCATTTGTCTATTCCTCTTATTAAGTACAACATAAAACTAAAACCTTGGAATGGATAAGAGTGCATACACACACATGCACATATATTTTAAGAGTTCTTAAACTTGACAGCAAAAGCATACTCCATAAAAAGGAAAATAGATAAACTAGATTTCATCAAAATTAAAATATATTACTCTATAAAGGACTCTGTTAAAAGGATAAAAAAGCAAGCTACAGACTTGAAGCACATATTTGCAAACCATGTAATCAACAAAGGACTAGTATCTAGAATATATAAAGAGATCTCTCAAAACTTAACATTAAGAATAAAAACAATCCCATTGGAAAATGAATAAAAGATATGAGCAGACATTTCACCAAAGGATATACAGATGGCAAATAAACATATGAAAATATGTTCACCATCTTCAGCCATTAGGCAACTACAAATTAGAACTACATAAAATGTCACTAAATACCTGTCAGAATGATAAAAATACATAATAGGGACAACACCAAATGCTGGTGGTGATACAGAGAAACTGTATCACTTAAACATGAATAATCAGAATGTAAAATGGTACAGCCATCTTAGACAACATTTGTCATTTTTTAAAACAACTAAACATGCAACTACTACATGATCTAGTAACTGCCTTCTGAGAATTTATCCTATAGAAATTAAAAGCTATGATCACACAAAAACCTGTATGTGAATTTTTATAGCAGCTTAATTAATAATAGCCTCAATCTGGAAGCCATCCCAGTGTACTTTAATGGGTGAATGCTTAAACAGACTGTGGTACATCCATACCATGGAATTCTACTTAGCAATTACAAAGACTAAACTACTGATAGATGCAAGAACCTGGATGAATCTCCAGAGAATTATGCTGTGTGGAAAAAAAAATCCCAAAAAGTTACATACTGTATGATTTCATTTATATAACATTCACAATATGGCAAGATTATAGAAATAGAGAATAGGTTAGTGGTTGCCGCTGGTTAAGGAAGGGTTGGGAGTTGGCGAGAAGTATGTGTGGCTATAAATGGTCAACAGGAGGGATCTTTGCGGTGATGGAAATGTTCCGTATCATGACTGCATCAATAACATTTCTTGGTTGTGACATTGTTCTATAGCTTTGTAACACGGTATCATTGGGGGAAGCCAGTTAAAGGGCACATGAGATCTCTCCGTATTTTTTACAAATGCATGTGAATCTACAGTTATCTCAAAATAAATAGATCAATTTAAAAATAAATGAATAAATAATTTACAATCTCTGGAAGAATATCCAAAAAGGTGGTCACAAAGGATAGCTCTTCTAGGTATTGGACATTTTTTTTCTTTTTTTTTTTTTTGTACTTTTTAGTTTTTTTACAGTGAATTTATATTGCTTTGGCAATAAGGAAAAGGAAACTCAATACCATTTCAATCTAAAATATCTTTTAGTTATAGCCACATTCCTCTGTTCACAGTAATACAAGATTCTGTGTGTGAAAGGCAACTTTTAAATTCACCATCTATTATGAAAGATTTTAACCTATGGCCAGTGTATTTTATGGCTAGAGTATAAACTTGTAATTTGAATGAAGAGGATGGGTTGCATAGAAGTGCCAGTCTTACTTTTTTTCTATCCTAGGTGCTCTTAGATCCATTAACATTTACCAAAAATTAAATGTGCTTTTAGAACTTGAAAGTGTTAGTTCTGAACCTTAGAGATCCTAACCTAATGGCAGCATATTATGGCTTTATGCTGCCAATTAGATAAAAGCAACATTGGGAATCATTACATATCACTTTTGCTTGGCTGGAAGACTGTGTGCGCATACACACATAGACATGCTTCTAATTTCTGCAAAAGATAACTGCTAGTTCTTTAGAAAACTGCTGGCCTATTTTCAAAAGCTGAAAATGAGCTGGAGCCCAGTGCTCAACATCAGAAATCAAGAGGCAATTTAAGTGATGGTAACAGAAGGTTTTAGTGAATACAAAAGATGAAATAGAAGGAAGCTGGATAAAGAGAATTCTGTTCCAGAATCCAAAAAGCAAGAGAAAATAAAGAAGTTAGAGGTCAGTACCATTGAGGAGGGAATGGTTTTGTAGCTTTAATTGATTCTGCAGGCTCCTAGAGGGATTTAACTTCTTTTGGAAACATAAAAGTATAGGGCATAAGCAGAAAATATATATCAGATACAAAACCACTAGTTATCCCAGAATACATCTCAAACAGTAATGTAATTAAATTCTGGAACGCTCAAGGAAAATTCTTCAAAGTTGCCTCCTTGCAGTCCTCTAAAGAAATAGCCTTTGCATGTGCCCTGGGAACCCCATGTTTTCATCTGCAGTATGGCAGTGCTTATCAGTCTGAAAAGATTATTCTAAGAAGTAATGTAAGTTTGTAAACTATTAAACCTTAAATGATTGTAAAAATGTTGTCACCTTCCTTATCATACCTCCCTAAAACTATGGAGAGTGCTTAGGCTGAAGCTAAGGTAGGCTTGAAGTAAAACATCGCTATGCCCTGTGATTCAAGTTACTTGGGGAATTTACTTTGTGCCTAAATTCTGTTTAGTGGTAGGTCTGCCATCTAGTGGCCGCTTAAATAAATACAAGGTGTGATCATAAATTAAAGACCATATGAAAATGTTAAGTCTTCCAAATGGACCATTTCCGGTCTCAGTATAAACAATCAAAAAGGATTTTACTGGTGGTGGAAAATTTTTATTCAGGTCTTAAAGATAAGAATGCTGATTTAAAACACTGTGAGTACCAAAGCTAGTTAAAAACAGTTCTTTTACATTTATGCAGTCTTCAAAATAAGAAATTTATATTTATAAACTTTCATTGAATTTAAACGAAAGCAACTGTTGTGTTAATTATATTTTCACTTCATTATCCTTTATTTCGATCACATGTTTATCTTTTCTATTTCTTAATTTAAATGATGAAATAAGTTTTCTTCAGCACTTGGATTTGTGCTGTCAATTCGCAAAAGAATCAAGTTATTAAATAAAATATAAACATAGTTTCAGAATTTGAACTCTAAAATATAAAAATATGATATTGTTTACCTTCATCTACTACAAGAACTTTTGGGGCTTTATTATTATTATTGTTTTATTTTTTAATAGAAGTGACAAGTAATGCTAGGCCTTCTATACTCATTCTCCTGGCATAATATTTAGAGCTCTTTGTCCAAAGATACACGCCTCCACCCTCAGTTCCTTTGAGAGTACTAACCTTAAAAATTATATTTCTAAAACCCTCTATATCTTATTCGCATAAATGAAAACGACATTTACATAATGCCTAAAAAGTATACTAGCCCGGCACCGTGGCTCACACCAGTAGTCCCAGTTACTTGGGAGGCTGAGGCAAGGTGATTGTTTGAGGCCAGGAGTTAGAAACCAGCCTGGGCAACATAGTGAGACCCCATCTCTTAAAAAAATAAAAATTAGCTGAGCATGGTGGCATGTGCCTGTAGTCCCAGTTACTTGAGAGGCTGAGGCAGGAGAATCACTTGAGCCTAGAAGTTCCAGATTACAGTAAGCTACAAAAAGCCAGCCTGGGAAACAGAGTGAGACCCTGTCTCTAAATAAATAAAGAAGAAAGAAAGAAAAAAACAAGAATTATGATGAATACACTGTAAAAAATTTATACAACTAAGCTAAATTCATCAAACAAATGTACAATATTCACACTTTATTATTATACTTGTTATTTTTGTTTTCTTGGTTGGTATGCTTAAGAAGAGATTAGATCTACCTCCAAATTATAGTTCTTTGACATTCTCACCAGATATAGTAAAGCCATTTAAATTAATAATATTAAAATCCAGCAGCCATTAGGCATGTTTTTCATTATTGTTGCATCCAGTTAATTTCCCTGTAGGCTTATTATTACTTGAAATAACAAGATGACATTACATTGTTCAAACTGGAAATTCAGCTAATTTTGCAATTGCTAATATTGTATAAAAGTGTCCTATGATAATCCACAAACCCGCACTGTGATAATGGGTTGAGTGTTGTTAACATCCTAACAGGTATTTGCAAAACACAGGCAAAATAGTAAAACAATATCCTCTTTTTAATCCTTGATTTTGTGAGGTCTATATTTATTTTTAATTCATAAATAGAACCTTTTACAATCAAGTAAGGGAGCCTCAATGTCATGAATAATCTCTAATTTAAGGTCTGAATGTTCCTACACTTGCTGGTGGATACACTTATTTCTAAATTGACATAGCTCATCTGATTCTTAAGACTAATTATGCAAGACCCATTCTGCTTTAGAATACAGCATTCCAATGTGTGGACTTTTATTTTTCTATTCAATCTGTCTACTTTCTAACATCATGGCCAAACTCCCAGGATCTTATGCCAAAAAAAATTTTTTTAAACATGATTTTTTCAAAAGAAATGATTTAAAACTCTTAAATGAAAGAAAAAAGTTCTTACTCATGGAATGGCAAAATCAGTCACAAGATTGAAACCATGGTCTCTAATAATTAAAATTTAACTTATTACACTGTTATATGTCAC
Source organism: Cheirogaleus medius (assembly GCA_008086735.1). Taxonomy (NCBI): domain Eukaryota; kingdom Metazoa; phylum Chordata; class Mammalia; order Primates; family Cheirogaleidae; genus Cheirogaleus; species Cheirogaleus medius. The sequence continues at coordinate 39,446,469 of VBSM01003143.1, forward strand.
AGACACCCTCGGCCAAATTCATGAAGGGTAATATAACACTAAATGTGCATTTTCTTTAAACCATATTCTGATAAAATGGGCCCTGGCTAGAGAATCTAGCTCCAGAAGCCTCACCCAGCAAAGTGCTCACTACCACTGATTGCTTTTTACCCAATTTCCTTGGAGAGGAGGAAAAGAATCCATCAGAAAAGGGGATCTCTTTTCCAAAAACATAAGATGGATATCATACCTACTAAAGAAAAAACACTTAGAGATAGATAAAAGTCTGAAACAAATCTTAAGACAGTCCATGCTCTAGCACAGAGTTTGGACCTTACAATGCAAGAGCCAAATCTAGCCCTCCATCTGTTTTCTAAACAAAATTTTACTGTAAATAAAGTTCAGTGGACACAACCATACCCATTTGTTTTCATATTGTGTATAACTTCTGTCTCGTTTTGTTTGCTGTGCTCTTTGTATGAGATGCTCATTTCTTCTACTCCATTCAGTAAAATCCAACCTATCCTGAAGGTATAACTTTACATAAAAAGAATTAAATTATATATATTTTTTTACATTTAACATTGTTTCTGAGATCTACTGATGCTTCTGATTATAAGTGTAGTTTATTAATTTCAACCTTTTAACTGTTAGAGAGTACTGTTATATAAATAAATGACAATTTATTTTACTGCCAAGGGGCATTTGTTTCAGGTTTAAGACTTTGATTTTTGCTCAAAGAACATTCTTCTACATGTTTCCTGATTTGCAAATACAACAATTTCTCTAAATTATTGCTTAAATTATTTAGATTAATGATTATTCATCTAAATGTTGATTTGGTTTTCAGCATGGTTAGAAAACACTTGATATTGTGACTGGTTGTTTTTTTATTTGTTTGTTTTGGTGTTGGTTAGTATTGAATGGAATCCTTCGTGGTTTTTGTTAATATCAAGCATCTTTTCCCATCATTAATGACCATGTATGTGTCATCTTCTAGAAAATGCCTATTAAATTTTTGGCTTTCTCCCACCCTATCCCCCAGTTTGTTTGTCTTCTTGCCTTATTGAACTGAAGGTGTCTTTTATATATTCTAGATACTATCTCTTTGTCAATTATATGTTGCAAATATCTTCTCTCGCTTTTTGATATCTCTTTTCCCTCTAGGTATGGGGTCTTTTATAAAAGAAATTTTTAATTTGAATGTAGTTAAACTTACTTATATTTTCCTTATATGATGTTATATCTTGTTTACTAAAACTTTCCCTACCCCAAGGCAATATAGATATGGTTCCATATCATATTCCCAAAATGTTGATTGATCTGAAATTTAGTATTATATATCTTCCAAGATAGGTAAATAATTCCCTTTATATACAAATAGCCGATTTTTCCAGTATCATTTGCTGGGAAGTCTACCTTTCCCTATTGTTTTACAGTGTTAACTCTACCTTATAAATTGTTTCCATATATACAAAAATATTTTTCTGAACTCTATTATTTTAGATTGTTCTAATTGGAACAATGTGACAGTATTTTAATCTTTTAATTCTGCCATTATTTCCTTTATACATTTTGAGTTAATGTTGTGTCACAATTACGAACATAAAAATGTTATATCTGCCTGTCAAATCTAACCTTTTTCATTATGAATTGACTGTCTCTATTCATACTTTTTATCCTTACCAATGCATTTAGTCCTATAGTTTTTCAAATATAACTACATGAGTATTATTATGAGCCATGTTCACCAGAAATAGCTTTATTCATATCCTAACTTTTAATCTTTGTATGCAAAGAAATCTATGTGTGAAACACTGTTTTGCTACAAATTAGACTGTTGTTGAATATTTGCATGAACACTATTTTTTGTGGCCTTTCGATAACCTTTCTGAATGTATTGCCATGCCCCACATGACTGTGTGCATAGCACTTCCCACTAGAGAAAGCTCTTGACTGGGTACAACATGTAGGACTTCACCTTTCCTTCCCATTGAATCTTCTAAATTAGTTGATTATTAATTTAAATTATTAATTTAAAAGCAACTTACTAATTAATGAGGTTTTTTTATATTAGCAATAAAAATTAGGTAAGGAAATAGAAAGAGCACCACTTTTATACAACATAATTAGTAGATACAAGATGGAAGGTGCCATAGAGACAATATTAATCTAGAACAATATTAAATAAAAGTTCCTGGTAGATTGATGACTATATATATATAACTGCGCCCACTTAATAGTCATAGTTAGAATACTTGAAAACATACAATTAAAGGAATATTACTTGTTCTGCAAATAAAAAAATAAAATATTGGGATGAGCTAGTCAAAGTGGTAAAAGAATTCATGAAAACAATGCATTTTCAAAAAAATCATATGTTGAGATTTCACCTTAGGTGACAGAAAGGTATAAACTTTTACATCAGGATTTTGTCTAAAAGCACAAGATTTCATATATTTTTATTCACTATGCAAAATTTGCCTAAAATGTTAACACCTTAGTGAATCTAACAAATTCCAAAGTCCTAGGGTCCTATATCTTTTCAGCTTTACAGAAATAATTGAAATTAAATGTCTCACTCTATTATTTAATAAAGAAAAAATGTCTGTCTAAAGTTTACATGCTAAATAATGAAAAAATATATGAATCATATTTTGAAAATGTTTTGAAGGGTAGTTTGTGATTTTAAAAAATCTCTTATCTAGGTGATATTTATTAGAACCTGAATAAAGTGTAATAGCAATGTTCAGCAAGTATGAAGTTACAGTTAGATAGGAGGAATAAGTATTTTATTGCATAATAGGGTGACAATAGTCAACAATAATGTGTTGTATACTTTAAAATAACTAGAAGAGAAGATTTGGAATGCTCCCCTCACAAAGAAATGACAGGTTTTTGAAGTGATAAATACGCTAATTGTGCTGATATGATCATTACACAATGTGCATATGTGTCAAAACGTCACACTGTACCCCATAAATATGCACAATTATTATATGTCAATTAAAAACAAAATAAAGTGTGTGTGTGTTTTGCAAAACTTAGGGATTTAGAGCAAAAATTAAACTTTTGGAAAAATTCACTAGTGATGTCTAAGTCGATGTTATAATTTAAATCTTAACAAAAAATTAACATGATATGCATGCTTAAGAAGTATATCTCTTCCTGAGATCCCAATATGTGTGTAAAAAAAGAAAAATAAATAAAATTAAGAAATGGATCTTTAAAGAAAATCTTCATCATTATCTTAAATACTTGATGAGATTAAGCTCAATTGAATTAAATTAAAAAATCCATCTACATTATCATAAGAAATATCAACATTTCATGTGTTAATTAAAGATTTAAAGAATCATCACTGGAGGAATTCTCACACTGTGAAATACATTCATAATTTAAAGAAATAAAACTACCTGAATTCAGATTATCGTTGAGAATGTGGTTTTCTTCAGTCAAGCCAGAAACATTTGGGGCACTTGCTATCAACTGCTTGTATAATTCCAATCAGAGAATAAATCTTAAGGTTTATTCTGGTCAGAGAAAGATGCTGGCCAGAGAAGGATGCTGCTACAAAAGAGTTCGAAAAGAAATAGAGTAATTTGAATAAAAAGCATAAGACAGTGGTGTCATGGAAACAAGAGAATAGTCTATCTCAACAGGAATTGGGTGGGGGTGGGGTGCGGTCAAAGGAAATATCAAGTAAGGCAAATACTAAAAAATATCCATTAGATTTAGCAAAAACGGTGGTCACTAGCTGCCACAGTGTAAGTTGGTATGTTGGCTTAAGGAGAAAAAGCCACATCTGATCAGCAAACTTCAGACTCAATGCTGAACTACATGCTCTGAAGGAATTATCATCACAGAAACTGTCCCTAAAAATAATACTGTGCTGTATTGTCTAAAATCAGACATAAACCTGATAGAGGCTTCCCAATAAAATTATATGTTCATAATTAATTCAGTTATCCTTATTAATTAATGCCCAGCTTCATTTAGCCCACTAGGAAAGCACAATGCACAGCAGATTTCTTTCCAAAAAGCATGGCAACATGTATTGGGCTACCCTCTGTTTGCTAATAATCCATCTCATAGCTCTTGTGAGTGCATAATACTCATTGAAATCAATAAGAATTATGGGCACAGAAGTGCTGCAGACTAAGTCCTTAATACTCAAGAATGTATTGTCCATACACAGCCAAATAGCACTTGGATAGTCTGTGAATGTAATTATAATAAAACCCATTATGTCATTTCTTTCAGGGAGAAAGAAAAAATGATGTAAATTTAAATATGGCATATTTTGGAAACAGTATCCTGACGGAATAGCCAGGAGAAGTTTCAAAATTTGATTATCTAAATGCAGGCAACAGTTTTAATGTATGAGTAATGTATTAAGGGGCTACATTATTGGACTGCATGTATGACCTGGGAGACACTTTTTAAAATGCCATAATTAACATTCTTAGTGAAATATTTCTATAAAATAATTATACCTAAATTTCTCAGTAAACATTTGATGTGGCCAAATGGATAGATTTAAAATATAAACAAATTTACCATTGAATAGAATTTACTTGTGCAAAGAATTTGAAACAGACATGTGTAAAAGCACAATAACACACAGTTTCCTTTGTTAGATTTACAGTGTACACACATCCTATTTTTCTGTTATTCTACAATGGTCCATGTGACATAGCTCTGAACAGCACCTCATTATTCACCAGCTGAAGCCTAGTTATGCTAGACCAGCACTGGGAGGACCAGGTTAATTAAATTTATGTTGAAAATCAGGCTCTATCCTGCCTTTTCCCCACCACTGAGGTGAAGAGAATCCCTAAGTATACTTTATTTGATTCAATTGATTCAAAGGAATAGACTTTGTTCTAGAACTAAAAATAATTTAATTTACTATATGAATACAACCAAAGACTGCTCTATTAATTCTGTGCCTGCATGCACACTTTGAAAATGGCATTAAATAATTTAGGTAGACTTGGGTATATGAATCCTTAGTTTAGATGGAATATTTCTAATAAAACTAAAAGGAATTTGATCATATTGGCCACTGATAAATGAAGCCTACAGATTTCACTGCAAGTAAATATCATTGGAATTTAAAGTACACATCAAGAGCTTCCCTGTATTATTTTTTTTAAGATGACCCTTTATTTTCTCTATAGATAACACTGGTGAAAACAGGCTCGTTAAGACTTTCCCATCAATCAGAAATATCTAAAATGCAATCTTAAAGCTGCTATGTCATACCGCCAGTGGCAAATAAATAAATAGGAAACAAAATAAAAACAACAATATTTACATTTAGCTAAGATTATGAGTACTCTCTGATGTCATAAATAATATAAATATTATTATTGAAAGGAATATTACATCATATTAAGTCATTTGTGGTGTTGTGTTCAAATTGTTTTGGGGGATGTGTGTATGACCCTGTCTCAGTTACCGATATAGTTACATTTATGCAATGCCAACAATATACCAGGTGCTGCAGCAGAAGTAAACCAGATGGTCCAGGAGTTTCCACATGGGAGAGCGAACTTGGATAACTCTTTGAATGCATTTTATTTAAATCTTTCTTCTTTGCTGTGGAAAAGACTTCCTCAACAGGAGTAAGTCTCTATGCTGTTTAAGGTAGAGTAAGATTAATGAAACATTATCAATATCTCCACTAATTTTTATTGCATATGTTGCCTTAGGCAAAGATCTATTTTTATGGTGAGATGAACATATATACAGAATGTTAGCAAATTCCAAAGAAAGCAAAATCCTGCTGGGTGAACACATGTTAGCCATTGCCACAGTTATGAACCATAAATTCGTGTTTTAAAGCACTGCCATTGGCATATAAAAATATCTATAATTATCTCCTATCTAAACACATGCATGTACACACACATAGCCATAGGGTGTCCTTAGCAAGAATATTTGTTATAGAAGAATTCTAAATGCTTCAAAGAAGGAAATTATTAAAAGAAAATCATATTAACATAATATTTACACAAAAGAACTCTACGTAATTGTTAAAAGAACAGGGTTTAAGGTTTATCTTCAGGTTCCAAATTTTATATTTTAAAATGACCAAAAAAAATAAAAATAAAAAAAGAATGAAAGATAGTTTAAAAAGAAAATGCAGAGCAAGGGTTAAAAATTTGGAAGCCTTAACAGGTCAGCAAGATACCATTTATGAAAGAAGTGGGAATCCAAGCCCAGGTTCTCTAGAAAACAGAGCTTAAGGCAAAGCTCAGGTGTTAATACTTCATTGAGAGCTGCAATCTCAAAGTAACAAGCCCAGAGAAAGGAAAGAGAGGCATAGAAAGTGAGGCAAGTTCAAAGTGGTGCTTTACCAAGCTGGCCACAACTTCATGAAAAGACCCAGTTGGTTGCCTGCCCATACAAGGCGTCTCCAGGGAAGCCATCGAGAAGCCTCCATGCCTCTGTGTGTCAGAGGAAACAGAGCAAAGGAATTTATTTGCTAACTCCCTGAGGTCTCCTGCCCTTCACTGATTCGCATTTGCATTAACTGCAGGCAATAATTCCCTCACTTTCAGACTGTATCACCAAGACATTTGGGTGGCTTTTGAGGAAATCATATCTCATCCTCTGCTAAGGGGCACTTCACATGAGTCCACAGAAGAGGACTCAGAGCCTCTTTAAATCTGATTAGGTTGAGCATAATGGCCACAGCTGTTACACTTCCTGCCAGGCAGGAAGGAGCAATAGAGGCCATACCAGGAAGCCCATTACTCACCCCAGAGGCAGCCAAGATTTATAATAGTGTTAGAACCTGAGGCAGATTCAGCTGCAGTGGTGGCAGCCGGACCAGGATCTTCCATGAACTAGTGAACAGGGGCACAGTAGACAGGTGAAGCTGAGTAAATCAGAGGAGCCTCATGAATTAGACCTGGTGTATTAGGAAGGACAAACTGCAATTGACACACATCCCCAGTGATGAAATATAATAAGTGGTACAAACTGTACAGAACACAAGAGGGCATGCTGCTGCCCAACTCTAGAAAACTGCTACCATGCAAAGACATTGGCCTATATTGCCAGATTGTTCCATTTTTCTAGACAAACAATACCTTCATTTTTCCGATGGGAATAATCACCTACAAATGAGAAATCTGGATTTTTTAATATAAAAGAGAATTTCTGAATATTGACTTATTAAAAACAAAACAGAGTGTTGACTAAACAAAGATCTGTTTATGGATTATATTCAAACCATGGACCATAGTTTTATGAAGTCTGATGTATAGCACAAATACACTTAAGAACTAAATTCAAATATCTACGTACTTGTTTATGTGTCTACCCATGTTGCTCTCCAGGTTCATATAAGTAAAGGAAATTATCAACTACTATGATCTCATAAACTTAAACACAGAACTTTATCATTACTAACCTCTAATGATTCAATTATAACTTCACATTCCCAGTAAGAATAACCACCTATAAGTATATATAATATATAAAATGTTCCCATTAATTTGTAATTTAAATCAATATGTGGACAAAACACAAGATTTCTATCTCCCTAGACAAAAAGAGCCAATGAAAGCCAAGTAGAATGTCCTTAAGGAGAAATTCTCAAAAAAATCACAAAAAATTTTAGTTCTACTTGAGATCTAGAAATTACATAAATAAATGCAAGACTAGTAATGACCTGCAGTTTTGTAGGGGGCTGTTCTTCCTAAGACAAATACTAAATTCATGTAGGCTTCTTGGCTTAAGGTGATAAAGACAGATCTATGTCTACCAACTTAAAAGAATAAAAATTTCATTAAGAGATGACTGGAAGAAGTAACATATGAAGGAATATAGGGGGAAGGAAATGTAGTGGGAAAATAACTTATGGAGACAAATGTGAATAAAAAGCGTTAGCAGGAGATTTTTGCTTTTTGTAGGAGGAGAAAAATGAGGTTGAGAATAAAGGCTCTGTGATTAGTCCCTCAGATTGGAGCTAGCTGTATGTCTAATTCCTAAACCCTTCTGAGGACTGAGAAACCAAATTTTATGATCTCCTTTTTTGCTTCCCTCTCTAAAGATAATTAAATTTCAGTTTATTTCTCTCTACTTGGGAATTACTCAACCATTTTTCAATATTCTAAAACCTTATTGGCATGTCTCATTCAATGCAACCTTTTCCCTGAATTCTGACCTTTTGTGTTTATGTATTTTTTCACAGAATTTGCAGTGATACCTGTAGATAGAGCAAACTTTAATCTACACATAATCTGTCATCTTTATTACTGTAACCAGGACAGTCCTTATATTTGCAAATTCTTTCATGGAAGATTGATTATAAGAGTGACTACCTGATTAATTTGGTGAATTGAATAACTTTGGTAGCAAAACCAGACAAGAAGAAAACAAAAAAACAAAATCATAGACAAGTATCACTTTGGTACATAGCAAAAATATTAAATAAAATGCTACCAGCAAATTGAATCTGCAAGAGTATAAATAATAATAATGTTTCTGGAAATATAAGATTATAACATATTACTTATATATAGCGTAGTGTATATATATTCCAAAAGTTCTATGAGTATTTAACATCATAATCATTGCATTGCCTTCATCACTTTAGTAAGAACATGAAATATTGCTGGATTTTATTCTTCCTTTGAAGATTTTGAACAAATGTACTCTCATTCAGCTGGGCTTCTAGATAATTAAGATGATGACAAGTAGTTTTTCAACTGCTCTAGGAATAAGTGTGAGTAGCCAGCACTTTAAGATCAAATCTTCCTTTTATCCTGCCCAACACAAACTTTCCTTTTTTTGAAGAAGGATGTTCCCATCATGGGAATAATGCTCCTTGCTGCTAACATGACTCCCTACTTCTTATTCCAGCCTGAATTTTGAAGTTGGCATTATATTCTTGGCTTCTCTTCTCAGAGGAAGCTGGATTCAAAGGTGATCTTAACTGCTCTCCGTAAATCAGTTAACAGGAAGCTAGTAGAAGCAGCTCTGGTTTTAAATAAAATTTTCAAAAATTAACTATATTAAAAGCATTATAACATGATGGGATTTAGGGATGCTATGTCTGAGGTTGCGAGAGGATAGGAGGTGAAGGAATTGCCTGAGCAGAAGTCTGAAATAAGTGCAGATGTTAACTGCCTAGTTGGGGGACATATATCAGCGATCTGGGAGTACAGCAAAGCATGCTCCAACCTCAGAGCCTAAGAGGTCTCATGCATGAAAAGCCACAGGTGGCCTTACATGAAAACTTCTCATGGCTGTAGAGGTAGATTGCAATAAGGCAGCCGGGGAGAAGGGTCTCAAGGCTTCCTTAGTGTTTGAACCCTGGGCCAAGTTCCCTTTCTCTCAACAATGCCTCAGTTAATGTAAAACCAGTCTCCCAGTGGGAAGCATGTACTTTCTTTGTTTCTTGATCAAATGGGTCGCAGCTACTGACATTAAAGATTGATATCCATGTACATAGCTTGAGCGTGGGTTAAATCAGATCACCTTGATCAAAAGGGTTGTACCTACTGAAGAATTATATGTTTTTCACTTCTAGAAAGGAGAAGGAAATTAGCTAAGACACCTTGTGATTTTGGGGGCAGCCTCGAAACCTTTGATCATTGTATCCTGTGATTTTTTCACATGAGATCATTGTATTTTGAAACATGGCAAAGAGAATAAAAAGCAAGTGCTGGGGTTCAGTCACTGCCACTTCAGCACTGGAGTGCTGGTGGTCCCCTGACCTCCCCACTTTCTTAACTATTATTTCTGTGTCTGTGTCTTTGTTTCTTTTTTCTCTTGCAACACAGTCTGCCAGGGGACCCTCTCTTTATTGGGGATGTCTCGAATCCCCGATAATAACATACTAAGTTGTTTTCAACCTACTATCAGGAAATGCCAGCTACCCAAATTAATGTTCTTTTTTTCCTGATAGCTGATTATATGGTCTATTGGGGTTCTTTTAACCACACAAAGGGAATCAGTTTGTAAGGACTCTCATTAAAAATTTCCATATGCTAATAAATATTTTAATGAGTTGAAAAGAAAAGAAAACAAAAAATCTACAATGTTATACATGGATAGTCCTTGGATTTTATCCTACTTACATTTTAAGACTTAAAAACTACTAATGGATGCTGTTAGTGTTGTAGTGGGGGAAAGGCATGCTTCAAATCATGGTTTGGGTGTGGCAAAGTCATAACATGTAACCAAAATGTTTGTGCCCCCATAATATCCTGAAATAAATAAATAAAAACTATCACTGCATATTATCTTACTACACAATACACTTCAGATTAACTAATCATCTTATTTTTTAATTTCAAAGAGTTACAGGAGTACAAATGTTTTTGGTTATAAGGAATGTTTTTGTAATGATTAAGGGAAGCGTTATAAGTGTGCCCAACACTCAGATGCTGTTCATTGTACCAATTAGGTAGGTTTTCGCCCATTCCTTCATCTCCCCTCTTCCCTGCTTGATTTCCATTGAGTTATACTTCCTTCTATGCACATTTGTACTTATCAGTTAGTTCTAACTTAATAGTGAGTATATGTGGTGTTTGTTTTTCCATTCTTTAGGTACCTCACTTAGGATAATGGTCTCTAATTCCATCCATGTTGTTGCAAAAGGCATTAAATCATCCTTCCTCATGGTTGAGTAGTATTACATGCTATACATATACCACATTTTCTTAATCCACTCATGAATTGATGGGCGTTTGGGTTGATCCACATTTTTGCAATTGTGAACTGTGCTGAGATAAACATTAAAGTGCAGGTGCATTTTTGATAAAATGACTTTTCCCCTTGAGTAAATACCTAGTAGCGGGAGTTTTGGATCAAATGGTACATCTATTTTTAGTTCTCTGAGGAATATCCATATTGTTTTCCACAGAGGTTATTTTAATACTAATTTGCAGTCCCAACAACAGTGTATAAGCATTTCTTTCTCTCTGCATCGATACCAGCATCTATTGTTTTTGGACTTTTTAATAAAAGCCAATCTAACTGGGGTAAGGTCATTTATCATTGTGGTTTTAATTTGTATTTCCCTTATTATTAGTGGTGTTGAGTATTTTTTCATATGTTTATTGGCCATTTGTCTATCTTCTTTTGAAAAGCTCTGTTCATGTCTTTTGCCTACTCTTTAATAGGGTTGTTTGTTTCTTTCTTGCTGTTCTTCTTGAGTTCTTTGTAGAATCTAGTTATAAGCTGTTTACCAGATGTATGTATATCTTGTGAATATTTTCTCCCATTCTGCAGGTTGTCTATTTGCTCTGTTAGTTAGCTTTTTAATTTGATCAGGTCCCATTTATTTATTGTTTTGTTGCTGTGATTGCCATTGGGGTCTTCTTCACAAATTCTTTGCCTTGAATAATATCTAGAGTTTTTACAACATTTTCTTCTAGAGTTCTTATGGTTCCATGCCTTACATTTAAGTCCTTTATCCATCTTGAAATAATTTTTGTGAGTGGTGAGACATATGGATCCCATTCATTCTGCTGCATGTGACTATCCAGTTATCCCAACACAATTTATTGAATAGAGATTATTTTCCCCAGTGCATGTTGTTGCCTGCTTTGTCAAAGATCGGCTGGCTGTATGTGGATGGTTTTATGTCTTGGTTTTCTGTTCTGTTCCATTGGTCTATGTCTCTATTTTTGTGCCAGTACCATGCTGTTTATGTTACTATACCCTTGTAGGATAGTCTGAAGTCTGATAATGTGATGCCTCAAGATTTGTTTCTTTTGCTTAAGATTTCTTTGGCTATTCAGGCTCTTTTCTGGTTCCAAACAAAGTGTAGAACTATTTTTTCCAGATCTGTGAAATATGACATTGGTGTTTTGATGAGGATTGCATTGAATCTGTGCATTACCTTTGGTAGTGTGGACATTTTAACAATGTTGATTCTACTGATCCATGAGCACGATATGCTTTTCCATTTGTTTGTATCTTCAGTAATTGCTTTCCTCAGTGTTTCATACTTTTCTTTGTAGAGATTTTTTACTTCCTTGGTTATGTGTATTCCTAGGCATTTTATTTTCTTTGTAGCTATTATAAATGGTATCAAGTCTTTTATTTGGCTCTCACCTAGACAATTATTGGTGTATAGGAATGCTACTGATGATTACTGTACATTGATTTTGTAACCTGAGACTTTGCTGAATTTATATATCAATTCCAGGAGTCCCTTGGTGGAATCTTTGGGGTTTTCCAGATATAAAATCATATCCTCTGCAAAAAGCAGCAGTTTGACCTCCTCTTTCCCTATTTGGATACCATTAATTTCTTTCTCTTGCCTGATTGCTCTGGCTAGGACTTCCAGCACTATGTTGAATAGAAGTGGTGATAGTGTGCAACCCTGTCTTGTTCCAGTTCTTTGAGGGAATGCTTTCAACTTTTCCCCATTCAGTGTGATGTTGGATGTGGGTTTGTCATATATGGCTTTTATAATTTTGAGATATATTCTTTCCATGCCAAGTTTGTTGAGAACTTTTATCACAAAACAGTGCTAAATTATATCTAATGCTTTTCCTGCATGTATTCAGATGATCACACGATCTTTGTTTTTGCTTCTATTTATGTGGTAAATCATACCACATCAAATATGATGAACCATCCTTGCATCCCTGGTTTGAAGTCTACTTGGTCATGGTGGATTATTTTGTCGATATGTTGCTGAATTTGGCTTGCTAGTATTTTATTGACAATTTTTGCATCTATAATCACAATGGCTATTGGTTTGTCGTTTTATATTTTTGTTGTGTCCTTTATTGGCTTGGGTATCAAGTTGATTCTGGCTTCATAGAATGAGCTGAGGATGATTCCCTCCTTCTCAATGTTATGGAATAATTTCTGCAATATGCATGGCAACTCATCTTTGTAGGTCTGATAAAATTCAGCTTTGAATCTGTCTGGTCTAGGGCTTTTTTGTGTTGGAAGATTTTTATTGCTGTTTCAATCTCATTGCTCATTGTTGTTCTGTTCAGGAGTTTTATTTCTTTCTCATTGACCATTGGGAGGTTGCGTGTTTCCAGGAATTTGTCCATTTCCTCTATATTTTCAAGTTTATGTGCATAGAGATTTTCATAGTATTTACAGATGATATTTTGTATTTCTGTGGTAATAGTTGTAATAACTCATTTTTCATTTCTGATTGAGATTGTTTGGGTCCTTTCTCTTCTGTTCCTGGTTAATTTAGGAAGAATTCTATCGATTTTGTTTATCTTTTCAAAGAACCAACATTTTGTTTTGTTGATCTTCTCTATTATTTTATTGGTTTTGATTTCATTTAGTTCTGCTCTGACATTAGTTATTTCTTTGCTGGGTTTAAGATTCATTTTCTTTTTTCTAGTTCTTTGAACCATGCCATTAGATTGTTAATTTGTGATCATTCTGTCTTTTGATATAGATATTTAAGACTATGAATTTTCCTCTTAGGACTGATTTTGCTGAATCTTATAGATTTTAATAGCTTATGTTCCCTTTATCACTCAGTTTAAGGAATCTTTGATTTCCACTGTAATTTCAGTGTTGATCCAATAACCACTCAGCATCAGATTGTTTAATTTCCATAACTTTGTGTAGAATTGTGTGTTTCTCTTGGAGTTGATTTCTAGTTTTATTCCACTGTGGTCTAAAAAGATACATAGTATTATTTCTATTTTTTTGAATTTGTTGAGTCATGTTTTGTGGCCTAAAATGTAGTCAATCTTACAGAATGTTCCATGTGCTGATGAGAAGAATGTATATTCAATTGATTTGGTGTAAAATGTTCTGTTAGAACCAATTATTCTTCAGTCTCATTTGAGTCCAGTGTTTATTTATTTATTTTGTGCTTGGATGTTCTGTCCAGTTCTGTCAGTGGGTTGTTGAAGTCCCTGGCAATTATGGTGTTGCTGTTTATCTCTTTGCTTAGGTCTAGTAATGTTTGCTTTATGAATCTGGGCCGTCTTATGTTAGGTGCATAAATATTTAGGATTGTTATGTCTTCTTGTTGAATTGCTCCCATTACCATTTTATAATGAACATCTTTGTCTTTCTTTGGTATTGTTGATTTAAAGTCAATTTTATCTGATATAAGAATGGGTATACCTGCTTTCTTTTGATTTCCATTTGCATGGAATTTTTTTTCTATCCCTTTGCCTGTAGTCTATCTGAATCCTTGTGGGTTAGATGTGTTGCCTGGAGACAGCATATAATTGGCTTGCATTTTAAAATCCATTCAGCCAGCCTAAGTCTCTTGAGTGGGAAATTCAAACCATTCACATTGATTGATAGAATTGATATGTGGGATGCTATTCTGTTCATCCTGTTAGGTAGTACCTTAATGCTTTGTTTTACCTCTTGTACTATTATTTTATACAAGCTCTGAGCTTTAGCTTTTGGTGGTTTTACACTGCTGAGTGACTCTTGTGCTGATCCATGTACAATGCAGGTCTGAATATTTCCTGCAGGGCAGGTGTGGTCATGACACATTCCCTCAGTGTTTGCTTGTCTGGGAAAGTCTATTTCTCCTTAATGTTTGTAACTCAGTTTTGCAAGAGATGAAATTCTAGGCTGGCAGTTGTTCTGTTTAAGAAGACTAATGATGGGACCTCAATCCCTTCTGGCTTGTAAGGTCTCAGTTGAGAGGTCTGTAGTTGGCCTGATGGGTTTTCCTTTGTAAACTACTTGATGTTTTCATCTTATATCTTGCAGGAGATCCTCTTTTGTGTTGACTTTGGCCAGTCTGATGACCATGTGTCTTGGGGATTGCCTCTTTGCAATGAATCTCCCAGGTGTTCATAGAGCTTCTTGCACCAGGATGTCTAAATCTCTAACAAGACCAGGGAAGTTTCCCTCAATTATTCTGTCAAATAGGTTTTCCATCTCTTGTGTGCTTTTTCTTCACTCTCGGGATGCTTATGATTCTTTTATGTGGCTGTTTTACATAATCCCATATTTCTTGTAGGCTTTACTCATTCCTCCTTCTTTTCTGTTCTTTATTTTGACTGATTGAATCCATTTGAAAGAGTTGTTTTCAACCTATAAGATCCTTTCTTCTGACTGATCTAGTCTATTCTTAAAACTTTCCACTGTGTTTTGCATTTACTTAAATAAATTTTTCATTTACAGAAGTTCCATTTGTTATTTTTCTTAATATGTCAATATCTTTAGTGAATTTTTCATTCATTTCCAGTATTGTTTTTCCGGTTTCTTTGAGCTGGTTTTCCATTTTCTCTTGGATTTTGTTGAACTCCTTTACAATCCATATTTGGAATTCTTTATCTGTCATTTCAATATTTTTGTTTTGGTTGGTCCATTGCTAGAGAGCTGGTGTTCCCTTTCTGGGGTGTCCTTTTGCTCTGATTTTTCATATTTCCAGAGTTCTTTCATTGATTCCTTCTCATCTGGAGCAGTTGTTGTTTCCATTTGATCAAGTCAATAAATGCTGTAAAGGGCTGTGAAGATTGACCTCCTGTCAGTAGGTGGTGCTTGCTGGAAGGCACAAGCTGTAGTGTTGTTTTTGGGATCTGTGACCAACTCTAGTCCCTCAGGAGAAATATTCCAATGCCCCAGGTGGTGAGTGGCACCCAGGAACTTCCAGGTGAGTCCCTACTCTCTGCCACAGCAGAGGTGGGTGAGGGGAGTGAGGCTGGGTGGGACTATGTTGGGCGAGCCCACCCTCAGGCTCCACCAAAGCTGGCAATGTAATTGTTTCAGCAGGGGTCAAAGGTCTGCCCCCAGCTTCTGGGGAAAGCCACCAGGGAATAGCTGAAGTGGTAAGTCTGCTTTTAGGGATGGGGCCATCTGAGATTCACAATCTGCCTCTCAGTAATGGGTTTTGCTGTTTTGTCCACTCCTCTGCTCCCTAGTTTCTCTCCATCTACCAGTAGGCAAGAGCTCGAATGCCTAAGCTCCTCCAAGACTGAACTGCAGGCTGGGGAACTTCCCCACCCAGGATCCCAGCCTGGGCTGAGCGCATAGCCTTCCTGTGGGAGGGGTGCTCCATGAGTACACCACAGCTGGGACCCACACTGTACTCTCCTCTCTGTTCTGTCTGTGCGGGCTTTCTTGCCTCCTGAGATTAGTTCACAAATCTCCTCTCTGTGCCCCGAGCAACATGATCAAGCCCTAGGGGTGTGTGATCTGGCCTGTGGGTCTGTGCCTGGGTCCCCAAACATCAATTCCTGACCATGCCAAGAAGTGTACTGGTCCCATGTTGCATGTGGGGTGCTTAAGCCGGTTTGATATTTCTCTGCTTTGGAGTAGGCTCTGCTCTGATGGAGCTGCCAGGCATGCAGCACCAGGAAGGGCTGATAAATAGTCTGAGCACCCCTTAGTCTGCTGCAGAACTTTAAGAAGAAAGGTTTGAGCCCCAGTCTCTGTAGAAGCCTTGTGTTGTGGCTCAATTGTTTCTCTTGGTAGCTGTGGATGGGACGGGGGAGAAAGGAGAGAAAAAGAGTCTGGATAGAGGAAAACTAACACTCTGGTTGTCTTCATCCCCCTCTCCTCAAGACCCCCTACCTGGAATGTTCAGACTGTGGGTTCATGCAGATCCCCTGGGAACCACTGGACCCCTGTGGCTCTCAATCTGGGCCAGAGTTGAGAAAAGTTTATGTGGGAATGAGCAAGCCAAAAACTGAGAGCCCCCTTGGAAGGACAAAGGTGCATGGTGGGTAGAGAAGCAATATGGCACCTGACATGTTGGCTTGGGTCTATAGGAATGGGAAGTGCCCCAGGGGGGCTGGGAGCCTGGTGTTTTGTCCACAAGAAGCTCCTAGTTCACTGGTGGCAGCAGCTTTTGGGCTCATGGGGATAGAAAGTCTCTCCAGCAGCTTGGAAGCCCACTGACTGTCAGAGATGTGAGGGTGGGAGAAACAAACCACTCCACTTATCCTGTTCACTGAACTCTAAGCCTCTCGGGGTTGATATTTCTTAATTATCTTTTTAACTAAATTCTCATGGACCCCAAAGGAATAGGAACTAGCCACTCAGAAATATGTGTATTATTGATTTATTTTAAATTTCTTTCTACAAATTTTAAATGACAGATACATGCTCAGAAACATACACATACAAAAACACACCTTTATATAGTAAGGCCAGGGTGGTTTCCAAGCAATAGACTGAGAGCGGTTTTATGGAGAAGAACAGGTACTACAGAGGCAGGCTTAAGAACCAATGGAACAATGTTTCAAATCAAATCCAGTGAGGAAGGGCAGAAAAGCAAGAATACAATTGGAAGAAAAGGGACAACCAAGGTCAACAGAATGAGCAGTTTCTGAAGCATGAACAAAAGTAAAATAATCTAGAGTGATTACCTGACCACCAGTTCTTGCAAGGGTTATGGACATTTTGAAATAGGAATAGAGCTATTAAATGTGCTGAAGCAGTTTAAATAAATACTATACTAGCCAGTTTTGGAATGATGATTTAAGCTCTATGATGAAGTTCAGTATAAAATATGGATGAGCGTATCACAATGACTGGACTTCTCTTCAGAATTGCATAGCAAATGTATCCGATAAAATTTTCTGATATAATTTCTAATTTATGACCATGGGCAGTCCTTTTATATTTCTGTTCAATCCTCCTATTTCTGAAATATGCATATGAATCACATCCCTGTGGTTATAGTATTTCACTGAAATCTTGTTGTATTAAACATTACTCAGCATATAAAATCTAACTTTATAGCTAAAGCTCAGGCAATATTTTGCTATAAGGCAAATTGCTTTAGGTTGCAGTTTGTAGAAAACTCTTCACCTACAAATAATGATTTAAAAATCCAAATCAGGCTATCTTCCTCATGACTGCAGCATTTAGATTAGAATTTTTCTTATTATCCATTGTAAGTGACACCATCGAAACCAGTGTTGCCAATTCATACGAAACCTTGAAACTCAGTTGCTTTAGTTTGTTTACTACACTGCCTGGCTTCTTCATAACACAGAACTTATCACTCAGTACTTCCTCATCTTCAAAATCTATAAACTTTTTAGTTCATATCAATCCCATTCTCATTAAATTATTAAATTTCCGCTTCATCCACATCAATATCCGTATATCACTTACATCTTTATCTTAATTCTGATGACATTTTATTCACTACCCAGAATAAGCTTCAGTTTAGTTGTATCACTACTGCCTTCACTAACAGTCTGTCTTTCTAAGGGATTTTCCCTCTCCTCTGTCATCATCACCATTCCCAGTCTTTCCTGAGTTGCTAATCTTTGATCCTGAATCATTCCTTCCACCTCTTGGTTAGTGTTTATGCTATTGGCTAAAGGCAGAACTACCCTGTTGTAAATTTGAACCTAATTTCAACTGGACTTTGATTAGCAACTGGAATTCTTTTGTTCATTTTCTATTGGTTTTTCTGGTGCATTTTCCACAAGACATATATCCAATCCTTCTTTTTTGTAAGCTGTATACCTCACTTTATTTTCTCTAAAGTGGATGTTGCTAGAAAACTTCAGCCATGTGATGTTACATTTTTCATCTACTCTATATTCAAAATATTTGTCACTATAATACCCTTATTTCTCTCCATTAGAAGAACATATATATTCTACTTTTCCAAGGATTGCTTGCTTTTTCTTTTAGACTCATCATGGACTACACAGCTATGCTAACTTTTTTGGTTATTTATGCTTATTTGATTATTGCCCTCTACTTTTAATCAAAGAAAGCGATTGGACCTACTTAAAAACTTCAAACAAATCACTATTTAATACTTAAGTGTTCTCTCTTATTTTTTTATTTGAAACATCTTAAATCATCTGTATTCCATAGTTGTATACAATCTCCCCTTAACCTCTATAACATAAACTTTTATTTCCATCAGAGTGATCAAACTTTTCTAATTTTTTGATGAAACCACTGATATTTAAAAATTTTTTTTTGACTTTTTGTACCATTTATCTTTCAATATTTCTTTTTTTTTTCCTTGAAACTTTGGCTTTTCTACCATGTCACTTTTTCTCTTTACCTTCATTTTCTTTTGGGAACACTCCTCAAGGTACAACTCTTAGTCTTGCTGGTGAGATTTTAAGCTCTTTTAGATGAGGTCAACTAATTAGCAAGAAATAAAGTATTAAATGCATATTAGTTTTTAGATTTTCTCAGATATATCTAATTTAACTATGTTTCTGCCTTTTAGTGCAGGGTTCTTTAGTACATTGTATGAACAGGAGGTGTAAATATAAAAAAAGAAAGCCTCTACTGGTCTCTACTGCTGAGCTCTGGCTATACCTCATGAGACAAATCATTCAAAATTACAAGCAAAAGTTTGGAGTGTGGATCAAGATCAACAATACAGATACACCTCCATTACTTTTCTCTAATGGAAGATCCAAACACTGATGAAAAATAAGCATTATCACCACACTCTAAAAGGTCAATAAGATGCCTCAGAACAGAGAGAGGAATCACTGTGACATTAGCTGAATTAGTAAGGAATCTGAGCCAATCTCATTTAGAGAACAATATAAAGACAAAATAAATTTCAGTTATAAAATGGGCAAGATTGTAAATATAAAATAACAATAAATAATGCTTTAAAATGCTGCTGTTTCAGAGTATGTTACAAAAAATGTTTCTAATGTGTCATAAGCCCAGATTTGCTGAAATGATTTTTCTGAGTTTTTAAGAGTTCCTGGATAATGCTGGAAGCAGTTTCACTCCTATGTAAATAAAGCATTAATCATGGAAATATCACAGAATAATCTTAATGCACAAAAAAAGATATAAGGACCATAATTATTAAGTAAAAATGTTGAAATATCACCAAAGAAAGATGTTATAGCTTTGAATATTTTTTTTTGTAATCAATTTTTCCCTAAAGAATAAATTTAAAAAATAAAATACTTGGTATCTAAAATTACCTAATTTTATCAACCCACCTGAAAAATTATGAATATCTAGGATTTTTTTCCATTGTTTTCCCACCCACTCATGTTTCTATTACAGCACTTTTTACACTATGGAATTTATCAGTTTAAACATCTGTCTCCTCCTATTAATCTGAATTATGTGATTGTAGCTTATTCCCACTGGAATTACTAATGCCTATTCAAGTGCCAGGGCACAGAGTAGAAGCCCAATAAGTATTTGGAAAATGATAAAACACATACATAATTAATGACATAAATTATGGCATAATTAACAGCAGAAATTAAGAACTGTGCTTTTCTACCAATCCACAGAATTAAGAATTTATTAATAACAATAAAAAAGACAGTAATATACTTTGAGATGAAATTTGTCTTAGAAACCAGTATCAGCAAAATCTCAAACTTACAGACAGGATGTGAAGTCTGTTTAATAGAATGTTCAGGTTTTTGGTTTTTTTTCCACTCTCTTGTCCAGTAATTAACCTTGATTTTTTTTTTCAGGCATGGTTGTGGACATGAATATCTATTTCTTATTTCTTCATGTTGAATTCCTAGAATACAGCAAGTCCCTACCTAACCTCTTCAATAGGTTCTTGAAAACTGGGACTTTATGCAAAACAATATATAGTGAAACCAAATTTTTTCTCATTAACATTATAACAAAATAACATTGAACAAAACAACATTATTGGAAGCTCTTCTATATATTATTTTGCTTTAAGTTGCAGTTTCCAAGAACTTATTGACAATATTAAGTGAGAACTCAGTGCACTATCTTTTGTAATTTTCATAACACGCACGCACACAATTTTGATAATAATGTGAATTGAGCAGATTTTGGAAGACTATTCTGTGAGTTTAAACATCCTCAATCATTTTGCTTCTATAACTAAACATATTACAATTTCTTAACTCCAAACTTAGAAACGGATTTCTAGAATTTGACTTGTGTGAAAACTAAGACCCACCATTGTATGTAAGAATAGAAAAACAAAATCCATAGTCAATATGTAAATCAGAAATTATAATTTACTCTTGTAAATACATTTGAAACAAAACTTTAAAATGGCAAATATATGTTGATGCATAGCAGCATCATTTTTTAATTTTTTAAATCAATAGTTTGTTAATAGTTATAAAATGATAAATGTATCTAAATGGCCTATTGCTTTGTGTGGATGAATTGTTTATGTGTGCATCTTTTAACAGACCTTTTAAGAATTAATATTAAAGCAAAAACAATATGAAATTGGTAATTTTTAATAAATATAAGAGGTCACCATTTATTTGTCATATGTCAAATACTAATTTTTTCCAAGGCACTAAACTAACATTATGTTAACTTAAACCTTGTTATTCTCCAGAAAGATTGGTAATATGAACTTCCTAATTTGACAAAAAAATAAAGATAAAAACATAAAAATTTACTGGATATATACAACTATAAGAGAAGGACTTTGTTATATAAGTATTACTTAGAAAAGAGAAATTTAGTCATTTTACCAGGTGTGCTCTCAATAACTTTATTTTCAGCATCATGCTTAGGGAAGATTCAGTCAGAATGACCAAGGTCTGCCCACCTCAACAGCCTAGGCATTTAACTACTATACTCAAAATGTGTATTCACTCTCCTGCCTCCAAACTTTTGAATATAATTAGTAAAACAAAATTATACACTGAGTAATCTATAATACTTTCTAGAGGTAGTCTCTTGGCAGATAAAGGGATGTGTTTCCATATTCAGGTGTCATGTACTTTCTCAGAACTGGGTATATTTTAGTGAGTGCTAATAAATACTATCTAACACAATTCGTCTTAAAAGAGAAATATTATAAGACTAGACAAGGAAGAAAAATAATAAGCTTTTCTAATATATCATTTTGGGTGTTATCATTTAATATATATATTGTTCTAAAGGGTATGTATTTTGATCCTTGAAGGTCGTGCTGCAATTGTGTGATATTCTTGAAACTTATCTATCATATTTCATGACACAAAACATATGTGTCTAGGTGCACCAAGGAAGAGATATTTTCCTGTATGGGGTTGGTACACTTCCTTCATGTAATATGCAACCAAAGAAAGAAGTATTTCTTTTTCCCAAAGAAGAACATTATTTAAAATAGACAATGTATGCTTCCCCCATGTTTGAGATACCTGCATAACCACAAAACAGCTAGAGGGTCTTCCAAAATCTCATGCCATGTCCTAGCATGTTCCTAGCTCTTCTGTTACTCTTAGCCCCAAAATAACACCATCTTGTAGACATGCCATCAATGTATGTACCTATTTTGCCAAATAATAATTCCAATTTTTTAAAAATGTTATCTTTTATATTGTGAAGCTAATTATGGCAGAGATGAGAAGGGAAGCAGGCAAAATATTTACTGATAGGTTCTAAATATAATAATTGCATTCTAAATATGTAAGTTCAAATTTTAAAAAGACCAGGGCTGGTGGTAATCGTGTGGATCTTGTCATGTTATTGTGCTCAATTGAATTGAAACGGTGTTGCAATGCCAAAACCGCTATTTTTTAAAGTAATTTTCTACTGATTGATTTATTCACATTAATAAAAAATATTTTGCTGTAGTCATTCATAGTAGCTGAAACAGCAAAACACAAACTAGTCCAGAATGATCTAATTTGTACTTGACACCACAGTACCTCTTCCAGGCACAATCAACTACTCTGTCAGCATCAGTGAACTTCTCTGTAATGTTTAATGAGAAAATGTGGAGAAAGAATATCAAAAACATTTTTTATCAGGGCTCTATTTTCCAACCCACTTATAGTTTCAAGATTCCTAGGCAATAGACGAGGCACAGGCAAAGGTTAAAAACAGCTAATGATCTTGGTTTCTCATCTCTTGAGTAAGAACTACACAGAGAGAAAGATTATATAAGATTTAGTAATTCTGTAGCTACCCAAACATGGCAAAGAAAAATGAAAAGAGTTTTAAACCCGCCAATGCCTTTCCTTTTACATATTCACAGGAAATGGATCACAAGGAGAAAGAACAACCTCAAATGATGTTTAACTTCCAGGAGCGTTCCTAGACTGATAATATACCAGAAACAACATGGCAAAGCTTAGCAAAATCATAATACAATTGCCATTGAATAGTAATAATTAAAATAAATAACATTTGTATAGTACTGCGAAGTTTACACACACATACACATCACCATGTGTGCTTATGTCATCTTCAGCAAATAGATAAAAAAAAAGATTGATTTAAGAAAGAAAATCAAGGACATACTTGATTTTCTTAAAAAGAAGAGATGAGTATAAAAAGTCTATAAATTAGTAGAATGTAGTTTTGGTTTATGTTGAAAAGTAATTTTTTGTAACCTTCTATTATGTTCATAGTACATGCAAACATTGTTTTGAATATATAATATTAAATACTATCACCACCACCATCACCACCACTCACCCCCACATATACTTCAACCACTCCACATGCCCACATAAGCCCTACTGTTTTAATAGAAGGATTTCTCCCCTCCCAGTCACCAGAAGAATTGATGCCCAGGGAGCACTAGCGTGGGTGGCTTTAGTCTCCTCCATTTCCATGTCCCCCAGTTCCTCCCACCAAACCACCCTAGGAATACTCAATCTAAGTAAAACTGGTATATTGTATGGTATACTTACAGTAAAATATACTATATGTAAATATAATATGTAAATATAATATAGTATATTTTAATACAAATGCATATTTTTTAAAGTTTCTCCAATCCTACCCCCATCTTCTAATGAGATGGCCATACCTAAACTGCCATTTGTAAGCTCTGGATACATCAATAAATAAAATAGTTTCCAGTCAAAGTAATAATATAATTTTTTGCTATGAATCATACATTTATTCATTCAAAAAATACGTAAAGAGCCTACTTTATGCCAGGTAGTGTTCTAAAATTTGATGATACATCAGAGAAAAAAAAAGACACAAATTCCTAGTCTCTTGAAGCTTACACTCTAGAGAGAGAAAAGACAAACAATTCAACGAATAAGCAAATGATATTAAAATTATAGCAAGGTAAGAAGGATGAACAGTGCAAAATGGGAGTCAGTTATAACTTTGAAAGGGAACCCTAAGGTACATCTCCTTGATAAGGTGACATTTGGAAAAGAGTTGGAGGTGAGGGAGAGGTCCTTGCATACTGCTGGGGTAAGAATATTCCATGAAAACAGAAAAACTAATTCCAAAGCCCTGAGGCAGCATCATAGCTGGTGTGTTTGGCGAACAGTAAGAAAGGTCAGCATGGAGAAGAGGATGGAATAAACAAAGTAAAGTGGAAGATGCAGTCAAAGATCACAAGGACCTTACAATGCAATCAATATGTTTTGAAAGACATGAAAAAAATAGAGGAGTCAGGGATAAACCCATTTTTCATATTTCCATATTTTATGGGAATAAACTAGGTTCTGCTTAGAAATAAATTTGGGATATAGGACAGTAAATCAGGTGGACTTAGGAAAACCTTAGTATGTGTTTCTCACAGTCAGTTAAAATATGTATATGGTACCAGATATTTATTTATACATTATTTAACATTAAATATTTCAGTCTATTCTCTAATCAACTTATATGCAATGTAAGAGAGACAGAGACAGAAGTAAGACAGGAAAAGGTAGTAGCTAAAAATGCTTTACTCTAACGTGGTGTTCCATTCTGGCTCTCAGATCTTAAAAATACAGTAAAATATATTACTTGATATTGATTTTTAAGAAAATGCATCTAGCACCTAACATCCAAGGTATGTTAAATTAATTTTTAATTGACTGTTTAAAGTAATGGTGTTGTACAAACCAGCAAGAGTAAAATAAGAATAAATATGATAAAGAATCTTTAGGTACTGAAGATAAACTATATCATATTTGGAAAGAAAAGGCTTAGGTATGCCAGGAAGCATGATCTCAACACACAGCTGATATAGGGAAAAAATGGCATTGATACTGGAGCCACTTGCTAGAATTTAGTAAAGCAAACAAGATAATAAAAGCACTAAACTCAGAGTCTTGGCTCAGAGTCTTTAAATAATTGCATTTCCACTGAGTCAAGAACTCTTGCATTGAGAAATAGGGGAATATTATTTTTATGTCAATAAACAAAAGCTCAAGCTATAACATAATATATTAGGTTTAACAATGAGAAAAAAATCTCTTTAGAGTAAGGCCTATTTCACAAATCCACTGCTTGGATATGAATATTTTTTTCAACTGATATTTACAATAATGCTTATGTTGTTTCCAGGTAGCCAGCTATTATAATTTTTAGCTTAAATAAATGTATATATTTGGATACACTCTTACTTCCACAGAGTTTTAGATTTAAATGATGTTAATGCATCACTTAAAATTGCACTAAATAAAATAGCATAATATGTGTTTTTGTCATGTATGAAAGATATCAATGTATGCTGAACATACATAAAATTCTATTCTAAGTAGATGGGATAAAAAACAAACAAAACCCAATATAGCCATATAAGGTTCACAAAATAATTCACACATCATTTACAATTGTGTTTAAAATATGATCTCATTGACAATGATAGAATTACTTGTAACATTTCTCAGGGCCCCAGGCCACCTTGTACATACAGGAAACCGCTATTCTTGGGTGACTTACACACTCTGAAATGTTCTCAGATTTTACATTGTAGAAACAACACTTCTCAGAAACACAGAGCTCTCTGGGGGCATCTACAGGACTAAGTGGTAACTCTCAGGGAAGCAAAGCTTTGGGAACATTCCGTCATGGTGTACCATTAATGAATTGCCTGATTTATAACCAATGTAAATTTGGAGCTGGCTACCTTCCCAGAATACTTCCAAGCAGCAGCATAGCTGCAACAGTAACACCATCAACACAGAAAAAGACCGCAGTCCGAGAAATTAAAAAAATTGAAGTTTTGGCCAAGGCATGAACATATAATAGATGCAGATTTCCAAAGGATGTGCTAGACCTCATGCAAAATATAAAAAGTGAAATACTAAAAATGAGTAAGGCTACACTTCAACCTTCCTTACACCAAAGCTCTAAAGGGCTCCAGAAATGGGGGCACCAGGTATGGGCAGCATTTGTGAAAAGATTATTTTAGAGAGAGCTGTGCTGTGACTATACCCTTCTCATAAAAAAGGAAGACTTGAGGCAGTCTCCTAAACCCAACCAAGACTTCTCTGCAAGTACAAAAAGAGCTGGAATGAGCCACCTGCAGCTGGAGGATACACTGCCTTGGAGCCCACCTCATGTCTGAAAAAGCTTAGGAGACCAATGGCTGCAGAGTATAAGCCTGTGTTTGAGTCTACTAGCAACCCCTTCATTCAGATATTGAAAGGATATGATAAGAATTTTAGAAGAAAACACTGGAGAAACTCTTACAGACATTGGCCTACGCAAAGAATTTATGAAGAAGATACCAAAAGCAATCACAGCAGCAACATAAATAAATAAATGGGACCTGATCAAATTAAAAAGCTTCTTCACAGCCAAGGAAACTATCGCTAGAGCGAACAGACAACCTACAGAATGGGAAAAAATATGTGCATGCTACACGTCCGATAAAGGGCTGATAACTAGAATCTGTATAGAACTCAGGAAA
The DNA here is from genome assembly GCA_008086735.1 of Cheirogaleus medius. NCBI lineage: Eukaryota > Metazoa > Chordata > Mammalia > Primates > Cheirogaleidae > Cheirogaleus > Cheirogaleus medius. Next base: position 39,472,936 of record VBSM01003143.1, read on the forward strand.
ATCAGCAAGAAAAAATAAAACAACCCCATTAAAAAGTGGACAAAGGGCATGAACAGAAACTTTTCAAAAGAAGACAGACTAATGGCCAATAAACATATGAAAAAATGCTCAACATCTCTAATCATCAGGGAAATGCAAATCAAAACCACAGTGAGATACCACTTAACTCCAGTGAGAATGGCTCTTACCAAGAAGTCCCAAAACAATGGATGCTGACATGGATGTGAAGAGAAGGGAACCCTTACATACTGCTCGTGAGATGGCAAACTAATGCAACCTCTATGGAAAATAGTATGGTGATACCTCAAAGAACTAAAAGTAGACCTACCATTTGATCCAGCAATCCTACTATTGGGTATTTACCCAAAGGAAAAAAAAGTCATTTTATCAAAAAAAACCACATGCACTTGACTGTTTATTGCAGCATAATTCACAATTGCAAAGATGTGGAATTAACCCAAGTGTCCATCAATACAAGAGTAGATTAATAAAATGTGGTATATGTATACCATGGAGTACTACTCATCCACAAAAAGCAATGGTGAACTACTTCCCCTTGTATTATCCTGGATGGAGCTGGCATTCATTGGGTGTCAGGTAGGTGGGAGGGGGGAATAGGGAATGGATAAATTCACACCTGATGGGTTAATTCATATCTATGGGTGTGACGCATACTTTCTAGGTCATGGGCACACTTGTAGCTCTGACTGGGGCAATGCAAAGACAGTACATGTAACCAGAGTGTTCCTGGTGCTAAAAGGTGAGAGGTTTATCACTGGAATCCATCCTAATGGGGTACTTGAGACAACCAGCCAACTCCACAACAGAGTTGCAATCAGAGGGACCCAACAAGGAAGTCTTCAACGTGTTTCTTCAAAAATCCTTTCTGCATCTCTTCTCTCTCTCTCCTTCTCTCTCTTTCTCAGTTTGTGTATGTGGTTCAAGCATTGTTGAACGAATTTCAGACTATTACCTTTGTAAATTCCACATAATGTCTAACATTTCCTTTGCAATGCAACCATTGTTTCTTAATGCCTCAACTTAATATCACTTTTAACATTCTGTTATACATGTGTGCTTTAAGGATTTCAACACTTCCTATTTCTTACTCAACATCTAAATATTCAGGTTGCTTTGCAGCTGTTAATTTTTTAAAAATTTTTTATTTAGCATCCCTAGAAATTTATTTCTAATTTCATTTTCTTACTATTTTGACTAACAAATATATTGAATTGCATTTATATATTGGAGTTGTGTTTCTGCTTATTCCTTCTTTTTGATGTCTTTGGAGAAAATGAGACCATTGTAATTGAACAGCTAAAGCTTTCAATGTGTACTATCATGAAGACTTTTAATTTAGTATTTGCATTCTGTATTTATATAATCTAAATATAGCTTTTTCTGAAGAAAATACTGAGATGGCTAACAATAAGAGATGTTCTTTTGCCCTATGATGTATATGTTGTTACATTGGACCTATAAATGTATTGATATTATTTATTACATTCTCCCTCTCCAAATTTTCCAATTAAAATAATTTTGCTTTAATTTAAGAATTTTTTCTTTTACTGAATTTTTTACTTCACAGGATATTTAGATTATCTTTAAATGAACAAAAATATGTATTATAATGTTAAGTATTCTCATCTGAAAATGAATATAGAAAGAGATAGTCATAAATTATACCCCATTTACTGTTTCAAATTTCTTTATTTGCATTGGTACATCTGACTATTGCATTATAAATTTCAAAAATTTAATAGCAAATAATGTTTATTCATATATCATACTAGCTAGATAAATTACTAAGCTACATTCCTCCCATTTCAGGGAAAAGGTATAATACATATACTAGGATGTTTTTATTTGTTTGTTTTGGAAACACAATCTTTCTCTGTCACCCCGACTCAAATACAGTGGTATCATCATAGCTTGCTGCAACCTCAAACTCCTGGGTGCCAACGATCCTCCTGCCTCAGCCTCCCAAGTAGCTGGGACTACAGGCATGTACCATCACACCTGGCTAATTTTTTCTATTTTTAGTAGAGACAGGGTCTCTCAGTTGCTCAGGCTGGTCTCAAACTCCTGAGCTCAAGCAGTCCTCCTGCCTTGGCCTCCCAGAGTGCTAGGATTAGAGGCGTGAGCCACCATGCCTGGCCCATATACTAGTTTTAAGTACTAGTATACTAGTATTTAAAATAGACATCAGCAGATGACCTCCAGCATATTTTCATTATTATCTTATAATAGGGCATGAGCTACAATGATGAGAAGAAATCTTGAAACTGCCTTGCCAATATCAGTGGCATTAACCCATTTTAGCCTCCTTAATCAGTTGTGGAATCAACCATCACAGACCATGAACTAGTTTGAGATTCTCAAACATTTGAATTCACAGTATTTTCAAGTGCCTACAGCCGTAAGGCACATTTAACAGAGAAATAGGTACCTAAATTCCCAATTCACATTAATGGATTTAATATGTAAGAAATGGTAGGCTATTGCTTTGCAAAGCAGATTTTCTGTTTTGGCCCCTAGCCATATTTACCCAAATTTCTTAGGGGGAAAAATGCTTCCTCCCTTAGAACTGCTTCATGGAAGTGGAATTCAAGAAATTGTTTTAAAAGAGTCATTTATAATAGGAAATCAGCAGAAATTGGGGTTTTAGTTGAAAGCAGCCAAAAACATTGTGCGGAGCATTGGAGACTGTGTAATTTTGAAAGGATTGTGTTTCTAGGCATTGTGTTCAGCAGTCTGCATGAGCCAAAGTGATAAGAAAAAAAGATTTAGCAGACTCTATTGCCAGGGATGCTGGCAGCCTTCCAAACACACACAAAGGTAGCAACTATTCCACCTCCTTGACTGTCTTCAGGGTAACATTACCCTTCCTTGCTAAACAAAAGAAAAGGTGCCTGCTGAAATCTGCAGCATGCAGTCACACCTGCTTAAGTTGTGCTTGCTTTTTCTTCATACAAAATATCTGTGTGTCTGCAAGCAGGAGGTTAAATCTTTACTTAGCGTATAAAATGGAGAAACAGCATAGTACTTTTTGAGATGACAATAAAGACACAAATTTTAGTTAAGTGTATTTTACTATATTGTTTGTAATTGTATATTGGAATCAGCTTGTCATACTGAATTTCTTTTTACTACATTATATACATAGGCTGCCTGGAGAGTTCAAGACACTGTATCTTTCTCGTTACTCCTAGAAGTGCAGGTTGGCTTCTGTCTTATTAAACAGCTATTTGGTTAGGATAGCTTCTAATTTTCTATCACATGACTTATAAGTTAGGTATTTCTGGAAAAACACTTATTGTGTTTAATTGGTGGATTTTCTGAACACAAAATGAGAATAAAAAGAATTTCGTTCTTCCTTCTGATTTTGTCCTGGGACATATTAGCCTTGTCCATTTGGTACAAGAAGTCTATTTGCTAGAGGAACTGAGTAACCTTCTAGAAAATTCTAAGTGAAATAGAAGTGATGTGTATAATCCCTGTCTAGAATTGCAGTTGGCTGCCTAAAGGTAGAGGAGATTCTCAGTATAGTGAAATGATTTCCCTTGAAGCAGCCCTCAACCCAATTCCCTATAGACTCATGGCTCATGAGAAAGTCTTAGAACAAAAGACAGTTCTTGAAAAAACCCTCAAAGTTAAATACACACACACACAAATTATATTTCTGTTATTGTGGGCTAAAAAGCAATACTTAATCAAAACAAAATGGAAGAAAGACCCCTTTCCAACTTGGCTGTAGTCCCCTATGGGATCTGATGTACACAGAGAGATGAACAAGAAATGACAGGGGCGATGGCATACAATGAGAGGTGAAAATATCCAGAAAATGTGGCTCAACCGTGTACACCAGATGCCACTGTCAGAGAGTGTAGTAAGCAGAATGCACATGAACAAACCTAAAAGGGAAAGAGAAGCAAAGGAAGAAATAGGTGTGACAGTTACTATTTATTACTATTTATTCAGTGTTTGATCCAACCTAAGCAATGTTCTACGTCCTTTACATCCATTATCGCAATTGATCCCCACAGCAAGCCTTTGTATTAAATATTACAATTCCATTTTGCATATGAGGAAACCGATTACTTAAGAGCCAGTATTTTGAAAAAAGTACCTACTTTGGGGTATCATTCTCCTCTCACACATGAAAACATGCAACGACTCATGTCTAGGAGTTATAGAAATGCAAACATTGCACTGTAAATAAATATTAGAAGGCCCAAAGCAGGAAGTAATGTCATTAATAAAAAATTATAAATAGAACAATATATGGTAACTGCTTATATATATACTTAAGATGGTGATAGAGAAACTGTTAGCCATAGACAATTTGAAAGAAAGATATAATTTAAGGTTTACAGTAAGATACAATGAAATTATTAATAGTACCAAATAGAAACCACTGGAGGATGGGGCTGGAAATAATGAATAACATAAGAGTCAGAGCCAGTAGTTTAGATAAATATCAAAGGCTTATGTCATGGCTATACCCAAAAAAGAAAATGAAAGATTTCAAGACCACCACCCAATGTGGAAGTAGCACAAGTGATGACTTGACATTGTCAATTAGCATTGATAATTAAATTCTGTAATGACCTCACTCTCTCCTTATGCCTCTCCCATACTACCTCTCCACCTCTCTTGTGTACAGATTTTAGAAGTAGGAAGCAAAGGCAGGCAGAGTCTGAAGCCTTCTGTACTTTCATTTCCAGTTATTTTCTTACTACACTCAGCATAAAAGTTTTTTCATTACAAAGCATTCTAAAAAAATTAACTGAAAAATTTTAAAACTAATATAAAATGGTTAAGCAATACATCTACAGCTGCACAGATAAGAGCTGACAGAGCTGGGATTTGAACACAGTCTCTCTGACTTGAAGAGCTATGTTTGTTTTTTTAATGCTTTTTATTTTGAAACAATCATATATTCACAAGAAGTTGCAAGATGGTAGAGAGAAACCTGTACCCTTCACTCGGTTACTTCCAGTGGTTCCATGTTACAGAAGTATAGTACAATAATACTAGGACATTGTAATTAGGGCAATGTGTGTGTGTAGTTTCAGGCCATCTTACTTTGTATATAGATTGATATTACCACCACCACCACCAAGATACAGAACTAATCCTTACCACAAAGATCTCCCTTATACTACCCTTCTATAGTCACACCTACCCTCTCCCCCAACCATTTCTAAGCCCTGATAACCCCTAATGTGTTCTCAATTCTATACTTTTATCTCAAGAATGCCATATTAATTGAATTATACAGTATGTGACCTCGTGAGATTGCCTTTTTCCCCTCTTAGTATAATGTCTTCATATCCATCCAAATTGTTGCATATATCAATAGTTTGTTCCTTTTTATTGATGAGTGGTAGTATTCTATGGTATGGATACATGAGAGTTTGTTTATCCATTCACATGTTGAAGGACATTTTGTTTCCAGATTTTGACCATTACAAATAAAGTTGCTATGCACAATCATGTACATGTTTTTCTGTGGACATAAATTTTCATAGCTGGGATAAATGCCCAGGACTATAATCATATGCTGGGTCATATGGTAATGCATATTTAGCTTTTTTTTTTTTTTTTTTTTTTAAGAAACTGCCAATTTTTTTTTCCAGAAAAGGAGCCATGATTTAACCACTTCATTTTAATGTTTGCTAAATTTGAATAAACTGCATCCATGAGAGCTGTGGTAGTCAGACCCCAATGTTTCCAGTATGACCCCAGTGATCCCTACCTCCTCCTGATATTCACAGGAGGAGACAGGGATATGTGTGACTAGGCTGGTCTGCAGTGGCTCACGCCTGTAATCCTAGCACTCTGGGAGGCTGAGGTGGGAGGATCGCTTGAGGTCAGGAGTTTGAGGTTGCTGTGAGCTAGGCTGATGCCACAGCACTCTAGCCTGGGCAACACAGAGCAAGATTTTGTCTCAAATAAATAAGTAAATAAATAATGTGTGACCAATAGATCATGGCAGAAATGATAGTTATATACATTCAAGATTAGAAAATAAAAGGATGTAAAAGACTGTTGCTTTCACATCTCTCCCTCTCTCTCTCTCCCTGTTCTGGGGGAATTTATGTTGTGAGTAGCCCTATAGGTGAAGTACAGTTGTAAAGAACTAAAGCCTTCTGTGAAAACCACATGAGTGAACATGGAAGTAAATTCTTTAGCCTCAGTTAAGTCTTCAGAGACTACAACTCTAGCCCACACCTCAACTGTAACATTTGAGGGACCCTAAGCCGAACTTAACTAGTAACACACTCCCAGATTCCTTAAGAAGCTAAGTTTTGTGTAATTTGTTACTCAATCAAACACAGCAAATACATATTTTGACACAAGAAGTACAGTACTGCCAAAATAAAATCTTAAAATGTGGGAATGACTTTGGAACCAGCTAATGGATGGAGCTGAATAAACTGTAAGAATTTTGAGAAGAGTGCTAGTGGTGTCTTAATGTGTCTTAAACAAACTGTTCATAGAATTTTTACTTTTATGAGTAACTCCTAGGCACAAGTAGGATGGAGGCCTAATCGAGAAACTTCCAATGTTTTCCTTGCTAAATTTAAAACTTTCTAGGCTCCGAAGACTCTTGTGTAACTTCCATTTTTCCGCTTTCTTATTAGAAATATGTATAGTGGTTGTCATATGCCTGTCTCACCTTTTTATATTGAGTATGTGAGAACAGATAACTGATCTCTTTAGTTTACAGATCTACAATCAAGGTGAACAGTACTGGAAAAGCTTTACCTATAGAACTGCACTCAAGAAACCTTGTCATATCTGAGCCTGATTCATATGAGATTCTAGATTATGAGCTAAGGCTGTAATAGGATGAGGTAGGGGGCGGGGCTTGGAAGAGGGTGGGTGTATTTTTTTTACTGTGAGAGGGATAGGAATCATCAGGGGACAGAGGGCATACTGTCAGGCCCCTATATGGTCCCCAGTGAGCCCCAAATCCTGGTATTCACGCCCTCCCATATTGTACCAGGTGATGGTCCCTACCATATTGCACCAGGATTGGTCTGTGTGACCAACAGAATATGGCTAAAGTAATAGTACAGTATGTTACTTCTGAGATTCAGTTATACAAAACTGTGGCTTCTGCTTTGTTCTCTCTCTCTCTCTCTCTCTCTCTCTCTCTGAGGAAAGCCAAGTTGTGAGCAGCCCATATTGTGAAAAACTGAATCCTCCTTTTAACAGCCACATGAGCAATCTTGGAAAAAGACCCCAGAGTTCCAGTCAAGGATTTTCCTGTCCTCCTTGTTCCTTTCCTTCTCTTCTTTCCTGCCTCCTTTCCTCCCTGTTTTGTTTTTTTTTTTCAGATACTGCAGCTGTAGCCAATACCTTCATTAAAATCTTATAAGACAACCTGACACAAAACCATCCAGTTAAGCCACTCTAGCATGCTTGATCCACAAAGACTTTGGGATAATAAATGCTATACTTTCAAGCCACTAAGAGTTGAGGTCATTCGTTATACACCAATAGAAAACTACTACAGTTTCTAATAAGACTTAAGAATAAATTTCTGTGCTTTGTGAATGTATGCTTTATTTCAATAAAAGTTAACTTCAACAAAAGGAATAAAGGTATCTTCAGAAAAATATAGATAAGATTTACCTGAAATAGAAATAACTTGAGAAAGTCTCTGTAAAAATGTTATTTTAAATACAGTTAAGATGTGATGCTCAGAATGTTGTCTCAGAAAGGTATAAGTGGATTGTGATTATAATTTGGAGAACACATCTCTAATACTGAAGCTTACCCTCTTTGAGTAAAATGTTAAATAAGAGAAGCTATTCGTGTGCCTCCTATACTATTCAGGAGAGCACATACTCTGACCAGTTAATATGAATTCACCTGGCCAGTGTTTCACATTACTAGGGATTCCATAGAATTGATGACACTAGATCATCTGACCAACTCTTCTGGCTCTGATTCCACATTCACCAAGCCACCTTCTAATTATAATGTAGCTTAGCACATAGATTTTCCTAGATGGTGCCCTGTTCACTAGTTAGCTGATATCAAGCTTTTAAGCTACTTGGTATTTGTGACCAAAATTGAAAGGGGTGACCTTGCAAAAAAAACCAAAAAAACAGAAAAATACCTAATCCCACAATTTCCTAGTAACAGTTAAGATCAATCCTATGAGTTCTCCCACTAACAGGCAACTTGTAGTTCTGTTTTGCACAACTTCTGAAAAGAGCTGAATGGACAGACAAGAGATGTAAATCTTTCTCTTTAAATTTTTTTTTTTTTTTTTTTTGAGAATCTGCTTCTGCAAAATTCCTGAGTAAACTGCAGGAGAAGGAGCTTCAGCCTCAACCTTATCTCATATCTGGAGGGCAGAGTCACATCTTCTGAGATAAGATAATCCTATCTCCAAGGAAAGGAGAGGAAAACCAACTCCTGGACTTTGACATCTTGCCCCTGCTTTTGTTATCAACTGACAGCCACAACTATTTTTTTTCTCTTCATCTCCCTTAAAATCAGCAAGGCACTTGGCTTCAGGGCTGGCATCTCCCTTCTCTTTCTTTAGGATGCCACACCCATCTCCCTGCTCTCTTTCCCCCCTCCCTCTCTTTCTCCTCACTCTCTCATTCTCTTTCTCATTCTCTCTCTCCTTCTAAGAAGATAAAATTATTATTATTTTTTTTACTTTTATATATCTTAATCTCTGCGTGAGAAACTTTTCTCCACCCATGCCTACTAGGCTTTCCACCCTAACAAAAATCATAAATAAACATTCAGATTTCAACTTAAGTATTTTGTGGCCATGTTAGCAGACACCAGTTACCATAATCTTGATCAATTCTGGATGTCCTAAAAGAAAAATGAGCTTCTTAATCTTTAAGGCAAAAGAACATGGTAACTGCACTGAGATCTTAACAACTAGTGGGCTTCCCTCTGTCCCTTCACTGGCAGTGAGCTGGTCTCTACAATTCTATCTCTGATTTAACTCACTCTAAATTTAATACTACTATTACTAAATCTCACTGTGTTACCCATTCAACCAAATAGAACTGATCAATAGTTCAGGAAGTTAAGAACATAATTCCATTTAATGAATCAAACAGCTGAATGAATGAATGAATGTTAGGTCAGTGGAAACTTCAGCTCAAAGCAAGTATTTTGAATGTATTAACAAAGCATGCCAGCGGGTCTGGTGAGGGAAAATCACAAGTCATCATGTTTAGTGTGGGTATATGCCACAGTTTTGTCAGTCAAGTACAATTTTACAAAGACTGTATGTAGAATCAAATCACAATGCTTGAAAGTAATTAATTTGCATTTTGGGTTTGCCTTAAGGGAGACAGAAGGCCAGAGGCTTCTGGCTTAAGTACAATTACAAAAGAAAGCCTAACATTTTTTATGACATGTTATTGTCCAATCAATGGGTCGTTGGATCTTTTTTTAATTAAAATTGACTCATTTTGATGATATAAAATATATTGATTTGGATATTCTCTCCAGAGTCTTAAAAGGTTTGCTGAAAAATAGCAGTTTACTTTTCTCATCAATTCTATTTAGTCTCTTTCTCTTGGTCTGATTCCTTTTTTCTTCTTTGATTTTACTTATACTTCTCTATGACTTTTTCTTTTTATTCATGCTTCTCAGTAATCTTATAGAAATGACACCCCACCCCTGAATACCATATAACTATTAGCCATAACTACTCTGTACTTGATAAATTTAGAAAGGGCCCTTCCTCATTCAGAATGTCTACTCATTCCCTGCATGGCTACCTATTCATCTGGACTTTAGCTTCAATATTTTTTAATTCAAACATCGTCATTTTGACCACAAACCGAAATGATTCTCTTTTTATTTTTTTATTCATGTGTTTATTCATTTATTAAAAATAATTCAGTCCTTATTGTGTATTAACTTGGATAGGAAGGATGGAAGGGAGGGAGGGAGAAAAGAGAAAGAAGAAAGAAAAAAAGGAAGGAAGGAAGGAAGGAAGGAAGGAAGGAAGTAAAGAAGTAAGAAAGGAAGGAAGGAAGGGGAGAAAGAAATGTACTAAAATGTTGTAGGTGTCCATATGGCAGCTAATTCAAAATAAAACTCACTCTTTTCTATATGAGTATTCTCTTCTAAACAAAGTACAACTAGTCAAATGTCTTTATTTTAAAAGTTACTTCGCAATAACTGTCTAAACTTTATTTTATTTATATGATTTAGTGTAGTTGAGATGTGGATAAATAAATATTTGGGTTTCAAAGCTCATGTGCTCATGTTACCATGTTTCCCCGAAAATAAGACAGGGTCTTATATTTATTTTCCTCAAGAAGACACCCTAGGGCTTATTTTTAGGGGATGTGTTATTTTCCCCTCAAAGCCTCAGCTTGCAGCATGCACAGGATGGCCGGCAACTGACAGGGGAAGCTGACCTTGTTGGTAGGGCTGCCTGTACCTTTCCAGTCACCTCTGGGATAGTAGCTGTCACAGCAAGGAAACGCATGGGTTGTGCAGATACGCTGCGTAGCCACGCCCATCACTAGGTCTTATTTTTGGGGTAGGGCTTATATTGTGCAAATGCTTAGAAATCCTGCTAGGGCTTATTTTATGGGTAGGTCTTATTTTCGGGGAAATGGTATCATCTCTGCTCTTACCTCTAAGATATAAAAACAAACAAATAAAACCTTGACAAAATGTCTATAATTCCCTTAAGCTGACATTTAAGAACATCCCTGAAATACATCTTTGGTATAATATTTGTTTGTACTGTTTTGGATATTAGCAAAAATCAATGTGGGCCAGGGAAAACAAGTAAGGAATAAAAATCTAAATGTCTGTAAAATAATACCAAGTAGCAGGAAGACAGTTATAATTTTTTAATTACTTATGTATAATAGGTACTGTGTTATCTATGAAAAAAAAGTACACGTACATATTCTTTTGTAGAAATCCTTTGGAGCAAAATATGTCATAGAATTTATATTCTTTTGGGTTACAGAAAATAAATGCATTTCTCCCCCCCCCACTATATTAATGGTTCTACAGCAAAAGTTATTATTATTCACACTAAACAGGATTTAAAAGAAAAAGACTACCATAACCTCATCTCATTTGCACAAGCTTTACCAGCAAATGATTTACAAGGTTAACTTGTGTTTTTCAGAGGTGTTGTTTGTTTGCTTTGGACTTTGGAATTGCCAATAAGCAATTGTAAACCTTTATCATTCATCTATTTTACAGATGAGAAAACAGAGGTTTACAAATACAAGTTGCACAGCCTGTCATTTATTGGCTGTGTATACATGCCCAAGATCACCACGTTAATATTTAGAGGTATGATGGTAAATTTCATGTGTCAACTCGACTGGCCACAGGGTGTTTGTTCAGTTTAAACATTATTTCTGGGTGTGTCTGTGAGAGTGTTTCTGGATTAAGACAAGAATTTGAATTGATGGACTCAGTTACCCACATTACATTCCCCACTGTGGTTGGTTATCATCCAACTCATTGAGGACCTGAATAGAACAAAATGCAGGGGAAAGGGAAATTCACCCCTTTTTTCCTGCCTTACTGTTTGAGCTCAGATATCTCATCTCATTTTCTTTGGCTCTCAGACTGGGATTTACCCCATTGGTTCCCCTGGTTCACAGGCCTTCCGACTCAGACTGAATTACACCACCACCAGTCATGTGAGCCAATTCCTCATAATAAATCTTCATGTATATAAACAATCTCCTACTGGCTGTGTTTCTCTGGAGAAATCTGACTAATATAAGTAGGAAATGTTCATTTCATCAGACTTATCTAGTGGAGATTTAAACTCATGCCTGACACAATTTATAGTTCATGCTTTTCCACTACGCCAAGTAGTGTCAATTAATAGAAAACATTTTCTCCAGAAGCCTTAGTATTTGGAAATGTTATATAGCATTATGTTGCTTGTCATGATTAACAATGTGGAAAACAATAATTTTATATTAAAATATTTACTTAAAGTTGAAATTTTCTTTTTAGACTTTTTCTCCACAATATGAAGATAGACGACAGTCAGACAATGATACAATTCTCACCTTCTCAGTTACCTTTAATAATATAATTAAGAAGATGCAATAAAATGTTTTATCTATAAGTTAACAAATAGGCTTTCATTAAATCCTGAGAAACGTCTACCTCCAGAAGGGAGGATGCGGCTCTTTGAAAATATGAGTTAACCATAACAGTGTGAGAAAGTCCTTTATAAGAGAACTATTATCTAGCAATGAAGAGGCACTATACACTGAAATTTATAGTCCTTACAGTTTTTCAAAAGCAGTCTCAATTTAGCTCCTATGATTTTCTTTATTTACTAAATCCTGTTTCATTTTGTTTCTTTTTTAAATTTTTAATTGACATATAATAATTCAACATATTTATGGGGTACAGAGTGATATTTTGATACATGTACACAATGTGCAATTATGAAATTGGGGTACTTATAATAGCATATTTATCACATCAAACATTTGTTTTATTTTATTTCAGAATATTATGGGTGTTCAAATGTTTTGATTACATAAACTGCTTTTGTATAGTTTGAGTCAAAGTTATAAGTGTGCCCATCACCCAGATAGTGTGCACTGTACTCGTTAGGTGTGAATTTACTCATCTCCTCCCCACCCCACCTACCTGATTTCCAATGAGTTTTATTTCCAAATGTGCACATAAGTGTTGTTTGATTAGTTCCAATTTAATGGTGAGTACATGTTCACCTCAAACATTTGTCATTTCTTTGTGTTGGTAACATTCAAAATCCCTTCTTCTAGTTATTTGAAAATACACAATAAATTATTTTTAACTATAGTCACTCTACAGTGCTATAGAACACTAGAACCTATTTATCCTATCTTGCTGTGTTTTATATCTGTTAACCAACCTCTCCATATCCTCCCTTTCCCTCTACCCATCACAGCCTCTAATAATCACAATTCTACTCTCTACTTGTATGGGTTCAACTTTTTTAGCTTTCACCTATGAGTAAGAACATGTGGTACTTATCCTTCTGTGCTTGACTTATTTCAATTAATATCATGTAGTAAGTTGTCAGCAGAGCCCCAGGGCTATGGAGGTACAGGGGCTATTGAGTTCCAGGGCAGGCTGCACTCTGATGATGACTCCATTCTCAAAAGGATATACTACAGCAGCTTGGGTCCTAAGGGGTGGAGGGACTCAGTGAGGATTCCCTTTTTGGGACAATGTAGTGGTGTGGACTCCAGGCAGCTCGCTATACTTGGTTCAGGGCCTACAGGTGTGTGGTACTCTCCTGTTTAGAGAGTTGCAAGATTATACCATGGAAATGTGGATGGCTGGGGATCTCTCACTTTTCTTTTTCCTGCAGTGGGGAGTCCCTCTTGGCTCTCAGTCAATCCTGGTCAGGCTCTTCACTTCCCCCTATATACCACCATCCCTAGTATCCATGCCGCAGAGGGTCTTCATCACTTCTTTGCTGCATTCCAGTGTTTTCTCTTAGACACTCTATTCAATATGTGGTTATTCTATTTGTTTTGTTTTGTTTACAGAAGAGGTGAGTGCTGAGTGCTTGTAGTCAGCCATCTTGATGTCATCAAATTCCACTTCCACCAATCTCATTTTGAAAAGTCTCTCCATATAGAAATATTTCATAATGGAAGAAAATCATAAGATTTACAGATTATAAAGTACTTTTATTTATTCTTGATGAAGTCATTTGAAATATTCTAATATCCAGCAGTAATCCCTCTAAAACATTTTATGAATGTCTCAAAATATGAGAGCTTAAGAATTTAACCTGATTCAATACAAGCTTGACTTCTTGACTTCTGATTTTAATGCTGTTTTCCCTCATTACACACTAAGACAGTTTCATACAATATAATTAGTAGTTTTAATCAGTACAATCATTTCAGAGTAAAGGGAAAAAAATAAGATATCTGGACATGGTTGTATATTTTAAATTAATAAGGTTACTTTATTTTATCTTCTTTCTTTACTAGAGTTCACTTTAAAACTAAAGTAAATAGACTAGCAATTATTATCCAATTATCCACAGATATGTGTATGATTTAGCTTTATTTGTAAGAACACCAACAATGAAAAAGCTGACAATTTCACAATTATCTAACAAACAAAGCCCCCATTCTTTCTCCACTCCTCCTCCTTATTTTCAGATTTTACAAGATAAAATTAGCACTACTGAATATACTATCTGAATGCTATACTACTACTGCTAAGGAAAACATTCTGTTTTCCCATCAAAACAGAAAATTTGGTTTCACCCTCTAAACAGAAGAGATAAATCCAAGAAAAGCAAATGGAATACAATCTGAAATGTGTGTTAATCACTATATTTTTGAGGTTTTCAGAGTTAAATCCTAAAGAGAGTGATGATGACTTCTCCAAGAATCAGATAGCATTTCTGGTCACCACCTTGATTTCAGCCTGGTGAAACTCTGAGCAGAGACTTTAGCTAATATGACTCAGACTAATGACTTGTGGAAACTGTGAGATAATAAATTTGTGTTGTTTTAAGCTGATAAGTGTGTGATAACTTGTTATATAGCAATAGAAAACTAATACAATTTATCATGTCTATTTATTGGAAGATTCGGTATTATAAAAATGTCAATTGTCTTCAAGTTAGTCAATAGATTCAATGCGATACTCAAAAAGCCCCCACAGTTTTTCTGTGGAAATTAAAAAATGATTCTAAAATTTAGGTAGAAAATAAAACAGCCAAAAGTAGCCAAGCTAATATCGAGTAAGAAGAACAAAGGATGATGACATGCATTGTTAGTAGTGCAAGGACAGACCCATCATGAAATATTTTTTAAAGAATATTTCAGAAACAGAGATAGATCAACATATATACAATCGCTTAATTTATGGCAAAGTTGACCTTGAAGTGTGAAAAAGTGATTGATTTGATATTTGTTGCTAGATCTATAGGATATCCATATGGGGAAAAATGTATCTTAACCTTTATCTCACAACATCAATCAAAAATCAATTCCAGGTGGATGGTACATCTAAATATAAAAGGAAAAGCAATAAAGCTTCCATGCAATATCTTCATGACCTTGAAGTTTGGCAATTATTTCTTATGCAGGACATAAAAATCATTAATCATGAAAGGAAAGTCCAATTCATATACAGGTTTTATTAAAATAAAAATTATTTTTCTAAAATATGAAATTAAGTAAAAAGCCAGCCACAAAGTGGAAGAAGATATTCACAGTCCATTTATCAGACCAATAACTAACATCTAGAATATACAAATGTCTTATGAATCAATTTAAAAAATCAGATAACCCATTTAAAAAATGAGTAAGAGTCTTTAATAGGTACTTTACAAAATTGGAAATTTACATGGTCAATAAACATATAAGAAAGTTCTCAACTTCCATTTTCATCAAGAAAATGCATATTATAATACACTACCACTGCATATCAACTAGAATGACTAAAATTAAAAAGACTGATATTATCAAGCGTTGGCTAAAATGTGGATCAACTTAAAAAGCAACTCTATTGTACTTCTGGTGATATAAAATTGATATAAAACTTTGGAAACTGGCAGCATCTTTTAAATCTTAATATATCATACTTGATGACCTAGGAATTACACTCCTAGGTGGAATTAGAAATGTGTTTACATGTGTGTTAAAAAATATGTACAAGAATGTTTATAGCAGCAATAGGCAGACAAGATATGTGTCCAGAGCACTGAAAACATTCTATTTCTTGATCTAAGAGTGGTTACATGGGACTTTTCACTCTGTATAAAGTCGTTTTAATTAAATACAAAGAATTTACACTTCTTTGTATGTATGTTACACTTCAGTGAAATGTTTGACAAATAAATAATCCAAAGAAATACATTTTAATATTTAGTTATAAATCAGGTATGGTTCTCCAACAAGAATCTATCTACTCTTATTAAATAGCAGGATTCCTGTGTTTCCTACAGAGTTAAATGCATGCACACATATACATATAGACAAACACACATGCCTAAAAAATATTGCTGAATTCAAGATATGCTTGTGAAGGATGATTGATGAACAATGATGTTTGAGAAAATTTTACTGTAGTTATACACCCTACATCTATAATATATGATCTACAGTTTCTTTGTCTGGTATAAATGATCTAATTTTAATAAAATCATGTGGAGAGTATTTCATTGAGACTGCTAATGTGAAATAAGACATACTTAACTAGTGACCTACATCCTTGAAGCTGGTAAAAGGTACCATGAGAGTCAACTGTTACTTTGTAATGCATGGTAAGCCACCTCTAAAATGCCCCAATGATTCCTATCTCTTATTATTCACAAATTTGTGTGACTCCCTTCTCTTGAGTGTAGGCTGGAGGTAATGACTTGCTTTTCATGCATAGAATACAGGTAAAGTGAGAGATATCATTTCCAAAATGAGGTTATATAAGACTGTGACTTTTGTCTTCCTCATATGTGCTCTCTCTCTTCTTCTCACTTGGTTCCTGCTAATGAAGCCATTTGCCATGTTGTGAGCAGGTCTTTGGACGTGACAAGGAACTGAAGGTAATCTCAGTGCAACAGCCAGTCTAACAGCCTGAGAAGAACTGAATCCTGCCAACCCCCATGTAACCCTGGAAGCAGACCCTTGCCTAGTTAAGTCTTCAGATAGACTGCAGCCGCAGCTGACAGCTTGATCGTAGTCTTGTGACAGATCCTCGGCCAGAGGACCAAGCCAAGCTATATCCAGAATCCTGACCCACAGAAAACAAGAGGTAGTAAATATTGTTACTGCAAATGACCCTCCAAAAAATAAATTTGGGAGTAATTTTTTACATAGCAAGTGATAACAAATACACAGTATATCAAACTATACTGCTTTTTTATTTCACATTTTAAAATTTTATTTCTAGTGTTTAGATTTTAAAAGTAGTATTTATGGTATTAAAAATAACTACAAATGTATTAATAAATTTGTCTTAATTCATTATGTATTTTATTTATAATATATCTAATTATATATAATTAGTAATAATATATTATATAATTATGTATAATTAGACATAGTATTAATGTATTTATAATATATTTATATGATATATAAAATAATTATTTTATTATTAAATATAATCATATATAATCATAACCCAGTTATATTTCAAAACTTCTCACTGCCTTCTTTCTTTGATCAGTTTCACATTCCAATGAACAATCAACTAATTTTAAGTATATTTGTAGTAATTTCCTTAGATAGTTCTAAGTAGTTTGGTCACACATTTAGTTAAATTAGAAACAAACAACAAAACAAGTTCACTATGAATATATATAATATGTGAGGAGTGAAAGGAAGATATCCAGATAGTTATGATAAAAATGAGCAAAGGTACTAATATGAAAAATGTAGGGCCAGATTTAGCAAAGATTTCAGATTATGTTTTATTTTAATGACCATTTATTATCAACTACCAGATCCAAAGAATGTTCTTATACACTGAATAAATTAGCCATCTGTCCTATATTTGGACATTTGACAAAAATAGTTTTTACCATTTTATATTTACTGATATTAGCACTTTTGACACACCCATTTCCCATTTTTGGTTTTGGAAAATAAAGTCACTCTGACTACAGAAAAGAGAAAGAAAACTTAAGTCACTTCTTTTGGATTGTTTGTAGTCTCATTTGAGAAGATATAAAGATGTGTATCTTTATTTATTTTTCCCTTAATTCCTATAAATTAGGAAAAGTATAGATAGAAAAATAAAGAAATAGATAGAGAAAATGAAGGATAGAAAAGCTCAAAGATGGAGAAGATCTAAACACACGTTTTCTTAATAATCAAGTTGGTTTTCTTAATTTATTTTTCTTTTTCCTAGATAAGTCTTACAGAATTAGGCTAACCTAATATAAAAATAACAAGCTACAAACATTTAACAAGCATATTAATTCTCAGTAATGCTACACTTGAGACTAGATTTGTGGTAATGAAATAGAGCTAATATATCTCGAAGATACTGTAATGATATACATATTTGGTAATATTTAATCTTTAAGATATTTTTGTGGGATTGAAGGAGGAGGCACAATTTCTTCCTTTTTAGAGAAATGTCACCAGGCAGTCTTCATAAAATATATAGAGTTTGGGAAATCTAAAATCAGAAACATTCATAATTTTCAATGAAGATGTAAAATCATCAGTAACAATTTTAATTTCCTTTCTGAAATTGTTTTCCCATCCTCACCAACTCTACCACAGTTTATCCAGTTTTCAGAGAGAAAGCAGAAATGAGATTTAAAAAAATATATATTTTTGCAGGTTTACCTTTCTAACATGCTTGTGTTTATTTAGGATTTGTTCAGCGGATTTGATTTTGAAAGTTTATTTCCTCATGCATACTAGTTGCATACAGTTGATAAGAACCTCAAATACCTATATCTATTTCCACAATTATAAAAACAAGAGATATTTTATATTTAACTAATGGATGTGTCTATGGGAGGCAGGGAAGCTTCCTCAATCCACCAACAGAAAAGTAATGTACAATATTAGAAAAGATTTGTACTAACCCAGTTTTCATAAAGCATTTTGTGGCTTCCTACTTGAAAAGTTAAGGGAATTATTGTATTGTGAAGGAATAAAATCACAATTGTTAACATCAAGCAACGATGTCACATAGAATAGCTTGTACATTTTGCTATTCTATCTCCCTTGAATTGGGATGCTATTTATCTGTTTATTTATTTGAGAAATGGTGTGTTTGTGTCATCCAGGATACAGTGCAGTGGTGTGATCATAGCTCACTGCAGCCTTGAACTCTGAGGCTCAAGCAATCCTCCCTCCTCAGCTTCCCTGGTTGCTGGGATTATAGGCATAAACCATTGAGCCTGGCTGGAATGCTAATTATTTAATATAGGAGATTGTTCTTAGCAATTTGAAAGCATTATTGGCCTCAGAGTCAACATTGCCTTCATACTTTTCTCAAAATATCAGGTCAGTAATGGAGTTTTGTGATTTTTTAAAAAGAAGGTGTGAATATGTATTAATAGTATCACAATTGCAATAATGACCCACAGTACTGGTGATTCAGGAGTTGCCTTTTAAGGTTACCTAAGATTCACTCCAAACTACAAAAATGACAGACAATAATCCAATCTTTTAAAAGTGCCTTACAATTCCTTCTTTTCAAAAATCAGTAATTTATTAAACTTATTAAATGAAATAGCATTATTCAAGTCTTGTATTATCTAAATTTTAAAATTTAAAACAATAGGTGCAAAGCGTGATGCTTTGATTCTTGACATTGTAGTACAGTGGGTCGATCATTTCTTTCAATGAGATATTTTCCCAAATTCTACAATCTGTGGTTTCTTCTAAGGTAATGTATTTATTCTGTGCATTTGCAAATCAAATATATATGCCAAAAATTAAAAGTTTTCCACATTTTCCTTAAGAATTATAGTTATTTCAACACATAAAATATTCAATTTCATATTTTCCAATTCGTAGTACTTGAAAGAAAAGTTCCATATTTTAAAAGATAGTTCTATCAATTAATCACATTTTATTACAATTCCAAAATAAAAAGCATGTTCACTTCTAGTTTTTCCTTTTTAATTCCCTTAACTAGGGAATCAAAGCTATGAAATTTTGTCCAACCCTTACTTCCTTGGATTTTGTTAGGGGTGGGAATGCAGGATATTAGGTCATGAACATCAAATAACTCAAGTCTGAAAGAAGGGATATGAGTGAGCAAGAGCCCATAATCCAAGCTGAGGGCGACAGGAATTCTTTCATAATGCTAAAGTATCCGTTTATAGACAATTTCATTTAGAAACATTTATATTATGAGAAATCTAGATAAGATAATTATTTGAAATTATCAGGTTGCTATAAAAAATATTATAAAATCTAATTTCTTGTCTCATCAGATACTAGAAGCAGTTGTATAGACAGCCAGAGAAAGATTACCTTCCTGATTTGGGTGGGATATACAGCTAAAATGGTATGAGATGACTAACAGAGAGCAGAAATAAATGAGGCTTTGGGAGGGGGCTTAAATTGGGGTAAAAACAGATTAGAGAATAATACGTATAATTTGATCCCACTTTGGAATACTAATAAATTTAGAAGTGTATGTATACTTTCATACATCTGCATAAAAAACATCTGAAAGAGCATATAGTTATCTCTGGGTGACAGGATTATTAATGATTTTATTTAAATTTTATTTGCTTTTATAACATTTCAGTCATAAATACACATTACTGACATAATTTAAAAAAATAACTGTTTTAAGTGACCATGAAATAAGCATTCATTTTTTTCCAATATGAAAAATACTGTGCTAGATGTCAGTAGTACATTGGTGAGTAAGATAAATATGGTCCCTATTTATGAAGAGGTTATAGTCCAATAGAAATGACAGAGAATCAACAAAGAAATTCTAATGACATACAGTAAGTGCACTGGCAAGTCAGATATAGGGTTCCAGGAGAGCATCTATTAAAGGTATTTAACATAGTAAAAAAGCTAATTAACGGCAAAGGAAAAAAAAATAACAACTAAAATTATAACAGATTCTTGAAAAGATGATAGTTTTCTTTATCAATTAATTATATTTTACTTCAATCTAAAATATACAAAGTATATTCTCCCTCTGTTTCAACTTTTTATTTCTTTAACTTTAGGGATGAAAAAACTAAGATACTCCTACCTCCTACTCCTCATTCTGATGTATTTTATCATTAAAATCGGTGGCAGACTCTTCACTTTTGAAAAGAACTAATCCTACAATTGTCTTTTGATATTCTCCTTCAAAAACTGTGTTGAGAAAACCTAATAGATTTAGGAATGCTCAACACCATCAACAACAAAAATACTTTATCATAATTTAGAAATAAAATGAGACTATTATCACAAAACTAGCAGCATTCCACAGTTTACTCATAAATTATCCTTTGAGATGAAAATGTTTCATACTTGCTTTACATCAAACATTTTAAGTATTTCCTTTATGAGTTTCAGGTAGCCTTGATACTGATTTGTTTGTTGTTTTCATATTCTTTTTCAACCATGTCCATTGTTTGTGACAAGACATGTTGCTGTGGCTTATGTTACTAGACTACTTCATTCTTAAGTTGGGTACTTTTTCTTGACACAAAATCCTATATGTTACTTTTGCCCCATATGTTCAATTTAAATTCCTCTTCCCCCATGCTAAGAAAAGAGGCTATAAGTAGTAAAGTACGAACAAGGATAATAAATATGACCAAATAAATTATATCTATATCTATATCTATATCTATAGGTGTGTGTATATATATCCCCAAGTGTTAACCAATGCATTGCCTACACTGCGTAACCTACATTTCTCTATTTTTATTAGAATGGCAATTTATACATCAGCATATTTTTGCATTCAAGGCTGCTTAGTAGGAAAGTCTGGATTATAATTACCACTTTCTTCTTTTCTGTTCTCTTAGGGAACACAAGGATTCTAAAAGTAAAGGCCTATGGAAATGAATCATTAACATTTTAAATGAAGTACCAAAATCAGGAAATGCAAATCACAATTCTGATATCAACATTAACTTATGCAAGTGGATCATTTGAAATTATCACACTTGACTTTTCTGTTTATAAAACACAGATATCTTAACCTTAAGCACTGCATCATCCCTATGTGTTTCCATCTTTGGGCTTTTGAATGTATACCAACCAGGCAAAGCAAATAACAGTCTTTATAATACCTAAAGATCCCTGTAAGAACCAAATAGATAGCCTACTGGGTTACCAGATGCACTGTAGTACTACAAAATTAAAGGAACAGATGCTTTTTGTTAACCTTATTTTCTAACAAAAAATAAAGTTTTAAAAATAGAGATTGAGAGGAAACTTAGAAACCTAGTAGCCTTAAATATTGAAAAGTTGCAAAAATGTGGTAATTGAAAGTGTTGGTTAAAAATATCAAGCTAAATATAAAGAGAATATTTTTTGATAACAGAGTTATCAAGAATTAAAGGATTAATTTTAAATAAATAAATATATTACATGGTGGTAAATGTGGAATATGGAAAAAGGATAGTGATAAGAGTAATATAGGCAATCTCAGAAATAGTAATATTAGGATTTCAAATACAAACAAAAATAAAAACAATATTTTACATGTAGTGACCAACATATTGCCTTACAAATGAGAAACTCTTATGGAGATGAAGAAAAATAAAGAGCTCTTCAAACTCATTCATATCACACAAGATCAACCACCACAAACAAACAAAATCTTAAATTTTTATTTTCTTCTTAAAAGGTTTAAAAAATAAAGGTGGGCACACACACAAATGGGTGTGTGAAATTTGAAATTTGAAACTGGTGAAATTTGAATAATGTCAATGAATTGTATCACTGTTAATTTTCTGGTTGTGATATTGTACTGTAGTTATGCAAGATGTTACAACTGAATGGTACATAGGGTCTTTCTGTATTTTTTTCTTACAACTACATGTAAATAAAAATAAAAAGTTATAAAGTTAAAATAAAGCAAAACAAAGGCTGAACATTTTAATCATCTTAGAATTACTGTTCCAATGACAAATAAATCTTATAAATTTCCTTCAAATAGTCTTACACCAATCTTTGAGGATATTATTAAGACCCCAGGCTAATATAATATAATAGGAAATGATTTAAAATTAGTAAACTAAAAGAATAGTCAAGGGCCCTGAGCTAGACAAAGGGAGAGCATTATGTGACTATGACTGTGGCCTGAAAAGAACAAGTCAAATAAAACACAAAAAACAGCAAGCCACTTAACTGAGCAATCCTATAGCATTAGAAAGAAACCATAAATGAAAATATCAGAAGTCACCGAACAAAATGAAAGAGGGGAAAACCTAAATAATTGCTTTAAATATTAACTGGAGCAAAAGACATTCGTAAAATTAAATTAAAATATAATACAGCATTTGAAAACTCCAAATATGTGGGAATACTAAAAAACAAATTTTAGGTAGAATAAACCCAAATATAAAATCCAAGGTAACTCTGCTACTAAAAGAAAATGTAGAAGAATATTTTCAAACCCTTGGAATTGACGGTTTTTCTTTTTTAATTAATTTATTTTCCTTTATTCAAGACTGCTATGGTTTGAATATTTGTCCCCTCTAAAACTCATGTTGAA
The DNA here is from genome assembly GCA_008086735.1 of Cheirogaleus medius. Taxonomy (NCBI): domain Eukaryota; kingdom Metazoa; phylum Chordata; class Mammalia; order Primates; family Cheirogaleidae; genus Cheirogaleus; species Cheirogaleus medius. The sequence goes on from VBSM01003143.1 coordinate 39,496,117, forward strand.
ATTTAATCCCCAATGTGGCAGTATTGAAAGGTGGGGCCTTTAAGAGGTGGTTGAGTCATGAGGGCTCTATGATTAATCCATTCATAAAATAATGGATTAATGGGTTATCTTATAAAGACTGGTACTTTATAAGAAGAGAAAGAGATAACTAAGCTAGCATGCTCACCCTCTTACCGTGTGATGCCCTGTGCTGTCTCGGGATTTTGCAGAGAGCCCCCATCAGCAAGAAGACTTTCACCAGATGAGGCCCCTTGACCCTGGACATCTCAATCTCCATAATTGTAAGAAATACAATTTTCTTTATACATTGTATTTATAAAGAAAAGAAATCCTTTTCTTTATAAATTATCCAGTTTCAGGTACCCTGTTATCTGCAACAACAGAAAACAGACTAATACAAAGACACAAAAAGCACTAACCATAAAAAAAAGCTATACTGGATTTTAATAAAATTAAAATCTTTCACTTATTGAAAGACACACTATTAAATAAGATGGAGAAGCAAGCCACAGATACAGAGTGGGGATAAAAAAGGGAAATATTAACAGTACATATATTCAACAAAAGATTCTTATCAAGAATATATAAAGAACTCCTGTATATCAAAAATAAAAATAAGACAAAAATGATGAAGACAATAAGCGATGCAAAAAAATAAGATGTTCAAAATCCTTAATCACCAGGAAAATGTATACTAAAACATAAGGAGATATTATTTTAAATTTACTAGAGCACGTAAAATGAAAAATACTGACAAAACTAAATGTTGAGAAGTAGAGCAATCAGAATATTCATGTATTGCTTATGGGGGTGTACTATGGTACAAATATTTTGGAAAGGAGTTTAAGAGTTTCTTAAATTAAGCATATATTTATCCCACACCATTGAAATTCCACTACTTTTAAAAATTTACACAGGAGAAATAAATACTTCATTAAAACCCATCAAATAAAGCAAATAAGAATGTTCATAGCATCATCATTCATGATAGCCCATAAAATGAGAAAAATCTAAATGTCTTTTAATAGAAGAATAAACAAATTGTGGTCTATTAATACATATTAAATACTATTCAATAATTAAAAGGATTGTATTATTGACATGAACAACAGGGATGGGGTCACAAAAATAATATGTTGATCAAAAGAAGACAGATTGACTCACAAAAATAAATAATTTATAATATATAAAATTCATCATGAAGTAGATTTTTAAGAATTAATTCCTTTGGACTTACAGTTCAATTTGCCCATGAGAGAATAATGAACAATTACCCTTAGATTTTCTATTGTTCTTAGGATTCTCTACTATCAAAATTTTATACCAGTCTCAAACTTTTTATTAATTTTTGTCTAGTTTTTTTCCAAAAAGCAGCACAAGTGATTACTGTAAATCCATTTTCTCTAATCCAGTTTGATGCCATTGTTATTGTATCAGTTTCTATTTACACAGTCTGAAAATATATTAATATTTCTGCAGGTTGCTCTACTCTAGAAATCTGAATTTACCTAAGATAATGATTTTAGTGTTTAAAATTACTTGTTCAATCTTAAAATTTCTCCGTATACTTCCAGAAATTTTACACATCACATTCTCACTATACATAGCAATGGTACAGCAAAGAGTCTTGTAATTGAAAAGTATAGGGAACAATATAGACAGGACCTAGTCATAAAACTGGTTTAAAATCCTTGAATCAAAATATCCTCAGGAGCAAAATAATGACATATAGTGGATTCAAAATGGCAGGTGCAAAATTTCTTACAGCATCCAGATATACTGTAGCTCTAATAACCTTTCTGTTTTATCATTATCTTACCAGCAGGTAACTATTGCTACTCAATCCAATATTCTACAGCTACTCAGCTACTCTCTCTCTATGCTTCTATTGTTTTCTTCTTCTCTTGCTATCTAAAATGCTTTTAAAATTGGTTTCTGCTTATTCCTAGCTTTCTTCCATCTAAAAATATCACCCTACTACTGCCTTTGTTCTTTTTGTCTCTAGTTTCTCTACTCCTCTGCTATCATTGCTATTTCTATGGGACCTTTCTATATCTCCACAAAAGAAGTTCTGACTGGCCAGTTCCACATATAGCAGAGAATATCAGTACTGGATGATATTGACCTCTCATATTGGTCTACTTGGTAGATCACCGATCATTCTAGATGACTGAATTTGGATAAGAGATGATCTCTGCTCCAGTAATCCATGGCTAGGTTTGCAGAGCCACCTGGGACCAAACACAGTAACTCATGCATTGGGAACCTTTCAGAAGAGAACTGTGAAAATGTCAGGCACAGAGTGGCTCTTCAGAAGGAGCATTGTAGTCAGCAACCATCTTGTATGGCCTACCCTAAAACATTCATTTATTAGGGTCTCCTTCATGGGAATCTCTTTTATTCCATTAATCACTATTTGCATTTGTGAAGTAGTATCAGACGATTAATACTGTATCTTTGGAATTCTTTAAATATCTGATACTTGCCAATGCCCCTCGTATTCTTCATTTTCTAAATTTTCATAGACATGTGGTGAGTTTGCTTTGTTAGGATGGAATTTGGTGTAGCTTTATCAGTTCCTAAAAATTCCCCCCTGAAAATTAGATTGGAGCTACATTTTTATAGGTTAATCAATGGTAAACTGGTACCTAAAATATTGACTCTTTCTACCAAGGCGCTACAGTACAGTAAAATCCATTGAGCCAACCTCTTGTAATCCAGAAATCCCAATAGTTCCAATATGGCAAATTGAAACTCAACAAGAAAATACCAGTACTAACATGGGTCAATAGCTATATAAGACATGTTTTGTGGTATTTCAGTATATCAAATGATTTTAGAATATAAAAATTATTAACTACTCTATTTAACTATTACTTTTTAACTAATACCTCTATTTAACTGTTCTATTTAATTTAAGAAATAGGAGATATTCAGAAATTAGAAATATCAACATTGTTTGAATAACTATTTATTAAGTATTTATAATACTTTGTGCCAGAGTTCCAAAAGCTTAACATGCATTGGAGCATTTAATCCTCAGTGGAGGTTTTATCATCCTCATTTTGCAAATGAGGAAACATTTACAGAGAGGTTAAGCAATTTGCCTAATATAACATAACTATTAAATTGTGGAACCAGGATGTAAACTTCAAGCAATTTGATCTAGAGACCCTTCTCTTAATCATTATGCTAGATTAGTCTGCGAAATATGAAAAGCATCAGTTTCATCCCACAGAGGCATCTCTTTGTAACATATAGCAAGCTTTATATACGGTAAGGGGAACTTTGAAAAAATGTAATGTTTATGAGAATAAAAATTAATATATATTATTATATTGTCATTTTATATATATGATTGTTAAAGCATCAAGTTCAACCTCCTAACTTAGGAACATACATTTTTTCTTTCCATTTATTTTTTAATTTCAGCATATTATGGGGGTACAAATGTTTAGGTTACATATATTGCCTTTGCCCCACCAAGTCAGAGCTTCAAGCGTGTCCATCCCTCAGATGGTGCACCCTGCACCCATTAGATGTGAATATACCCAACCCCAAGCCCCCTCCCATCTGCGCAGCACCTGATGAATGTTACTACTGTATGTGCACATAAGTGTTGATCAGTTAATACCAATTTGATGGTGAGTACATGTGGTGCTTGTTTTTCTGTTTGTATGATACTTCACTTAGTAGAATGGGCTCCAGCTCTATCCAGGATAATACAGGAGGTGCTGGATCACCATTGTTTTTTGGGGCTGAGTAGAACTCCATGATATACATATACTACATTTTATTAATCCACTCGTTTATTGATGGGCACTTGGGTTGTTCCACATCTTGGCAATTGTGAATAGTGCTGCTATAAACATTCTAGTGCAGATCTCTTTTTTTATAGAATATCTTTTTTTCCTTTGAGCAGATGCCCAGTAATGGGATTGCTGGAGGAAATGGTAGGTCTACTTTAGCTCCTTGAGGTATCTCCATATTGCTTTCCACAAGAATATATTTGAAAATTCCTTTCCCCAAGATACCAAATATTAAAATATTTTAATTAATTCTTAATGAAAATAATTACTTTTAATCATCATTTTAATCATAATATCCCTTTCTAATTTTTAGTTTCAGAACAAGATATTCATTCATTTATTCAGTCAAAAACTAGTTACTAAGTATCTGCTTTGTGCCAGGTCTTATGATGCCATAGTGAAGAAAAGAGATTTGAAGTCATAGTCTTGGTTTTCCCTGGACCTTAAATTTTAGCAGAAAATATGATAAACATTGTAATCAATGCTATGATTGGCAAGTATGAGGTGCTATGTGAGTATATAGAAAGAGCACATAATTTAAAAAGAAAGAGTACATAATTTATAAGTTGGGTTGAAAAAAATCATTCTAGAAGGAAGTGACATCCAAACAGATAACCAAGCATGAATAAAAAATATTGTGGAGAAAGGGGAGAGGGCTCAGCAGAATGACAAAATGATTGAGTGTCCAGAGGTGGATAGCACTAGGTGAATAATTTGAATAGGGACCTTCAGAGAATGATGGCCAAGACTTTGGCTGCAGAGATCAGGTGAATATTAATATTCCCTTAAATTTTCATTTTTGCTTTGGACTGTTTCTATATCCATTATCTCCCTTTAATCTGAGAACTGCTTTTTGGAAGACACAAAGGCATGCATTTTCTAGCTGAAAATACAAAGAGTTTACATGATTTGCCTATAGTCTCAGTTTAAGGGAGTGAGGGAGGGTGCTTAGTGGATTGCACATAGAATTAAGTTCTTTTTACCATCATTTCTACTCAATTTTAGAACACATGTTTTATTCTAACATCTAAAGAACAATAAGTCTTCTATCAATCTAGATTATTATCTAGATTCAAGTTTATGTTATATTATCCCCTTTGTTATCTGTCATCTGATGTAGAAATTTCTAACTGGCTATCTTGACAGAAGTAATCTATCACCATTGTATTATAGCTAGTAGAACAAGTTCCATGTACCTATACTGTCTAATTATAAACGTAGGCGTTAAATAGCCAATGAGGATTCAGAAGCCATTCAGCATCCTGCTGGAGGATATCTTACTGAGATGGTGGTAGAGTTTACCACTGCTCTCACTCAGCTGGGAGCAGGCACCTCAAACTGCTTACATTGTGTACAGGGGCCGTGGAATTTTTCTTTCACAATTGTTTTGCACTTTGGGGGATGTTCAAAATGTCTGTGTGGTTTTACTTTGTTTTCTTGTTTGTTTGTTTTTTGGATGGAGGGGAGGGTATTAAGTGTCCTGAATCACTAAAAACAGACTCAGCTTTATAGTAGTTCTAACAGGGAGGAGCAAAATCTAGAGACACCAGAGGATTCCTTTTGACATAATCCAGGGAATATGTGGGCAACTATCTCTTATAGTTGCAAGAGGAAGAAAAAGGTTTTCAGCATAGGTGACAAATTATCACTCAAATAGCGTAGGTGCCCTGTAGGTGTTGGTCCTGCTCTCCCCGTGAGCTCCTTGGCGTTGGCCACTAGAGGTGCTCAGTCTGCAGAGCCTCAGATGCCTTCTCCACTTTCTCCATATGGTCCAGGCAGGCCTGTTCCCTCAGATGGTCTTTGTTATTTTGACATCCCAAGACAGGCAACACTAAATACACTCCATGGAGGATAGAGGGATCCAGTTCCTTTTCTAGCTTCTCTTTGAGGTATTTATTATTGATATATTTTATATCCATGCTTCAAAATTGGGATTTGGGGTTTCAAAAATCTATCCTTTTTCACCCTTGAAAAGCTCCGCTCTTTCAAATGAACAACTTCAGCTTTAAAACTATTGCTTTTTAAAAAGGGATATTAATTCAAACTAACAAGTGGCAGAACCAGATGAGGCCTATCTGACTGCAAAGCACCTTGATATTTGTGTCAAATATTAGCAGGATTGTGGGAAAAGAGATAAGTTCTGTGTTAGAGTCTATTTCTATCTCATGTTGACCCCAGGTCTCTATCTCAGGGCCAACCTATAACATCAGAGTATGCAAATGAAAGAATTGACTACAAGTAGAAAACTTAACTAGAAGTAGCATTTCAATCTTGACTTGTTTCCTTGTCTATTATTTCCTGTCTTTATCTACTCAAATTTCTTCAAGCTGCAAACAGAGTTTAAGCAGGAGAAAACAGAACAGATAAATGACAGGAAGTTTATGCTTAGAGAACCCTGTAAAAGAATATGCAATGTCTAACAAACCATCTTTTCTTCCCCCCTTAATCTTACATTCTTTATAATTGAATTGAATTATGTTTTCAAGTTTTTAAGGATGGCTTAGAAATATTAAAATTAATTTCCCACACTTCCCTATCCAGGAACTCTAAATCTAACATAGATATGCTCATATTCACCTCTGTGATTAATAAAGGCAGTATGTGTAACACAATGAAGACTGGCTTTGGAGCCAGGGAGAAGTACCTAAGTCATAACCCTGTTGAACCCTTGTCTATCAGAGTGACTTTGGGAGAATAGTTTTATTTGTTTCCTTTCCCATCAATAAAATGGTTTTCTAAATCCCTTCCTTAAGGGTTGCTTTAAGGGTGAAATGAGAGTATGTATATAAAGTTCCTGTCAGGTAGCGATCTCTCAAAAAAATTTTCTTCCCTCAGGCTAGATTTCATTATCAACAGCTCAAGGGTATAACTTTTACCTTACTTGATCTTCTCAGTTTCTGTTGGGAATTTTATTTTAAACTGAAGGGCACTTTCTCTTTGCTTCACATCTTAAGCAAATTCAGTACATTTAAATTATTTCACTTGATCTTCCTACCTCATCTTCTCTTACAGAGAAACTAATCTAACCTTCCCTCTAAGCTACTTATTCCCTTCTCCAGTCCTCATACTGTATTCCTGTTCTTAGCCAATGATGTAAAATACAGTTCTTTGAGTGATAGTTTTAAAATGGTATTTATTGATATTATATGTCATATTAAACACATTGTATTATAATTGCATTTACTTAATATCATGTGCTTTGCTTATCTTTTTGTTAGTGTGACTCAATGGTTGTGGTAACAGTAAAAGTACACTTAATTTGGAGTCAGGAGACCTGAATTCTAATCCTTACTTTGACACTAATTAGCTATATGGATTTAAGTAACTCACTTGACCTCTAAAGATCTCAAAGCCCTCTAAGGGTGTTGAGCTATGTGATTTTTTACTCAATTCAGCTTTATTATCTCATGGTTTTATGATTCAAGTTTGACAGAAACATAGTGCTCTATTAATGACATTATGTTGGCTTTCCATATTTTGCAACCAAAGGCCTCAAATGACTACTTATTTCTATTTTTCCTGGTGTTATGCTTCTAGCTATCTTCACCCATCTTATCTTTCATGTTTTGTCTATCCATAGGCAAAGATTATAAGAATGAGATGTGTCACCAGCAAGTAGTGTGGGTCCATGTTAACTTTTATTTTGGGTTGTAACTAAGAGAACCCAATGCACAAATTATTATAAAATTATAAAAACCAAACCAAGTTTCATAACAATGAACATAGAATGGTTATATTTGCAAAAAAAA
>VBSM01003143.1:39511369-39565858 GCA_008086735.1 Cheirogaleus medius
ATATGTAACCCTAACAATATCTGTACCCCCATAATATCATGAAATAAAAAAAAATCTGAACTCTGCTTACCTGTCTACTCTTCCTCAACCTGTTCACTTGGGTTCAAGCACCCTGGCCTAATTGAAGCTCTCTAATTATGCCTTTACCTCTGTATCTTTGCAAATGTCCTAAACCATAATTCCAACTACACAACTCCTACTTATTCATCAAAGCCCAATTCAAATGTCACCAACTGGCTACATCTTTGCATAATTTTCTCCATGGCAGAATTTAAAACTTATATATTTTCAAAATTGATTCTATGTGCTTCTATTATATTATTTATCACAATATATTCATGTTATTTGCTGATATATCTCTTCACAAGATTGCCAGTTACTTGAGAGCAAGGATCATGATTCACTGATGTTTATATTCTTAAAACCTAGCACTGTGCTTGAAAGATAGAAGGTACTCAGACATTTCAAATGGTTGACTGTATACTGTACAGGATAGAAAATTATTCCTTAATGTGATGTCTCTTCATTCCATATTTCCCAGGTTCATGGTAATCTCATAATCTACATACCTTTTTCAAAACTTTTACTCCATTTTATACTTCCTAGTTATTACTATTTCAAATAAATTTTTAAAAGAAGGATATCAAAAAGATTTTGTATAGCTTAGTAACATACATAGGCAATGAATACATTTATAGAAGGCATTAAAATATGGCAATTAATATTCTATTAATTAAAATATTTGATTAATAAGATCCCTCAAATCTTTACTTGTCATTAAACAAATGAATGCTTGAAATTGTTTAAGACTCCTTCCGTTGGTTTATTTTACTACTTAAAAAGCAGAAGCTGTTTATATTGATTTATTATCACAAAATAAATCAGTAAAAAATAATTATTATTGTTAATAATGATGATAACAATGATAATAAGAACAAATGCTGGCGAAGATGTGGAGAGACAGAAACTCTCTTACACTGCTGGTGGGACTGCAAATTAGTGAAGCCTTTGTGGAAAAGAATTTGGAGATACCTCAAGCAGCTAGAAATAGAAATACCATTCGACCCAGCAATAGCATTGTTGGGCATCTACCCAAAAGAGCATAAGTCATTCTATTATAAAGACATCTGCACCCGTATGTTTATGGCAGCACAATTCACTATTGCACGGTCATGGAAACAACCCAAGTGCTCGTCAATTCATGAGTGGATAACTAAAATGTGGTGTATGCTCACAATGGAATATTACTCAATTCTAAGAAACGACAGTGAGCTAACACCGTTTATGCTATCCTGGATTAAGCTTAAGCCCGTTATCCAAAGTGAGGTGACACAAGATATGGAAAATGGGCTCCACATCTACTCGCCATCAAATTGGTACTGACTGATTAAAACTATGGTGCTCAAAATAAATAAATAAATAAAATAAAATGGGTATAGAAGATTCTCTATTTGACAGATGAGAAAAATGAGCCTTTAATCCTCCAAGCCTCTGGGGATTAAGGGACTAAGTCATGATCACATGGCTGGTTAATTGCGGAACAAGAACCAGCATTGGGGACTTCTAACTCCCAGTCTAATCTCTTCATTTATATAAATAATTTCTGAGTCAAGAGATTCTCTCCATATGGTTTCCATTTCTCCTAGAGGATGGTCTTTGTTCTTCTCCAACAAATCTAGAAATTTTTAAAAGAATACGTCTTCTTGGTTTCCCAAGTAGAAGGAGAAAATTTGAGCTAAATTCCACATTGGCAGAAACCTAACAGGAAGCATACCATCATGCTTAATTAAGACTGTTGATTCCAGTAGGCAGCTGGATTCAGATCCTGCCTAATCCATGTACTAAGCCTCATTCTTTTTATCTGTAAAATGGAGAGAACATATTAATACCATGAGATCATACAGGAAAAGTTCCTGCTGTATAGCAAGTTTCAATAAATGCAAACCATGGTTATTAAATAAATAAAAAAAAAGAATATGATAATAAAAGTGAGGCATATTGTATTTTCCAAGATGAGCATAATATTATCTTTCATCTCTCAGGCTCCTTTTGACCTTTATTCTCTTTCCATTGAAAGGTGGGGTTCATGTCTCCTCCCCTTGAATCCAGTAGACTTTTAACTTGCTGGTAACAAATAGATTATGACAAAGGTGACACTATGTGATTTCCAAGGTTAGGTTAGGAAAGGAAGTGTACTGTGTGCTTTGTTAACTGTAACACTTATCTTGCACTGCTGAAATGTCATGCAAAAATCCTAACTATGCAGAGGCCGCCATGCTGTGAGAAGATCAAGCCCAGTGAGAGGTTAAACGTAGCCTCCTAGTCTTCTAGTCCTCAGCTCAGACATCAGACATGTGTGAGAAAAAGCCTGTGCCCTTTCTGAATTCCTGACCCATAGAGTCTGTGGACATAATAAATTGATGGTTGTTTTATGCCACCAAGTTTAGGGTAATTTGTTGCACAGCAATAACAACTGGAACAAAGAGTATGACAAGGAATGATTACATGTTCATCAATCCCATTTCTTCTTCTTAGACACAAAGGAAAAGGGCACTTACCAGTTTCTCTGCAGTTCATTTGGATCCATTTGACTGGATTTTAGCCAATGGGATATAGAGGGAAGGATGCCACATTGAGGACTAGCTACTAAACTTTTCATTCAATCATCTACCCTCTCTTCTCTTTCTGCAGTGACAGTGAAGACCACCTTATACAGATGGTGATATTAAAATACTGAAGGATCCTGAACTACAGAGTCATTACCTGGTAGAGACCTATCCAGGCAAACAAGCTGGCATCAGACCAATATAAAGATGATAAATAAACCATCACTGGGATAACTTACAACAAGCAGCATTTGTTATTCTGACTAATACAAATACTAACATTTACTGAGCATTTACAATGTGCTAGAAACTTTGATAATTTCTTTGCGTGTATTATCCCTTTTAAACTCTGATCAACCATTATTATGCAGGTACCTTTGTTACCCCCATTTTACAAATGCAAATCTAAAGTTGAAAGAGTGAAGGCAAGATATGTAACATAAACATTTGTACCCCTATAATATGCTGAAATAAAAAAAAGAGAGAGAGTACATGATTTACTCAGGGTCACAAATATATTCTGAAGAAGGGGAAGTTTTTGAAATTGGAGCACTGAGAGGCAAACCTAAAATAAGGTTGTACTCCAAGAGTTAAATCAGCAAAATCCACTGGAAAATGTCAGCCATCTGTAAATGTATTGTCAATATAAATTTTTGGTAAACAGGTATCCTGAATTTATTCCCAAACTACTAATTTTAGTGATAATAGAAAAAATATAAAAATCTTTTTTATTTTTATTTTATTTGTTTATATACAGACCACTATGAAATAGTTAAAATGTGTTTTACAGCCATTTTTTAAGGTTACAAATAATTTTTGTTATGGTATCTTTCTATATTTTATGACTTTAATTAAATTTCTGATTTCTTTCCAAACACTGCAATATAAGACAGTATTAAACACATTTTAATCATTAAATTTGTAGATAATTTTGTGACTTTTTAGAGCTTCTAACACCAAGGGACTGATAATGGAGGATAATGTGTATAAAATACACTTCAGGAAGTTCCACAAAATCTATCCTTAAGGATCTTTTTTTTTCTTCCACAACACAACAGCTAATGTGTACAATTAAGAAGTCTCATCAGGGCTGTTCTACAATTGTCATCACCTTTAAAGAGCAAACTTGTCACCTGCACAAGGTAAAATGAAGGACTTTTAAAACAACCACATGGATCCAACTTTACAGAAGCTTCTACTGAGACAAATAGCCAAACCACAGACATGTGCTGTGCCTTCACATTAGTAGCCATGAAATACAACAACTTAGTAGAAATTCTTCGAACTTTAAAAATTATATTAAATAAAACATCAAGCAAATCTGAATACTCAGTGAAAGTATATCTCAAGATAGTTTCTATTGTCCATCATTTATCTAATGTAAGATATAACCAAGTAACATCACTTTTTCATGTCCTCAATTCCTTGGGGTCTAGTTATTATATTTTGAATAAATGTCAAATTTGGAAAGAAAATTATCTACTCTATATAACTGTAAAATGCTCTAACATCTGATTTTGCTTTAAAGGTCTAAAAATTCCTTCTTTCGTATAGCCTACATTCCTTTCTTGGTAGAAAAACAAGAGATAAATAAATGAATAAATATATATGATGTCAACTATCTTGACAAACACTATGTAAACAAACTTGAATAAGAAAATAGAGAGTAGCTGAGGTGGGAGGTGCTATTTTTAGATATGGCTCTATCTAGGATCTGTGTAGGAAGGCAGGTAAGGCAATGATGAAAGCAGACACAACGAGGCCTCCTATGCAGATTCATGCTGGAAAGCATCACAGTTAGAGAGGACAGTAGATGGACAGATGCCAGAAGTGCGGGCATGTCTGGCAAATTAGAGGAACAACCAGCAGGCTGATGTGTCGGAATCTGAGGGGACAGAAAAGAGTCATACAATGTGCTCTTCAACAAATCACCCAAAAAATGATTCTTGGGATTTATGTGTTTATAACTGGCCTATCAACAAAGGGAAGTCAGTGAAGTCTAAATGATCCTGTGGTGTAAAAGCATTAAGCTGTTTCATTCTTCTGTAGTAAAAGAAAATGTTCTTTTGGCATTCAGGCGGCTAAAGATCCTATGGCTTTCCCTATCAGCATGTGACCTCAAGCATCTCGATTCACTTAGAGAGCCTTTGTTATCGGATTCCAGAATATTTCTTTCTTTGAAACTCCATCATTTACTTTACAGAAACTGGAAATATAAAATTCCCAATTTCCTGCCTTCCTTTAGATACTCCAAAGCCTATTTTCTCAAAGTCATCACTTCTTAAGTTATATTTTTCATATTATTTTCTCTGGAAAGTTTACTCAATTCTCCAAGAGCTGTTTTTGAAATGCAGGCATGCAACTGAATTTTTTGTTTAAAGTAAGAGATTAACATGCCTTAAGAATTTTTAGGACAAAAATAAGTTTTTGCCAGAAAATAATAAAAATTTATTAGATTTAATACTTAATATAAACTCATTTAATTACTAATATAAGTTTATTTATAATTAATAATTAAGTCATTTAATAATTAACTTATCAAAAACAACAAAAAATAATCCTTAATATTCCACAACAGAGTATCTTTCCCACTTCTTCTGTTCATAATGCTAGCCATTTCCCCTGAACACCTCAAGATGTTTTCAAAGAGAGATGCTTGGCTCCTTATATTCAGCAACTTTGAGTCAAAAGCTCTCAGCTGCACGTGTAGAACTCTCTGAGTGCAGGACTAGTTTGCATCAAAGGCCTTTTGGACCAGGGATTCTCCTGCCAGTCCAGTGGCATTGACCCTTTGGTAAAGAGCACTTCCCAGAATGACTTCAAGTTGAATGTCTTTCTCTCAGCATGAGTAGCTGAGATCACTGATTAGCACTGCTTTTGTAGCTTAACCAACATGTTTCTCAATGAAAATTCTTTCTTACCCTGGTCACCTCTGTTCTCTTAGTCAAAAGTCTCTTCAAATGGGATATACACGAGGAAGGCCATTAAGTGTGCTGAGAGCTTGAGACTTCAGCTCTTGCTGACCAGTGCCAGCAGGTGGTTCAGATTTTCCCTACCTTACACTCTTTGTTTTCAGAGGAAACAGCAAGAAGCCTACTACAGTGTTCTTTATACTAAGGTTTGATTTAAATTTGCATATAAAGCTAAGGTTACTTTGCTATTGGCCTTTTATTAAGATCCCTTAGGAAGCCCCCTAGTAGCTGGCTTCTTTACAAACTAGTTCTGACACTATAAAGGAGTTATATCAATTCCAAAAAGGACAAAGTGTTTTAACTGGGATTTCATGTCAAGACTCCTAGGAGAGTGAAGAGTAGAGTAACTAAGATTAATTTAGGAAATCTGCTTAACACTGAAAAATGAAAAGCTATAAAATCTTTGTATGTTAAATAAATTTGAAATGGTGTCTGAACAGATTCTCCACAGTCAACAAAGGATCTGCAAAGCATGAAGAAGAGAAGCTAACATTTGATAGTAGCTAGGCCTATGGAGAGAAAGTGTTCCCTGGGGTTGGGAAAACTGGCTTGACAGAGATCTATGATCATTAGTGCCAAGCACTGTGGAACATTGCCCAGTGGGTGGAGGTGATGCACCACCGGGCGTCAAGTAGTACAATCAGGACCCAGAAACTAGAGTGAGAATAACAATTTATCATCCAAATTGGACACTTTTGAGAGTAAAAGGGGGTATAATCCATCATTGTCCTATGCAAACCAAGGCACATATATATAAAATATATATATTTTAATAATATATGTATAATATATATTATATATATATATATATAATCACGCTAATTCACTGCATTTTAAACTCACTCAGCGAATACTTATTGTAGGAAAATACATTTGTAATCCCAATAATGTTCAGACAAAAGTATTACTAGTAGCATTAGTATTACTAGTAGTATTACTAGTAGTTCCCCCTTATCCACCTCCAGTGAATGCTTGAAGCTACAGATAGTAGCAAACCTGATTGCTGTTAATTGGAGTATGTTTCTATTCATGTCTTTCACCCACACATTTGATGCCTTTTCCATCTTAACTAAGCACTTAACACACACTATGGCCATAACTTTTGCAGTTTTAGGTGTGACAGCAAAATTAGCACAAATTTCTTTTTGCTTCTTCACAATTTCACAAACAGAAGATTCACTCTTACCATAGATCTTAGCATTCTCAGCATATGATTTTTTTTTTCCTTTCCTTATTAAGCCTGGAGCTTTCACCTTTTCACTTAAAGGAAGCACTTTACAGCTTCTCTTTGTCATATCAGAATTGCCAGCATCCATACTCTTTCACTTCAGGGTCATTATTAAGTAAACTAAGGATTACTTGAATACAAGCACTGTGCTACCTCAGTCGATCTGATAACCAGGATGGCTCCTAAGTGACTAAAAGGCAAGGAATGTCTACAGTGTGGATACCCTGGACAAAGGGACATCTGGGCAGGACAGCACAGGATGGTGTGAGATTTTCTCATATTACTTAGAAGGACATGCAATGTAAAATTTATGAATTATTTATTTCTGGAATTTTCCATTTAATATTTTCAGACTGCTGCTGACTGAGGGTAAATGAAACCACAGAAAGCGAAACCATGGATGGGGGAGGTACTACTGTACTATAACATAAAAAATAAAATAAAGAATAAAGTGGATGAATTTCAATATCCCACAAACCTCAAAATTGAATTTCAAAATGTATGATAATCAAAGTCTAGGCTAAAATTTAATTTTACATGCTGAATAAATGATGCAAAATACTAAAAGGAATATACAAACCTCCTTACGGCCTTTGGAGAAGAGAAGGGTCTAGTAATTACAAAACTCTATTTATAAAGCATCAGGGTATGGGTATAAACTTTGAAAATAAAAAAATGAGAAGTTTAGGCTGGGCGTGGTGGCTCACACCTGTAATCTTAGCACTTCGGGAGGCTGAGGTGGGAGGATCACTTGAGGCCAGGAGTTTGAGGTTGCAGTGAGCTATATGACAATGCCACTGCACTCTACCCGGGATAAAGTGAAACTGTCTCCCTGCTGGTCACCCATGCTATTCTGTTGCAGTCAATACAATTCTGTTAGCTTTTATACATTTTCTCTATTTATAGTTAATTACCTTTTAATAGAAAAGATGAAACATTGAGGGTTCAGTTCTCCTTTCATGTTTCAAAAGGCTAATAAGAATGATGTGCAGAATTTTAATCCTAGCTTAAACTAATATGAGTTCAAAAGTACAATTTGCATTAAATAATCTATAATTTAGAAAACTGATGTTAATAAACAGGCTTCCTCTTATATAAACAATATCTTGAAAAACAATGTATTTATTTATTAAGGACTTTGTCCTTCAATTTGCTCTTTGGTCTTTGGCTGTATGTTGCTCTACAAGCATATTTCTATAGTTTCCATAGCTAGCATTCTTCACGATATACAAAAATAATAATCAGCTTCAGTGGCCAATAAGTACTGACTCTATATGGTAGTAGTAGCAATCTTCTTGCAATAGACTACCATTTATTAAGCATTTCACTGCAATTAGCTCATTTTGTAAGCATAATAATCTTTTGAAATAGGTTTAATACCAAGTTTATCTTATAAAGAAGGAAACTTAGGTTAAGTGAAATTTGTTTCTTACTTTGATCTTAACCATTATATGGACTCTTAATAATTGTAAAATTTACACATAGATACTAAACACCAAACAGATCAGAATATTCAATACCACCTATTCTATGAGTTTGTTAAGTATGAGATTCTACAACCTCATTTGTCCACACACTGAATCCAATGGAGATAGCAATATTAAATGTCACAGTATTTATCTTAGAAGTTTCCAAAATAATCTAAACATTTGATAACATAATAATTAATCTAAATAAGCAGTAAATGCAGACATAATCATATTTTTATAAAACTATTTATAGAATACAAGTTTCTGAGCTTAAATTAGTATTTTATTGTTTCAAGGACCCTGAAGAGCACTCAAAAAAATTCGGACATGAGATAGGATTTTGTAACACTCACAAACATCCTCAAGAGCATAGCCTAGTCCTCCCTGAACTTGCATAATTATAGACCTATTGCCTTAATGTGGACACATTTTACGTAACTTGAAGAAAGCATCAAATGCTTTGCAGTTCTAAGGCCAGAGTATTGGTCAGCATTAAATTTGACCTTGTAAGAGAAGATTTTACCAGATCAATTTTATTATCTTCTGTGATAAAAGGGCAGATTTTAAGGAAAAAAAATGGATAGATTTTCATTTACTTGCACCTGATTCTATTCTTGCACCTGATTTCTATTTTTACTCCTATAATCCAACTGTCAATTAAGTCCAGAGGTTTATGGATTATCTTCCTAGGAACACTTATAGAAGTTCTGTAGAGGCTCCCCTAGGCTACCTAGGCTACTGGGGGTACAGGGACAGACGATGGGCCTCCGGCCTTTCCTCCTTGGTTTTAAGTACAGCAGCTCTGTTTTTATCTGCTTTATCTTTTTGGTCATAAAGTTTAAAGAAAGTATATATTTACCTTGAAATTTAAAAAACACTCTTTCAAACCATATACGTGTTCTCGTCTACATATTCTCAGCTGGATGGAGCGAGCATCAGATTCTAAAGGCTCTTAACACAAATGCCCTTAACTAGAGCTATCTAGCAGGAATTATAGTTAAATGAAGGGCCAATTTAATATTTTTATTAATAAGTTGCATGAAGGAATTAAAACTTGATATCTCATGTTTCTAATTAATGCTAATCTGGTATGGTCAACAACCAAATTGGAAAGCAACCTGCTAAATTATATGAAGGGGCATTTAGAAACAAATGAAGTTTAATAGGATTAGGCTTTAGGACCAAGAGCAAACATATCGAATCAAAGTGGAGAATGAATACATAGGCAACAACAAGATTTTTAAAAAAAGAGAGAAAAAGAAGATGTCCTCTATCTAACAAACATAGTGTTTAAAATGGAAAAATATAAGCTAACAACACTTGGCTATATCAGTAGAAAGTAACATATAAGAGCAAGTCTTCTACTTTGTTTGACATTGGACCTGCCCTAATTAGAATATGTTTTTTGATAGCCTCATTTGAGAAGTGTGTTGAAAATTAAGCAAGGACTAGCGAAGAACACAAGATACTAAATTATTCCTATGAGAAAAAGTTAACAGAAATGAAAGTATTTCCCTTAAAAAAGAGATGACTGTGGGGAAAAATTACTTCTTTCAAAGGCTATTAATAATTACAATAAATTGTTTTCCTGCCCTACAGAGGACTGTTATATGTGAGGGATATGCAGAAATAATGGCAAGATAATTTGCTTTGCCATAAGTAAGCCATCTTGATAACAAGGAAATTATAAAATAGTGGGACATCTAATTGGAGATGCTATAAGATTTTTTTTTTCCTTCTCTTAATAGCTTTAGTATGAAAAAATGCATTCTCTACTCTGGTTTCCCTATGCTATTTCACTGGTTTATATTCTCAATATCCATCCAAGGAAAGTGGAAATGTAGAGGTTTCACCCTGGCAAGACTATTTTCCAAAGTTCATGTGTCTTCTTCACACTTTTAATGTTTTTCTCCTGGATCTACCTACCCTCCCAGCTTTGGGTTATTACTAATCCACTAATCCACACAGGTTAGGTATAAAAACCTTTGCAAGAACAAGAAAATTAGTGAAGGTTCTTGCTGTTCAGACATAGTGTTGGTACAGGGTCACAGTTTCTAGTCATATATGAACAAATTCTTGCAGGCATTTCACAAATACATATCCTGGGGTTTCTCTCTAATATGTATAATTGGTTTGTTTTCAGGTTTTCCCAAGCCCCAAAGTTCTAGATCCTATATCTTGACACTTTCAGCCTTTCTCTTATAAGCTCTTCCATAGCATCCATTTGCCCTACCAGGCTTTCTAATGTCTGTTGGCTTTTTTCTTTACAAGGTCCCCAAATGACTCCATTTTTATTAACTGTTCAGTGCAGGCTAACTATGACATACAGGCCTACCAGATGCTAAGGATGCTCCAACCATATATTCTTGGCACTTCTGTTTACATCTCGCAGCCTTACTAACAGTTAAGTCCAGAGACTTTAAAATTGAATTCTGTTCATACATACAAATTACCTTCACCAGTCCTACTGAATCTTCCTATTGCAATCATCTGCCACCCTGTCTGAGGTTGTTTCTTCAGCCACAAGAGCTTGATTTGGCCCTGAGCATGAGACTCAGGTAACACCTTTGAGGGTGGCCTTTAACCAAGGATGAGCAGGTGGATAAACCTGATTTTGCTTGCCTCAGGTGAGATAATTTTGAGGTGCTGATGTGCACTCTACAGTACCTCCCAGAGGTCACCAGCAGGGTCAAGTTCCAGTTGTCTTTGGTGACTCTTAATTATCCCTTACTGGTTTTCTTTGCATCCCTGTCTCACTTTCTGTCTCACTTTCTCCTAAACAGACTACAGATAGCACAAACCATTACCTCAGGGTCTGCCTCCAGGGAACTCATCCTAAGATAAGGTATCTTCATATATTTACATATGCATTTGCCAAAGAACTTACATGTTTCAGTAACATTTAAAATACTACTTTATATTAATTAATATTTTAGTAAAAACAATCCTGGTCTCTGTATATACAACAAATAGTACACACACACACACACACCCCTGGGAAGGTGGCATATATTTCCCCAAATAGAAACTCTTAGACCAGGACAGTTCAAGGGTTTGTTGTTCCTGGTAGCTCCAGGTGCGATTTCTTGCAGAACATTCTGCGATTCTATGATCTAGGATGAGAGGGCTTGGCCATAGAAATACCTTGTTTTAACACATTTTCCTATCAATTCCATTATAGTGATGAGAAAGATTCTTTCCTTTTTGTTCAATAAAAGAAAGCAAATTAATTTATGTATTTTTCTTTGGTTCCTGATCATGCCAAGAGACACATCAACAAATCCTGCACACCACAAATCCTATCCTTTCTGCACACGTGGCAGTTAAATGTGCTCATTTGTGTAAGTTATCACCAAATACATAAGTAAAAGTGTTGTTTGTGACAGTACATCTGACTTTGGGGATACATATGAACTTCTAGGGTTTTAATGGATTTCAGCATTGACATTACAGCATAGAAATAAAGCATTTCTTGCAATCATTCCAGGCATTCCAGATGGTGAAGAGTGTTGCAAAATAATTCAATGGAAAGTAAAGAAAACTTACCCGAATCATCATGACTGAACATCTGATATCATGAATTGTATCATAGATCTTCTTTGAGATGTCCACAAATTGATTATCATCAAACACATTCAATGAGTTCTTGCTTAAAGCTTCCAAGGCAACATTCACTTGTGTTACAAACTCAGGAATTACTGTTAAAATAAAATAAAAAAAAGAGAAGATTATCCTCTGTGTATTTCTGGATTTCTATAGTAGTTTCCAGGAAATGTAGAACTGTATTTTTAAACAAATATTAGACTTTTAATTATTTTTTAAATGTATAGATATAAAAATTTTGGCAGAATTATTTTGGATCTCTGAGAAGTAAAAGGAATCAAACACAATGAAAGGCATTTTTATACAAATGTTTTAAAAGATTATCTTTCTCCTTTATGTCATTTTTGTTTTTGCCAAACCTGGAACCATATAATCATTTTTCATCCTATCAATATATAAACCCCAAGAAATTACAAAAAAGGGGTTGGCATGGAAAACAGTTGGAATTGTAAACATGAAAATATTTACAGAAAGAAAGTATTTGAGTTGCTAAACAGAAGAAAATTTGGGTAAAAGTACGAATTCTATCATATAAAAATAATAAAAATACTGTAAACTTTCTTTTGGTAAGAAGTTTTCCCTATAATCAAAAAGATTAATGAAAAGATTTTGGCTTTCTCGTGTGCAAACTATTTCTAAAATAATACAACACTGAATGAGTACAGGAATGAGTCTATCAGTAATGCCAATCTATGGATTATCTTTTTATTAAGGTTTCAAAATAGTCTCAGATAAAACTATTTCTTCAAGTTTACTTTTAAAGTTAATGACAGTAATGGTTATTAACTCTTCTCTAGGTTCCAGGTACTTTTCTAAGCATTAATGTGATTTAAATCTTAAAACAACCCCAGTATTAACCTAGGTTCAAGAGTTACTTGACCAACTAAGACTCAGAGAAATCAAGAATCTTTCTAAGAGTCATTCTGTTACTATGTAACAGATCAGAGATTTGAACACAGACTGCCAAAACGCAATGTCTACATGCAAATTATTCTACTATATTATATTGAGGGAGCCTCTGTCCCATGTGAAGATGCAGGATAGAAACAGATTAGTTGTTAGAGCAATGATTCTAAAACTGGAAGATAGAAGTACTTTAATTGGTATACAAATATTGATAAATATTATATTTTGCTACATCCGATCTTTATCTGCATGTGTGGCATACCATCCCTTGCAATCCTATTTGCCATGTTCTTGATATGGGGAAATGTTGGTGATATATATTGGCACTGATTTTATCTAGTCCCCTTTTACCTCCACCTACTAAAATGTATCATCTATACCCTACTTGCTAGGATTATCCACTGTGCTTTTCTCCTCTGTCTATTCTCTAGGCACACAGTCCAATAAAAAGTGGCACCTAGCCACATGCTGCTATTAAAAATTAAATTTATTAACACTAAATAAAAAACTTTGTTTCTTAGTCACACTCACCCCATTTCAAGTGCTCGATAGTAACATGTGGCTAGTGACTACCATTTTGAAGAGTGGAGATGTGAATATCATTACAGTAACTTCTAGAATAACAGAAACTTGTTTTGGGTAATCCTACTCTATAGTGAAATTTGCTCAGATCACTGTCTCACTTTCAGTAGATGGTATAAAAAAGCCTGGAGAAAGCAAACTCACAGCACTGATTAGAAGAAATAGTACCAAGCCACAATTTCTATTTATATGGATGTAATACTGAAGTATATCTCTCTCTAATTTTTACTGAATTGCAAAATTGTGTATCCAAGCTACAATTGCAAAATTCTGTCTCTGATAACACCTCAAATTTATTCTATCTAAATCTAAACATATTATTTTCTACCCAGAAAACCCAATTTTCCTCTACTATGTGACTGATTATCTTGGTGCCAGTCATCCATGGGAAAACCCAGGTGTCTTCTTTGATCTCCTGTTCTTCTTTACTCTCTAGATCCAAATGCCCATTAAGTGCAATCTTCTCTACCATCTAACTATGTCCATTGCCAATTTTTATCCCCACTGCTTTGAGTCATCATCAGCTCCTATTTGAGTCCATGCCACAGTCTTTCCTGTGCCTAAATTCTGCTCATCTTTCAGAATCATTTTTAATATAATCATATTAATGAAACCTCCTCTTAGAATTAAGTACAATATCTTCCACACAACAGACACTCAGTAAGTTGTGTCATGAACTAGTCATGTCAATATGATGTTTATAAATTTTCAGTGTTTGTATCTTAAAGTGCCTAGCCTGGTACATACTAGATAAAAAATTAAATTAATTGAGTGATTAAATGAATGAATATAATTTGTAAAAGTCGAACAAGGAGGTAGGTACAATGCAACATATTTAGCCTGCATCTCAGTGTTATTTAGGTTTTATTCACATTTGAAAAGTTCCCAAAATATTTTTATGCAGGCTTACAGGAACATTCAAATATATTTAATGAGTTAATCTTTACTTTTTCTAGTGTTGAAAGAGAAGGGAATTCTTAAGAAAATGTGTCCAGTAATTTTACATTTCTTTCAGGTTCTGAAGTGAACAGCAAACCACCCATCAAAACTATCACTGCAAAGAACAGGACAAAGTAGCTTCTAACTTCTTTGACATCCTCTATTAACTCTAAAGACATAGTCAAGTACAAAGAGATGTGGTTTCAAAAGCTTTATTCATAACTAAAAAAGTTTTTTCTCATATATCAAACAAGTGGGCAATAAAATAATAATTTAATTCTTTTTATTAACATCTGCAATCTGTTATTATTAATACTGCTGCCATCACCTTTCTATGTAGATTTTGGCAAGCAAGCAAACAAGCAAGAAAGAAAAAACAAAGTCATGTAAAGGTCTGATTTTCATTGCAATGTGAGATAATATGAGAAAGATATATAGTATTTTAAGAGAAATATAAATGGGCTTTTCATTATTGCAGCATAATTTCATTTTAATTCCTTTAAGGGCCTTTTACTAATAAACTAATATTAGCTCCAATTAAAATAAAATCTTCCAGGACCAAATGTTTAATTTCTGAAGTATAGATGGAAACTGCTACCTTCTCACTTTAACAGCATAAATGAACTATTCAAAGCAGACATGTAATACATTTCTCATTTCATTAGCTTGAACATCAGCTGTGGTATGCTTTACTAATACTATGGACATATGGTTGCTTGGATCAAACTAGGAGTGAATTTTTTTAATGTTTTCAAGAAAATATAAAATGAGTATAATTAAGTAGCCAGTTAATGGTAATTTAGAATGAACAACAAATTGACAAACCTGTCTTGATTCCATAATATACCTAGGTTTCAAGAAAATGAGGTTTACACATAATATACAATCATGCTGTATAATCATTCATCAAAAAAGGGTATATGTTAAACAAATCCATGCTAACCAACTGAAATGCCAGGTAGCATAGGCTGTCCTTAACTCTGGAGTGTAGATTTATTAAACAAATCTGGCCTTTGGGTCAACATATTGTGGACTTCAAAGTATCTTGTCTATTTTATACTGCCAAATTCTAAACCAGTTCTGAACTAAAGTTAATACTTTCTTTATCAACTTTATTCAGAATATACAGAATAATAACTAACATTTGTTGAGATCTTACTCTTTTTGGCACTATGTTAAGCATTTTATATGCTTCTCTCATATAATCCTCACAGAAGCCCCGTTAGGCAGGAACTATTCCTATTCTGATTTAACCGATGAGGAAACTGAGGTCAACCAGTTAATAAGTGAAGGGCTGGTAATTGAGACTACACAGTCTGCTCTCTGAACCCTAAAGCTGCTCTGCCTCCTTTTAATAAGTAAAGTCCTTGGGGCTTCTGACTTCTTGTGCTCCGGGAGAATTCATGTGAATTTTCTGACAGTGAGGTTAACAGACCTATAGAGCCAAATTCTCTTAGGCCTTGAGCCTCTCTTTGGTAGTAACTCAAGAATAGTTTATCCCTTCTCAATCCTTGCTAAATTTATTATGTGCATTTAAAAGTAGGTGAGTGTACATAATTATTGAATTAAATAGGTCAGAAAAGAATTCAGACTCATTATAAGTAATGATCTAAAATGATGTCACTGGATTATTTTCTATTATTAATAAAACCCAGATTAAAATATTTTTAATTATACTATTATATTTGAAAATTACTAATGAAAGGGATTTGCCTTTGAAAGTTCACATAATGCCAAGTCATCATTTATTTATGTTATGTTAAGTAACTGGAAAAAATTAATAATAGTAGAAAGTGCTATTAAGCATATGAATGACTTCTATAAATGTTACTTCATACCCTTCATTTTTTCATTTATTTAATATACACTGATTATTGTGGCTCATACTTATTTAGTATTTAGGGAGCCGATATTATGTATCAGGAATGTGTTTGGTACTGCACAGATTTTACATCATATAACTCAATAACTAGTGAAGATTTTACCACGTTTCAAATGATGTTTCCTAAAGTGCTGCCTCACTCAAATCCTTTATGACTGTGGTCCCCAACCCCTGGGCTGTGGACTGGTACAAGTCCGTGGCCTGTTAGCACCCAGCTACACAGCAGGAGGTGAGCGGCAGGCAACAAGTGAAGCTTCACCTGTATTGACAGCCTCTCCCCATCACTAGCATCACTGCCAGAGCTCCACCTCCTGCCAGATCACCAACGGCATTAGATTCTCATGGAAGCCTGAACCCTGCTGCAAACTGCACATGTGAGGGATGTAGGTCGTGCGCTCCTTTAAGAATCTAATGCCTGATGATCTGAGGTGGAGCTGAGGCCGTGATGCTGGCGCTGGGAAGCAGCTGCAAATACAGACTATCAGTAGCAGAGAGGATTGCCTGTACAATAAATGTAATGTGCTTGAATCATCCCGAAACCAGCCCCTCCCGAAGTCTGTGGAAGAATCATCTTCCATGAAACCAGTCCGTGGTGCCAAAAATGTCAAAGACAAGTGCTTTATGACACATCACATGGTTAATAACAGTGGCATTTCTGACCTCTCTGTTATACTCTACTTCTACCTTTCTAGCATCTGAAATATATTCAAAAAGTAAAAAAATATAATAACAGAGAGAAAGGACTTTGAGATACAGCTTCATGAAGTTGGTATTATGTTTTTTCCCTTTGTATGAAAAATTTGAATACACATGAAACTCTGACCATTATATTAGCCTGAGTATCAACCTTTGGGTCTCTCCAGTGACCTTGGAGCTTATCTTCTTTTACTGGTGCTTAAATTTTAAAAAAAATTTGCTATGTCTAAATAATATGTTAATATTTATAGATAATATTTCTGATTTAAGCATTTTAGTGGTTTATCCAATGACTTTAATATGATAAAGATTTATCTTTTTCACACTTTACTCACATCATTTTCAATTTGTTTACCTCATAATAATTAGTTAAGTAAATATGACTATTTAAATATTTAAAGTTAGACCTGGACCAATTAATGTTCTACGATGACCTTTGTTCTTTTATGTACTACTTTGTTTTAATGCTGTTAATAAATTATCTCTTTTAACAAATTGCTTAGTTTTCTTTGTATTTCTCAGTAAGAATTTTCAAATATTTAATTTATAAACATAATTTCCTACACTATGAAACTTCTCAAAATCCATCAATTTAAATTTTTACCAGGTGTGATAACCAGTCCTCATCATGACCTCAGCTTCCTGGTATTTAAGTCTCCAAGTTCTTTCCCACATTGTACCAGATCTGTGTACCCAACAAAATATAGCAGAAGTGATAATGTGTTACTTCCCAGGCTAGGTTAAAAAAGACTTTACAGATTCATTCATTCATTCTCTCTCTCTGTTCTCTCTCATATTGCTTGAGCTAGGAACTTGTAAAGAGCCCTGTGGAGAGACTCGCATGGCCAATAGCTAGCTAGAATATGAGGCCTGGAGCCAACAGCCATGCGAGTGAGCATGAAGTGGATCCTCTGGCTCCACTGAGGCCCTCAGATGACTGCAACCTTGGGTAACATCTTGACGGTAAGGTCATGAGAGACCCTGAGCCAAAACCACCCAGCTAAGTCTTTCCTGGATTACCAAAAAATCCCAGAAAACCTGAAGATAATAAATGTTTGCTGTTTTAAGCTACTAAGATTCAGGGGACTTTGCTTCACAATGGGTAATTACTATGCTAAGAAACCAGTAAATTTAAGAGAATAGTTATAAGTCCATGCAACTGTTTTGGTTCATGCAAAAAGAATCATACCATAAATACTCTTTTCATCAAGTTTTACTCAACATTAAACTTATGTGATTTGTCCCACATTGTTGTGTGTGGAATTAAATTATTGATTCTCATTGCTGTATCATATTCCATTGTACTACAATTAATTTGTCCATTCCATGACTGATGGGCATTTGGATAATTTCCAGTTTGGGAATATCATATATGGTACTGCTGTGAACATTCTAGTATATATCATTTGGTGAATGTATGGATATATTTGTTATTTATTTATTTTTATAATTTTATTTTTTATTGATATGAAACAGATATACATATTTTCAGGGTATATGTGATAATTTAATACATTCATATAATTTGGAAAGATCAAATCAGATTCCATTTAAACGTCAATTCCTCTGTGAAACTTTACCTGGCCACCACCCCCAGCCATGCTTCCAGCTATATTAGGTAATCCTGTCTCTTGGACAGGCTAACATTTCAGACATATATTTGTTAAGGCTCCTATGTCTCTAACAATACTGTATGTGTTTTCTTGTACTAAAGCAGTTCCAAAACCTTGACAGAGAGCTCTCAAAAGCATAAATTCTGTCAGGTCATCTTTGTTTTCTCAGGAAAGATGTAAGTACCAGAGTAAGAATTCAAACTCAGGCACTTAGACTCAGAGCCTGTGCCCATAACTACTATGTTCTACTGCTTGGGTACAACAATAACCACCCTGAGACATACCCACAACATAATGTGGGACACTGAGAATAAAGAGAAGAGCTATATCTTCAAGAGAGAAAAGAGTATCTATAAAATATTAAAATCAGATTGGCATTCGATTTTTTCATGAGCAATGCTGGATACTGAATGACAAAAGATGAAATAATGCCTTCAAATCCTAAGGAAAAATTATTTTAGACTTGGAATTCAACACCCAGCCAATCCATCACTTAAGTGAATGGTGGATTCTTCCAGACATTTAACTGCGCACATTATTTACATTCCATAAATTCTCTATTAGGAAGATATCTGGCAGATACACTCTTAAAACAAGAGGTAAATCTAAAAGATTAAAACATGGGGCAAAGGAAATAGTGGAGTTGGAAAAGCAGTGTAAGAAATACCCAGAGGATATTAATGTGTACTGTATCATTGAGACAATAAGTAAACATGTAGATATTTTTGAGAGCCAAGATTCTCACTATGGAATAAGGGAGATACTACTATGGAAGTGGTAAGACAAAGAACTCCTCTATGGATGGAACTGAATTAAGAACGTCAACTTGAACTCATGATTTTACATATAGATATATATTATCTCTGTGTAAGAAGGAAGACAAAATAAGAAAGCACATCTTATTCTACTTATTTTCACATACCTTTTTAAAAAAGACTCACATTAAGAATAAACAAAGGAATAAGAAATCCTGCTATCTACAAGGGATGGTAAGAGTAAGGTATAAGGTATATGAGAAGAGAGATTCATCTCTGAGAATAGTTTTTGTTTATTTTTGACTTTTGTAAACATGTCAAGAGTCTATAACTGAACAAATAAATATGTTTTGAATTTTCAAGGTGTGCCTATCGAGTTGCTCACACTTTCTAAAGCTATGTTATACAATGAAGTAGCCACTAACTATATGCTATTTAACTTTACATTAAATTAATATGAATTTAATACAATTAAAAATTCATTTCCTTAGTCACTGTAACCCACCATATGTAGCTACCATATTGGAGAGCATATCAATAGAAAAAGCTGAGTTCTAACTTCACAAAAAGCTCTATTCAACAGCATGATTCCAAATATTTGCAATTCAAGTATTTATGAAGAAAATGCCCTCTCTGAGGAACTGGTTTAGATACTGGAAGAGTGATATGGGTATCATCCTTGTAATTTTTCTGTGTTTATCTCACTGATACAAGTTATAAACCCTTGGAAACCCTCTTTGGCACCTAGAATGTCCTTGGCTATTGCAAAATCGTATATTAGATTCTACCTACTTATACTATTCTGCACTTTGTTGGTCAACTTATATCCTCCTTGGTATAAGTATAGATTATGACCTAAATAAGAAAATATATTTTTCTTTGTGCTTTGAGAAATTATAGATGATATCTTTGCCTAGTAATTGTGTTGATCACTTGAAGTTTATAGGATTCTACATATGATGAAATTGTACTAATTGTAATATATTTTAAGAATGTCTGGAATTTCAGTTCTAACTTGTTATTTTTATTCTAGCAATACTTTTAATTATTGTTAATGAGTTGTAATATTACAGTGAAAGATTATGGACTCAATCTCATTGATAGTAGTGATTCTATTTTCCCTACATTAGCCAGATTTCCCATGGTGCTTAAAAGCTATATGCAGGAGTACAAGGTTAATATTTTTAAAGAACAAATTCATTTCTCTTGTATCTGACATTCATTTATCTTGAATCTGCCTGCTATTATAACCAATATCTTAACACTTCAGGGAGCCCAAATTAATATGGCTTAAATATATCAGTATGCTTAATTCATGCAGTAGATATTTTTTCTAGAAAGTTAAAAAGTTAGAAATTATTTCTGAACTTCTGAGAAAGCCTGGTGTGCTGAATTACTCATTTTATTAATATTCGTTGACTAATGAAGAAAACTCATATTTCAAATGCAGTAGGGAAGCTCATTATTTAAGATAGCTGAAGTAACTTTTTTATAGGTATTTACCCCTAATTTCTTTTTCTTTGTAAAGCAGAATTTCTATATTTTGATTTACAAACACTATTTAGACAAGTCTACTTGAGACAATGAAGATTGACAAACATGCTAAAATTTTTTAAAATAGTTACAGAAATTCAGAAATTTTCTCAATCTATGTAAAGTAGGATTGTGAAAGGTGAGAAAAAAAAGAAAAGGAGCTAAAATTCTCTTCTGTAAAATGAAAAAGTTGGTCCATTTCTTCTGTTCTAGTATATACACTCTCTTAAGTCTATTCACAATCATGCATGCATTGTGTTTACTTTGTGTAGTTATTTTTGATTACAAGCAGAATGACATTTAACAAAAACATAAGTGGATGGATGGGAGGATGGCTGGATGGCTGAATAGATGGATAAGAGGACAGGAAGGATACTTAGAAGAAAAGATGAGTGGATAGATGCATAGATATAATGATGGGTGAATGAATAGGAGAGTTCTATTTTTATAAACCTCCTACTCTTAAAAAAAGAGTTCAACACAGCTTTAAAAACTGAAGCAAGTGTATAATAGGCCTTGAAACTTTTAAAACAAGGTCAATAGAACAGGAACCACATAATTGAAGTTGGGAAGCAGAAGTATAATTACATTAAAAACCCTAGAGTTAAGGTACAGCAATTAAGTATAAAATGGATATTTTGCAGTATGGTAAAAAAGGAAGCAATAGGTTACATGGTTCATATTATCTACTAAAAGGAATCTGAACACTTAGACATTTTCATCAGCATAAACTTGTAAAGACTTTTCCTCCTCAACACTGTATGTTAAAAGGAATGAATGTATCAGTTACCTATTTATATTATTATTAAATAACAAAAGAACAATAGTCTTTTCAAATAGCATTAAAGAAGATGTAAAAGTATTCTTTGTAATTCTATTTTTATATAATTAATATCAGATATTCAGAAAGTTAAAGTATCAATAGTAAAGTTTTCATTTGTACCTATCTTATATGATAAGATATAGAAATAAGACTTAAAGGATTTCAATTCTAGAGAAAAATTTAATAGATTAATGAATGATCTTCATATGGCTTTTCATAGGAGTGAATCACAAATTATTTGAAATTGATGCCAATAGTGAGTTACTTCTTGAAGGATGGATATTCAGGGTTATCAGGCAAAAGAACTTCCACTTGTTTTAGATACTAAGTGTTGATGGGATAAATTAATATCTTGTGAAAATGAAAATTCCTTATATTTTTTTCTGCAGGAAGCTTCCGATCTGAATTACAAAATATGGTAACCTATCTGAAGGTGACCACCACAATATCTGATAGTTCTGAGATAAGAGAAGACAAACATTGGAGTACCAGTAATTTTGCTAGTGCTTTACAAATGTGAAAGCAGTAATGTGTGGTAGCAATATTTCAAGGCTTGCCATCAACCTTCCTGGTTGGGGGTCACGTGCTCCATTGCATTTTATCATTGCATTTTATATGCACTGCATTTCCTCTGGACTTTTACAATGCTGTAGTCCTGAGCAAATAGTAAATTCTTTCCTTAGTAAATTTTATTATAACACAGTGGTTTTCAAACTTTAGCATGCATCGGAATCACCAGGAGGGCCCATTAAAACACAGATGGCTGGGTCCCACCTACAGAGTTCCTGGCTCAATAGTTCTGAAGTGTAGCAGAAGAATTTGAATTTTAACAAGTTTTCAAGTGATGTGAATGCTACCGGTCCAGGGATGACACTTTGAGAATCACTTGCAGCAGATATAATTGGCTGGCTCCAATTATACCAACATTGTTGCTAAAAGAACCATGAATTTGTTCAGACATCCAAACTGAAGGAAGATGATGCAGTTCTCAGTTAGGCTGGGTTAGTATTCTCTGGTTCTTTTACCACATTGTATTAAAGAGAGAACTTTATTATTATAGTTTATTATTACTTGTCACCCTATTTGATGTTTCACAAAGGCAAGGTACTTAGAAAATACATGTGCATAAATTATTTATATATACATATATGTACTTCATATATATCTATACCCACACACATACACATGGTATCATCCAGTTACTCCCACCAAATTTACTCTTTTCTCTCTTCATGTATGTACCACTCTCCATATTCAATGAATCAATCACCAAGGCCTGCTGAGGTGGCCTCCCAAATATATTTCTGGCACATAGTAATTACTCAGAAATTGTGAATTGAATGAATATGTCTTTCTAGCTCAAGTTTCAATAATTTGATAATCCTACTTCAATGTATTCTTAGACTGAGAAATATTACATAATTTACCCAATTTTACAACTAGAACTCATGAATTTTTTTTTAATAACACACCTACTAACTTCACCATTAATTAAAGTCAAAGGAATTATCATTGAAATCAGTTGCAGTGCATTTGGTTTAGGTCTCCTCAGTGGAAAATTCACTCCTGAAACCTGTACTGTTCCTATTCACTAAAGTTCTACCACTGCAATTTTTGGCTTTGCCTCTGTAGTGCACACACAGTACATTTAATATATTGCTGATGGACAAAGTCTGAAGTTAAGAGGATTAATTAGGATAAAACTTGAAATACCCAAAGCTAACACCAATTCTCTGGGTCAGCAAAAATGCTCTGAAAACCTTTCATTTGAGGCATGAAAAGCCTCTCATATATCATTTTATTATTTCTACCCCTGGAATTCTTCAAATCATCATGAGGCTGACCAAAAAGTAAAGGCAGAAAGTAAATATAAGCAATTTTGTTGCTTTTAATTCTAACAATCTTAGATCTATGTGTTCCTTTCTCCTCAGAGGACCTCATCACCCCTAGGTGTCTATTGTCCTCAAGATGCTTAGAGACGGTCAGAGATACTCAATTATAAGATCAGATCACATAGTTCAGACTATCTCCTCCTGTCCTCCTATGCATTGCTTTTTTTTTCCTACTAGAGGAAAAATTCATCATAAAAGATATTTACTTACTGATATTTATAATTATCTTTATTTTGAAGATGACAAAACTAAGGTTCAGTCAGATTAAGTATTAATGGCTATCATCAATGCAATCATAGCTAGTAAAAGATGGACCACAAAATACTTCTAAAGATGAAGCTTTGTCCTATAAAACTTAATTTTGAAAGGTTAACAATCTCTTTGGAGATGAAGCAAGTACATAACTACCTACTGATGGCCATAAATGTAGGTTTTAATCATGTATTATAATGTAATCTCAATAAATCATTTGTTCTATATTTGCCTGTGTTTCCTATTACCTGTAGAATATAAGGCAGAACGAGGCAACTGCCATAGAGAACTATATAAAGCTTCAGTGACATAAAAGTTAGAAAAAATGTAATATCTATCAATGTAGTGAAATAGAAAAAAGGCTGAAAGTTAGAGATTATACTGAATTGTGATTTAAAAATCTAAGGCCAAGAATCTGTTCTTAATTTGGTAGATAATTAATAGCCTTTAGAAATTTCCAGTAGGATTTTAACATGACTAGTGATGACAAAGTAAATTATACTGTACTTGATCTGGGACAAAACTTCCCATATAATATAACTCATTACTTTTTCTGGGAAATAATCAGCATTCCTGATAAAATAACCAGAGAAATTTTCTGATAGATTTTCATGAGATTGTGACCTCTTCTAGGAAATTAGACTTAACTAACCATCATGCAAAGAGCCTGATGATCATTAACCAGAATTTTTGGTATAGTCATACATAATCTAATAATAATTATTATCTAATCATTCTTTTTTTTCTATGAACAATCTCTAACAAGAGGATATATTTGAATTTATTTTTCTAAGGGCTATTTCTTGACAACATGTTTGAAGTACAATTTTATCATTTATACATAATTAATTTGAGAAGATGTTTTAACAGTGGTTTCCAGCTGTGTTCTCGAGAGTATCTCAGGAAACACTGTGGGTAGAAAGAGGAGAGGCACAGTAAAGACAGACCTGACTGGAACTAGTGTGAGTTCCCACACTCAAGCCCTGCTTCAAAGAAAGCAGCTCTGTTTTCATCTGTTTTATATATTTGGTTTCCATTTCACTGGAGTAAAAGTCTGTAAGACTAAAAAGATAGTTTGGAAATTACTGCTTTACGTAATTAATATAGAAGTGGCATATAAAATAAATTGCACAGCTGAAGCAGGAAGACAAGTTAGGAGATTGTTAGAACAGGCTATAAGACAAGAGTTTATGAAGATCTGAATGAGGATGTTGGCAGTAGAAATGAAACGTTTGGGACATTTAGTACTGAGATAGAAACTAGAAGATTCTATTACAGATTAGATGCAGGAGGTAACTATTGTATTGATTGATTATGATGTCTAGGAAAAAGGGTAGACTATTATTAGTATTAAAAAAACCAAAAGGAAAGGAGGGCTCAGAGAGAAAATATGAGTCCACTCATGATGAGTTTGAAGGAAACTTCAAGTCCAGATATCCATCAGTAATGAGAGAGAGAGAAAGAAAAAGAGGACAGAGAGATTGATTTAATAAGCATTTTCATAGAATGACATTTGGAGCCATGGCAATAGGCTAAATCACAGAACTCTGAAGAAAATATTCATTTTTGAGAAAATATGTAGAAGTAGAGTTAGCCAAAGTGACAAAGATTAAGCAGAGAGGGAATTAGAAGGAGAATCAGGAGAACAAGCAGTTAAAACATTTACATTAAGATATACATGCTTAGTGTTGTACATGCTAGAGTTCCAAAGAGGAACCTGGTAGTCAGAAGTAAAAATATCTTTGTTAATAGCATTTCCCAGACTTTAAGACAAGAGTGACTTCATCCTTTCGGTGACTATCTGTCATACAGGAATATCTGTACTGCATGTGAAAGTACTGTGGAAGTCAAAATGATTGTTTAAATGTAGGATGGAAGTTTATATTGGCATTACTGTAATTATTATTACATTGTAATACAGGCTTATCAACCTAAGACTTCTCTTTTCAGTATTCATTAATGAAACTGCATTTATCTAATATATTGTAAGAGTGATATCCTACTCAAGCATCCTAAGAATAGGTTAAGAAATGCATAGTCATTGGCTTAGTAACCTCTTTATAGACAACGACAGCAGAGCCAACTCTCCGGCAAGGAAAGCTTAGTAACAAAGATCCTATCTGCATTCAAAATGGAGTTTCCTGCATTTCACTAGTAAGAGGATGGGGAAAATGGCATCAGAATTGAAAGGTTGTGACTGTAAGACACAGTAGGTGATCGCATGTGTGGGAGGTTGGGACAGAGGGAATGCCTTCAGAGACGATTTGCAACAAGGCAGTGTCAGCATATAATGCCAAGACAAGATAGAAGCAAGGATACTGTACCAGCCAGAAGGAATCAAAAACAGGCTCAGCTGACCCAAAGGCTACAAGGCCACAAATGTCAAGCTCTTTAGTCAGTGACTGCTGCTGTCAACTACAAAATAGGCTCTCTCCTGGCAAGGACAGCAGGTCACATATCTCAGTTATTGCTTAGGAAATAACCTGTCAGCACATCATCTCTGAACACAAAGGACAAAATAATTGTCCCAAGTTCTGTCAGGCAAAAGTCCCAGTCATCTGAGGAAGTGATAATATGGAACATGGTGCATTCTTATTAATATTATCTTTTATGTCTCTTACTTTAGCAGGAAACATTTTGAAGATAGAAATAACATTTTGTAGTATTGGGTTGTTTCTTTAAAGCCTTTCTTAATGCAGGGGATTTTGTAGTTAATAATTAGTTAGTAAACTTTTGTAGTTAATAATTAAGTAAGGTATATCTATGTTGAATGATTAAACATAATCAAAATCACCAGTGATTTTACTTTTCATTTTCTGTTTTATACTTCAACCAAAATAGAATAAATATATACAATTCTGGACAGAGGTAAGTTTGAAATCCACTAAGAGTTTATTTGTTTTATGTGGTAGAGAAATTAGCCCATTATGAAAACAGATTTTTAGAGATTTATAGGAATAGGCAAGTAGATGAAATTGTCCTTTCAGGGTCTTTCATGATTTTTACGGGATAAAGATAAAAGTATATGATTTCTATTGTACTTTCCAAGCTGTTACTAAAATTGATTATAACCATAAAGGAATTTCATTTTCTGATTCATCACCATGTTAAAATGACTATGAAGTCTTCTAAACAAAAGCACAAAATTCTGTCTCCTGTACCTAGTACTAGATTCACACAGTTAGATCTCTTTAAAGTTGGTCATCACATTTTCTATTTATCCCTATTTATCCCTATTTATCCTGTGTTTTCAAAATAGCTAAGGCTGAAATTATATATGTATATATATATATATATCTGTGTATAATATATGTGTATACTATAAATGTATATAAAATATATATGTGTGTGTGTGTGTATATATATACTGCCCATGACCACTGATTGATTTTGAAAACTAAGGAGAATTACATATGCTTATAAGCAAAGGGAGAAATATCTGTATAGAATTCAAGAAGATCCTACCTCACTAAATGTTGTGACATTTTAGAAAATGTTGGTTAAGTGTCATGGGTCTCCTCTAGCTTTAAAAAAGTCACAAGCCAAGAAGGTTTTGAAAACTTCATTAGCAAACAAAAACAACAAATATAAAAGTAGAACTATTCAGGGAGCAATATCAAAAAAAGTAGATGCATTAAATTGAAAGCAAAAATCAGGCATTTTCTTGCTCCACTGAAAATCCATGCCAACAATACTATCTTTTCTTTTTCTTGTCTACTTTATTTTGGAAATTGACACTCTTCATTGTGTTTGTTCTGAACAAGACTCAGAAAATGTTACATAATTTCACTGAACTGACAGCATTAATGAAATATAATGTATGAGCAGATAGAGACTTTGAATTTGTGTGTGAACTTACACTAGAAAGAATGGCAGTAGATACGGAAGATGGAGGGAACCCACTTCTGTGTAAAAATTAGGGGGGGAATAGATTCATTCCCTTTAGAATTATCCTTAAAACAGAAAACACAACAATAACTTAAGATAATTTCTGGGAAAATGATAAAAGTATAAACTTGGAAAGAAGCAAACTGAAAAGCAATTTCAGAATACATTTAATCATATATTTTTGAAAAGGAATTTTACATATTAAAAGGTAACACATCTGTACTATGATTACTCTGTCTTTTGTCCCCTCTGCTTAGAGAACCATTCCATTTTTCTGAAATATCTCCACCTTATGTCCCTACCCTATGTTTATAGATTCTCAATTATGCTCAGCCTCCAAATTAGGATACTTTCAGCTGTAAGAAAACATTACTCAGATAAAGGTGGCTTTCAAAAGAGATATTTCTTATTGTCCTTCACAATCACTCCAAAGTTGGGCAATTACTATGGATGCAGCAGCTCAACCATATCCACAAGGATCCAGGCTCTTCTGTGATCGCTCTGAAGCCCTCAGAGCTTTTGTCCTCAGGCTTATTATTGCCATGTGGCTGCAAGATGCTACTGGAGCTGAGCTGCTTGTCCACACATAACTAAAGACAGGAAGGGAGGAAAGAGGGAGTAGAGTTCCTAATATCATCCTCTCTTTATCTGGGAGGAAAAACTTCCCAAGAGCCTGTCTGTATGGCTTATTATGCAGAAATAGGTGTCATGACCATTACTAGCATTAAAGAAAAAAGGGCTACCAAATATTTGGCATTTTGTATTTAACTTAAATTTGGCATAGGGTTGGATTAGGGGCCCAAAATGATATGCCCTCTTGAACCCCAAATGAAGATCATTTATTTAAAGTACTTTAAAAGATTATTTATTAATAAATAAGACAGATAATAAAAGTAGCAATTTAAGAGCAAGATAATATTTGGATAACAGATTATCAGCCAATGATGAGGCATATATGGCAGACTTCTGACATGGCAATTGCAAGTAGGAATGTAGACTTTATTAAATGACATTGATTTTTATACGTTCATTATTTTAAGATGCTATTCAACATGAGCAAGAAAAATTAAGGCTCTATAATCTCATGAGCTAAGATTAATGAACTATATCAAGAAAAACAATAAAAGTTCTTTTTTGGCACCAAGGATTTGCCTGCATGACGTAAAAAAAGAAATGGAGATTTTAGGCTATTATAGAGCACTATGAAGGTAATGACTAAAAGACTAGTTAAGGAATGAATACTATTATATTTAACTCTAACTTAAGTGTTTGACTAACCACTATAATTCCTTGAAGAAAGGAATTTAAGCAGTGACAAATTTTACCTTATGGCTGCACCTTAATTGTTCTTAAGAATCCTTTCATCACACAGACATTTACTAAAACCTTTTCGAAATTCAAAAGAATCTTATGAGAAAGGTGAGTGATATAACTGAAACAGCATTACTTGGAGCTGCTATTATTTGGTTTGTTTACTAATTATTTCATCAAGTGAATAATGATTTTCCTAACGTATCATTATTTCAATCTCAACTTTTAGGATGGAAGCTCTATCATGACAGCTCACACAAGGACAGAAAGCTCAGAAATCAGAACCAAAACTCACTTCATGAAGTCATTGTTCTAAAAAATAATCTGTTTCACCTAAAAAAAATCCCCAAGAATCTACATCTTTTTCTCTTGCAATCTCTCACCATTCCTGCTGAAGTTTTTAGAAAATGGGAAGATAAAGGATGAGTTTCCAAACAACCACTCAATGTAAGAAGAGTTCCAGATTAATGTGGTGGAGGCTCTGTGTTTCTCATCCTGTCACGCATGGGCCACTGACTATCTGGACACCTGTGTGCAGCTTGCAAGGATGGAACCATAGGGTGCTTGTATAGAATCTGAAAGCAGATGAGTGTAACAGGAGTATTTACTTTGGTTTTCAGAATTTAGGCAGAGAGAAACAGGGTCTGCCATAACTTAGTGGATTTTCATTGTAATCAGCCTCCATAATTTTTAATAAACTATATATTTAATTAACCCAGTTAGTAGACACCTTTTTCCTGTCTAGTTCATTGTCTGTGTAAATGCAACAACAGCAGAAATCATGACAGTTAGCAACAGCATTGGGAGAGGCCCGTCTCCAATATGTATCAGAAGAGACTTCTGGTATCTATCTCTGCAAAATAGAGGTAGCTGACAAAATAGCAAGGTTATAGGACACCTACAGGTAAGTCTTTAAAGAAATTTTCACTTTTAAAACAGACCATACCTTATATCAGTTTGTTGAGGAGGCACAGGGGATTCAGAAGAAATAAAGTTAGCCATAGTTTCAAATCAACATTGTAGGAAAGCTGAAATTATTAGGAGAAAATAATAAAATAATCATAAAGAAGTCCACCCATTACTTAGCAATATAGACTATACACTGTAATGTGTAACTATATGTGCATTATGTACGTAAATCTATACATAAAAAACTACATAACTGAAGATA
Organism: Cheirogaleus medius; assembly: GCA_008086735.1. Taxonomy (NCBI): domain Eukaryota; kingdom Metazoa; phylum Chordata; class Mammalia; order Primates; family Cheirogaleidae; genus Cheirogaleus; species Cheirogaleus medius. Next base: position 39,541,491 of record VBSM01003143.1, read on the forward strand.
GAATAAGGCACTTACAGTGGCTACTTCTTAAATTTTACCTATCCAGTATCCATTTTTTCCAGTCCTGAATTTTCTGTCAGAAAATCACCTTTCTTCATCTATGGATATTTTATTGAAAGATAGTACATGCCTTTCACTATCAAAGCCAAAGGGGCCATTGTTAGGTAGATAGTGAGGGATTCTGGGTCTCCTAGGGACGAAAGTGAGTGCTGCCATGATTCACCACACTCCTGAAAATGGGCTTTCGAGAGGCTCATGGGAAATCTGCATGCACAGTAAGACTCAGGTCATGCAGCTCCTAGCTGTCCAATCAAAGTGATTCCATGGTGATGTCTGAGGCACTGGGGAAGTCCTAATCCAGGCACTCTAACACAAGACACAGACCCTAACCAGGCCCTTTTTAGCACCCATCATTTTGTTCTTTTCCTGCTGCGACAATGGTTCTGGTCGCCGTCTGTGGTGTATGTACCACGCTCTGTAAACCTATATGCTGCTCTTGCTCTATAATCCTATCTTTCTCTCCTCAATAAACCTCATTTTTGTGCTTGCCTTACTTTGGTGTGCCTGGTCATTCTTTGGCCATGAGCGCACTAAGAACTGATATTTCATACTAAAACCTGACACCATGTCTTCTCCTTTTCCACAGTAGTTATAGACAATTTTCAAGTGATCTAGTCACCCAAAGAGATTGCTTTTCCTGGGACTTTGAATTTTGATCTAGTGGAACAAGAAGGTAAAAAAGAATACAGGATCTTCTATTTTTCTCTAATGCTATGGATTTTATGTTAAGAGAAATTTTCTGACACATCAAACCTAAAAATTCTGGATAAGTATAGTTTTTAAAAATATTGCACCATGGGGAGGGGTTAGAAGGATAATTTAAAAAATCCCCAGAGGTCAGAAATTACAAAAAAATACAAATCCAGAAGGATAAATAAGTTGCTACAGTGATGTTTGCCCTAGAAAACTCTGCCTACAATTGTGGTTTAAAGTTTAATTGTGAAGGACCATAAAAGAGAGAGGATGGACAGTCTGTACCCTGAGTGTGATCGGAGAGTAGATCAGAACTGCTTGGCCCACATTGCATAAAGCTTGGACTTTCAAAGGATCACACTCATTGAATGAAAAAAGGCTATACTATCCACTCAGAAGGATATAGTTCGGATACGTAAACTGGAAGATAGATTTGAAAAAAATTACACTTAATAAATTACAAAGAATCACAAAGATGGAAAATAAAAAGAGAAATTAATAAACAAGAGTAAGAAAACAGGTTCAATATATGCTCACTTAGACATCCTGCGTCATTTCCAGAATCAAGAAAGCTGAACAACTAAGAATAGAAAAATAAAAATAATAATTCACCTGAAATAGCATAATTAAATGAGGAAAATTAAAAAAATCACCATTAGAATATCAGAGCAATAATTACTACTGAGGAATGCTAAAATTAGTAAGCAAAACATTAAAAGAAATAGGATATTTGCATGACATAAAAATGCCCCCCACAAGAAAAATTTATTAAATATCCTGGTGATTTTATTGCAAATCCTTTTTATTTCTGCCTCCAGGACATGAAGCTTTATTCCCCTCCCCTTGAGTGTGGACTGGACTTGGTAATTCACTTCTAAATAATAGAGCATGGACAGGAAGAGTAATAATCTTATAATGGGGAAACATGGCAAATACCACTTTAACCAAGTGATTGAGAGTAACATCACTAGTTATAAGTCATGTTGATATCACAGACCTCTGATACTACGTGATGAGAAAGGTACTTCATCTGTGTGGAATTCTTCTCAAAAATCCATAATTGCAGTCAAATTGTAAAAACTGTACACAAACCCAAACTGGGGGTCATTCTGCAAAATACTTGTCCACTGCTCTTTAAAAGAATCAAGGTATGGCATATGTTAGAAAAAAAAAGAAAGATCTAAAGTCAATAATCTAAGCTTCTACCTTAGGTAACTAGAAAAAGAAGAACAAATTAAATTCAAAGTAAACAGAAGAAAAAAAAGGTAAAATTAGAGCAAAAATCAATGAGTTTGGAAACAAAAAATCAATAAAGATAATGAACAAAGCAAAAAACTGGTTCTTTGAAAAGATCAATAACATTGATCAACCTGTACCCAGGTTAACTAAGAAAAAAGAAAAAAGACACAAATTACTAACATCAATAATGTAACAGGAGCCATCACAACTGATCTCATGAATATAGAAAGAAATATTATGTATATAACACATAAAGAATACATAAAGAAATATCATGTACAACCTTGTGCTCACAAATTTGATAGCTTAAATTAAATGGGTAATTCCTTGAAAGACATAATCTGTCAAAGCTCACATACACAGAAATACATCATCTGAATAGGCTTTTATGTATTAAAGAAATTGGATCAATAATTAACAACCTTCCAAAGCAGAAATAACCAGGCCCAGATGGGTTCACTGGTTAATTCTACCAAACACCATAGGAGGAAATTATACCAATTCTCTACAAGGTCTTCCAGAGATAGAAGCAGAGGGAATATTTCATAACTCATTCTATTAGGCCAGCCTTACTGAAACCAGACAAAGTTATTGAACAAAAGGAAAAATACAGACCAATATCTCTCATAAACATAGATGAAAAAATCCTTAATAAAATGTTAGCAAAACCAATCCAACAAGGTATATAAAGAATTATACACCACGATTAAGTAAATTTATCCCAGGTATGCAGAGCTGGTTCAACATTCAAAAATCAATTAATGCATCCTATCACATTAACAGGCTAAAGAAAAAAAAATCACAGGGTCATATCAACAGATACAGAAAAAACATTTGCCAAAATCCTATACCCTGTCATGATACAAACTCTCATCAAGCTGGGAATAGAGAGGAACTTTCTCAACTTGATAAAGAACATCTACAAAAAGCCTACAATTTAACATCATATTTAGTGGTGAGAAACTAGATCTTAGTTCCCACTAAGATCAGGAACAAGCCAAAGATGTCTGCTCTCACCACTTCTATTCAACATAGACATCATAGAAAAACTAGTACTGGAAGTACTAGTTAATGTACTAGCAAGAAAAAAAAATAAAAAGTATTCATATTGGTAAGGAAGAAATATAAACCTCTTTGTTTGCAGATGAAATGACTGTCTATGTAGAAAATACCAAATAATCAATAAAAAAAACCTCCTGGAACTAAGAAGTGATTTTATAGCAAGGTTGTAGACTACCAGGTTAATATACAAAAGTCTTTTGGTTTCTTCTATGCCAGCAATGAACAACTGGAATTTGAAATTAAAAACACAATTCTATTTACATTAACACCCCCCAAAAAAACCACTTAGGTATAAAACTAACAAAATATTTACAAGATCAATATAAGGAAAATTGCAAAACTCTAATGAAATAAATCAAAGACCCAAGTAAATGGAGAGATAGTTCATGTGCATATATAGGAAAACTCAATACAGTCTACATGTCAGTTCTTCCCAACTTGATCTACAGATGTAATACAGGCCCTATTCAAATCCCTGATAGTTATTTTGGATACTGACAAATTATTGTAAACGTAATATGGAAAAGCAAAAGACCCAGAATAGCCAACACAACATTGAAGAAAAACAAAGTCAGAGGACTAGTATTAGTCCTGACTTTAAGACCTATTTTAAAGCTACAGTAATCTAGACAGTGTGGTATTTGTAATAATAGATATCAAGAACGAGGAAACTTGGGTGGGAGGAGGCGGCCAAAAAAAAAAAGAACAAAGAAACTGAATTGACATAACAAATAAATGCAAAGTAAGATCCTGTATTGGATTCTGGAACAGAAAACAGACAGTAGTAGAAAAACTGTTGAAATATGAATAAACTCTACAGTTGCATGAATAGTATTGCACCGATGTTAATTAATTAGTTTTGACAAATGTACCATGGTAATGTAAGATGTTAACTTTAAGAGAAGCTGGTGGAAGGGTACATGAGAATTGCACTATCTGTTGTACTATCATTGAATCTGTCCTGTAAACTCAAAATGATTTTAAAATAAAAAGTTTTTTAAAAACATTCCAGAACAAATATCTCTCATGTACATAGACATAAAAGTCCTCATAAAATTTTAGTAAACCAAAATCTATCATTATATAAGAAACATAATATGCCATGCCCAAATTAGATCCATTTCAGGAATATGAGATTGTTTCAACATTAAATAATTTATTAACTTTCTAATTCATCTCATTAACAGATTAAAGGAGAAATTACATGTAAGCTTCTCAATAGATAACAGAGATCAAATAGCAATTTGTGATACAATCTCTTACCCAAACTAGGAATAGAATGGAACATCTTTAGTCTGAGGTAGCACATTCACAACAATCTATAACGAATACAATATTCAAATGTGAAATGTTGTTAATACAAAACTTATTTTAAAATAAAATAAAAACAACAAGGATACATGCTAGCACCACTTCTTCTTAGCATTGCCTTGGTTATTGTAGTCAGCACATTAATGCAAGAAAAATAAAATTAAAAGCAGAAGGATTATAAAAGAAACAAAGTACAGAAAATCAGAAAGGTCAAAGATTAAGAATAAATGGTACGTTTTGAAAAAAAAAAAGAAAAAAAGAAATGACAGGCACAGAAATTTTCCTTACCACTTATCAAGACATTGCAAATTTAGAAGAATTAAGATACATAATAAAAGAATAGAAATAGATAGACATAGAGACTACTGGAACAAAACAAAGATTTCTACACAGATAATGCATTTATACTTGGTGTATGATAGATAATGGTTCTGCATATGAGTAAGAACTTTTTATTTAAAACAATTTTTGTTAAAAAATATTTATGTAATTGGTTAAGCATCTGAAGAAAATAAAAATAAAAATCTTATCTCAATACACCAAAAAGAAATTCAATAGATTAAGATTTTAAATGAGGAAAGCAAAACTTGAAAATTCCAGAGAGCAATGTAGAAGAATATTTTTAAGCTCTCAGTAGAGAGAAGGACATAAAAATCACAAATCTTAAACTTTTCTTTATCGGTAACATCATCAAGAGAGTGAAAAGCAAATCCAAACTGAGAAAAGGTAAAACATGTACAACCAATAGTATTTAGAAAAATAAAAACAACCCAATAGAAAAATAGTTCAGTGTCAAACAGGTATTTGAAAGAAGTCGAAAAAGGAATGGTGACAAAATATGGGGAGGAGGGGCGGAAAGCTCAATCACATAGGGAATTGAGGAATGCAAATTGAAAGCATAGTATCCTTAGATAGTTCAGGTTTACAGACTGGCAAAAAATCTGAAGTCTGAGTCTGTGGAAACTTGTCAAACTTAGACCAACTCCTTCACTCCTTACTGGAGTCTAAAATGAAAAAACCTTTTGGAAAACAATTTGATATTACTTCTTAAATCTGAACAGTCATATAACCTGTGGCCCGACCTTTACTCCTAAGTATATATCTTAGAAAACTTTTGCACCAGGTGTACCAGAATTCAGATTTTCATAGCAGCTTTGCACATAATAGAAAAAGAAGAAGAGAACAAGAAGGAAAACAAAGAAATGCCCTAATAATCCATATGCTCATCAGCAGTACAATAAATACATTTTCATATATTTATACAACGGACTGATACATCTGCATTTTGAAAACAAAATGTGAAAAAAGACTGTTGCCGAGAACATAAAAAACAAATTTTGATCCTACAATAAAATAAAAACTCCACTCTATCCACACTCACCACTTACATATACACCATATACACATACCTAAGTATTAAGTGTGTAAACAAAATTATAAGGAAAGAATGGATATGATCAATATTTCAGGACAGTGATTAACTCTAATAGGAAAGAGAATTGTACAGTAAGGGCAAGTACATAGAAATTTACTTGATTTATTACCAGTAGAGATATTTTAAGTACATAAATATGTTATATTTACTCTTGTATTTGAGATATATTATCTATTTTCCAAAGGTAAAGAACAAAAATTTCAGTTGTTTGACTTTTTTTGGTTCTGATCCCTCCCCCTTACACCACTCCCTGGGCCCTGCCAGCCTGTTCTCACACACCCCTCCCACCCGGACCTCCACTGGTATGTGAGCCCTGGTTTAAGATAGTCCAATTAGTTTCTCCTGCATCCAAGAATCCTGTCTGAAATAAACATAAAAAAACATTTCCGACATACAGTGACAAATACTATCTCCCTAGGTATTTAAGTTGTCATTAGTTTTATTAATTTTAGTTTTATTAATGTTAGTTCTATTAATTTTAAATAGTCTGCACACAGATTGTCAAATTTGAACTACTTTTGCTGATTTCTGTAAAAGAATTTGTGCAAAACAACGCTGATAATAATGTATTCAACATATGGAGAGGCAGGGAAAAAAAAGAAAAAAGGAAAAAGAAAAAAAAAAAACAGGTGAAGCAAACAGAATCCACCCTGTTTTCTCAAGTGGACTATGCCTTTGGCTCACTATCTTTATTAAATCTTTAATCCTATGTTGTGTTCCTCCCACCATCCTATGTGAATTCAGTGGGTGTAAGTTAAAATTCCCTTCAGCAGAATATAATCAGCACAAAGAATCAACTGAAAGAAAAGAAACACATCTGATGTTAAATTCTGATAGCACCTTGTACTTTTTCAGGAGCTTTCATAGCTGAAGGCTTCCATTCATGAAGTAGTCCGTTTAGGTATTCCCTCTTTCACAAATAAGGAATCCAAGGTCCAGGTAGGTTAAAAGAGTCATCTAAGGTTATAAAACAGTCAATGACAACTCTGACACTGATGCTGCAAAATCAAAGAGGATTGTCTGACTCTTTAAAAGGGAAAATTTATATATATAAAGCATTTAGTACAGTGATGGACACATAGTTAAGTGCTTAATAAAGACAAATTCTCTCTCACTTAGCTTCACTTATGAATTCCATGCAGCTGATTGTTCTAAGCTATAGATCTCAAGTCTCAGCAAGAATGTTGAGTGAACAGCGTGCAAAATCACACAGTGGCTTTTCCTATCCTGATCCAAGTAAATGTATTTTTGCCAATATGTCACTTATAAGTTATTATTACACTTAGATTGTCATATGATCCCATATTCCAAATAAGTAATGCAAATAGTTACATTTCTAGAGGGTTAAAAAAATCTATATTTTAAGCAATGCATACATACAGTGTCCAGATATTTAACTGATTTCTTTTCCAGGTTCCATCTGGTATCACACATAGTGGACAGACCACGAGCTGGCCACCAGCCACTTGGATTTTTTATTCTGCAGTTTGACATATAACTTCTCTGAATCTCAGCCTCCTCATTCCAAAACAGGCAGTTTAACAGATATTCCGTAAGGCCCCTCCCTATTGTGAGTCTTATTTTATTTTTCTAACTGCCACCAATTTATGGTATCTCTTGGTTACTGCCAACATACAAAGCCAAATGACAGCTTCAGCACTGGTGTTTCTCAATAATGCACTTTATGTCACAACTCAGAAGGGCTTAGTGAATCAGTGATGGTGCCAGAATTAGAATTTATGGCTGGGCCTAATCTTTTATTTTTCTACTAAGCCATACTGCCTCATACTGCTTTCACTTAATAATAACACAAGATTTAAAGGGCAAAACTCCATGATTTCATACTTGTGTATGCAAGAGTAAAATTGAAAGACGCTACTGTAAAATCATCTCACTATAACGACGGTCTAGTATTTACACTCTGCAAAAAAAGGTGTACTCATATGTACTTGCATGACAGATAGCAATATTTGGTTCAGAGGATTATAGTGCAGTTAAAAAAAATAAATTAAAGACTGGTTGACTGTACATCTGAAAACTGTATACACAAATATATTTGAATAGCACTTTTTAGGAAAAGAACAACTGGACTTCTAAAGGTAAAAGACTTAAGCATTAAGCTTAAAACTGGGCAAAGAGAAAACACTAACTGATCTACCTTATCTATTTCTGGACTCCAAATTACCAAAAAAAAAAAGTAGAACTGAGCATGTATGTGCCAGGAACAACTGTAAGCATTTTTCATGTATTAATTCACTTAATCTTCACAACATCCTTCTGAATTACATACCATTAATATTCTCAATTTGCATATAAAGAAACAGAGGTTTGAGGTTATATAACTAGTACAGGGTAGAACAAAAAGCAAGAATAGTTTCTGCTCAACATATGATCTTCTTCCTGTATGTAAAATGGCCATGTTAATGAATATATTTTATAATACATGTGATCTTACATAATCATAATGGAGTACTTGAAGTATGCACTCTCCTGTGATATAAAATAAAAATACTTAAGAACTAAAAGTTAGCTTTCTTTATCATTATGCTATCTGAAAAATTTTACATACCACTTGTGTGATGTGAAGTTAACTATTTTACATGGAGATATGCTAAAGCTTAAAAACATTAGGCTTGTTCCACAAATAAAAACAAGTAAATTTTTAGTCATGACTCTGCAAATGTTTTTAAGTGATATTGTAACTTTATCTTAAAAGACACAAGTGGCTCTAATCATCTTTAAAACCTCTTATTTCTTCAGAGAAATGACACTTGATATCTTAAATTCTGATTTGCTATTTTCCCATTAGCTTTTTTTTCTTAAACTGATGAAACTCATATTTCAATTTGATTCAGGATGAAAATAAATGAAGCCTGTTGTTGATTCCCATTTGCAAATGGTGACACTTGTTATGAAGTTCATAAAAATCAAAGGTATTGCAATTTTTATCTAAAGATCTTAGTTTCATTTTTAGTTTATTTCCTGAGAAATAATTTCATGACATTGCCTAGAGCACATCCTTTGCAAATACACAAATGGAGAACATTAGTTTCCTAAATAAGGTTTACTAGCCGAGACTGAACTTCCCTGTCAAATTTGGCAAGAAACGCAGGCTGCTGCTCAGCTCCATTAAGCAGCCACTCTCGGTGGGTTAAATGTGCTCTGGAGTGGGCACTAGTGCCAGAGGCACACCTGGAAGAGAGGGGGATAGGGTTGCTGAGCCGCCACCCTAATTTGCAGGTCCAAAGTCTCATTTGAGCAGGGTTTGTATTGAAGCACAGTGTCTAAATCATACCTTTGTTTATACTGTAGGTGGCAGGATTTTTATGCTTTAAACAGTTTGCTATAACCTTGTATACTTTCTTGCAAATGAAAATTTAAAGTGTCTCATCCATCAGACAATGTTTTGTGAAAATATTCTCATGGCTTCAGGTCAGGCTCTGAAGATGGGTGCTTTTTGTTCTTGTTCTTATTTATAAACTAATACACATTGTTGGATATGATCATGCCTTACATTTGGTTTAACTTTTTATCTTTATTCTACAAATTCAATATTTTCCTAAATTTTAAAAATTATTCAGTGAATTAAAAGCAATAATAATTGAAACTTTTAAAAAGAGAATCCCTTGCTGTTTAATACTTGAAATTGGTATATCTGTATGGAGTCAATTACTCCAAATAATTTTACTTCAAAGAGTTTGAGGGATATTTCTGAAACAAGCTATCAATTTAGCCATTAATAATTGAAGAAAATAGAAATTTAAAAACACACAAAAAACTTACCAACTCTTTATAAGCTTATGAAATTGTGAACCCTAACATTTTTATTTTGGTTTCCAACAGTATAAAATACTGCCATTCACATTTGATATACATATATATATTTAAAATCATCACTATTTTTTTCATTTTATATTAAAACATTTTCATCATGTCTTTTTAAAAGCAAATTATGTCAGTGAAGACAATTTTCTTGGCTAGCCCTTATAAAGACTAATTTGCTTATATTTTAAACACCCATAAAATTTCATGTTTTATTATATATTTTCAAGCTCTAAAATAAAATTAATTAGGGTGGCTTGAAGTTCATCAGAACACTTTGGCTTCTTAATTTCAAGTCGACATATGCTCTTCCTTAATATCTGTTACTTACTCTACTCAAGGGAAGTGTCAAATTATCTAAAAGTTAACTCAAATGGCTTAATATTCTATTTCAGCCCATTAGATTTCTTCTATTTGGCCCACACTCTCAACTAATTTAGGGAGAAATCTCTATACAAATCCCTAAACTTGCCAACAGTAAAATGGCTATCACTCACGTCTCCTTAAAAACCACAAAAGATCCATTTTGCAAAATGCTCATGCAGGCATTTTAAAGGGAATTTTAATTCTCTCTAGGTCTAAGTTTATGAATATTGCTCAGTAAAAAAAAAATGAGAACTGGAACTATGCTCTGCTCTCATTTGAAATTCTTCATGACTTTTCACCAAAAGTTTACCTCAGTGTTTGAAATACTTATGTGTGTCAGCATGGCAGTAACAGGCGCGCACGCACACTATATCCCTTTCAATAATATCTTTTTGGTCTCTGGAGCTCAAAATTTCATCAAGACCAGATTCCAACCTTATATTGAAGGAAAAATTAGAGACAAAAAACTTAACATATTTTCAATAGATTTTCATCAAAAAAATGTCGTTTCCATTTTTTTTTCTCACAGACATCAAATATTAAACCTCTGGTGATATTTTTCATGAGTTTACCACTTTCTCATCTACAAAATACTTACAGAGCCAGTAAAATTCTGTGATTTAGACATAAAGATATCATCTACCATTAATAATAGAGAAGAAATCTGAAGCCCACAGAGGTTGATTTGCCCAACATCAAACAGACAAAACACAGATCTTTTAATTCTAAATTTAGTTCAGTACCCACCACCATCTATCTATATATTCTAAATTATTTCTATAAATTGCCTTTCTTTGGGTAACAATGTGTGATAATTTCTCTGGAAAACTGGGTACATTCTACCAATATGTCTTTAAAATTTGCATGGATTCCTTGGAAATCTGTTATGCTAAATTCAGTCTCTAAAATGTTCCATTATGTGTCCATCATGGCCTGAAGAGGGTTATGTGAAATGCAAATATTTATTCCACATATTCCAGGCCATATTCCACATGAGCAATGATGTTGGTTTATATATAATTTAACTCTTTTATGGAAGTAGAATTAACTTTTTCCGAGATTGTTGTCACAAATGCAATGATGCTCCACGTCCTACCATAGTGAAGGCACAGTTTATCCCAGAATCACTGGAATCAAGTAACTACGTGCCTACCTTATGCAGAATACTTTATACACAGATGCACAAAGAAGGCTAATGCGCTATAGATTGTGTAGAGTACCTCACTAACAAGGAAGTGAGTACCCAAACACATAGATGACTACATTCAAAATTGTACTGGTTGAAAAAAGAATGACAAACATCAAAGAGTTTGTTGCTCTTATTGTAACTTTAGGTTTTAAGCATTTTTCCTCCATGGCAAGTTGCACTACCTAAACGTAGCATGAAGAAATGGAATCATGCCCAGGTGTAAAGCAAGGCTGAACATCTGAGCTTCTAGACTGTGGCTAAACCCCTCATCTTTAGGATGTGGCCGTCAGTGGAGGAAATCAGAGGGTGGAATCATTTGCAGCTATCAGGTATCTAGGCTAATACCCCCTCTCTCATTCAGAGCACATGGCAGTGATCCCAAAAGCCAAAGAAATAAGAAGTTCAAACAGTATCCTAGTGCTTTATTTCACTCAATACAGTGACATGGCCTTGACCGCCAAAACCCTACCACACGTTTGATGTGTATTCAACCTGCAATAGTGGCATACAGCCACCTGCAATAAGTTAGGCACACAGTAATACCAGAAGTTTCACTATTGGATGCAGAAAGACTGCCATAATTAGAAATTTCTACATGGGGCCTCTATATGCACGGAAGTCTTGGAGTTGGAAAAGTAACATGGGAAAATAATTTTTTCACTTTGTTCCCCAATAGTTACTCTTACATGGAACTTCAGGTTCCTGACTTTTAATCTCTCTCATCTCCTGGGCTTTACTTAGATGTATGAGGAAAGTTTTTAAAAGCCGTGTTCTATCTTCTAAATTTCAATTTTTGTTAGATGACTTGCTACTTGAGCAATAGAAGTTGAAGCATAGCTAAATATACTTGTAATTATAATGTTGTAATTATGTAAAACTTAACAAAAAACAAAGCTGCTATATATCACTATTAAGGGCATGTCTAAGAGCTTTTGTATATATAATAATTAGCCATATATAGGCCATTTTAGTAATGGTTGTAATTATAATTATTTTCATTTAATTAATTCAAATGGATTTTTCTCAGTTCTCAGTTCTCTAGTATCTATAAAGTATCTGCTTAAATATTCACAATATACTCTCCTGATTCACTTGCTTGCATGGTTGGTCTCTTTTACCATTTTCCAGCCCCAGTAAAAGGCAAAGGTTCTGAATCCTAAAACTTCCTGCATCTTACCCTGTAATTACATGCCTACTCCACCTGCAACAACCCATTTTATAAATCTTTGAGCAGTGTTTTAAGATGTTTCGTGATTCTTATCCCAATCAAGAAATGTGTGTGTATTTAAATATTTGGGGGAGAAGGGGGCATAAAGAAGGCTGTCATAAGAATCAGAGGTTTAAAACCCCAGAAACTCTGATCCCATGGATTGCAGATCCCTTAAAATACCAACAGTTGCTAGACATAAGAAGGAAGGGAAAATAACTGATATTACAGGTGGGAAGAGGTAAGGCGGGAGCTCAGATACATTACTCCTGAAATTCTGAGACGTAGGTCTTGACCATGATAAACTTTAAAATGACATTATACAAATTATATTTTTACCATTCTCAGAAGAAGGAAGGGGAAGAGAGTTTAAGCTAAAGAAAGAAAGAAGGACCCTTCCCCTGCCCTATTTGAAATAATAATAAAACCTCTTATTTATGGAGCTCTTACTATGGGCTAGACATTGTCATAGAACTCTGCATAGCATATTCCATTTAATCCTGACAAAAAGTTCTATGATGTGGACACATTAACTCTGTGGCTCAAATATTAAAACCAAGACCAAGATTAGACAGCTAGTAGGTGATGAGTCCACCTGATTTTTAAGTCTTAGTTTTGGTATACTGTTAAATAAGGCATTGAGGAGGATTAAATGAGAGTTTCCAATGAATTTAACAAACTCTTCACCATGGCCTGCCTATTTAGCCATGTTTTGCCCAAGTTTTGAATTTACTCAAGTGTACTACAATGACATTAACCTTGTTTTCAGATCCTAAAACTTGAAGTTAAAACCATTTGGCCTCAAGGCCTTTGCTTTTGTTGGTCCTTCTGCTTAGAGTTCTCTCTTTCTATTTTTATGGTAGAGATTTTTCTGTTTTCAAATTTTTAAAAATTTTTGCCTCTTATGGGTACATAATAGTTGTATGTCTTTATAGGGTACAGGTGATGTTTTGATATAGGCATACAGTGTGAATTAATCAAATCATTGTATTTGGGGTATCCATCACCTCAGGCATTTATCATTTATTTGAGTTAGGAATATTCTAATTCCACTCTTTTAGTTATTTTAAAGTATACCCTAACTTGTTGTTGATTATAGTCACTTTGTTGTGCTATCAAGTTAGACAGAATGAACAGTAGCATTCTCCTCTCTCAGCTAGTTTAGTTTCTGGCTCTTTCTCATCTTAACTCTCAGTTGAAATATCATCAACTCTGAGAGGCCTGCTCTGAAAGCTGTATCTAAAGCCTCTACAACACTTTGCATGAGTAATAACTTATTCATTTGATTACTTATTAATCATTTGTCTTTTTCCCAAGCCTTGGACTAGAAGGGAAGTACTATGATACTGATATAAAGGCACTCAACATATAGGTGAATGAATGCATGTGTAAAACATAAAAGCCTGATCCAGAGCCTGCCATTAATCTCAATAATTACATCTTAATCTCCATCCCATAATCATTATAAGAAATCAAACACAGGTCAACAAAATAATGAATAATCAAATATTTCCCCTGTCTCTAAGGTATGATTTGGTAAAATGAGAGGCCCTCAAATTTCTTTCCTATACTTTAATTCTTGAGTGTGAGACTCATGTAAACTTTCTTATCCACCCTCTCCCAGAAACTTCAGGTCTAAAGGGGAAATGAAGCAAAAATAAATACACCCATACATACATACATACATACATACATACATAAGGTTATCTGTCTCTGCAGACTACTCAGCCTCTACCACTCACAAGAAATATCCCTTTGGGTACCTCACTCATTGCTCACCTGCTCTCCCCTGGAGTCTCACAGATAAAATGAGTGAGGGAACCTGGCCCAAGGAGAGAACTGGGCACAGGAGAGTATATGTCCTACATAAAGGGGGCAACTCCACCCTAGCTCCAACTAATGCATAGGTGATGATGTCATGGTGGAATAAGGCCCAGTGTAGCCAAATGTTCTTTTGTTGTTGTTGTGGTTGAGAGTCCAGTTAATTAGATTTTTATGCAAAATCTTTCTAATTCTAGGAATCGAAAAGTAATTCAAAAATTTCAAAGTATCATATGTGGAAAAAAATCTGTGAGATGATGCTTTCACTGACCACCATTTCCTAATTATTGTTATCTGATATCATTCTCTTCTCCTCCACCCTTGACTGGGACGTTCTTGAAGTACAGCAGAGAAAATTCTACAGTCAAATAAACGTTGGACAAAATCTCAATTTCCTCCAGTTAGAATATAAGATCTTTAATAAGTTTCTCAACTTTTCTGATCTTTAATATCTTATAAAAGTTGAGATAACATTGATTGAATAGAATAATTAGGGTCAGACTTCCTCACGGGGAGTAAAATCTCAATAATCATATATTACATATAAAAGCAATTAATTTAGTGTTCAAGCTGTCTTTTTCAGGATTGAAAACAATATACATAAATTCCAAACCAATCTTGCAGCTCTTGGATAAAAATCACAAGAATAAAAACCTATAGAAGTCCAGTTTTAAAAAAATAGTATCATAATCAAGCATCTCTTTTTGCTCTCAATTATGTCTGTTTGTGCAAAACTAAGGCTTCTTTAAAACAGAAGGAAGGTGACAGTTCTTAGGGAGAAACTTATGATGTGCAGTGTGTTACTTTTTCACTTTTTCAGAGACTATATTTTCATTTCCAAGAAGATATGGAAAGAATTGAAGGAGAGAAAGGGACAATTTTTCAAGGATAATAGTATACCATGGTGGTTTATTGATGAATTTTACTGAAGATAGCTTATTGTACCATTTGTTTCTCCATTTAGAAATTATATTCTTCCTTAATTAAAATTATTTTTAAGTAAACTCAGTGGTTTACTAGGGTTTCAGGAATCTCAATTCTAATATCACAATCTCTGATGATTATTTAAAGAAGGTATCTTCTATCCTGGTCCCATTTCATTATTAATAACAGCTGCCAGGCACAGTGGCTAGGAATCCCACTTACTAGGAAGGAGTAGGTGGGGGGATTGCTTGAAGTAGGGACCAGCCTGGGTGATATAGTGAGACCCCATCTCAAAAACAAACAAACAAAAAAACAGTTGACTGATAAGAGGTACAAAATATGGTCCAGAGTTGTATTAATACAAGTTTTGTACACTCTACCTCTAATTTCTACAACAACCATACAAGACAGATCTTATATCTATTTTATGGACAACAAAAGTTTCAAAAGATTTGAATGACAAGTATTAAAGGGCTCTGTGTTTGAACCAATCCAGAGCTAAGTGGCTCCAAAAGTTTTAACTTTCCTCATGCATGTGTGTGTATTTTAATGCTACGGTTTGAGTGCTGATAATAATGTGATCTGTGTTTATATACACTTGCAAATTCATTCTGGTATTTTAGATTTATATCACAAACTTATTAACAACCTACTTACTTCTCAGGCCAGGTGTTTCAGAGAAGGGTAAGGCTGATACAAGGCAAGATGTTAAGAACTTCTTGTTAACTAAGATTCTGACCTACAGAGAAATTATTCTGTAATATTTTGTCCTCAAAACAAATGTTACAAGTTTCTTCTTATAAATGCTGGAAAAGCTGTAGCCCATACTCCCAATGACATGATAAAAATCTAAAACATAAAGGCAAAAAAAAAATAGCATTCTTAAGCCAGTCTTTGAAAAGATTTTAAAATTAATTACCCTTTTATTCCTTTCATCTTAACATCATAACCTAAAGTTCTCAGTTCTCACTTAATGTCATCAATAGGTTCTTGGACAATGCAGCTTTAAACAAAATGATGTATAATGAGACCAATTTTACCATAGACTAATTGATATAAACAAGAGCTAAGTTCCTATGATACATTTCTGATTATAAAAACATCAACACATTTATAAAAAAAGACAAAATGACTTCTAATATTTAACACTGAAATAAATGTGAGTCATACCAAAGACCTTTAAGAAAGACTAGTAAAGACAAGTAAGATACTTATTTACCCAATTTTTGGTGAAGCAGTGAGTGACAACAGTATAGTGGTGGTGGGTTAAATCCAGGGATAAATGTTTTCAAAGTGATAATAATAAGGAGTACATATACTTTATAAATTTTTATCTTAAAATAATTTGTATTCATTCATTCATTTTCCAATCCACTATTACAGCTAAGGATCATGGGTGGCCAGAGCCTATCAAAGCAGGGACTGACTCTGGAAACAACCCCATTCCATCACATTCGGGGCACACTCACAAACACACTCACACTCACTCCAACTGGGACCATGTAGACACACCAATGAATCTAATGTGCACGTCTTTGGGATGTAGAAGGAAAATGGAGTGCCTGGAGAAAACCTACACAGACGTGGGATAATGTGCAAACTCCACACAGACAGTGGCCCCAGCAAGAATTGATTTTTTCTCTCATCAATGTTATAATGAAAGAACAATGAATTAAATGAAGTTATCCAAGACCTGCTATACTTAACTTCTAATACTCATGTCAAATTTCAATTATCCAGTCAACGAATAAGTTGTTTAAAAATGGTTTATACAAATTTACCTCTTGCCTGGATTGCCAAAATCTGCTGACTGCAGAATAAAACTTGGATAAAACCTTTACTTAAACAAAATAACAGAGGTTGGTGAGGATGTGGAGAAAAGGGAAACTCTTATACACTGTTGGTGGGAATGTAAACTAATACAGCCACTGGGGAAAACAGTATGGAGCTTTCTCAGAAAACTAAAAATAGAATTATCACTCAATCCAGCAATTCCACTACTGGGTATCCACCCAAAGGGAAAGAAATCAACATATCAAAGGAATATCTGCACTCACACGTTTATTGCAGTGCTATTCACAATAGCAAAGATATGGAATTAACTTAAGTGTCCATCAACAGATGAATGGATTAAGAAAATGTGGTGTATAAATACATAATAAAATACTTTTCAACCATAAAAAAGAATGAAATTGTGTCATTTGCAGCAACATGGATGGAACTGGAGGTCATTAACTGAAGCCAAATAAGCCAGGCACAAAAAGACAAATATCACATATTCTCACTTATATATGGGAGCCAAAAACTTTGAACATATGATAGTAGAGTGTGAAAAAGTAGACAACAGAGACTGAGAAGAGCGAGTAGGGAGAGGGGAGAGGACAAAGGGAAGTGTGGTAAAGGGTACTAACATACAGTAAAATAGAAGGAATAAGTTCAATGTTAGGTAGCATAGAATTACTATACTCAAAAAATGTACTCTACTAGGATGAAGGGCAACCTGAATGTCATGACTTGATCACTACACATTATATGCATGTAACAATATTTCTCATGTACCCCATAAATTTGCACAAATAAAAAAATTAAGTAGCAGAATAATTAGTGTTCTTAAAAGCAGTGATGAGATAGATAAAGGTTCATAAAATGCATACATATTCAAAAGCAGATCAGTTTAGTTTTGCATTATACTCAAAATAGAATTTTATTTCTTTTAGACATTCATACTTACATCAAATAAAAGTAAAATTTTATAAATGTACTCTAACGATCAGTTAGATAAAAAAATAAAGTTCACACATCAAATTTCCAGTACAGAAAGGCTATTTTAAATACATTAAAATACAGAGAAAAGGATACTATGCCTAAGAGTACTCAATCGTTCAGTAGCTGACTGCACATGCCTTTGAATAATTAAATTTTTTTCTTCAAACTAAATCTAAGGTCAGTTGAGTTTTGGCATTTTTACCTAATCTCTAGTTCATCTGGGGTTGTTTATCATACCACTTTTATAGAAATACTTGTAAGCATCATTAAATTCCTTTTTAATTTATTAAATTAATGTGGTTTAATGTCAATGACACAAAGAATGCAAAGTGATTTATTTCTAAAGTGTTTGTAGGAAAGAACATGTGAATTTTCTATCTGTCAAGATTATAAAAATGATCTCCAAAAACTCCCAACAATTTTCATTTAATTGCATTCACTAATGATTCTTCCTTTATTTCATAAAGTTTGATATTCATTAAATAAGAAAATGCTAGCGAGTATGGAGCAAAGACTAAGAAAAAAGTTAGAGACAGAAAGCATTGTGGAATATAGTTGGAAATATTCTTTGGAAAGCTTTATACTCATCTACAGACCCCCTTCCTCAGTGAGGCCCTTATTACTTTTGGCTATGAAGCTTCTTTTGCAGCTTGAACCAGTGGGATATCAGGATCTTTATCTTGCCCTTTGTCCCTGGATTAACCATGTCACCTATAAATAGCTAGTGGAATCAGCTGAGTAAGGTAATTTGCTGGGAGATATAAATGTGTGTGTGTATGTGTGTGCATGTTATATACATATTGTGCTAATTTGGATGAGTGAGATTTCCTTCTAAATACAATGCATACCCTATATTCTTAGCAGTCAATAACAATCTCTCTGCCTATGTGAGGGTCTTCGAGACCAGTGCACCTATCTTTCTTTGTATTCTGCCATTGTGATCAGTAGAGACCAATCACTCTGGTCTCCCCTCATTTTAATCTGATTGCTCCCAGCTCTCTGTGCACTCTGAGCTTCCTCTCTAATATCCATATGCCACATGCTTTTCCTCATCCATACAATAGCTCACATCCATGCCCTCCCTGTGAAATTTTATTTCCATGTTTGTAAGTCTTCCATTCTCCACAACTAGCTTAAACACACCACGTCCAACAATGTTTCCATGCTTGATGAAAGTAATCTCACCCACTCTGAGTGGTTCTAAAGTTTTAGTATGCATGTGAACACTCTTTAGAGCTTATCATAACATAGTTACCAGGCTCCACCCCAAGGTATATGGTAAAATAGCTAGCAACTGCTTAAGAAACTGAGTTCTTAAATGAGTCAGTTTTATGTTTGAAGATAAATTCACTTGTCAGAAGTGTGAACTTGATCATGTTGCTTAACTTTTCTGAGCCATGGGTATCACAACTATAAAATGGGGGTAGTAATAATTTTAGAGTTTGGGGCTTCATTTTCCTTTATTTGTATTTTAGTAAGGAAACTTCACCTCAAGAAGAAACACTTATGGGGTAATATTTCCTGTACAGCTACTTACCTATTCAATATTTAGTCTTCCTTTATATTAACAGAACCCCAATGATTTAGGGAAACAATATGCCCAGCTAAAATCTACATGCCAAGTCCACCTTACAGCTAGGGATGATCCTGTGACACAAGTCAATAAGGTGTATGTAAAAGTCATTGGGTAGGAATGCTGAAAAAAATCTTTGTATAAGGTGAGGGGCTGGATTTGGGGACAGACTAAACTTGCTTACAATATTTTGCCTTTTGTTTTTTCCTTCCTACAATTTAACATATGAACATTATTGTTTAAGCAGCCATATTTTAGCTTCTAGAGAAAGTCCAAAAAAATCAGAGAAAACTTTACCTTGATATTTTAATGCCAGCAATAATATATCTCCAAATTTCTTGTCACAAGAGAAAAATAAAACTAATACATTGGTTAAGCCATTCTTTGAAATGTTTGTTAATAGCAGTCAAATGTAATTTCTAACTGAAACAATCTCTTCCACTCCTTACTCCCACTCTTTAAAGGAAGAGAGGATGTATCTATTTATAAGGCCAAGAAAAGAGTATGAACAAACATCACCTCGTTTCTCTCCTCTCTTAGGTGGCAGTAGATGTTTGGCCTGTGACTGAGGCTGAGTAGGTGAATTCAATTCTGACAGAATCCTTTTTAAGAAGGCCATTAGGATTCAAGTTGACTCAGAATTCATTGCATTCTCCAATGCGACCACCAAGAACAAAGTTGGCATTTTGACCCGCTGCCAAACCCACATTATGTCTACAATGTGAAGTTATGTGAGGTTTAATGCAGCATTACATATAAAATGCCTAGTCTAGCACCTGATATATAAGCACTGGCAACCGTCATTATGATCATTCTTATCACCATCATCTTCGTGTTGAGGATCCTTTCTACTGATGAATCACAGCTGTCCTCCTTGCTGGCTTTAGGCCGCTACTTTTATTCTTCCAAGTTTCCCTCTAGTTGTATCTGCAGCTTTCTCTCATGAACTTCTGTTTCTTGCCTGCTTGGTTCTAATTTTTCCTGTCTCCAGCCTTTTGGCACGTTTCTCCTTTTGATGTATATCTTAGCTTTAAATAATGTTTAAGTTACATATGTTAATGTAACTAAGAATATCACCTGAAACAAAATAGACATTAAGCCAATGTAAATTGAATGTGAATGTTAAAATCCTTGCCTTAGCTTTGTCAGTTTCTGGTCCCCTGGATTATCTCCACAACCTTTGGCCACTATTGCCCTAAGAAGTGCTATATATTCACAGATTTGCTCTCTACATAGCACTAAGACTTCATTGCATGTCTTGGGTCCCTCTTCCTTCCCCCAGCCTGAGACATTCTGTTCCTGATATCAAAAAAAATACATTTTTCTTTTATATAAAATAGTTCATGTCTTCTAATAGATCCATAAAAATGCATTTGACCTTGCAATTTAAAAACACTTTTAACAACCTTAAAAAAAGAGAAAATGTGGATAAAGAAAGGGACAGAAATAAAGAACAATAGCACACAATGAAGCTTTTCATATGTACTGTTATGTTTAGACAATGTGTCTTTTGTGCAAAAAAAAAAAGTGCTATTATCAGCATCTTCCAAACTTTTGGCCTTTAAAAATCACATTTACATTATTTATAATTATGACCTCAAGAATGCAAAATTAAATAACTTTCTCTTCAAATGCAATGACTTTGCCTTTTAGACCAAGGCCCATCACAAATAGCCAGAAGGCTATGTTCTTTCTGTACAGCTGCAGGGGGTCCTATTCCCATGGATTAGGATATAAATAGTGCCCCCTGGAGTTGTTTACATGGTGACCCAAGTCCAGAGTCTACTCAACTGATCAATGACTTTTAATTATGTTGGACCATCTTTGTTGAAGAGGTAAAAAATAAAATTTAGATTTGAAAAAAATAATTATTACATGTTAGAAGAGCTTTCTGCAAAAGATAATTTAGGAAAAAATCATGCTCTTATTGGGGTCGAGATTTTCCATTCTTTTTAGTTACTGAATTAGAAAAAAATCTTAGAGGTAGAGTTATACCTTAGAGGACTTCTGATAGTTAAAGGTTGGAGGTGGGAGAGTGTTGGGCTTGGTGGGAATCCTAAAAAGAAACTTAACAATGTAATTAAAGTAAAACATTGGTAAAATCAGAAAGTAAAAACTGATAGAAGGCCGCCTATTTTAGAATCATTCAAGTTGTCAGTTCTATGGAGTTTGAGTTGCTTCCTCTTAATATTTTCTTTGACTAAATATAATTAGTTGCATATAATGTTTTTGAAAACTCACAGTGAATATTCTTTTGCGATAACTACTTAAATGCCAAGATTTAAATTTCAAAACACTGCTCTTTTTCATAATCAAAGATATATCATGTTTTTTACACTCTCAAAATATATCTTCTATTGTCAAAGGGTTTTGTGTTCACAATAAACTTTTTAAAATTCTTCATACTTTAATGTTTGTTCATTGTTACCAAAAAGTTTCAAATAATCCTTTTTGATTTTGCTGAACCAAAGGAAATGTGCATATGTTGTAAGAGGGTCCTAGTGGCCAGGCTGTGATGTGTGGCCCTGCACTCTTGCCCATAATTGAACAGTTCAGGAGCAGACACCTGAGCAAGTTTGATTATATCCATGTCAGCGTTATAACGGTCTTGAAATGGGAATGTGCACAGCAGCCTGGAATATTAAAACAGAGTGAGAATAAGTAGACTAGTGGGTGAAAATTATAGTGGCTGAGATGAAGCTCCACTGGTAGAATACACCCAGAACAGGCCTCACGAGGGACTTTGAGTCTTTCCCTAAGTGTGTGGAAAGTCATTGAAGAGCTCAGAGCAGAAGAACCACATGCTTATATCTATTTTTAAAATATCACTCTTCTGCTTCTGGCTTTGAGAGTAAGTGGCAGCAGATCGGCCTTCCAGTCATAAACTACTAGAAAACTTGAAAAATATGTGAAACAGCTTTTTGCAGGCATTGGAAAACAGACACTACAGGACTGTATTTCCAATGAGGAGCAGAACAAATGAGGAAAGGAGTATCCTACAAGTGTCCTGGATTTCTGCCTGGAGGAACTTTCTAGACTTAGACACAGGCAGAGGAAACCGAAGCAGAGCATGCCAATCACACTTAGCTGAAGATCCAGAGAGGTAGCTGGAATTTGTAGGGCAGTGTACTGAGAGGAGGAAGTGATGAAGAAAAAGAGTCCCATAAATCTCCATAAAAGTTTCCTGTAATCTTTGAGTTGTAAATGAAGAGAAGAAACTGCACAAAGCCTTGCAAAAAAAAAAAAAAGCAACTACTGAGAAAAGAACAAATCATGGTGACAGGGAAAGCGGAGGCAGCTCGCCGCCTCCCTGCTGCTCCCACTCCAGTCTGCTGCAGCGCTCTCCATGGCCGCACTGCTTGCGTGATCCTGATTGGATGGTTAAAGCTTGTTCCTGATTGGATGTTATAGCTTGTTGCTGATTGGATGTTAACACTTGTTGCTGATTGGATGCTTTTTGAGTCCTACCAAAGGTATAAAAGCTGGAGGCAAACAGGGAAGGGGGGGGTCAGAAGATCAGAAGTCAGTCGAGTATGCCAAATGAATAAAGGCTGTTCTCCACTCTCCACGTGCTGCTCAGTTATTTCCCTGGTGAAGAGCTGTTGCAAGAGCTGTTAACACTTGCCGGAACAATGGGGTGGGGAAAATCTACCAGAAGGAGAACCTCAGTGCTGGACATTTGAGAAGAACCAGAACCCTGATAAATATATGTTACCAACTCTACTTTACTGTCAACCCTAGGAAAATAATTTTTTGCCAAAATATGGCAATTTAGTGGAGACCAAAACATTGTTGTTATTATTTAGTGTCCCATCTCACTAGGTTCACCACTCTGCAGGACACTGTGAGGGAGCAGAGAGCTTCTCTTCAACCTCAAGTCTCTCAATGACCTAGAACCAGTCTGTTATGAGCCCTCACAAGCCTCTGGTTATTTCAATTTCCTAAAAATGCCAGTACTCTATCCTCCTGCCAGAACAATCCATTGTAATTCTCCTAAAGGAGCTCAGACTTGAACAAATAAAAGCAAGAAGTGAGTTGGCTTATGGATACCTGGTAACTTGTGCTTTAAATCTGTAGCACCAAAGCCTTGAGGTAAGAGACTACATTTCCAGATTCCTTTTTATTTAAATTTCTTTTATTAATAATAGAAGTAAAAATAATTCCAATGGCAGTAAGAACAAAATACAAATTTATGTCTCAATAAATTAAACGGCCACACTTAGTATCTATTCTATAAATTCAAACCAAATATACTTAATCATCAAGTGTTGTATTTAAGATCTTTTTTAACATGATATCTGTATGTCCACTGTAATGACAAGATGCTCTGAGAAGCCATCATTTAACCTGATACATACTGTTGGTCTTTAGTTTGCTTTGGTTAGTTTATTGTCACTCTTAAAACAGATGTGGAAATTTAAAAGGAACTAAAGTAGAACTGAGCACAGCTGAATGAACACACCCATTCAAACATCTGGGCCATGGCAGTAATTATAACTAAGTCAGAAATACACAACTATCATAATTTCACAACCAAACATTGGAAACATTTTCTGGACCTAATCACAGGAAGAATAAATCCAAACAGAGGCCGGCAGTCTTGCTCAGCTGTGGAGAGAGGTCAAATTTTGAGGAGGTGAGGTAGCTAAATTTGTGGGGCACTGTACCAGAGAGGATGGAGCTACACAGAGGAAGACTTTCAGAAATCTCTGTAGAAAATTTCCTTGAGTCATTTCTAAACAGACATCAGAATAGGCATAGGCATACCAAAGTCAGGAATACAAATTCGCTTGCAACAATCAGGAATGACTATAGTCCCTCAGCTACATGCATCTTGGATTTGTTTAGTATTGACAGTTTGTTTCCAGTACTTTAAAGGGTGGAAGAAAAGAAAAAAAAA
>VBSM01003143.1:39565868-39594899 GCA_008086735.1 Cheirogaleus medius
AAAAAAAAAAAAAAAACACTGAAATGTGCTGAGCAACTTTTATGTGCAAAATGATTTTGTCATTTCAAAGTTTGGAAAATAGGAAACAGGAATAAAGGTGAGTTGTTCATGTCTTGTCTGCAAGAAAACAATAGGCTTGTTAATAACTGTTTTCAATGAAGGCAACAAAGCATTGCTGTGATGAAGACTCACCTGTTCTACATCTTCCCTGGTAGAAAATCTAAATGCAATGAGTTTAGCTCCAAGCATATCACAATGACTTCTTGACTCTGAGGCTGTTTAGCCATAAGAACTACCAAAGAGCTCCAAATGGGGTCCTGCTACTTGAGATCATTATATGTAGGACCGACAGTTATCTGCTTGAGATAGTTATATGCTCATTTTTTTAAAAATGAGAACTAAATTGTTAGGTTGAGAGAGCAAAAGGGCAAGGCAACGTCTATTATTAAAGATTGTCAGATTGCTGAATTAAAATGCTTATTTCAATGGAGCTGGGGATTTAACAGCAAAATCACACTTAACCATGCATGAAAAGAGCCACCCTAAAAAAATGGTTGGAAAAACCGATTACTCAGTTTTAAATGCCTGCATTGTTTAAAGTAATTGAATCAAACTTTGGAGAACTATGTCAGAATGTTTAAAAATGAACAAGCTCAATCCAACTAACACAAATATAGAGTGGCCTTTATAATTTAAAAAGTAATATTAGGATGTGAATGGTTACATTGCAATATAAGATACTTTACCAGGCAAATATAGAAAGATTTAAAATATACTTTTGACATTTACAGGAGAATGTTTCAAATAGCAGGAATGGATAAAATGAAGGAAATTGATCTACCTACTATACTTTATTCTTCTCTTATAATGTGCTCATTATTTATTATACACATTCTTCATTTAGATAACCAATGAAAGTTTCACATAAGGCAGATAATGCTAGGTTGCCATTTGGCACAGGTGGTGCTTGTAAATGTCTTATAAGTTGGCCTCCATCTGTGTGATTGGTATAAAGGGTAAATTCATATCTAAAGAGTATACTAAGTTGTGTATTAAATGGTCTGTTCAGAGTTAGATTCATAGTAAAGTGCAGCAATGTAAAGCACAAGTCATATAAAAAGTTAATGTAAATAAAATTGCTGCTTAAATTATAGGAAAACAGTACATTGAAGGGTGGAAAATATAAATCGGAATTATAAATAAAGAAAAACTATTATGGTAATTAATTGTTAGTGCACACTAAATTAATATACATTTATAAATTCATATTAACATATGTACTCTAAATTGATGTGTGTGTTGGGCAAAGGGGACAATGATTCCAGAAATGGTGCTAGCAAATTATTACAAGTTCTTTTATGTCTACTCATAGTCCCTATTATTTTCTTCTTTTTTTTTTTTTTTCGGTAAGAAATAAATGAAAAAATATCCTTTTACATTTGATTCAATCAATGAATGAGTTTACACATTAGAATATTTTCAATATGTGTTTTTATTTCTAGTCATAAAGAGAAACAAAGTAGGCAGAGAACTCCTTAGATTTTAATTCTGTCATAATTACTTATATGTACAAATACACAGAAAAGTTTAGTCACACAGTTAGGCAGCTAATTGTGTTGAAAATACAATTGCATGCTCACAAAGATGATCATGCCCCTAGGGTGTACGCTTCTGTTTCAGGACTATTTTTAGGCCCTCAGGAACTTCAGCCACCTCTTGACTCTTGGAAAACAATGTCAAAATCCAACTAACTAAATGTGACCTAGCATTTATTTCAAAGCTACAACACTAAATTTAATTGCAAAGCTTAACAGTAAGACATTAAAAGTTTAAAAGCTGGCAACTGTGAATGTGACAAATAGGAATTTTCCTGCTATCAATTTTCTACATGTAAAGTGAATAATTGTGTTACATAAGGAACTGATGTTCTTCACAGTAGGAAAACAGCTATTTATTGCAAACCTTAAACTTGATAGGAAAATTTACTTCCTATTTTCATTTTCTGTCAAAGAAATATCTTTGGATTATTTAAAAGGATTCTGAGATTGCAATTGTTTATCACTATTCATACTAAAATAGATACATTAAGGTGTTAAGAGCCTAAAGAATTTAGAAATGTTCTGCAGGGAGAAAAAGAATCTTGAAATTTCTTTATATATGAGGCACACATATTTTTATTATACCATTCTGATTCAAATTTTGCATTCTATAATCAATTCTCTTATAATGTCCATTTTCCCTTGAAAATATTCTCTCTAATCTTATCCAACCTCTTAAAAATTCTCAAATGCAACTCTTATTACCCTATATCAAAATTTTAAAGAATTTTTCTTTGTGCATATTGATGTTTAGAAAGTGAAGGTGAAGAAAATTGAGATTAGCTTTTATACAATTTTCTTAAAACTTCATTAAGAATAATTTGCCATATTTTACATTTTTATATATGAATTTATAAATACTATGGTTTTCTTTCCTTTTATTATATCACCTTGCATTATAACTAAGAATTTATGTCTAAAGCACTTCTGAATAGATCAATATTTCATAATTTTGATATGTTATCCCTGTTTCTTTCTTGCTATCAATCATTATATGAGAAAAATAGCAGTTAGTTGCTCAAGAAAGGTGATTTGAAATATAAAAAAAGAAATTATTTCCAATAATAGAATGTCCATGATAGGGATCTAAGATCACCTTCTCAGCCAGCTATTCTTTCAATATTGGTACTGTACCATGCTGATAGTATTTCAAGTGTGATCTCTGCCAGAAGATGGGTGTCTGAGGGATAAGGATCAATAATAATAATAATAATTTATTTGTAGGTCTACAAGGGGTTAGCCACCATGCTGATGGTTTTCAGTGTATATATTTACTCCTTACAACAATTCTTCAAGGAAAGCATTCTTACTACCATTTTATAAACGACAAGTTAGGGCTTAGATCATTTTCCCAAGTTATAAAGCTAGTAAGTAGCAGATGTGAGATTCAAACCTAAAGATCTATCATCTTTAAATGTTTCTAGATTAAGCAGTGTTAAGCAGCAACTAAGACAAGAGACCTCAGTATGCAGAAGAGTATCTAGATGTGATACCATATAAGTCATTCTGAATCTTTGTCAAGTCAAACACCTCATTTATCAGAAAAAGCCTCACTTTTCCTTCCATAATCAATGTAGCTCAAACTTATTCTCCATAGAGAAGTCTTTCTCCATGATCACAGAATTGCTTTTCTGAAATTTTATGGCCCATTTTACATAAGTCTGTGTATTACTAAAGGTTCTCCAGATAAACAGAATCAGTAAAGAAATATATATATATATCAATGAGGAATGGCTCATGCAGTTATGGAGGCTGAGAAGTCCATGATCTATTCTCTGCAAGCTGGAGACCCTTTCCAGGAAAGTTGGTGGTGTAATCGATTCCAAATCTGAAGGCTTAAAAACCAGGGGGAGCCAATGATGTAAATCCCAGCCCCAGTACAAGAGAAAATGGATGAGATGTTCCCTCTCAAGCAGTAATGCAAGAGAAAGAGGGGTAAATTCCTACTTCCTCCACCTTTTGTTCTATTCCAGACCTCAATGGATTGGATGATGACCAAATACATTGGCAGAGGTTGGGGGGATCCACTATTAATATGTTGAGTCCACTGAATCAAATGCTAATCTAATCTAGAAACATCCTCACAGACACACCCAGAAATACTGTTTCATCTGGGAACCCAGTAGCTTATTCAAGTAGACACATAAAATTAACCATGACAGTCTATTATATAATATACGTGGTACTTCCCTGTGTATGCCACTAGTCTTCAACACTCTCTATAGAGCTTGACCATATTTCAGCGGGGAAAAAGAACCTAACTCCCAAAGCACTATCATATGTAATGATATAAATGAATGAGTGAATGAACAAATGAGTGAATGAGTCAATGTGCTAAATGTATATCAAACCCATCTGGATGAAAACAGTTTAATACTGCTTTTTTTCTGAAAGTACTAGAGTTATACCAAATATACTTGGAAAGTTCCTAGTGTTTTTTGACTCAAAAATTAATTTTGAAGAAAACTTTTTGCTTTATATAACACCCTGTAAGTCATTAAGCCCAAATAATGTAATTATATATTAAATTACTGAGTTACTAGAACCCATACTATACAAGTTATTCCTCATGCTGATTTTCATCAGAAACTTTCATATAGTATTCTGGAATTTAATCTTTACCATCAAATAGTTGTTACCTGCCTAGTTAAATGGGACATGCTTCCAAGACCACCCTCCCCCAATAAAATATAGAACAGTCAATTCATTGATTGGCTGTAAATTATGGAAGAGAAGTGAGCACATATTTTTTTCTTATATAATTTGAGTATCCAAAATTTAGCCAGTCTTTATTTGTGTAGTCAGCAATAGTAACTGTGAAGTACTTGCTTATGTAAAAGGAATTGCAGAGTTAGTCATCTATGAAACACAGTCTCTATCCTCCAAGAACTATTGTATAGTTTAAGACATTCCTCATCAATATCTCACAAGCATTTCCCAGTTTCCTACGATATGCTTTCTTCACACAATTTTTTTGTAATATTGTCTATTCTACAATTCTCTGTTTTCATAATTTGATGATCTTTCCTAATGTCACAAAAATTTCACATATACTTCCTTTCCAGTAATAAAGTTTTTCAAAAATAAGTCCCAAATCATTCACATTGAGCATAGTGCTGAGTATAAACAGGGCCTAATTAACTGGGTTGAAAAATTCTCTCATAGCCCTTACAGCAATGGTTCTCAAAGTGTGGTCCAGGGACTATGGGAGGCCTGGAGAACCCATAGGGAAATGTGCAAAGTCAAACTGTTTTCATAATAATAAGAAGAACTTATTTGCCTTTTTCACTCTTATTCTCTCAGGAGTTAACTGTGGATTTTTTCCAGAGGCTATATGAGAAGATAATGCAACAGATTGACTGCAGAAGATAGGAGAATCCAGATGTTATCTATTGAGCCAAACATTCAATAGATTAGATTTGTAAAATTAAAGAAAATAAACCTCATCTTTTAAATTATTTTGTTTCTGAAAATGTTTTTGTTTTCCATAAAAAATGTCTTTTATGTTAACTTATAATGGACTTATTATGGTTATTTCAAAAATTAATTTGTAAGTGTTTTTAAAAATGTATTAGTTTTAATATCTAATACAACAAATATCAATAAATCTAATCCACACAACAAAAGACTTTTATAGTCCCCCAAATTTTTAAGAGTGTAAGAGTCCTAAGATCAGAAAGTCTGAGAATCACTGCTTTTAAGCATCTCTCAAAAGGATAAATACAGATAAGTTTATTCACAAGAACTACCATTTATTGAGTTTTTCCAATCAGCTAGCCACTAATACACATTATATCATTTAATCCTCCACAGCACTGTGAACAAAGTATTGCTCTCCTCTTTTTATGAGAAAGAAATCTGTGGCTCAGGATGTTCACCCAGAGATGGTAAAGAGCAGCACTGGATAGACTTTAAACCAGGTCTAAGTCCAAACTTCAGATTCTTAATAATTATATTACTCAACTTCAGGAAAGACTCAGAAACTTGTTTCACAGGCACATGAAAAAACAAAAACACATAAGTCACTCAAGAAATGCAAATTAAGACCCTAATGATGTCATTGCATACCCACTAGGAGGATGGCCATAATAAGCCAAAATATAACAGATACTGGCAAGAATGTAAGGAAACAAAGAAACCTTATACACTGTTTTTGGGAATATAAAATGGTGCAGCCACTTGAAAACTTAGTTCCTCAAGCAGTTATACATATGGGTAGTTACCATATGAACCAGAAATTTCACTCATAGGTATATAGGCAAGATAAATGAAGCATATGTTCATACAAAAACTTATAGACAAATTATTCATAATAACCAGAGTAGAAACAACCCCAATGTTCACAAACTAATGAATGGGTACATAAAATGCGGTATATGAATGCAATGGAATATTATTCAACTATAAAGAGTAATGAAGTTCTGATACATGCTAAACATGAATGAACCTCAAAAACAGTTCATCAAGTGAGAGAAGTCAGTCACAAAGTACCACATATTACATAATTCCATTTACATAAAATGTAATAAAAAGACAAATTTAACTAACCAAAAGTATATAAGTGGTTGCCTGGGGCTGGGAGTAGAAAGAAGGATTAACACTAAATAGACATGAAGAATTTTATTGTGGTCATGAAAATGCCCTAAAACTGATTTATGGTGATAGTTGCACCACTCGGTAAAAATAATAAACATCACTGGCTTGTATTCTTGAAATGGGGGCATGTTATATATAAAATATGTCTCAATAAAGATGTTTTTAAAAATGTTGCATAGGTTTACTAACATTTATTTGGAATTATCTCCTGTTATCAATTACTGAGGAGCATATAGTAGTTAAAGAAATATAAACATAGCAGTTGAGTGATAGTAAAGAAAAAGATGCAAACTTAGTGAGAGAAAGCTTAATAAAGATTAGGCATACAACATAATGAACACAGAATAAAGATGGGAGTGAAAACATAAACAGAAAATAGCAAGGAAGGATAGGGAACAGACCAGGAAGACAAGTTGGTACTATTACTTCAAAATTCTTAAGGTGAATCAGTACTGGACAGATTGGAACAATCTTTGTCCAAAGCAATGTGAAAATAGACATCCTAAATTTTCTTTCCTTGAACCTTGGGATTTATACTATGAGAATTTATCCTAAGGAAATTATCTTAATTACAGAAAAAAAATGTTAGGCACAAAATAATTTAAAAAATACATTCTTATCAATATTTACAATAATGGAAAATAGAAAATTACTTAAATTCTTTAAGAAGAATAGTTAAGTAAATCACTATATTCACATAGTGAACTATTATGCAATAATTACATTGATGTTACCAATTACATTGTGTTCTGTATCTTTACATATATAAGAGATATTGGTATTTAGCTCTATCAACAAAAATCTCATATTTTTATTGAGAGAATTAGCTAACACATATGGAACACACACATTCTTAAACATAGTTACACACACTAAAACAGCATGGTATTGGCATAAGAACAAAGACATAGACCAATGGAACAGACCTGAGAACCCAAATATAAAACCATCCTCATATAGCCATCTAATCTTTGACAAAGCAGACAAAAAAATACACTGGAGAAAAGAATCAATACTCAATAAATGGTGCTGGGAAAATTGGATAGCCACATGGAGAAGACTGAAACAGGATCCACACCTTTCACTTCTCACAAAAATCAACTCATGGTGGATAACAGACATAAACCTAAGGCATGAAACTATAAGAATTCTAGAAGAAAATGTTTGAAAAACTCTTATAGACATTGGCCTAGGCAAAGAATTTCTGAAGAAGACCCCAAAGGCAGTCACAGCAACAACAAAAATAAATAAATGAGACCTGATCAAATTAAAAAGCTTCTGCACATCCAAGGAAACTATCATGAGAGAACAACCTACAGAATGGGAGAAAATATTTGAATGCTGCACATCCAATAAAGGGCTGATAACTAGAATCTATATAGAAATCAGGAAAATCGGCAAGAAAAAAATCAACCCATTAAAAAGTGGGCAAAGGACATGAACAGAAACTTTGCAAAAGAAGGCAGACTAACAGCCAACAAACATGAAAAAATGCTCAATATCTCTAATCATCAGGGAAATGCAAATCAAAACCACAATGAGATATCACTTATCTACAGTGAAAATGGCTTTTATCAAAAAGTCCCAAAACAATAAATGTTGGTGTGGATGCGGAGAGATAGGAACACTCATATGCTGCTGATGGGACTGCAAACTAGTACAACCTCTGTGGAAAGTAATATGGAGACATCTCAAAGAGCTATAAGTAGAACTACCATTTGATCCAGCAATTCCATTACTGGGCATCTACCCAAAAGAAAAAAAGACCTTCTATAAAAAACACATCTGAACTAGAATGTTTATAGCAGCACAATTCACAACCGCAAAAATGTGGAAACAACCCAAGTACCCATCAATACATGAGAGGATTAATAAAATGTGGTATATGTATACCATGAAGTTCTACTCAGCCCTCAAAAACAATGGTGATCTAGCACCTCTTGTATTATCCTAGATAGAGCTGTAACCCATTCTACTAAGTGAAGTATCACAAGAATAGAAAAACAAGCACCATCTGTGCTTACCATCAAATTAGTATTAATTGATCAACTCTTAAGTGCATATATAGCAGTAACATTCATTGGGTGTTGGGCAGGTGGGGGGTAGGAGGAGATGGATATATTCACACCTAATGGATGCGGTACACACTGTCTTGGGGATGGACACACTTGAAGCTCTGACTTGGGTTGGGCAAAGGCAATATATGTAACCTAATGTTTGTACCCCTGTAATATGCTGAAATAAAACAAAATAAAAACATAAAAATAAACAAAAAGAATAAATAAAGTTAATCTCTGCTATTAATAGAGCAATTGACACACAGGAGACCACAATGAGAAATAAAAATAAAACAGAAAATTTATTTAGCTACTAAGAGAACAATACTTTAAAAATAAGTTATTTATTTCAAAGCAAAGGAGAGAAAACTGGCACTTATATTTAAATCAAACTTTAATTTCTATATGATAAACATAAAAGCTGATTTTTAAATCTTAGAAATCTTTTGTAGTCAGCAGAGATATTAGGTTTGTCAACTTTGATTTCCTCCTTTGAGAAGATTAAAAGAGAAAATTAGGAAAGGAAAAGAAACAATTATAAGCTAAAATGAAAAGATACATGGAGACAGTAATGGCAGGATTTAAAAGGTAGATTCTCATGTCCCGCTTGGTTTCCTAACCTCCAAAATTCTTTTTATTATACCTCCACAGTTAATGCCATAGACACCTTTCGGTAACTTGTCTTTAGTCTAATATTCCAATTTGTATCCTTTCTCTAGTGAAAGGAGAATTTTAAAATTCAATGCTCAGAAGGGTCAGAATCAATTTAATCTAGTAGTTGGTCCAGCTCTGGCCTTATGCTAATTCTAGTAACTAAACTTCTGGCTTTCCCATGAGATTGAGGCATCACTTTCTACTTCATTGCAATAACTTGGACCCTTTGGTGCCAGAGTTCTTACGTGGCTCTCTTGCTTTTACATCAGTTCTTTGCTGGCTATGTCTTGCTGGAATCCAACAGATCTCATCCTTGAAATGTAGCTAGAGCCTTGTGAATAGTTCTCATACTGAATATCCATTTGACCTAATTAATATTACATGCGCCAATAATGACTGTGATTATACACATCTGTCACACCTTCATAATACAGTAAAGGGTTATATTAGTGGGTCTTGGTTTATACTAACTGCTTACATAAGTTGTCATCTATTATCTGTCACCACATACTCAAGAAACTCAACTTCCCTTGACTGACTAGCTTTTTTGACTTTTAATATGGGTTGTCATATCTGTTTCTCCTTATCCCAATACTTTAAGCATCCAAAAAGTCACATCCAGTATATAAAGTATCAACTACACTATGGAATTTTTCCATTGCAGATAAAAGTTTCATGTTTGTCCAGTTCCAGAGATGAAATTGAGAATCAGAGAGGTCAAGGAGACAGAGCTAACCTCATGATTCTACCTAAAGGTTTAAAATCTACACTCTAATTTTACAGATGGTAGAGCTGTATGTTTGTTTTATCATACTCCACCAGAAAAGAGTATCAAGAAAGATGGTATCAAATATATACATGTCTAGAAATTGTCTATATTTGTTTTAAATATTATTATTTCTGAATATACTAGTTATATACTAGTTATATGATTCTAGTCTAACAAGATTAATTACTACTAACCCTACTTAACAGTTATTAAGCAATATTAATGTTTTATTAATATAATAATACATGAAAGAACATGAGACATACCTTTTAAGTAACACTTTGCATTCATTACTTGACGAGAAATTTCAAATACATTATTTAATTTTTATAATAATGCTGAGAGATGCACAGATCAGGTAAGAATACCTCTTTAATGAATTAATAAAATGTGAAACAAAAAGTGAAGTGACATGGAAAGGATATATTATTTTTATTCGAGCTAGAATTTGAACCCAGGTTTGCAGACTCAATATGCAGGGTTAGTTCCAACAAACTATGCTTCTTCCCTACAATATATTTTTAATAGAATTTTGGAGATAATGCTAACTGGAATCATATTAAGAAATGTACCTTTGTCTAGCATCGAAATAGACTACAAATATCTTTAAAATGGCAAGTGGATATACATTAAATCCCATTGAGTATGGTCATCCCAGAGTCCTACCTACTCTCATGGTGATTGTAAGGGATATTTTTTCTGAGACTCAAACAAACTCATTGATGAGTTTAAAGAAGATAAAACAAGATGACAAAACCAATCTTCTTTTAGGAAACCATAAACACCTTAGCAACCATCACATTTCTTTATGCCCTCATTCTGGTAAATTATAAACTATCAAAACTGCAGACGTTCTGAAAGTCTACTAAATGCAAATAAAGTCAACTCTTTGCCATGCTGTAATTTGAGATAATAAGGGACTTAAAAAAAAAAAAACTGTGAAAGCAAAACCTGGTATCTTTGGGTGTCAGAGGCTACTTTGACTAAGCTTATTTCAAATTATAATATCAGCAAAATTTAAGCTATTAAAGCTATAAATAAAAGAGTATTGTTGGTTCTAAGAAGAAATAGGACTAATTGGATACACATATGCCTCCTAGGCTGTATATCTTAAATGTGTGGCTCATCAGTAGTTATTACTAACGTTGGCAGAAATAATGGACATAGTAAATTGCATTTCCAGACATCTCTTTATGCACAATTGTTTGAGGTTATCTTCCTAATTGGTTAACAGAATAAAATCTAAGAAAAAAGATGTAAACACACAGACATTAAAATGCATCATTACTTTTGCCTTTACCTTTTTCATACTTGTTTTTGCAATGATGCATGGTTAAATAAGCCTAATTTGAGAGAAATTTGAGGATGCCTGTGAGTCCATTTTCTGGTCAGAGGGCTGTTTTCCACCACTGGTATTATTCTGAGTATTATCCTCATAGGAGAAAAAATATATGGAAATAGAATAGAAAGTCTTCAGAAACCATAGCAAAAGATTAATATTTATCCACCGCCTTCACGAAATAGGCATCATGCATATATATGTTTAAATTTTTAAAACAAACTATTTCACAGATAATGAGCCTGGGATACAAGGATGGTTTAAAACTTATCCAAGATCACATAGACTTCAAGAGCAGAGCCAAGATTTTAATTCAATTCTGTCTTATTATTAGGCACATGTGATACTCTTTATCTGGGTCCTAAAAATTATACTTCATTCTTGTAATGAACTTTAATAATTTAGCGCGCAGCCAAGTTTCTTGACTAACTCAATGAAATGCACTGACTTTGAAGGACAGGATCATGTCATCATCACTGCTTCCCCAGAGCCCAGCAAAATGCCTGGCACAGGAGCTTAATAAAGAACAGTCAATGAATAAATAATTGAACAGATAAAAAATACATTCATTCATTCATCTAGAAAATAGTGTATATTTATAAGTGCTGGCATTCCAAATCACACATTTTTAAACTTATGAAATCTCCAGATGGTTCAAATCTATAATAAATGTAGAAATGGGGAAGGGCAGGGAAAATTTTCTATTAAGCAAATATATATTACTATCTTCTGCATAGTCAATAAAATTATAAAAAACAATGTATAAAATGTATAAAATAGTTGCTCACTATTATTGTCAATAAAGGAGAGCTCCTATTTAACAATTTATTATAAGCATCAATATACAAGGAAAGAAATTGGTTCTAAATTATGACTATTAGTCTTATAACTTATTAATCCTTTGATTTATTCACCAAGATAAATTGACTATTTTAGGTACTGTTATGATACAAGCTACATCACAGGATCTTTCTTCTTTCTTCTTCAATATTCTTGATTTATTCCTCAATATTCAATACTTTTTTTAAGATAACATTTTTGTTGTATTATTTGTTCAGTTACCACTATATGTAAAGAATTATTTGGATTATTTGAAGATTGAAAACTATGTAAAATGCAATAAGAATCTTTTCATTGTATTGTTTTATTTAATTTTCACAACAAATCTTTCATGAGGTCACCATTTTACACATATGAATATTGAAGTTCAGAAAGCTTATGCAGTTTGCCTAAAGACATAAAACTAGCCATTGTGAAAGTTCAAAGTCAACAGAAGCCTCAAACTCTATAACTTTCATTCGTCCATAATGTCTCTATAAAATTGATCTCAGTGTGTATTTTTGTATGTTTCAAATTTTAAAAAATCTCAAAAACCAAAATGCTGCCACTTTTTAATTACTTAAATGAATCTAAATTAGATACCACCAACCTCATGATCTAAATAAAGTCTTCTCTCTAGGGTTCCAAATGAAAACAGTCTCTCTTTTGAAAGTTTATGCTGTCTATAGAAGAAAACATAATTTGGACAAGTTGACCAATGGTGCTGGCAGTAGACAGCAGGCATCTGGTTGAGAAATCCACTTAGTATGACCAAAATCTTCTCATATTTCACCCTCTTGGTTCTAGACTCCCCAAAGTATCCAGATATAAACATGAATGCTTTCTTGCATACAAGTAGAGAGCAATATATGTTTCTTTTATGGAAACCTGAAGGTGTAAAAAAAATGTCTAGTCCTTCACTAACTATATTTAACTTAATAATAAGACATGCCTTGGGAAGCATTTTAATGCTAAGCCACAGGTCAATTTCAAAAGAGAGAAGGTGAGTGAGACTGTTGAAAAAAAGTAGGACCAAGGGCTAAAGGTTTTTAGTAACTTTAAAAAATACATATGGCATGGTCTTTATATTTTTCAGGCATAGATTTTTTGCTGGCATTCCCAACCACAAATGTTGCTTTTAAGATAATATTGTCACTGAATAACAATATGTGATAGGAACAAAAATAAAATGCCAGAAAATACAATAAGGGCTAGAATGCAGTTTAGAGAGAATTTGGCCCACTGCAGTGGAATTTGTAAATGGCTTCTGGAAAATGTACAGCATCATGAAAAAAACCCAACACCATGTTTCCTCTGAAAAATATTAAACAGAGTTTTCAAAGATAGAAATGCTCATTTCCATATTGACTTTGATGATCAGGGTTAAATCAGGAAGTACAAATGGCTGATGGCCCCTGCTCCTCTATGTCATTATTCTACCATTTCATTCTGAAAGGAATTACTGTATCTATGGCATATGAAACCATTTTCGAGCCTCTGGAGAAAGGTTTATACATTTTTTGAATAAATATAAAAAAATTATTTCTGAATATAAATGTACTCAAAAAAGCTAGAAATTTGGGAATTCAGTATAGTCTTAAAGAACTGAGGTGTGATTTCACTTTGGTAAGTATCATTTGGTTGAGTTCTTCAATGAAATAGCAAGACTAATTTTAGAAAAGTCCTTTTTCTAATGACAAGCTATGAATAAAGAAGAAAACCAGAAGAATGCTTCTGAATCATATTAAAATATCCAACATCTAAAATAATGTATTAAAAATATTTAGTTTGTAATCATAGCCTTCTGTCCTCATATTAGAAAGCATATAGAAAACATTCTACAATTTGTTGCAATGTAGCAAGTTGGAGAGTAAGTACATTTATAACAATTAAAAACACTTACTTAGAAGCTGCTCTTACAACAAATTTTATACGACTCGATTAGAGACTTTTGCTCACAGTTGTATGGTAGACAATTAGAATTACATGATCACTACCTAATAACTTACATAAAATCCTATTTTTATCACATTTGTGGACTCTCAATAAGTAAAGAAACTCAATGAAGGCAGTGGGGGGGGGGAAAGAGTTGTAATCAACTGTGAAAGTCTACATTGCCTTTGTGGGCCTCTGCCCATATTAGCACTGTGATGGGCATCTACACTTAAGCAATAGAAAATGGAGGTGATGAAACTAAGAATCTTGATTATAATTGGGACCCTGGAATAGGGCTAATGTGGTCTGAGATCTGTAGAGACAAGCATAAACCTTCTCTAGAAAAAATAAAAAATGCCCCATGAGAAGCCACTGCATGACAAATATCAGATATAGGTCCTCAAGGACTTCATGTACTGAAATGATCTGTTAATAGTATCTTTCTGTCTCTGTTTATAAGTAAACAAATTTTAAAAAGATAGAGATATGGAATGATAAAATAAGCATAGAAAAATAATGATTAAGTAAATTCAATAAATAGATAGAAAAAATAGATATATAAGGCATGACTACGGACCAAGTACTGAGTAAGAGCTTTAAATACATTAAATGATTTTATTCTCCAACAACTGTCTGAGATAGAAATAATTTTCTTTTTTATATTTTATATATGAAAAAAGTGAAGTCCGAGGAAGTTTTATGTATCATTATAAGTCAAACAGCAAAAATCTAACTGAATATCTAAAACTGAAAAAAAAAAGAATGAAAAAAAAGCCAACAAATGAATTAATCATCATATTACACACAACTGGTGAGAGGAATAGTGAATAAGAAACATTATGTGCAGAAATTATCTGGATTGCAGTACAGAGAAACAAAGGCCTGGAAATATATAAACCTGAGTTAAGGCTATGGTAGATAGGATGAGAATATTCATCATGTATACCATCAGATGTTTGGGAGGAGAGAATAGAGAAAATGAAATAAATGAAATTTGAATAGAGAATAGCTAGGAATTTTTAAAAACTTGTTAAAGATCTGAGATAGGAGGCAAAATGTATGCCAAGCAGTATAAATAAAAAATAAATCCACACTTAGGGACATCTTAGTAAGACTTCAGAACACCAAAGATAGAAAACAATTTTAAAAGCACCAAGAATACCAAAGAATGAAAGACAATCAGACTGGCAGCAGACTCAAAGGAATACTGGGTCTTAAGTTTTTGCTCTCCATTGTCTACTCTTTCTTCAGTGCTTATTGGAAAAATGAAACATAATTTCACCTTGGATAAAATGCAATAGTAGAATTTATTAATCTATAGGTGTTTTTTTTTTGTTTTGTTTTTTTTTATCAGCCCTAGAATAGGGGCTAAAAGAACAGGCTTTGAACAGCAGATTTGTATTCCACTATGGACCCTACCATTTAGGCAAGTCACATAATCCCATTGAGACTCAATTTCCTCATCAATATAATGTATATTGTTCCATGTACCATATTGTATTATTGTGGGAATTAAATGTAATAATGCATATACAATTTAGCATTTTTCCTGCATTATAGGAAAGAAAATACATGGAAGGTATCAGATTGAACCATGTGAAATTATCTGTAGGTCAAAAAAGTTGAATATCAGTCATTTCATTTGGGTCAACCCAATTATTAATAGTAAATTCTGATTTTGAATTGGGAAAGAATCAAGTTTGCTTTTAAATTCATATACAATAAAGAGACAAACTATTTTTCATAAGGAAAAGAAGGTAGTCAAATCAACCTTCCTTCCTAAATCATTACAATCAGTATCAATTACTCTATGAGTGTCCATTTGTTGAGGGCATGATATAATCTACCAGAATCTGATTTAAGTAGAATTTTCCATAAGTCTACAATCATACAACCACTTTTATGATTAGATCATGTGTTAGGATGCTCAAACAACTAAATCCCCTGGTACTACAACTGGTACCAGCAGATTATAGTTTAGGCATGATGTCTAGGTATGTATTTTATTATAAACTATTTTAAGTATTTTTCCACCATGACATATATCTCCAACATGATTCCCTTTTCTGGAGTTTGAGCAGGAACTGTGACTTGTTTCTAACCAAAAAAAAAAAAAAAATGGTAAAGTTGATGGGATATATGTGATGATGTGTTCATGATTATGTGATTATGTTACATAAGATTATAGCTCTTGCCTTGCTGGATGCTCTCTAACTCGCTGGCTTTGAGAAGACGAGCAACTGCACTGAAGAAATCATATAGCAAGAACTGTGGGCAGCCTCTAGGAGTTGAGAGTGGCCTGTGAAAGATAGCAAAGAAGAAACTGAAGCCCTCATTCCTACAACCATGAGGAACTGAATTGTGTCAACAATAACCTGAATGAGCTTGAAAAAGAATTCTTCCCTAGTAGAGTCTCAGATGAGTCCACAGCCCTGTCTTATACCTTGATTGCTTTGTAAGACTCTAAGCAGAGGACTCAGGTAAGCCGTACCAGGATTTCTGACCCACAATCACTATGAGAAAAATAAGTATTGTTTTAAGCTGATAACTTTGTTGAAATATTGTTAGGCAGCAATGGATAATTAATGCACCTAGAGAGACAAAGATCATCAGACAGTGGCTCATGAAGGAAAAGAAAAGGCAGATTATTCCTTCCAGAGCCATTCACAAATTCTACAACTGCACTAACTTCTGTTTTGCAATAGTTACTATCTTAAGAAAATTGTGTCATCAAAAGGATCTTTAAAAATAATCATTTCCATGGTAAAAAAATACCCATAGGGATTAAAGTGTAGAAAGTGTCACACATGCAGTAACAAGTTTTATTTTTTTCTATAAGAATTTTGAAATAAGGTGATTTATGATC
Source organism: Cheirogaleus medius (assembly GCA_008086735.1). Taxonomy (NCBI): domain Eukaryota; kingdom Metazoa; phylum Chordata; class Mammalia; order Primates; family Cheirogaleidae; genus Cheirogaleus; species Cheirogaleus medius. The sequence continues at coordinate 39,582,502 of VBSM01003143.1, forward strand.
ATAAGGACACTTTGTTAATGCAAGTTAACAATGAAGTGGCTTAATGAAAACTAACCAAAGCAAATCTAAAACGCGTTTTATTTATTCTTCAGAATATCTTACACAGCCTTTCAATCACCCCACCACCAATGGCTTTGACCTTGCAGTTTTCCTTAGAGTAAGTTTACAGAGCCAGAGAAAAATGAGTAGACAATTATTGATATTCTTCAACTCTCCAGGAAGCCATATTTCCTCTACAACAACAATGTAAGACATGGGTGATTTGGAGTTGTATCATTCAGTATAAAGCATAGTTCTGTGATTTTAGTATAAATTTCCCTAGCTAGCAGGCATAAATTGGATATTTTGTTGAGAATGTGCTGTCCGAGTAACTGCAATATTCTTCTTTGTGAAATACTTCGAAGTGTCTTAATTGGCTCTTCTGTGAACACTCTTGGCAGCTCCACTGAAAGATCCACAGGGCTATGCATAGAGGCCAGAACCACAGAGGACGGATTCAGGGCAGATAAAGGGAAGGAAGCTCACTGTCTTTCTGCTGTCATTACCTAGACACATTCAGTTTGCTCTAAGAAAGAGAAACTTTGATTACACTTCTCGGCATTTTTCCACAAACAAAAAGCAAAGCTTTAAAATGTGTTCTCATCTCCATCAAAAATAGTGTTTAATAAATTTATCTGGGTAAAGACAGGAAATATATTTCCTGCCTCTGGAGTCAACAAATAGAAAACAATTCAAAAAGTAGCTCTGAAAAAAAAATAGAGTAAGAGATTCCCAAATCTTATTGCAAAAGGAGGAGAAATGGCAAAGGGGCTACTAAAAATAAATTCTGGAGAAATTGCTGAGGAGATAATTAGAAAAATGCTTATTTTCCTCTCATTTCAGAGCAAAAAATGAGAGAAATGATGTCATCTCAAGAGATTTCAGTAGCTGAATGGTTTATATATTTATTTAAGTACAAGTTGTGAAGGAATGTGAATTTTATACTATTTACACAACTATTTGGAGGTTTTACTTAGTATATCCTAAAAGAAAACAAATTGTTGTCTAGTCACAGAAGGCCTCTCTCAAGATTCCAAGGAAAAGATCCAAGAGCACTTCTTTAAACACAAATAGTCTTTAAATAAAAATCTTTTGATAACACAACAGTAAACAGCCATTCTTTAGTGATTTCCCAAGTTAACATGAATGAATATATTGTACGGTTTTTTAAAAAGATCATTATTTTCTTTGAAAATAAATAAAACAATTAAAAAAGAAATTATTTATAATTTTGTCTACAGACCAAACAATTTCATTGCCCATTTACAGAAGAACTCAACAGATCATGCTTCTACAACTCATTCTGCTTCAGGGTACACATCCAAAAATTGATCTACCTAAGGATACAATAATCATGATCATTCCAATGTCAATTTTTGTGTGTGGAAAATTTACTGTATGCCAATGGCTCTGCTATTCCATTCAACATGTGCAAGGTTATTACAAAAACCCATGATGTTGGTACTCTTATTTCCTCTAATTTTTCAGATGAGGAAACTGGAGCTGAGAGAAGTAACTTGCCCAAAATAGCAGAATAAAGTAGAGTTGGGATTTGAATGCAGATAATCTGATTCCTGAGTCCTTGTTGTTAAATAGCAACTATTTTTCAAAAAACAACTCTGAGTCAATGTTAAAAACTGAAAAACATCATCATATATCCACCCAGTTATTTAAAAATATGCTTGTTTAATGAGATTCATAATTTCTCTACAATGAAATGCTTGTAAAACTCAACTCCTAAGTTAGATTATGGTACGCCTCAGGTAGATGGTTAGAAACATGAGCACATTGCAGATAACTACAGATATAAATAAATAAAAATGAAACTCTGTGCTGCCATATTTGGTAGCATAGAGGATTTGGTGTGTGAATGCCAAGACAACTTTCTAGCTGTGTCAGTTATGTAAGATATTTCCTAAATATGTGTGTGAAATACTTTCATTTTCATTATATAACCTTTCAGGAAAGTTATGGACTATGTTCATAAAGATCTCTCATATATAATTTTCTACAAAAAGAGATCTGAAAATATAAATTATTCTATATGACAAATAACGCAAATATAATTCAAATTAGCAAATGTTTAGTGACTCTTATATGCAATTAAGTATGTCAGTTTCAAGTAGATTGAAACTTTAATTTTAATGTCTAAGAGGTAACAATAGATATTATAATAATAATATTATAAGTATCATGAAGGAAGTACTATATACCAAGACAGAAAGGAGAAGCACTAACAAGGTGAAAAATCTTATGCTGTCTTAGTTAAAAAGGATTCCTAGAATGGATGCCATTTAGTTGGGTTTTCAAAGAGTAGAAGTTCAATAAGCAAGCAAGAAAGTACCAAATGGAAAGCACATTTCATTATATTAATACTTAGAAGGTAACCAGGTCCTAACTGAGTCAGAATGAAGACTCAGATATACATATGTGGCTTGGGATCTTAGGAGCTATCTTACCTCGGTATGTCTAAAAAATTTCATAGACTAATTTACAAGTGGAGCCTCTGTAGTTGGGAGGGAACATATACAATCGACAATTGTGATCAAAGCATAGACAAACGTGTATGACAAATTGGTAGATAGAAATGTGACTGAAACAAACCTTAAAGGAAGATAGCGTTCTCACACAAGAACACTCAGAATAGAGGAAGAAGACTAGCACTAGGAAGCAAATACAACAAACAGTATCTTAAAGATGGAGGAAAACAGTGGTTCTCAGCACTGCATTGACATGGGGCTTTGAACTCATCTAAACCCACCTAGCCTAACAACATTGTACACTTTGGAGTGAAAAGGGCTGTGTAATGAATTGTGTCATTAAATGTGGCCAAGCGTCCTGTCATGAAATTCCTCTAATTGACACAGAGACTCACTTTTCAAGGTCCCACTGAGTTGTTATATCTGTGAAGAAAGTGAGGAATTGACAAGCAAGAAGCAAGCTTGCTCGTCAAGAAGCAAGACAACTACAGTCCCAGCTACTTGGGAGGTCAAGGTGAGAGGACTGCTTGAGGCCGGGAGTTCAAGACTAGCCTGGGCAACAGCAAGACCTCATCTCTACAAAAATAAAGAAATTAGCCAGGCATGGTGGCATGTGCCTGTAGTCCTACTTACTCTGGAGGCTGAGACAAGAGGATTGATTGCATGAGGCTGCAGTGAGTTGTGATTGTGCCATCACACTCCAGCCTGGGCAACAGAGAGAGATCTTGTTTCATAAAAAAAATAAATAAAAGGAAGCAAGAAGCAAGAAAAAGCCAAAAAGCCAGAGGAACTCACATAAAATGGTTACTATATGATTCCATTTTATAAATCTCAGAAAATACGCTGCTAAACTACACACTATTATAGCCTATATTCATCTCTGGCAAAACCATTTTTAAAAGGAAAGAAATGATAAACAGCAATGATAAAACTCAGTTAATGGTTGTTTTGGGGGAGGGAGGGAGTAGTGACATAGAAGGAGGATGTGGTGAAGCGGCAGCACTAAGGGAGCCTCCAAAAATGAAGAAAGCTCTATTTCTCAAGCTAAGCCATTGGTAAATGGGTACTTATTTTATTATCATTATATAATTTTTATGCATGATATATTTCATCAAAAATAAATATTGACTTAAAAAGTAACCTGTTGTACCTTTTAAAGAAATTGTTTAGGCTTCTAAATTTTTGTGTCCTACTTTTTTCCCCTGGATAATATGTTATACTCTGAAGATTTCCCAATGTCATTAAAAAAATTATTATTTTTAGTGTTTGGGAAAAATCCTATTTTAAGGCTCATGATACATATTATTTGGTACTTTCTTTAGTGTCATTGCTATGATATCAGATTCATTTCCATTATAAAACAAGGACACACAAAAATGGGCATGATTATAAATTCAGGAGGTTCAAATATATGTATTTTAAGGCTATCTTTGTAAGTCTTTCTTAGCCTGTTGGTTGCACAGTTCACTGTGTTAAGGCAGACATCTGTTGGTATGCACAAAAATAAAATATTGTTGTCTTGTTTTTCGTATTTTTCATACCCAGAGAATCAAGTTGTAGCTTTTGCCCGAGGGAGAATCTCAAGAAAATGAACTAGTGTGACGTGTTTCTCTGCCAAGCAGAAAAGAACATGGAAGTAAAGTTATCCACATAAATTAGGACAGACAGCCGGTCGGAGTATGCCCACTCATCCTGCTAGAGGAGCAACCAAGCAAAAATGAAGATAGCCTATTTGTTTCATTTTTGTTTCCCTCTGGATTTTAGGGGTTGATGTATTAAAAAAAAAAAAAAAAAGAGTCAGGAAGTAGGAACCAGAGATGAATCAACCCCGAGGAAGTTTTTGTAACAGGGGAAAAGAAACAGTGAGGTAAAATCTGATATGAAAACTGGTTTTAAAGGAATATTTGAGGAGGCTTTATGAATTGTTTTGCTATGCAATTGGGAGGGAAGAGTAAAAAAAGAAATTTTAAAAAGATCTAAAAAATGTGAATAGTGAGGAAAAATAATTATCCATATGGGAATATCTGTGACATTAGTAGAAATTCTGAAAACATTAAAAACAAAGATTCCCTTGTTGTCAATGTGTAAAAAAGAAACTGGCTTTGGCTCCTGAAACAACACCAAGATATGAAGTCCCACTTCCTTCTGTCTAAATACGCAGTTCTGAACTACCATGAGATATCAGAAATGTTTCCAAAGGTAGCTGAAATACCAAATTACAGTAACTCTTTGAACTTGAGTTTGAGGGGAGGCCATATGAATTTGAAATATTTGCAGCAAAATATTGAGAGGTAGTTGAGAATACATTTTAGAGGAAATGGATCATGGAAAATTTTTCTGCTTTTCCCCATCCTCTTCACTTGGATAACATCCTCATCCTCTTCGGATTTACGTTTATACTTCATGTGCTCAGGGAAGTCATTGAGAACCTTATTATATTAAGACAGATACTCATTAATCTGTATAATCATTGTGGGCTGTCTTTCCTTTCCAAATTGACTATGAGCTCCTTAAGGACACTTTGTACATAATGGTATCTCAGCACCCAGCACAGTGCCTGACACATAATAGGTGTTTAGTAAATATTTGTTGAATGAAACAACGCTGAACCAGAAAGCATATTTCTAACAGTGTCAGTCCTAGTGTGCTGGAATTCAAAGGATCATCATAATCTACAGTTATCATTCCCAATCTGAAATTACCATAAAGATAGCCTTGGCTATTTGTAATTAATATTATTTTTAAGGAATAATTGACTATTCAGCCAGCCTAGGAATAAATACACACTACACAGACTTAAATCTGATGTGGAGTTTGTCTCAAACAGACCTGAGAGTCATGATAAAGTAAATTTGGTTGAGTAGATATAAAGTTAAAAAATAAATATAGGCTAGGTGTGGTGGCTCATCCCTATAATCATAACACTTTGGGAGGCCAAGGCAGGAGGATTGCTTGAGGCCAGGAGTTGGAGATCAGCCTGGGCAACATAGCAAGACCCCCTTCTACCAAAAAATTGAAAAATTATCCAGGTGTGGTGCTGCATACCTATAGTCCCAGCTACTTGGGAGGCTGGTGCAAAGGATCTCTTGAGCCCAGGTGTTTGATGTTGCAGTGAGCTATGATGATGCCATTGCACTCCAGCCCAGGCAACAGAGCAAAGCTTTGTCTCAAAAAAAGAAAAGAAAAAAAATATATATACACACACACACACACATAAATATATACATTATATATATAAAAAACAACTAATTGTGAGCTCATTACTGAGTACTAATATATGAGAAACTCTCATTTAAGGTTACTTTGTGGCCTCTGGTGTTTTATGCCAATTTTGGTACCATGCCCATTTTGTGGTGGGAAGCCACTATTTCACAAATCCACTATTTAACTTGGTCACATTGGGAAAATTATTTAATTCAAGTCTTTGCTTTTGGGCCTTTAAAATGAAAATAATGTTATGATCATAGGCCTGCTACCAGAATTAAATATAATAGCAATTGCAAATCACCCTGACATTTTATAAACCCTTTGTGAATATTTCCTTCTAGCCCTTGAGAACAATATGCCAGCAGCACTTACACTCAGAGAGTAGAGTAGGATATTTTTTTTTATTTTTGAGTTCTGATACTTTTGTATATATTCTAGATGCAACATTTTTGGGGGGGATGGATATGATATGCAAACATTATTTCTTAGTCTATGACTTGTCTTTTCATTTTCTTAGTATCTTTCACATCTTTCATAGAGAACCTTTTTTTGTTTGTTTTTTTACTTCTGATGAAATCCAAATTATATTTTTTGTAAGTTATGATTTGGTGTTGTATCTAATAACAATTAACCAATGTCATAAAAATTTCTCATATCTTTTAAGAGTTTTATATTTTACTATTATTTAATTATCTAGGGTATTATCTAATTTGAGTTAATTTTTGTATATAAAACAGAGATTGAGGTTCCTTTTTCTTCTTCTTTTTGCATATGAATGTCCAATTGTTCCAGCACCATTTGTTGAAAAGATTATCCTTTCTTCATTGAATTATCTTTGTACTTGTCCAGAATTGCTTGATTTCTGGACTCTCTAAACTGTCTCACTGATCTATGTATCTATGCTTTTGCTTATATCACTCTTAATTACTATAGTTTTATACTAAGTTTTATACTAAGTCTCAAAATCAGATGCAGTTTATCCTCCAACTTTATTCTTCTTTTTCAAATAATTTTAGCTATTCTTGTTCCTTTGCCTTTTCATATAAATGTTAGAATCAACTTGTTTATAGCTAGAAAAAAAATTCTGCTGGGATTATAATAAATTTATAGATCAATTTAGGAAGAATTATTATCTTAACTATATTGAGTCTTTTAATAATTGGACATGATATGTACTCAATGTATTTAGGTGTTCTTTAATTTCTTTGACCAGTTTTTTGTAGTTTGCAACACATAGATGTAGCATATTGGTTTTTTTAGACTTATACTTAATTTTTACAATTTTTTGAGCTATGGTAACTGGTATTTTTTATATTTTTGGTTTCCAGTTGTTCATTGCTAGCATATAGAAATAAAATTGATCTTTGGAATTCATAATCATGCTATCTGCACATAGGAGAAGTTTTTCCTTTTCCAATCAATATGCCTTTTATTTCCTTCTCTTGCCTTATTACACTGACTAGAGAGTCTAATATAGTGTTGAATAGTGAAATAGTATCATTTTCTTGTTCCTATTGTTAGGTGGAAAGCATTCATTCCTTTACTGCTAAGTGTGATGTTAGTTGTAGGTTTGTGGCTGATACCTCTTATCAAATAAGGGGAGTCCTCTTCTATTTCTAGTGTATAGAGAATTTTTATTATGAATTAAATTCAAACTTTGTTGAACACTTTTTCTGAATCTTTGATGTGATCAATTGATTTTTTTAAATCTGTTAACATGGTGGGTTATAATGATTAATTTTCAAATTTTGAACTGTCCTTGCATCCTTGGGATAAACTATAGTTGGTTGTACTATTATTATTCTTTATATATTGCTGGATTAGAGTTCCTAAGATTTTGGTATGGATTTTGCATCTATATTCTTGAGAGATATTAGTCTTTGTGTGTGTGTGTGTGTGTGTGTGTGTGTGTGTCTGTGTCTGTGTGATGTCTTTGTTTAGTTTTACATTGCGGTATTGCTGGTCTAATGGAATGAACTGAGAAGTGTTCCATGCTCTTAATTCATTGTAAATGTACTTGATGTTATTTCTAACTTAAATGTTTTAATGTTTGGCAGAATTCACCAGGGAAACAATGCCCACCTATAGTTTTGTTGAAAGATTTTAAACTACAAATTAATTTCTTTAACAGATATAGGGCATTAAATATGTCTGTCTTTTTCAGTAACTTTTTTCCAACAGCTTCCTTAAGACATAATTCACATATTATGCAATTCACCCATTTAAAGTGTACAATTCAATGTGCTTTAGTACATTCACAAAGTTGCACATCTGCCACTACAATCAATTTGAGAACATTTCCATTACCCCCAAAAGAAACCCTGTACCCCCTTTTTCATACTGTTGGGCATAACCAAAAAAGAAAAAAAAAACGAGAGAGGGAAAGAAACCCTACACCTCTTAGCCATCATTCCCAAATGCCCCCAGCCCTCTAGGCAACCACTAATCTATTTCTGTGTTTATATATTTGCCTATGGTTATCTTGCATGAGATAACATTTCATATTAATGGATCATACAATATGCAGTGTTTGACTGGCTTCTACACTTAGCATAACGTTTTCAAGGTTCATCTGTTCTACAGTATGTATGAGTACTTTATTCTTTTATTGCCAAGTTGTATTCCATTGTATAGATACACCACATTTTATTTGTCCATCCATCAGTTAATGTCAATTTGAATTGTTTTCACTTTGAGGCTATTATAGTTAATGCTGCTATGAGCATTCATGTATAAGTTTCTGTGTGGACATATGTTTTTATTTCTCTTAGGTATATACTTAGGAATAGAATTTCCGGATCATATGGTAACCCATATGTTTAACTGTTTGAAAACTGTCAGACTGTTTTCCAAGGAAGCCGTACTGTTTTCCATTCCTACCAGCAGTGTACCAGTACTCCCATTTCTCCACATTCTCCCCAACACTTGTTATTATCTGTTCAATGACATTTAAATGTTTGTGTCCTTCAAGAAATTGGTCCATTTCATACAGTTCATCAAATTTATGTGTATAAAATTGTTTGTGTCATTTTATTACTATCCTTCTGATTCCAGTGATTCTGTAGTGTTATTCCTTTTCATTCCTCAGATTGGTAATTTGTGTTTTCTCTTTTATCCTGTTCAGGATCTTGGCAGAAGAACTGCTGCCACCATGACCTCAGAAGTGGACTTGGCTCTCTCAGGGCTGAGTGCAATGAGTTTTATTGCATACTTTTACCCTACTTATCTGTCCTCTGGCTGAGAAAGGAAGTTTTTCCTGGAGCTTTTCTGTCTGTATACAGTTCCCAGACTCAACTTGCCCAAAAGTCTAAGCCAGGAAATATGGAAGAAAAAAATGGAAGTGCAGGGTTATACCATTGTATAAGGTAATTCTTCAAGTTCTGATTTCCTCTCCAGCCTGTTATTATTTACTTTGTGGAGTCTCCCAGGATTTGCTTTATGTACTATGTCCAAAGTTGTAATTGCCATCAGTGGGAGAGTTAGGGAGAGGAATACTCACTCCATTTTTAACTGAGGTGGGTGCCACCGGTTACCTAGTCTTACCTATGACTTACTGGCAAAATAAGCTGCTTGAATTATCTGGAAAATCTACTCATCTTTCTACTCATTTTTTTCCTTCAAGGGCACAATACCCTAGGAATAATTTTGAAACATTACAAGAACCTGAAGTATCTTCTCAATCAAAAAAGAATTAAATTACGTTCAGTATAATTTTAATTGTCTCTAATTACATCATTATATAATACAAGTATTTCGATATTTTTTTCCAGCAAGAATGTACTTTCTTCTTTGATTTAAATAACACTTAGGCTCCTATTTTTGTCCCTACTTCCTCTATGTGGTCTCCCCTGACATACAAAATTCATAAAACATATTCTTTCATCATCCTCTATTCATTTTTTCTATTATTTATTTTGCCTCTTAGTGTGTTCCTGACTTTTTTCATAAAATAATTCTGCTAGTTAATATTTCCGCAACCTCAGTTAAACACCTGAAAGGTTTAGATCATGCTCTACTTTTCAAAACTTAGCTTAATGCTATAGTCACAGTAAGTAAATACCAAATAAATTTTAACTGAAAAACAAAAAAAAATAAGTAAAGCAAGTGTAAGCCATTATATTCTGGCATTAAAATAGCAGAGGGGATAATGTTGCATCCAGGCACTTATATGCTGAGAAGCTGAAGACAGTTTTACAAGCTCCTTATAGATAAATGTTGATAGATGGGAGGTAGTAAAGAAGGGATGGAACAGAAAGGGTTGCACTTATGTTCAGGGATTGGAGTTTAGTGTTTTCTTTTTTATTACGGATGGGGATGAGTGAATGGGTATCGTTTAAGAATAGGAATTATGAACTGATGAACTCATCATTCATAATGGTGAATGAGGAAAAGCTGGGGATACCAAAATTAGGCCTGATAATTATCCAGGAATATCAGGAATTAATGATCGCCTATAATTATGTTATAGAGCAAAAATAATTTGCATTCTTAAATATTTAGCTTCAGGGTAATTTTCCCAATTTTCTACAGTTTGAATATCCTGATTCCTGGGTTTTATCTTTTCCAGACAATATTATCAATTATGAGATACTCTGCACAACTCTGCCTTGTTTTGCATTAAAGTTCCTATGCCATTGCCCCCTTAAGTACATTTATTTTTCTGGAAAGAAGAAATTATGTCTTATTTATTTTTCTTCTTTCAATATTTGATAGGTACAGTACTTGTGCACCAATATAGCTCAATACAGGTTTGTTAAAGTGATTTCCTAATTGTAATTTAATTGCATGCTGTTGTAACAATCATCTTAGTGTACAAAATTGCTCAGCATTTGAAAACTTTTTAAACACTATACCTATATGTGAAAATACTTTTTAAACATTTTTTTAAACTCCTAGTCAATTTCTCACCCCCCAATCACATAGCTTTACATTACTCAATACCAGTCTGTTGAAAATAGAGGTTCCTGCTCCTGCCTGGGAAAGAGAGAAGCTATGAATAGAAGACTCTTTTTATATCTAATTACTCACACACCTTCATTATAGGAGGGAAAATGGTTTGATCTGAAGTTTTCCCCATTCTTTTGTGGGAAACAGATGTTAGTCCTTACAGAATAAAAAACCAGAGAACTATTTGAATATGACATTTGAATTTAAAAAAAAATTCCTAAAATTTGATTTTAAATTTTGGGGCTAATCTAAAACCAGATAATCTTGAAGTGTTTTAGACAGCTGTGTGCTTTCCAAGTAGGACAGGGAAATACCCCAGAGGCTTGTTTTTTGAGAGAGAGAGAGCGTGCGTGTGTGTGTAGTTTTTTTTTTTTTTTTTGAGACAGAGTAGCTCTGTAGCCCAGGCTACAGTGTAGTGGCCTCATCATAGGTCACTGTAGCCTGAGATTCCTGGGATCAAGGGATCCTTCCACCTCAGCCTCCTGAGTAGCTGGGACTACAGATATACACCACTATGCCTTGCTAATTTATTTTTTATTATTTTTATAAAGATGAGGGTCTTCCTGTGTTGCCCGGCTGGTCTCAAATACTCCTGAGGAAGGACAGGCATGAGCCACCACACCTGGCCCTAAAGTATAATGCTGTGAGTTTAAACCAACCATTCGTCTTAAAATCAGGGTAATCTTTTTCATCATTAACCTTTATAATCTACTTCCACTCTTCTGTTTCTTTCTTTAATAAAGTTTTAAATGTTGCCCTATCGTTGCATTGGGTATATACTTTTGAGTCAGAGTTTATTAGACTTTGCTATATCAGAAAAGATTAATGTGATAACATGCAGCTTTCACAAAAAGTTAGAAATCACTAGTCTTACTCAAATCAGTATTTGGACTTAGTAATTTGCGTAAAATCACTTATTCTTGATAAGTATTGGAGTTAAAATTCTAATTTAGTGTTCAGTCCTAATCTCTAAAAATGTTATTTTCCTATTAAAACATAAGAAACTAAATTGCTAAGTCTTTATGTACTTCTCTTTCTGTTGACAAACCTGATACATTGTTCTTAATGTTTTTCGTTTTTTTATAAAATAAGTGATTTATTACCATTAGAAGAACATCAACAACAAAAAGCCATTTAAAATACGGACAACATACCCAGTTCTCCAAAAGGAAGAATGTGCAAGGTTAGCAGCAATCTTTAAAAAACAACAAAAAAACTTTTTTATATTTTGTAAATTTTCTACTTCAGTCATTAAATAGTTGTAGGATTTTGAGATTTTGAAAACAGCTACATACCAAATCCATTGATAATGTCACTTGTTTAGGATAGGGGTCCTCAAACTTTTTAAACAGGGGGCCAGTTCACTGTCCCTCAGACCGTTGGAGGGCTGGACTATAGTTTAAAAAAACTATGAACAAATTTCTATGCACACTGCACATATCTTATTTTGAAGTAAAAAAACAAACGGGCAAAAACACCCGCATGTGGCCCGCGGGCCGTAGTTTGAAGACGCCTGATTATAGACAAATGACTCTTAGATTTATGAAAAAAGGGTATAAGTAAAATGATTTGCCTAGAAATACTGGAGATCAGTCAGTACCAATTTGATGGTGAGTAGATGTGTAGCCCATTTTCCAGATCTTGTGTCACCTCACTTTGTGTAACGGGTTTAAGCTTTATACAGGATAGCATAAACGGTGCTAGCTCACTGTCGTTTCTTAGAAT
>VBSM01003143.1:39594999-39796865 GCA_008086735.1 Cheirogaleus medius
TAAATAAAAAAAAAAGATACACGAAATACTGGAGATCTTCTAGCTCACCCTTCCCTGTTTTTCCCTGTCCCTCACCCTGCCCTGCTCTGCTGCCCTGGCTGGAGCGCAGTGGCACAATCATAGCTCACTGCAGCCTTGAACTCCTGGGCTCAAACAATCTTTCTGCCTTGGCCTCCTGGGTAGCTATCTAGGACTATAGGTACATGCTACCACACCCAGCTGAACTTTATTTAATTTTCTGTAGCAACAAGGTCTTCATATGTTGCCCAAGCTGGTCTCCAACTGCTGGCCTCAAGGGATCCTCCCACCTTGGCCTCTCAAAATGCTGGGATTACAGACATGAGCCACTGTGCCTGGTCATAGTTCACCCTTCTTTTAGCACTTGAGGTTATGGGCCCATATAACTTAAGGAATTTTTACAATTATTTAGTAGTAAACCTGAGTCTACAACTTTGGTTTTAAAAATTCCCTATTTAGAGGGAGGCAGGTGGGCAAAAAATAAATAAAATAATAAATAAATAACAAATAAATAAATAAAATTAATTAATTAAAATTCTCTATTTAATGCTTTCTCCACATGACCATGGCACATTATGTCATATTTACAGCAATGTTCATAAACTGGTACTCTATGTCTTCAAGACTATAAAACCATGTAGTATGAATTAGTCAGGGAGAGGATTTTCTTTTACATAGTATTCTGTGACATCAATAAATTTTATTAAGGATCCTTGGTGAGCTAGGCATTGTATTATTTAGTCATACACTTAATATATATTCACTGAGTGTCTGCTATGTGCCAGGTCCTTTGTTAATGTTTCCAGTATTGGATGTTTGGCCAGAAAACAGGGAGGGGTTAAGAGATGTATGGACTCAAAAATGTAGAGTCTGTCTGGTGACATGGGAACATACCAAGCATATCCAGAATTTAGAAGTTGTGCTAGTCAGTCTGTAAGATGGCCCAGTGACTTCCACCTCCTAGTATTCATGCCCTGTAGAATACCCTCCCTTTAAGTAACTTAGTAACTTCCTTCTAACACATGGAATACAACAAAAGTGATGTTATGCCGCTTCAGAAGTTAGATTATACAAAGATGTTGGCTTCCATCTTAGGCCCTCTCCTTCATGTGGATCACTCACTCTGGGGCAAGTCATGTTGTAAGAAAATATAGGCAGCACATGGGGAGGTCCACGCGGCAAGGAACTAAAGCTTTCTGTCAACAACCATTTGAATAAGCTTGGAAGCAGATCATTAGCCCCACGTGAGACACGGATGACTGCAGCCCTGGCCAACAGTTGGAATGCAAACTCGTAAGAGACCCAGGCCAGAACTAACCAGCTACCAGTTATCCCCAGCCTTTTTGGCACCAGGAACCAGTTTCATGGCAAACAATTTTTCCACAGATGGAGGGTGTGGAGGGAGGACAGGGTGAGGGGGACGCAGAGCTCAGACAGTGATGTGTGTCCCTGTTTTCCTAACAGGCCACTGACTGGTACCGGTTCACCACCCTGGGGTTGAGGACCGCACAGCTAAGCTATTCCTACCTTCCTGACCCTCAGAAACTATAAGACAATAAATGTTTGTTGTCTCAATTTGCCAAATTTTGGGGAAATTTGATATGCAACAATAGAAAACTAACATAGAAAAGATAAGATTTGTCACAATTCTGAGTTTTTAAGGAGGCAGGGTAATGAAATAATAATTTGGTGGACAGATCACACTATTACAGTAAACAGGACATAAAAGGCTGAGTTAGTACTCATGAGAAAGATTTACCCATTCACTATTGAGATGCAATGTACAAGTCAGTCATCTAAAGGAAATGAAAATTTAGTCACTAAGGTTTCAGAGCCTGAAAAGTCCTCTGGGAAAAATAGCATTATCCAGTAATTTTGAGAGCATAATTTCTATGCTATGGTCTGAATATTTGTGTCCCCTCAAAATTCATATATTGAAACCTAATCACCAACGCAACAGTATTAGGAAGGGGGCCCTGAAGGTAATTTGGTCATGAAGGCTCCACCCTCATGAATGGTCTTTGTGTCCTCATAAAAGAGGCTTGAGGGAGCTTGTTTGTCCTTTCCACCATGTGAGGATATTTAGAAGGAATCATCATGAGGAAGGGGCACTCACCATACACTGAATCTGCCAACACCTTGATCTTAAAATCTCCAGCCTCCAGAACTGTGAGCAATACATTTCTGTTGTTTATAAGTTACCCAGTCTAAGGTATTTGTTATAGCAGTCCAAATGGCCGGAGACAATATATTTATAAAAGTTTACTGAGCACCTTCAAAAAAGTAAACAAAAACAGAGCAGTAATGTAACCACTTGCCTTACTCTGTGTGATTAGGGTGGATGTGTGAGTGTGAATGTTTGTGTGTGTGTGTGTGTATGTGTGTGTTCTTGATATCTTCATTTACTTTTTAAAATAAGTGAGTTATGAGTGTAACAATTACACAAGACTGGATAATTATTAGGGTTTGCAAAATTCTACAGAACCTACTCACATAATGATATAGATCTATTAATCACAAAAAACACAGCATAGTAGGAGAAAGAATGTGCTGGCCAACATGTGCAGACCTGGGAGATTTGTAGGTACACCTACCCAGAGTCACACAGGATACACCTCATCTCTGGATTATGAACCATCAAGATATGTACCCTACTGGTCATATAGGTAAGACAAGCTATGTAACTAGTTAGACCATGTGTAAGCCATCAATCCACACATCTCTAAACAATGTAAACAAGCTGGCCCTGGGTGCCACCAGGGGATTGCAGACTTTATTCAACATATTATAAATTACAAGCTAATCCACTTGTCCTTATTGTCAACTAAAGTCAGTATCGTTCTTCCAGGTATTCCTGCAGATAAGCATGGAGAGCCCCAGTCCAGCTATAAGATGACTTTATTTTATAAAATGACCATTTCAAATAAATCAATCATTTTATATATTATATATAATATGTACTATATATAGTTATATATATAACTATGATAAATAATATAACTGTATATAAACATACACACATGTATATGTCATTAATGCAAACATAAGTAATATATATTCAAAACAGGCATAACAGATAATGCTCACCATGTGACATTAAAATCTGGTTCCTTAAAACTAACAAAAGACATTTCAAATATAGACAGTGAAAAAATACAAAAAGTTAAGCATGACTTGATAACAATACAACTAGACAGAGTTCTAAAGTTTTAGGATTTTGTAGTTAGGTTCATGATATTCTAAGCCTGCTGGGTGAGGACTGGTATACTAATATCTTTAAGAGAGGATGGTGAATTGCTTTATTCGTCATGAGACTAATTTAGTGATTCTGTTTGTCTTAAGCTATTCCAGGCTCCCTTTATAATACATTTTCTTTTCTTGGAGCCCACTGACTTGGTGTTCTAATTTGGATCAATTGCTTTCTAGACCTGCTAGTCATCTGCCATTTTGTCATTTTATTCATTGTATCTCTGAGTTAGATTCAAATATCAGTTTCCATGTCTTATTACTGTTTTTTTCATCTTTTGTTTTGTTTGAACACATTTTCAAGTCATTTCTCAAACAGCTTCTGTGCAAGTGAAATTTTCTGAGTTCGTATGCATACAAAAAAGTTTTTATTTTGCCACATAATTTGGATGAAGATTAACAAGTGCATATGAATTTTTCATTGAACATGAAGCCATTGCTTCATTGCCTTGCAGAAATCAGTGTTGCTGATAAGAAGTCTAACTTCAGTCCAGAAGGAATCCATGCTTCCTCAGCCAACACCTAGATTGGCACATTCTAGATTGAGGCCTCTTTCATCTATCTACATGTTTTCAGCTGCTTTCTATCTCTGGATCTTTTCTTCTGTGATGATCCTATACCCATGCATTTGCCATTATGAGCTTATTCCCTTTTGTGTTCCTTTCCTGTTACTTTAAAGGGATGTTAGACTAGGATGGAATAGATATATCTGACCAGTTTGCTTTCTTGTTAACTTTTAAGTAGATGGAAAAGGCAATCAAACAAAGCATTGTTAGTTCCTGGACTCAAAGTTATTTGATTGTAATTGTGAAGACAGGATGAATACATTAAAACACACAAATAATGGAGAAACGTAACCACACCACACAAATCTGGCTCAACTTGTATGTAACAAAGTTGTGAATGGTTTTTCAGTTGCCAAGGATCCCCCAAATTGAAAGTCACATAACCTGAGCATGGCCAGATAAACCAAGTGTGCAATGAAGAGCGGAATAAGTGCTCAGATCAAGGAGCTGGGGCTGAATTAAGAAGTGAACACCACATGGCAGGATACAGGATCCAATCAGATTGAGACTTGTCATCACTCCATGGCATGGTTCAGTCAGAGCATGCCTCTTGGCATCACCCCATTGCAAGATCCAATCAGATCACACCTCATTACTCTATGTTTATAAAACCAGACCCAGACCCCAGTTCAGGGAGACAGATTTGAGCAGTTGCTCCTGTCTCCTTATCAGTGGACTTACAATAAAGTTTTTCTTTTCCTAAAGGCCAGCGCCATGTTATCGGCGTCTATGCACAACTAGTAGAGAGCCCATTGATGGCTCAGTAACAGAGACATTAACAACTATTTACAAATAGAAGTAGTTGGTAGAAGGAAAAATAAAAAAATAAGGTATGGGGGATGGCAAGACAAGTATATTTTAAAGTGTTGCTTCTTCTTTCAAAAATAATTTTGTTTTTATCAATATCCATACTCTAATTCTTCTCTCTAGTTACTTAAGAATTTTAAAGCACATAATAAAGGAATGTGTATAACCTTTCTTAAATCACTATAACCTACAACCAACACTAGACTTTAGACTATCCGAAATATTAAAGAAATATTGCCAGCAGTGTTTGTAATAAATGGTCCTTTAAAAATCCCTATATCAGCAGAGAAATTTTATAATATAAATTGTTCACTTAACTTTAACTGCTACAGATTTTGGCAGACAGTAAAATTAAATGGTGGATGATCATCAGAATATATTACGTTTTCCAAGATACCACTGGGTTACTAATACATTTCAGAGGAAACCTCTTCCCAGAAACTTAGCCTGTTGTGTGTCAATGTTAAACTGTAATAGTTTCTTTTGTAATTTATGGAAAGAGGACATTGTAAACTACCGTGAGTTAGACAATTTGATTTGTGAAGTAAAAATATATGTCAGCAGAAATCAGCATGGCACACTATGGGCAGAGTAGTTTTCTAGTTGCCTAAAATCTTCCTGGCTTTTCTTGAACTATCTCCTACTCTCTGAGCTGGTTAACTGGATACCTGATCAATGTCCACCTGTTCTACTCCCAGTATTGTTCTTCCAGCTATGGCTATCATTTAAAATATCCTTCCCACTTTCAAACAATCTTTCCTTTCTTCATTGAAGATCTTGAGATACCCACTATGTTTATAGTTTTCCCCAAGTGAAAGAGAAGTAACCTTTAACTCATCCACTATGATAAATAATTTATTGATTTCACTGAAGAAATTACATCTATTAAAGTTTGTATATAACACTGTCATTTGCAAATGTGGCCTGCTAATTTGTTTTTCTCTTAGCAATGATATGCCCTTTCAGCATTTGCTTTTATGTTCCTGAAAACTAATAGCATAAATGCAATATACCTTATTTTGGCAACAGCTATAGGTACTCACCTTAGAAATGCTTAATTCTTCACTTACTAAATTTGTTCTTATCTTGAAAACTTGGCAGTATAATTATGTTCATTGTGACAACCCCCACCCAACCATGACTACATCTGAGTACCCACATAAAAATTGATATGAAAGACAAGTGGGAAGGAGAAGTGGGGGATGAAATGGCTAAAATCATTGCCAATTAGGTTCCAATTACTTACCACCAAGGGATATGCAATCTGATTTACACCCTTAATTCCACATGGTTTACATCCGCTCCAAAGCCAGAGGAAAGAAAATCTAAGGGACATACCATCTTAGTTTATTCTCCAGCCTCAGTGAACTTGAACCTCAAATTTAGTTTTACAGATGAGTATATGAAAGTTTTACCAGCTCACATCAATAAATATATAACCAGACTTTCCAAGCTATATATAAAGATCTCTAAAAAAGTAAAATTAACTGTCTTTGCAGCTGAGGGCTATTAATACATGAAATAGATACTTGTAACAACTGAAAGGAGTTATTTCATTAGTTTCATAAATCTGATTTTCAAGATGAAGTGGAAGGAAGAAGGCTTTGTTCAGATAGTGTCTACATTTTAAAAAATGTATACTATGTTACAGTTTACAAAGCATTTTACAATAATTATCTTACAAAGAGACCTAATTATTGGGTTACCTAGTAGCTAGCTGTCTAACCCAAAGCTTCCTAACAATGTTGTGGCATACTGGTATGTATTAGTGAGTTTGAGGTGTGTTGATCTCCTTAGCCCTCAGGGTAGTTGGGAAGGAACTAAGACTGCTTGACACCACGGAGTCTCTGATCCCCTCTGGCTTTGAGCAGCCACTTCTTTTTTCCCAGTGGCTGTGCAAACACTATAATTTTAGAAGGCACTAGTCTATGCTGTTACAAAAAGTGACTAGTACTTAGCAATCTTAAAATGAATGAAGTCAAAGTCCTTATCCCTTTGGATTTGAAACAAAATTATACAGTTCAATACAATATCATTCTACATTTGAACAATAATAGGATATAGGACTGTAAATTTTAGTCATTGTGGTAGTTAAGGAAAGGAAAAAAAGAAGAAACTGAAGTTTCTTTAGTATATTCACCGAGGATATACTTTCCTGCTTTTTCAAAAAATGTCATGACTCCTTGATGTTTTCATAAGATGCAGCAAAACAAAGCAAAACAACACTGTTTTATTAAACACCATCTTGGCAATAGAATCATATTCACATCATATGTTCTGCTATGGCACATCTTCCCTGGAACATACGTAGATTTGGAGTGGCATCATAATACTTTGTTCAATACATCTACCAAGAATAAAGCGTGCTTTTATGCTCATTTTAAAAATTTCACAAAACATCCAAAAGAATTGGGTTGGCAACAAGCTGCTGATGGACAATGTTCCTGATTGGGTGATACAGAAGGAAGTGGTTCCATTGTCCCAGTGATGAGCAATGAACTTGGTAAAATCAATCCTCAATTTCCCTTCCCTGGATCCTTTTACTCCTTGTTGCTAATCATCTTCTCCTGCTTCTCATCACTACTCATCCCCTCAACTTGCTCACAGACTCCCAAACCCATTCCTATGTCGGGGTATCTGCCAGTGTGAAAGTCTTAGTGCGAGGCAGAGCACTGTCTCCAGAGAAACTCAAAGGCCAGGTCCTTGCTCCTCTGTATGCTAACAGCCATTGCTGTGGGCACATGATTTAAACTCTGCTAACTCGAAGCTTCTGCCCAGGAAATTGAATTCAAAGCAAGTGAAGCAAAAGCAGGGATACAGTAAAATTTACTCCAGTGATAAAAGTATCCGGAATGTGGTGGCAAATGAATGTACCATTTGTGGGATCCAATGTCATAATGTTATGATGCCATCAGTGGCATTAAATGTTTAGAGGTGACTGGAATGGCACTTCAAATGGCTGTTATTTGGGATAACTTTAACTGTGGTTCCTATGTGCAGTCTCCCCTGACATCTGTCAGTTTTCTCTTCTTGTTCTCCAGCCTGTGTTTTTTTGTTTTTTTTAGCCATTATTAGTTTCTGTTGTTTGCAACCCAGAACAAACACTAGTACTTTAAGCCTAATCCTTTTTAATATAAATTATTTTCTTCCTATTACCTTCACCATATAAAAGCCCATAGAGTAAATCTGAATTAGTCATTTTGTAGAAGTATGCAAAAGTAGGATCAGAATAAAAGGTATGAATGAAAGTATGACCTATTTCTCTTTCAGATAGTGTCTTTTTTGCCTGGAGACAATGCATCTGAGGTTGGTCATAGGAGTTCTAGAGTTAATGAAGATACAAGAACTCTGGAACATCTTTGCACTAGCAAATAACCACACGGCAGATCCTCATTTTCCAATTCCTCTTCTAATTCTCCATTCCTTTTAGCCCATGCCAATTCATCTCCATTATCCTTAACCCATACTTCACTTAGCATCAACCTCAAAGTTACATATTTTACATTTTCCAGATATGGCAATGTTTAAGCCCCTCTTTATTCTCTGGAATCTACTTTTAAGCACTTTATATTATTTCCTCTTTGACAACAAAATTTCTAGGAACGTGTCAGAATGTATTATTTTTGTTAGTAAAGGCTATTACCAACAGTGGCATTTTAGATAACCCTTCGTATCATATCAAAAGGGTCAAAGAAGCTTTGGCATCACACAGTACATACAGGAGATTTCAATTTTTATGGCACTTTCTTTTTTATGGCAAGTTTATATTTTCATTTATTTAAAATGGTAAGATGAGAAGTATCCTCAGTTCCCTAGCTGGATCTGGGTCCTATTCAAATCCAGTTTTTTGTTTATTTGTTTTTGTTTTTTTTTTTTTTTTGGTTAGAAAACAGTTTTCGACTCAGGACTTCCAGTAGCTATTTTCTTCAACTCTCAATGTTAGCCAAGGTCCCACACCCTTGTAGGAACAGAAGAAGCATTTCCAAGGCCATAGGATCTTACTCATCTTTAGAGAGGCAGAGCTGTCATTTAACTTCCAACTTTGGAATCACCAACATGAAGACAATCAGTTACCTCAGGTTAGCCAAATGATCTGTATACAGAAGCCCCATGATAATGCTCTGTGACTGCGTTAAAGGATGTTAGCTTAAGGCTGAAGATAAAAAGAAGAAAGTAGATAATTTGGAAGCCTATCTCAGACTGCTACAAGGGGAGAAAGGTGGCCAACAATGGCTTCTGAATTTAAAAGCATGGTTGCTAGCCCTGACAGGGGTTTGCTGAAAGCATTAGTGAAAGTAGTTCCGGTGAGATATTTCAATAGATGTAGTTCAGTGATGGTTCTTGTAGGTAATTGAATACAAAAAAAATTGTGTTCTCTTGTTCAAAAGCTTGCTGAAGAACCTTTTAAAAATTTGACACCAAGTTTTCTTGAAGTGTCTAATATTTAACTCTGGGTAGTAATGAATCAATTCCTTAATCTTTCCTCTGCCCCAGCCTTTGCTATAGTCCACTGCTTTTGAGGGTTTTTTCCCTGAATTAGGATCATTATGTATTCTCTCACTTTACTTAACTGTATTATATGCATCCCAGTATGATCTTGTAGTAAATTTTAAATTAAAAGTTTGGAGAAGAATTTGGTGATCAATGATCATTGAGTACCTCTACTATGTGTAGACACTACTGGAGAAGATAAAAATAAAGTGTGGTGTCTGATGTTAAGGACATTACAATCTAGTGGGAGAAACTTGTATGTAAATGGCTGATTATGATACAAGGCAAAGTGAAATAAACATTACCTAGAGGACAAGCTCATAGTAACACAGATAACGGAGCAATTAATTCTAACTGAAAGGGAATCAGAAGCTCCTTTGCAAAGATGGTGACATTTGAGAAAGCTTTGAAGAATGATTATACTTTAAGAGCGCAGTAGAGAAGAAAAGGCACATTCCAACTGCAGTAGTAGAATTAAGAAAACCATAGAGGCTCAATTAAAGGGGTTTGTTTTGGTTTTGTTTTTGTAAATCTAGCATAAGACACAATGGTAGGCCCTGAGAGAGGTGCAAAGAGAAATAATATGAATGTCTTTTTCTCCAGTTGCTTACATTCTATTTTGAAAGAAAAGCCATTTCTGTATGTTTATATGAAAAGTTCATCAATAGCATATACTGGACTACCCTTTAAATTCCCTTTGTAATGTTAAGATATTTCCTTATGTCCCTAGTTTGTTAGATGTTTTTATCATGGAAGAGTATTGAAAATACTCTTTTGTCAGTACTTTTCCTGTATCAATTGAGATGATCATGTGGTTTTCTTTTTTCATTTTGTTAATACTGTGTATTCATAGTTGTCTGGAATGGTGTAACTGAGTAGCACGTCCCTTAAGAGCTACAATACATGGGAACAGAAGGAATTCACTATTGCTAGCGGTTTCTAAAGGCCAGGAACATAAGATGTCTCTTGAAAGACAGAATTTGATGTGAGAAACATGTAGTAAGGATATTCACAATGAGAGAAACAGGATGCAGAAAACCTAAAGGCAGTAATGATCCTGGCATGTCCACAGGATTGTGAAAGTTATCAACTTAGATGGAGTAGAAGGTACCCTTTGGCCCACACCAGGAAAAAAATGTTATAAAAAATTTTAGGTGAATTCAAATGCTTCTGCAGTTGAGGAAGGTAAATTGAGTGAAGCAGACTGCGTCTGTGTGTGTATATATATATTATAATGAATATATATATATATATATATAAAACAAGGGGGAGTGGAGGAGACTATGGCCTAGGTTCATTAGAAAAGAGGATACCACTAGGCTTCAGCAAACGCCACATAAAAATTAGGTTGGTCAAAACTCCCCTGAACACAGAAAACTTCTTTGAGTCATATCTAGTATGTAGACTACTAATTTTCGAACACTGCTAGAGAGTAGAGGGTAAGGACTGCTAGAACTAAAGCCTTTTGTATTTAGTTTTGTTTCAGCAGATTTGGGGAAAACAAATTGAAAAGTTGAATTCTGTTACAAGTATATTGTATAAGGGTGAAGCCTGGGCTTTCAGTGTACCCATCACCTGAGTAGTGTACGTTGTACCCAATAGGTAAGTTTTTGTCCTTCATACCCTCTCATGCTCCCTCCTTTTAAGTCTCCAGTGTCCATTATACCACTCTGTGTGTCCTTCTGTAGCCATTAATTAGCTCCCTCCTATAAGTGAGAACATAATGGCATTTATTTTTCTGTTCCTGAGTTACTTCACTGAGGATACTAGCCTCCAGTTCCACCCAAGTTGCTGCAAAAGACATTATTTCACTTTTTCTTATGGCTGAGTAGTCCTCCATAGTATACATATAATACATTTTCTTTATCTACGTGTCAATTATTGGGTACTTAGGTTGATTCCCTATTTTGGCAATTGTGAATTATGCTTTAGTAAACATACAACTGCAAGTATCTTTTTGACATAATGATTTCTTTTCCTTTGGGTTGATACTCAGTAGTGGCACTGCTGGATCAAATGGTAGCTCTACTTTAGTTTTTTGAGAAATCTCCATACTAATTTCCATAGGGATTATACTAATTTACATTCCAACCAGCAGTGTATAAGCATTCCATTTTCACTGCATCCATGTCAACATCTATTGTTTTTTGATTTTTTAATAATGGCCATTCTATTTGGAGTAAGATATTATCTTATTTGGGTTTAATTTTCATTTATCTGATGAGTGGTGATGTTGAACACTTTTTATATTTTTCTTGGCCATTTTTATGTCTTCTTTTGAAAATGTTCATTTGCCCACTTTTTAATGTTTGTTTGTTTGTTGTTGTTGTTTTTTTTCTTTCCTTGATGAGTTGTTTGAGTTCCTTGTAGATTCTGGATATCAGTCCTTTTAAGGATATATAGTTTGCAAATATTTTTTCTCATTCTGTAGGTTATTTACTCTTTTGATTATTTATTTTGCTGTTCAGAAGATTTTCAGTTTAAGTTTCATTTGCCTACCTTTATTTTTGTTGCATTTGGTTTTACGGTCTTAGTCATAAATTTTTTTGCCTAAACCAATGTCCAGAAGAGCTTTTCCTAGATTTTCTTCTAGAATTTTTATGATTTCACATCTTACATTTAAGTCTTTTATCCATCTTGAGTTAATGTTTGTAAAGGGTGAGTGACAGGGATCCAGTTTCATTCCACTACATATGGCTATTCAATTTTCCAAGTACTATTTTTTGATATAATATGTCCTTTCCTGAGTTGGTTTTTATCTTCTAACTACTTAGGGTTGTAGGACAGAGAAGCAACATAAAGAAAGTACCATTTTTAAATCAAGCTATAGAACTCAGCTAACAAAACATACTAAAATGAAAGAGAAGTCAATAAAACATATTGAATGAAAGAGGACTGATAGGGTTACTGATGGCTATTAAAGTTTTTTAAAACTAATTTTAAAATGAAATACATCTTAAAAGTATATCTGATGTTTAAACTAGTCTGAAGAAAACTTCACAATAAAATTTCAGAAGTATTTGTTGGCTCAAAATTATTTTCAACGGTCTCATTTGCCTTGGATTTAAAAAAGTGTAACTATATGGCCCGTCTTCATTCTAAGAAGGAGGGAATTCTGGGTACACACTTTCCAATCCGGGCCTCATTTGGTACTTGATGAATGAAGCTTTATTTGTCATCACTACCAGTTGCCAACAGTGGTTGCCACCAGGATGTCTTGGTCAGGTTCATTTTTATGCCTATTCTGTTTTGGTCCATGAGTCTTGCTGAAAGTAAAACCAGGTGGGGTTTGGAGGTTTGAAACAAACAGATGCCTTCAGGCCTCCTAATTTATGAATTTGATAGAGTCGATAAATCACAGAAAAATATACTATGTCAGTCCACTCCTGATTTAGGTATTTTCCCAATCTACTAGGAAAGAACCAAATTGGTTATTAACAGTGTGACTTATAAGCCTTCAAACTGCAACCCAGAAGGTTTGTTATAAAAAAAATGCCAATATATCTTCCCTTCTCTATCAAGTTCCTCTTCATGTCCTTTGACAAGAGGAGGAGATTAGTAACACAGAAGTATGGGGTGGAAAAAAGATTGCACGTGGAGATTACAATATTATGCCTCTGAGTGAAATACAGCAATCCAGATGTTGACTATATTTTACTCAAAACTTCTAGGGTTTGTGAACAATATAATTTCCTGAAATGTAACAAGGCAACTTTGCTTCCTAATGCTGAGAAAACATTTAGACGTTCATCAAATCTTGAAAATGTGCTAATGAGCCACAATGTCTGATTAAAATCAAAGGTGCTATGTTCTAAAAACACTCTTTGTGATTTAGATAAGTATGGCTTGGGTGTCATCATTGATGACAATACTTTAAGAAAAATTTTACAAAATAAGTCTTTGAAGTCTCAGTAATAAAAACAATTCACAATTGCTCCTCATTAAGTTATTTTCAGGAAGCAGGGTTAAGACCTGAGGACTGTATAAAAGAATAAGAAACAAAAAGAAAAAAAGGCCACATATATTACTGTTCACTTGGTTAAATGTGAACTATTAAAGCTTCATAACACAAATCATGACATTTCCAATTATTTAATTTGATAATTATTTATAAATAATAAATCTAAGATATGAAGGAAATGTGAACAAAGATAAATATCTCTTGTTAGTTAATTGTGGAGGATAGAATAGTTGGAAGTATTTTTCATAGACAATATCTCTGTAGGAGAAAAAAATGCTCACATTTTTCAGCTTTGGTTAATATCAAACTGATCTAATTAGCTTTTCATCTAATTTATTGCTGAGTTCCCTTTAGTGAGGTGTGTTTTTGATAAATTTCAAGAAAAGCTGTTTGGAAAAAGTTTGAAATAAGACATAAACAAAAACGAAAAGCTTTGTTTTAAAGATTCACCAAAAATATTATCTAAAAAACTAAAATGATAAAAGTGGAGAGTTATAAACTATTAATATATTGTTATATTAATAATAAGATACTATTTATATAGAATAACCCCGGATTATTCTATAGTCATTATATTTGGGATACAGAACACAATCTACCTGGAGGATTTTAATTAAAACTATATACAGCTAATTAGAGGAAAAAGGGCATTTTTCTCTTCTGATTGTGATAATGTAGCTATATTGGTTGGTTATCTGGTAAGGTCATTATAAATCATAGAGGAATTAACAAACTTGTAATTAAATGTGTAAATAACTTGGTTTCATTATTTACTGATTTCAGATTGATTGTAAACAGTTTTCCACAATACACTTCACATTCTGAACACTACAGAACTTCACTTCCACTTCTTTCTTTGACTATGGCATATATAAACTCTTTCCTATGCGATATAAAACTATAAACTTGGCACCTCATATAGACATTATGATTATAAAGAGCATGTTCACAAGATTTACTAATAAGATTATAAAACTGAGACAGAGGCAAGATATAGTAGCCCTGGTAGATTTTGCCCATTCAATTCCCTATAGAAAATTTTTATTTAGTTAAAAAAGAATCCCTGAAACATCCTTCTTTTCTATACATCCCATTCTCAGAAGACAGAAAAAAAAAATCAGGGATACAGAAAACTCTGTACTTTATTTTGACCAACAAGAAAGGATCATTTAAATCTAGTTTAGGGAAGAGATACTGAACGACCAGAACACAATCATCTTTTTAAGTAAATATATTGCCACACCTAATTGAAAAAACACCTACTGTGTGCCCTATTGACACCCATGACTTTGAGGA
This sequence comes from Cheirogaleus medius, assembly GCA_008086735.1. Lineage (NCBI taxonomy): Eukaryota > Metazoa > Chordata > Mammalia > Primates > Cheirogaleidae > Cheirogaleus > Cheirogaleus medius. Next base: position 39,609,385 of record VBSM01003143.1, read on the forward strand.
GTGGGTATAAAAATATAAGTTTAATATCAAGAGTTGCAGATGCACCTCTTCCACCGTTCTTTAGCACATTTTTTGCATTTCATTATTTTAAGAGATAATGAGAAAACTATGTGCTCAGCTTCATCAATGCTTTTCCGTATCAACATGCTAGGGAAATCATCAATTCTCTGCAAACCTTGCTAAACTTGCCTTGTGGCATAGTTCTTCAGAACTAGTTTCTAGTAAAGATTTTTCACCTTTTGTTATGTTTCTCTTAATTAATTAATTGCAAAGAACAGCCTCCCTCCAAAAAAAAAACAATCAAAGAAAAATTTAAAAGTTACTCATCCTTGTCCCTTCTACTCCTTTTGCTGAACAATATACGTATCTTCAAATTTTCATATGAGTGACATAAAGAATGATTCTATAGTATAGATAACTTAAGTATAGAATTTCAAATATTTAGTAACCACAGAATGACCATCACTTTAGTGTTAAGAGGCAACAGTAAAATAATTCAACCTAAGGATTTCACAAAGTCACAAAGAGTTTTCACAGGAAGGAGTTCTGCCAAGATGACTTATAAAAATAATGACTGCCCTCATTGTCTGTAAATCCATATGAATTCATACATTTATGTGAGTTTAATAATAATGCTAAAAATAAGAATGTCATTTTACTGAGTGATTCAAAACTAAGCATTTACTGGCTGATTTTAGAAAATATTAACTTGGGTGCTGCAACCAAAACAAAATCCTAGTTCCATATTTCTTATGCAATAAAAGAAGATTATATGCAAGAACAAGATATTGTTTTTCAAAAAGTCTGCAAAGGAATGGAGAGAGCGTTTCTTGAAAAAAAAGGACAAACTTGCTGTATTTAAGTAATATAAACAAAAACCTGAGGGTGCCAATGATGTAGTTAAAAGAGGGTTTGGAGACTATTACATACTTACTACCATACTGGCCTAATTATATCTCCTAACAGCTCTGGCATTAATAAACATTCATAAGTGGTTAAGGCCTGTGCATAATTTATATAATGTGTAAGTTTATAAAACACCTCTTTTTGCCAATGAATATGTTTACTTCTCAAAAATTAACTTCAAATAACATAACCACAGTATGCGAGCACCAGGTAGTATAGCAATGTATGTCAAAATAAGCAACACAGGCTGAGATTTCTTTTCCATAGATATGGAATATTTGCTAGCTACGTACATTCAAATATCAGAAACAGTGTAGCTGTTATTGGGGACTGAGACTTACCAGTACTTGTAAGGAAGTTAACGTTTTTCATTACACCTTCAGTATAAGCCCCTGGCTCGTAACTGTCCATTTCACCTGTGACGATGTGAGCAACTCTTGCCACCCGGCCTCTGATAGCACCTGCAGCACGGTCTAAATTATCAGCATCCTGGTCTCTTAAGGCTATGATGCACTTGTTGACATCTTCCAGGATGTGACTTTCTGTAAGTAAACAAGTCAAATTAGTTTGTGAATGTGTGTATTTTTTTATCACACAAATCTAACATACTATAATTATGTTAACTTCTGACTTCAGATACAGTGCATGCATATTGGGTATGGGGGATATTGAGAACTATGAAGAAACATTAGAGATATATTTTGCTTATATCCCTTTATTCTTTAATAGCAAAATCCATGAAATACAAAATTTTATATTTTTAAGAGTGATTTTATTGATTATGTATTATTTTAGATTCTAGTTCCATAGATTAGATTTTAGAGTGACATATAGGTGGAAATTAAAGACAGTTTCCAGATTAAAATAAAAATAAAATATGTAATGCTGGAATGCTGCCTTCTGAATAAAAGCAATATTACAGAAGTCACAAAATTTTGCAAAAGCACCACCTATGTTAAATATATTGGAAAATAAAGCTACACATTTCCATTTAACTGATGTTTATTAACTTACAATGAGGGTTACCATATTATGGAAACCTTGTAAATTAATAAATAATGGAAAATGTCAAAAATATAATTTTTATATTGTAAAGCAATAATTTCCCAAAGCCTGTGAAAACACCCATTATATATATATACATATATATGTATATATATGTAAGCCTTTTAAAACATTGAGTGATTTGAAGCAAACTAATCCCAGAGAAATTTTCCCACTCTGAAGAGTGTCTCCTGATCTCCTCTTCTCTTTTCCTCTTTGCATGATTAAGAGCATGAAGACAGCAAAGAGTTACTATCAAAGCTACATAATATTTTCTTTCTCTATAAAATGATTAATACACCAAGATAAAACTAATTAGTAGAGATGAACAAATATGTGGAATTTAAACAAACATGGGCAATGATACCTAAGAAATTGAAAGAATACTAAAATAATGAATGTTTTGGCTTCTGGCTTTATCACATGAATCCTCATTCAACATCTTTAAACACTCTATTTAGTAAAAGCACACACTGAAAACACTACAACAAAAAGATCTCAGTAATTCCAGAACATATCATTAAATCTTTTTCTCTGTCTCTCTCTCAATCCACTTGTGTATATGTGGTAACTATCTGTGTGTAAGCTACAGAGGGCAATCATTCACAAAGACATTACCTTACAGAGTCACACCTTTCTCATACTGTACAGAAAATAAAATCAAACTACCATAGAATATAGTTCCTGTTGACATTTTTTGACCTCTTATCATTCCTCTGTGGGCCCTGAATGCTTCAGTTATATGTATTTTTGACTTCCAAAATCTTCCATGTTCTTCCATGCCTTTGTCTTGTGGGACTATTAGAACCTTGACCGAGACTGCCTATCTCTTTTTGTCTGCTTGCTCAACTCCTACTATTCTTTTAAGACACAAATCAAATGTTCCTTCCTCAGGAAATCCCTACTGACCTCCTCATTCCCTACAAGACAAACATGGTTCCATGTTATTAATATTTGGGATTTATATGCTTCCATTAGAGCTTCTTCCTGTGTTTTAATGAACTACTTATAAAACTCTCTCTCTAGGAGAATGTGAAATATATCTGAAGGCAGGAATTTTATTTTATTTCTTGAGGTATTGTATCTAAAACCTGTTATAATATTGGGCCCTTGCTAGGCTGACAATAATGTTTGTTGAATGAGTGAATGAAACTCTCTTATAAGGCATACCTAGGAACAGATAATTATTTTGTCTAAATCCTAAATTATAGATTATAAACATAGGTAGACACTTCTGTGGCCTGAAATCACGTCAGTTTAACCAATAACAAGGACAGGTAGGTCATTTACACGAAAAAAGTTAAAGACTGAAAATCTTCATTATAAATTTAGGTTTTTTGTTTTTGTTCTTTTTGTTTGTTTGTTTGTTTGTTTTTGAGACAGAGTCTTACTTTGTTGCCCAGGCTACAGTGCCACGGTGTCAGCCTAGCTCACAGCAACCTCAAATTCCTGGGCTCAAGCGATCCTCCTACCTCAGCCTCCCGAGTAGCTGGGACTACAGGTATGCACCACCATGCCTGGTTAATTTTTTCTATTTTTAGTAGAGACTGATTCTCGCTTTTCCTCAGGCTTGTCTCAAACTCCTGACCTCAAGCAATTCTCCTGCCTTGGCCTCCCAGAATGCTAGGATTACAGGCGTGAGCCACTGCATCTGACCAATTCACTAGGGTCTTGACCTAATTTGTAGCATCCAGTTATGAACGTATCATTAAGGACTATAAAAGATCCAGGCATGGTCTCATCTCAACAGAAAGCACCTGTGTATCAACACCATATTTTCCCTGGAATGGAAGTACAAGTTGGAGTGTAGAAGGCATAATAATCATGTGTTTTTTAAAAGTCCACAGAGGTTTACTTTAATGACACATTATAAAACTACCATTTTCCAAGTACGGTGGCAAGTGATTTTTGGAAATAAACATAATGTATATGTATACAATGAATGTTTAATCTGTATTCACTAAAGGTGCTTAATTTTAGATTGCAGAGCTATTTTTACTCAGGCTTATACAAGTGAAAAAATATTTAGGGAAAAAACAATGTTCATTCTTAGAAGATTAATTATATAATAAACTTTGTAATTTCTGTTTAATTAAAGATGAAGCCATAGCTACCACAAACTTTTGTTTCCTAGTGAATTTTGCACAGAGAAAATATACAAAAAAATTCACTAACAATGTATTGAGTGTTCATCTCTTCTATAGAACAATGATAATATATGCCCACCAATTTTTTTTTTTATTGTTTAAAGCAGAGACTAAAAATATAGCAGGGATTTTTGTGATTCTTTTTTGTTTGGCTTTCCACAAGGTTGTATGGTTATTCTTTGCAATTAAATAATGCTGTCAGAAGCCATGGTGTTAATCTTATTGAAGAATTAAAGTCAGATATGTAAATAAAAGTCCTAAATGAACATATATAATATGAAACAATAAGTGAAATAAGTGACAAGAAGCATATAACCAGACTTAATTGAGGCCACTGTAATAAGAACATTGGAGTTGATGCCTAAATAATCTGTGGAATTTCTAAAATTAAATATGGCATAAAATTTTCCAAAAAAGTTTGCAAATTTTCCATTATTGTGACACTTTCTCATTACCCTGAATGTTTCACAGAATGTTAGCAACAACTATTTGCATGAAACTAAACATAGAATGCCAGAAAAAGAAAGTCAAAATGTTGGGTACCTCCTACATATGCACAATAACTAAACATTAAACTAATTTCTTAAAAATGGTTATTTCTTTGTTCTTCATATTTCAGGTAAATTTAAGTAGCTAAAAGATCTTCACAAATTGCTTGAGTTTTCACACCAGCTATAGAGCCATTAAACCTCCAGGAAAGAAAAAAATATGAAGTACTTTGTATAAAACCTTCCTACTGTTGTGTATCTCCTAAGACTTCACCGATGGAATGGGTTCACTCATACACAGTAAACATCATTAGAAAATCTCCTCCAATTAATTTCTTTATCAAATATAGATATACTTGAATTCAGAAATTACATAATTTTTAAAATGAGATTTGAAAGAAAGAGAATATGTCATTATAGAAAAAACATATTAGAATATTATGCTTTGAAGGATTGACACATAGAGAAGATTTAATAGCTTTAGAGTATCAGCTTAACATTTGACTTGAGGTGAGTGGTGGAATGTTGTGATGTTAGTGGCAAATGCTGAAATGTGTTCATTGAAGAGCAGAGAATTGCTGAATTACTAGTAATTTCTATCAATCATTTTATAGCCATCCTGAGATGTAAAGGGTGATTTATATTATGTTGGAAAATAATAATACACAGGACAATAAAGAACTTATCGTTGACTAAAAGGTATGTCATTTGTTGCAAACTTGTCTAATTCACCTTTAATCACTGCAGCAATTTTTGTACAATAAGATTTTGAAATGTGTTTTCTCAAAAATTATAATTTTTCAGAAAAAAATTATAATTTTTCTTAATTCTTTAGTTTTCCACAATTAAAGCCAGAAATTGAAGGCTAAATCTATTGCCCCAGGGAAAGTGTAATAAGACAAAATCCAGTTAATTTATTGGTATTTGACCTCCAACGTAGAATTTTATAAATCTATAACCCACAGAAGAGACTGAAAGTAGAAGCACATTTTATTTGTAAAAGCCAGATTTTATTGTAAGGTATGAGTTTTTCCTTTTAATTCCTGAAGGTGGACTTTAAATATATCAATGGCAAAGTCTGAAGGGGAAGAGAATTTATGTTATAATCCATCAAGCAAGGAATAAAACTCCATCAAAAATTTCCTCCCTTGATAACATAAAACAAAGACTTCAGGGAGAAGGGAAGAATAAGAGAGAAAAGGATATTAACCATTTTTCTAAAGAAACTGAATTATAATCCAAAATATATTGAATTTCCTAAATTGGCAAGATTAAGATTAGCTACCCAGTGTATGTGAGCTCAGACAGTTAAGCTAAATTTAATTATAAGAAAACAAGTTTCCATTTTTAGACACCTGGCTCCATAGCTGTAAATTTAAAGCCCATTACATAGGCAGCTGCACAAATGTTCAACAAACAAAAGCAGCAATTTTTCTTTCCTCTTTACCAAAAATACATGAAACTAAAAAGCAAGTGGAGCACATTAGTATCTCAGTTAATTGTAGTTTATACATCTACTTAAAGGTGGTCAAAATTTCTGTTGGTCTAGAATTTGATCATGATGATTGGTTTTCAAATTAACTAATATCCTACAGAAAGATTTAAGCAAGTACTACCTTTGAGAATAAAGACTATGCATATGGCTAAATGTAAAATTCCTCACCCCCTTTGTGTATCCTAAATGCTTTCCTCTGTCTCCTCTCCCCAAAGTCTTACTATATGTTACAAAATATAGATTATATAAAGGATAAAATATGGCACAGTCCCTGTCTGCAAAGGGTTTACAATCTAGTAACCAGGGGGTGGAAACACTTTTTATTTCATTCTTCCCAAAATATAATAGTCAAAATTATAATCATTTTACAATTGTAATAAAATTTTATTAAACTTTATTTCAAAATTTTGCTCAGTTTCTCTGCACTACAAGCTGCTTATTCTTTCTAGAGCTTTTAAGCAGCTTGTACTTACCTGACTTACCTCTGATAATAATCAAAAGAAAAATAAAGTCTAAGACTGCTATTCCGAAACTAGTTATCACTTATAGAAACTGTGCACAATTCTATTGAAAACACACACACATGTACACAGAAAGTCACTGAAACCTTTATATTTCTTTCAGTATATCTTAAGTTGGCTCTTATAACAATTTTTACTGTGAAGTTGTTTAGAAATTTGTCAAAAGTTTGAAATAGGCAAAACAGACTACTGCCTGTCCTTTCAGTGTCCAGCTGGACAGACACTGCAAATCAGGCCCACCTGGCAAATATCTGATTCTCCAGGAGTGTGTATCTTTGTCTGTCTTCCCATTACTATTGATTAGGATATTTTACAACTCTGTAGGAATTGATGCTCATTTTGTTTTAAAAACTGATAGCCATGTAAGTGATTCTTGTCATATAGTAATTTAAATAATTTTTTATCAGGTAGAGATAGGAAAGATTTTTGCAGGAAAGATAATCCTAAAGGTTATAGTTTTATTGCTCTGTAGAGCATTAACTAGTTTTGTTTCTAAATGAGAAAATTTTATTGAACCATTCTTTTTTTATCCAGTTTTCTTTAAATAAGATTTATCATCCGAGTGCCTCTCAATAATAAATTTTGGGCACGTGCTCATTTTAAATTTGTAAAAGTCATGCTTTCAAATTTAGAAAATTATTCTTAGACTGCTTTGACTTGGAAATTACTAATTTTTCAAATATGGCTCTATTCAGGGGAAAAATATGAAGCAAAAATTATATGCTAAAACAATTATATGTTGAATCATAGACCTACATTTAAAATACAAAACTATAAAGCTCCTGTAAGATAAAAGAGGAAAAAATCTAGGTGATCCTGAATTTGGAAATGACTTTTTAAATACAATACTAAAAACATAATTATCAAAAGAAAAACATTCATAAATTTGACTTCATAAAAATTTAAAACTCCTACTCTGCAAAAGACACTGTTAAAAGAATGAAAAGATAATCCACAGACTGGGAAATATTTGCAAAACACATATCTGATAAAGGATTGGTGTCCAAGATATACAAAGAATTCTTAAAACTCAGTAATAAGAAAAGGAAAAAACTCAGTAGAAAAATGAGCAAAATATCTGAGCTGACACTTCATCGAAGAATACATATGTTACAAATAAGCATATGAAAAAGTTCTCAATATCGTTCATCATCAAGGAATTTCACTTATTGGAATAATGAAAATCCAAAAGATTGACAACATCAAAGGCTGGTGAAAATGTGAAGCAACAGGGATTCTTTATTTTTTGCTAGAGGGAATGCAAAATGGTACAGGCACTTTGGAAGACAGAATGGCAGTCTCTTACAAAACCAAACACACTCTTCCTTTCTTTGTTTTTATTTAAAGATGAATTTTATTTTATATATATATTTTTTAAATTTTATTTCAGCATATTATGGGGGTAAAAATGTTTAGGTTACATATATTGCCTTTGGCCCACCCGAGTCAGAGCTTCAAGCCTGTCCATCACCCAGAGGGTGCGCACTGCACCCATTAGATGTGAACATACCCATTCCCTTTCCTCCCCCTTCCCACCTGTCTGACACTCGATGAATGTTATTACTTTATGTGCACATAATGTTGATCAGGTAATGCCAATTTGATGGTGAGTACGGGTGGTGCTTGTTTTTCTATTCTTGAGATACTTCACTTAATAGAAAGAGCTCCAGCTCCATCCAGGATAATACAATAGGTAGTTCATCCTTTTTCTTATAGCTGAGTAGTACTCCATGGTATACATATACTGCATTTTATTAATCCACTCATGTATTGATGGGCACTTGGGTTGTTTCCACATCTTTGCAATTGTGAACTTTGCTGCTATAAACATTCGAGTACAGATGTCTTTTTTATAGAATGTATTTTTTTCCTTTGAGTAGATACTCAGTAATGGGATTTCTGGATCAAATGGCAGTTCTATATTTAGTTCTTTGAGTTATCTCTGTATTACTTTCCATAGAGGTTGTACTAGTTTGCAGTCCCACCAGCAGTGTATGAGTGTTCCTATCTCTCTGCATCCATGCCAGCATTTTTTGTTTTGGGATTTTTGACAAAATCCATTCTCACTGGAGTTAAGTGATATTGTGGTTTTGACTTACATTTTCCTGATAATTAGAGATGTTGAGCATTTTTTCATATGTTTGTTGGCCATTAGTCTGTCTTCTTTTGCAAAGTTTCTGTTCATGTCCTTTGCCCACTTTTTAATGAGACTTTTTTCTTGCTGATTTTCCTGAGTTCTATATAGATTATAGTTATTAGCCCTTTATCAGATGTGTAGCATGCGAACATTTTTTCCCATTCTGTAGGTTGTCTGTTTGTTCTCGAGATAGTTTCCTTGGCTGTGCAGAAGCTTTTTAATTTGATCAGATCCCATTGATTTATTTTTGTTGTTGCTGTCTGGGGTCCCATTGCTTTATTTTTGTTGTTGCTGTGATTGTCTGGGGTCTTCTTCAGAAATTCTCTGCCTAGGCCAATGTCTATAAGAGTTTTCCAACATTTTCTTCCAGAATTCTTATCATTTCCTGCCTTAGGTTTAAGTCTGTTATCCACCGTTGTCGATTTTTGTGAGAGATGACAGGTGTGGATCCTGTTTCATTGTTCTGAATGTGACTATTCAATTTTCCCAGCACCATTTATTGAGTATTGATTCTTTTCTCCAGTTATGTTTTTGTCTGCTTTGTCAAAGATTAGATGGCTATATGAGGATGGTTTTATATCTGGGTTCTCAGTTCTGTTCCATTGGTCTATGTCTCTGTTCTTGTGCCAGTCCCATACTGTTTTAGTTACTATAGCCTTGTAGTATAGCTTGAAGTCTGATAAATTGATGCCTCCCAATTTGTTCCTTGATTGCTTTTGTTATACGGGGTCTTCTCTGGTTCCACATGAAGTGTAGAATTGTTATTTCTATACAATCCAACAATCATACTCCTTGATATTTACCCTAATTTAAAACCTATGTTCGCACAAAAACTACGTATGAATATTTATAGAAGTTTTATTTATAATTGCAAAAAATACAGAAGCAACCAAAATGTCACTCAGTGGGTGAATGGATAAAGAAATTATGGAACTTTGTATGAAATGGATTGTATGAAAAGCAATACAAAGAAATGAGCTATCAAACCAAGAAAAGATGTGGAAGAAATTTAATGCACACTGCTAATGAAAGGAGTCCATTTGGAAAGGCTACATACTGTATCCTTGCAACTATATGATATTCTGGAAAAGGCAAAACTATGGAAACAGTAAAAAGACCAGTGGTCACCAAGGGTTCTAGGGTAAATAGCTAGAGCACATGAGATTTTTCAGGACAGTAAAACTATTCTGTATGACACTGTACTGGTGAAAACATGCCAATATAAATTCTTCAAAATCCATAGAATTTACAACACACAGTGAACCCTAATGTAAACTGTAGAGTTTAGTTAATAACAATGTATCAATATTGGTTCATCAATAGTAACAACAAAGGAGATTATTCAAACATTCTATATTCAGTATCAAGTTCAATTTAGACCCTTAATAAGCACTCTAATGTTTAGCTTCTAAAATTGTAAGAAAATTATAATGTTTAATTCTATATATTCATATATTCATACATACATTATCTACAGATATCTACAATTAATTAGGCAGGAATTTTGAAAATACTTCAATTTTTCTAACACTGTAAGTAAGAAACATTTTGGTGCTATTCTTTCCCCCAACTATTCTCTTCTTCACACAACAGTATCTTCTGGTTGTCAACTGGTTTCTTTGCATTTTTCACAAATACTTTTTGAGTGTCTATTGTTTCCTAGGCATTGTGCTAAACAATATATATGCATTATTACTTTTAATTCTTATAATAATTCCAAGATACATGTCTGTTAGATTTCATTTTTATAGTTGAAGATAAATCAAGGCTTTGAGCAGATAAATATCTTCACAAAATTCACAAAGTAATTGGGTCATAACTCAAAATCAAGGTTTGTCTAACTCGCTAAGTTCTGTCAATGCTAAAGTCTAATCTGGCTTTAAGATATGGTAATTATATAATTATATCATTCAGCTACTCCAAATGTACGATGGGAAGGGGAAATTGAAGGTTTAAAATATTTTCTAAATTTTATAGAAATGGTGGAAAAGATTGTTTATACTATTGTAAACCAAAAATAAAACCCTAAGGTGCCCTCTCCTCCCCCTCAACCCCTACTGACTGAATGGACTGCCTCTTGGCCAAGGGGACACCAGAAAAACCTCAAAACTGAGTTCTGGGCCTTGATGGAAAGGAAGGCAGCCTTGTTATATCCCCTTTTTTTGGGAGTTTAGACTAATTGCAAACAGGACCTAAAGCCATGCAAGGCAAAGGTTAAGTCATACCTTCAGGCCCAGTGCAGTGGCTTATGCCTTTAATCCTAGCACTATGGAGACCAAGATGGGAGGATTGCTTGTGGCCAAGTGTTCAAGACTAGCCTGAGCAAGAGTGAGACTCTTGTTCTACAAAACAGTAGAAAAATTAGCCTGGCATAGTGGTATGCACCTGAAGTCTCAGCCATTCGTGAGGCCGAGGCAGGAGAATTGCTTGAGTCCAGGAGTTTGAGGTTGCAGTAAGCTATGATGATGTTACTGTACTCTCTAGCTCTTGAAAAAAAAATTCAAGTCTGCAGGTCATCAATTTGCTTAACAGATCACTTTGAGTCAGTATATTGTGGCTTGCTCTATGATTAATAAACTTCCTTATCTTAAAACATTTTTTCTACTTATTTGAAGCATTTAGACAAATCTTTATTTCTTTAATGAATTACAAATCAAAGAATCTCTGAACCCACCTACAACCTGTAAGCTCCGGATTGCAGATATCCCACCTTTTCAGGCTAAACCAATATATACTTCCCATGTATTGATGATTTTACCTGCAATTCCTGTCTCTCTAAAATGTATAAAATCAAACTGTAACCCTACAACCTCAGGCACACTTCCCTAGGAACTCTTGAGTTTGTGGAGCTCTGTGCTGTGGTCACTCGTATTTGGCTTAGAATAAACCTCTTTAAATTATTTTAAAGTTTTTATTTTTTTCTGTTAACACATATAATGTATAGCTGGATGCGTTATAAGTTTTCACATTAATTTTAACTGAGTATTAGATATAATTTATGCATTTTCAGAAGGATAATTTTAATTCTACAAAGCTTACATGGACAGTGCTCTAGTAATGTTAACATTCTAGATCTATATGGAACCATCATAGCTAGAGGGGAACTAAAGTATTCTAGAGACATCATCAGGGAAGATGGCCATAGAAGAATAAATTAACAAATGAAGTTTAATGTCTCAGCTACTTAGCTATTCTGGTGTAGGAGCTAAAGTATAAGTTATTGCATTTTATTCCACTCTTATCTTGACAAAATAAACAAACGGAAAAAGTAAAACAAACCTTATTCTTATTCAGACAATACTCTCTTCCATTGACTCCTTTAACACTGAGTTTTTTCATGTTAATTGTCCCATTGCTTCCTTCCCCATAGACCAAGAACCTATTAACATCTAATAACAAAGCACTGGGTTAAAAAAAAAAATGCTTTGAGGATTTTACCAGATTGAACATCAGGACTGTCAGCAGGAACAGACAGTAGTGAGCAATTCTTCCGTATTGTGCAATAAAACCATTCAATTCCCACACACTGGATGCTAATGTTTAATGCCTCTGTTGCTGGATACTCTTGTAAAAAACAGTATTCAACTGGATGCTATTCCTTTTTCATGGTTCACAATATAGAATTTGGGTGTACAGTTATGAAATCTGTACTTTTGGGCACAGAGATGCAAATCCAGCACTACTTAAAATGGCTTCCTAGAGGTAAATGACACATGCAGTAATGTAGAAACCTTTAGAAATAAAGTACATAAAATGTACAGATAAAATCAAGAACAAATCAGTTGCTTATAAGCTGGTAAATTTTACTTATTTTTTCTTTCTTTTTCACCCAGAATATTAAGTATACAGTTCAATTATTTTGATTACCTTCTAAAATATAGTAAATCTACACATGGAAGAAGAAAGGCTAACAATTAAAAGGGGCAAGACTATTATTAGTTAACAAAAGACTATGAGTTTTCCTGAGGTAAAAAAAAAAAAAAAGGAGAGCTTGATTTTCTATGAAAATACAATCCACAGACTGGGGAGAAGGTATAAAAGTAGAGGGTTCTCCAGAGAATGATGAGGGGGAGGGTATCCCTTAAATAGGGAAAGTTCCCACCCCAGCCCTCAGTCAGGTCCATATGCAAATGAAGGGTGCAAACTTATTCAGTTCAAATTGGATGAAAACAACTGAGTCCAATTGGAGTAGTTTCCGGGCCTCAAACCAGATGTCTTTGTTGGGTGCCCCTTTTAGGTGGCTGGTGGGAGGAGTTTTCCAGCCATGTTGTTTCAGCTTTGGTTATAGGAAGTGTCTTAAGTTCAGAGAGCTGCCCTCTCTGGGAACAAAGGGGTACATGACCACTCCTTTCTCACTCACAATGGCCACTGGGTTCCTATTATCTTAATTTAGGCATCTCTATCAGCTACCTGGACTCCATCTCATCTGCAGAGCTTGGGTCTTATTTACAGTTTTATTTCACAGGATATATGCCTCAGGGAAGTTCACTTCCCTAGGAAATGAATTCATTTTAAAGTATAATGTCTTTTTTAAAAAATATATATATATTTCTATTTTGCTCAGATGTACAGAAATTGACAGAACAGATCCATCTTTTTGAGACAAGTTCTCCTCCTCAGTGTCATTTTTAACTGTTTCAAGGAGCCTATAATTAAAATCCCAAATTTACCACACATATATGACAATGAAGTTTCACACCTAAGGTTCAAGTCTGTTACCCAGCGTGAGTTGATTTTTGTGAGAGGTGAAAGGTGTACTATTAAGCTATAAGAAACAACGGTGATATATAGCACCTCCTGTATTTTCCTAGATAGAGCTGGAACCCATTCTATTAAGTGAAGTATCCCAAGAATGGAAAAGCAAGCACCACATGTACTCACCAGCAAATTGGTATTAACGGATCAACACCTAAGCGGACATATAGGAATAACATTTGAGTGTCAGGCAGGTGGGGGGATGGGTATATACATACATAATGAGTATGATGTGCACCAACTGGGGGATGGTCATGCTTGAAGCTCTGACTCGAGAAGGGGGCAAGAGCAATATACGTAACCTTAAAATGTGTACCCCCATAATATGATGGAAAAAAAGTATTAATATTACTGAGTAAAATTGTCATGAATTAAAATTTCAGGAGCATGATTAAAAAGGCTTTCACCTGAATTACAACTTGAGCATCCGCATGAAAGTGACATCTAAAGTTGATCACGTGTATTAATACCTTGTACATGAATCCAATTTATGTCAGATACATAAATGTTTATAAGCAATTCAGCCATGGCTTCACAACAAATCACTGGAATAGTTATTAATATTAAGCATTTTTTAGAAATGAGTCCTTTCTTTGGTCTAGTATTCAATGGACTGGTGGAGTTAGGTCAGGAAATGGTAGTTCCCAAATTATTACTCTCAAATAAATTCCTTTTCTAGTAACAAAGATGCCTTCCTACACATACATAAGTTTACAGATTCATGTCATAAGAAAGTTTAAACCACAGCTACTTATTGAAATGACACTGACAGTAAATTTATTTTATAATGCAAACTGTTGGTGAACATAAATAGTAACTTCATTTAATAGACTGTTACAAACCAATTCAAAAACTTATAAAATAATTAAGTTTCATAAAAAGATGCTTATGAGATAACTTTAAGAGGAAACAATCAGGATATATATCTATTAAAATAGAACCTTCATTTAAAAACCACATATATATTTGTTTATTTATCTGCTTTATAATATGTAATGATATACCTTTTCAGAAAAAGTATGTAATTTCCAAACTCCTAATCATAGTTTTCAATAGGTAGTGGCATTATGAATAATTTTTTAATTTTTCAAACATTTATATATTTTGAATAAAATAATACTGTATGTAGTAATACATATGTAATACTATTTTAATGATTAATTAAACTCTATCTTTAATTAGCAACTGTTATTAAATGGAGAATCTTTATAGGTAAACCAATGAATTAAGAAAACTATCATTTTTCAACTATATATTGCTGAAGTAAATATAACACTGATACCCACAGATAAACCTTAACATCCTTATTTCTTCCAGGATTGTTTTTCCTCCCTTTCTCTTTCTGTCTGAAAAATGATAGTAATTATAAACTGTCATTGTTCTTTCATTCAATGAGTACATATATGTATTCACATCTTACATTAATAAATTCATTTAATATATCATTCATTGAATAATGATATATTCATTCATTCAATGAATATTTACTGAGTTCTTATTACTAGATGTTTTGTGAGGTGTAGGAAATGTCAAGATAAATAATCCACTGTCTTTGCTTTAAAAGAACTCACAGTTTAATCATAGCAATAAGCACCTAAACAACTATCCCAAGAGAACGTGATAAATGCCATAATGTACACTGGTTAACGATGCTAGATCATTTCCTTTTCCAATAACATACTTCTTCTTTCTATGTTTGTACATAATTGCATTATATATTATGGACTACCCCATTGAGATCAGATTGATCACAATGTGTATGTCTTGGTCTTTGTAGAAATAATTTTTAAAAAATTAATTGTGTATTTACAAATTCCTAAAGGATTGTGGGAATAGGGGTGGGACAATTTTCCTATCAAAATGATAAGTATATGTTTAACAGGCATGATGTCAATGGCTATTGAGAGTTTGGAGACACATAACGGACTGCCCGGGGAATTCATTGCTAGAATGATATTTATATAAAACTGAACACTTTTTAAAAGGTATTTTATTGACAAAGTGCTTTGTTTCATAACCAATTTACAAATATTTTATTAGATGGTTTATTTATTATTTACATTCTTTTTTTTTCTTTGCACATTTTAATTATTTTTAATTGCTTCTTTCACAACATGCAAAATACAATTCATGGCCTTTATGTACAACAAGTTTAGTTTAGATCAGATTTAGGAAAAGAAAGGAATGGAAATTTAAAAATTGCCTATCTAAATACTAAAAAAAAATATTTCCTTTATTTCCTAATTCTGTGCTTAAGTACAAATTTTTGTCTCCTACAGAAACTTCTAAAGTGAAAATTGGCATGAATAGCAGTCATATGTCCAACAGTTTCAGTGATTACATGGGACCAATGTAATCTATCTATGAGGACTTGTATTTGGAAGAAATTTTTGCCAAGGCTCAGACATGATGAAAGACAGTAGCTCACGGAACAAACCTTCATATAATAAGGATCACAGTAGGGGAAGCGGGTGGAGGTACTGTAAGGAGGCCAGTGATAATAAATCAGGAAGAAAGGTAACATGACAGCAAGAACTGCTGGTAGTAACAAGAGGTAAGCTGCTGAAAAGATGGATAAAAGCATGACACAAAACAGGTTATGTTTTTGATATCAGGACTAAATAAAAAGTGGAGGACTTATAATCTCTATTGAAAATGTTGAATAAAGATAGGAAATTCTTTTTAAAAATGCAAAGAGCTCAGTTAGCTATGTGGCTTATTCTCCTTTTAGTTCTAAACTTCCACTGTCAGACCATCTAATCAAACCGTCTTGAACATATTCAGTGTTATTATCTCAGCAACCTTGCCTGGAAGGCCATTCCTTGCATTTAAGCATCTCTGCATGAAAAACAGATTCACAACATCTGGTCTGATTTCATTTCCTTTAGTTTTCATTTTGTTGCCTTTTTCATTTTGTCTCCATTTCCAATCATGTCTGTTGAACTGCAAACGGGAATTTTCACTGGTATCTTTGGTCTTTATTTCACTGCCTATTTTTAGGGTTAGTGGTCTACCCTGTTGCTTAAGGTTAGCTATAAAATAATTATTTAGGGGAATATAATTACCCTTCCTTTCCTCACCCAATTTCAGAATGTTGGTATAAGCTTTATTTTCTTACACACCAAATACCTGAGTTAAAATTGGCTGTGAATATTTTCTCAATGCTGTCTATCCATGGACTCTAATTTATTTTCCTTCCCTGCATCTTGTTGCCTCTTGTATCATCTGCTCTAGTCAATTTCTAAGATTTTAAGAAAGAAACTGATCACTTAGAACAATATTATTTTAATATAAAAACCACAGGAGGTATAAAATATTATTGCTCAAATGATAAACACAATGCTTGACTTTGACAGTCAAGATTAAATTCAAACATATGACACCCTACATTCCATCACAATTTCTCATGTGGTATTATTTGTGAAAAAATGTGGTTATTGCACATTATAAAATGTTATTAAAAGGACTTAAATAAGAATTGGACTATTTTTCTCATAATAATTTCTGGACTATTTTCTTAATTTTCACACCAAAACTTAGACATGACATTGTAAAAATGTCATCTGTTATCAAGGTATATCAAACCACAATGCAGAATTTCTTTGTCCCTTATCCTGCTATACCAAAATCTACACTGTCATCTAAAGAAAATTGCTGTATGGGCCCTAATATCATCACACTTCCAATGAATACAGTCATATGTGGTGAATTTAATCATGTTCTAGTGATGCTGCTTTCTCCATAATTGACTTAAATGACTTATACTTTCAGCCCTTCAAGGGTTAATTTTTATAATTTGCTGCCAGGTGCCCAAAAAAACCACATTACCCTTGATATTAATTATGCCACTTCTCTGCTCCAGCAAACCTAAGTTTATAGCACTTGGTTATAAAAAAATAAAATCCTGAAGACATTCACATATACATGCTCACATAGACATGTATGTGTGTGCATATATATATGTTTTTTATAGCCTATTAGATTTAATGTAAGCATGAAAATATTTTTACAAACAAATATGAAAAATAGAAAAGGAGAATACAAATAAACCAATCATAAGATTCAACAGAATTACTATTAATAGCCTATAGATTTGTCACTGTACTTTCTGGAAGCCAAGGAAAGAATGAAATAAGATCTGTTAGATCATGAGATAATTAGTAATTTTTATTATTTGCTCTCCATAAACTTTCTTTGCCAACTTCTTTTGCCTCAGTGGATGGTTTTGAAGGTTGTATACTATATAAGAATTATTGGCTGATGGGCCTAATGAGAGATGAAATCAATATACCTACACTAAACTCTCCAAGCCATCAGTATTGACATATGCGAGAGTGATATATATATATATATGACATAGATATATCTCACATATATAAAAATATATATATATATATATTCATAGTTGGCAGCTCTACTTCCAACTATCTCCAATCTCAATTCTTTTAACTGCATGTGATTGGCTCTATAGGTAATCAGGGCACAGAATCTCTGGCAGTCTTATCCTTCTCTTCCCAAGTATAATATAGACTCCTCTCCTTAAGAAATCTTCTCATTCTCTCAGTATAATCTCAGGACACTCTTTGACTTCTGTGGATGAATATTTCTGACTAGTTGAGTGTGCCATATCCATAGACTGCTCAGACATACAAATAAAACTGCTACCTACTGTCTGAGAACTTCTGGGAGTATTCTGAATTAGAAATAAGGGACTACTCATCATTCTGATAAGAGACATGTCAGAACATAGAGTAGCAATAGGATACAGAGAGGCATTAAAACACAGATAAATTATGTGGATTTATTGTCAAAGTCCTAGAGTATAGTTTTGGCTTTGATACTTACTAATTTTATAAACTTGGATAAAATATTAACCATAAAATTTGATTTCCTCATTAATAAAATAGAGTTAAAAAGATTTTTAATTCTTGTAAGAATTAAATAAAAAATACATAAAAGCATAATAACCTGCATCTAGTAGGCATGAAAATATGATTTGCTGTTCATATATTTTTTTAGCTTTTGCAAGTTGGTCCCATTGAATTATTTTTCTTTTATTTTTTTTCTAGTAGTAAATAGAATAGCTCAACCTAGCTCAATAATTTTTTTCATTATCATCATCCACTCATTTTTTGATCTCAGTGGTGAGGGTAAAACACTTAAAATGGAGAATATTCAATGTGCACATGGTAAGCTTATTCAGTTTGGAGTTACATTTGAAGAGGTAATTAAAATAACACTAAACAAAATAACTGATTTCATCTCACATGAATGTGAAGTACCTCAGATAAAATTCATTTGATAAATGGCTGTTATGATTTTATGTTACTGATAATTCAGGGAATATAAGAAGGTAATCACCAACCCCACAGGTATATTATATTAAAAGGACTGTACTGAATTTAATGATTTGCATTTTTTATTATCAAAAGTATTGATTAAATGCATAGAGTTTATTAATGCTCTGTCCACTCATCTCTCTTTACCTGTACATATCCCTGCTAGACTGTGAGATCCTTGAAGGAAAACACTTTTGTATCCTTCATTTATTAAATCTTCACTACCAAAGTTGTTAAAATGAACAAATATTGTACATTGGCACTTTTTCTTGCATTTCTGTGTCATTTATTACTTTGTAAATTATATTCAGTTTACTCATATGTGAATAAACTAACAATTAACACAGACCTAAAATATTATTTGCAAGACAGATACTGTATAATGTACTTCATTTATACACCTAGCAAGTATTTATTGTGTTTCTATTACATGCTGGCAACTTTGCTAATAAACAAGATGAACAGCAATAACATTTTTAAAAGTCCTGTCTTGAGCTTAAATCCACTGGGAGAAAGAGATACTAAATTAAATAATAAATATGTAAATAATAACATATTGCCAAATGTTATCTTAAACAGTAATTTATGTATACATTTACATAAAGTGGTTAGAGAAGACACTTTATTTTCTTGAAAAATAGCTACAAGCAGAACATTCCAAAGGGGAGGGTATGGAGAAGTAGCCATGATGCCCTAAGGCCAGGGTGAGTTTGGTGGGATACTGTAAACATTTCCTGACTTTATCATATTATGCAGGAAGAGATATAGAAGAGTTAAGCAACTATAAGAGGGACCTTGTTTCAATGGTATGACCAATCAGGGTTTAATATTATTATAATGGAAAACAACTGAGCCTCTTTATATAGATTCCATTAAATTTATTGAAACTAAAAATGTTTAAGGCAGGTGTCCTCAAACTACGGCCCGCGGGCCACATGCAGCCAGGACATGTATCCGGCCCGCCTGGTGTTTTTGCCGCTGCTGCCTGTCCTGCTTAACAGCTGACTCATCCGGGCCCACAGTGCGCACTCTCCAACGGTCTAAGGGACAATGAACTGGCCCCCTGTTTAAAAACTTTGAGGACCCCTGGTTTAAGGAGTCAAATAATCACGGATTCACTCCTCGCTACACAGCTCTGGTTTATACATAATTAGACTTTTTGATAGAATGTCTGTTTAGGGTGTTAAATTAGGTAATTTATATTATTGAACTGATGTCTGGCACATAATATACACTAAATTTTTTTGTTATTATTTCAACTAATAAAGAAATTATTTAAGAAAAAATATTTAATGGGGTGAGCTCTAAATGATTTTTTGTCAATAACTTTAAACAGTGCATCTCACTTAAAGTGTTTGCTACTTTTTTCTTTTTTCTTTCTTGAGAAGGTGTTAGTTTCACCAGCGATAAGGATTATCTAAGAAGTAATTATATCTGACCCCCTTTATTGCTGTTTGCATCCATTTGTGTCCAGTGTTCTTCTCTTTACATATGAGTGATGCAGGAAGCCTATACATTTCCCCAACATAAACCATGTAAATACTCCGTGGACATTTTCTCTAGAGGCTTTCTCCAAATAACACTATTATCTGTCAATTCTATTCTTTAGCTACACTCCAGATTTGAGCAGTACATTATAATGTACTGGACTCAGATAGCCAGTATCCCTGTCTTGCACTACACTAGCTTGCAAGGTTGTGCTTTTCTTGGCAACCTGCCTCTTAACAGGCTTCAAACTAAATCTTCTGGTTTTCTAATTTGCTCCAACTGTACTCTCTTGGTCAATGTCAGTGACTGGATTTTGTCACATTTTTTCCTCTTAGCCATAATGACCCCCAGGGTTGTGTTAGTCATATATTGAAAGAAGCATCTTTTCAGACTGATTTGTCTGCTCAAATGTACATTTTGACCTTTTAGTTTTTATTCAACAGTGGAAGAGACATTTATTCAATGCTATGTTTTGAGGAGGCAAATACAGGTTTCTCTGAAAGTGCTATCAGCAATGTCATCTCTCCATGAAGAATAAGAATTGTATGCTATTGAATGGCAGCCAATCCCAATGAAAAAGAGGCTGAGAACACATAAGACTAATTGTGAGGAATGTTTTCCAACTAAACACACTTTCCTGACTCCCAAAGGAGACCCACCTCCCCTTTGAGGACCATCATTTACGATAGGCCTGAGCCATAAACCACTGGTGTGATTGAAAAATAATGATTGGGATCCTGTGCTCTTCCATCTCTTCACTTTTAGGCACTCTTCTTTATTACTGCCACAAGAAATTAGAATGAAATATAAAATACTGTGGGGCTTTTATGTCCATTGAAATGATTTTTTTCTGTCTAATATACTCGTTCTATAGACTTTCTTGTTGCCTGGATTTCCAATGTTCGAGGAAAATTTTCAAAATTTATGTGAATTTGTTTTCTGTATCAATTGTCTGAGCTATAAACCTGAAATTGAATGAAGAAAAGCCATTATAGTTATAATAATAAGCTAATCTTGAGTACTTGTATGCACAAGGAATTGTTCACATATTATCTCCTTTAATCTTTCAAAGAACACATTTGGTTAAGCTTATAAAAAAGAAAAAAAATCTTTCAAAGAACACAAAGAAATAATTAGTATTATTATCTTCGTTCTTATTAAAGATACAGAGGCAAAGGGTAATCATGTAACCTCTTCCATCTTTAAATACCAATATCAAGTGGAAAAGCTAGGATTGAGCCCAGGAAGTTTGACTCAAGAGCTTTTGCTTTTAACTACTTCTTGATGCTGCTTCTCTAGTATAATTATGCCATTATGAGTAATGATATAGATAAATTTTCCATGACCATTCATTGAAATAACCATACATACATCTCATACATCTTTCTCATAGCAAAAGTGCCTTTTGTTGCTGTGTTTTACTTTAAGTTTTAAAAGGTTTCTGAATAAAATTTTCTTTCAAAGAATTTTATTTATCTAGAACTCATTAATTTGCTCTGTTTTATTAAACAATGTGAATTTTCTCTTTAGAGGACCCCTCTGATAGTAATAAATGCCTACCTTCTGACTTTCTAAGAATATCAAACACCAACCAGCAGATTTATGTGATCATGGAAAATGCCCAATTACTTTCAGCAGAATGCTTTCTTAAAAGTGCATGTACTCTAACTATACAGGGAATTTAAACAACTGTGCTTAAAAGAAAGAAAACAAGAAAAGAATATTTGAGTCAATTCATCATTTTTATTATATACTCTCAACTCTACCCAGACTATATCTTGAAAACCGTATTTTAGTGACATTTACTACTACTCCGCTCCACTTTTAAAGCGTCCTATGTACATATCAAGTGGATGTGCCTGCTTCTATACAATGTGGCATGCTATAGGAGGAATACCTAGCACTGGTAATAATAAAAATAATTTTAAAAACTCTTTGACCATGTTGCTTTTTAGATTACCTTAAATATTTGAATATTCCTTCTTTCTCTTAGTTCTTTAATTAGCTGTGGCTTTGATAAAAGGCATATATTTATTTGAAGCTAAAAAGACCACTCTACCAACTTTCACATAATTAGAAATGTTTTCACTCATAATTTTCAGTTCTATTCTAACACTTTCAATTACAGTGGTACCTTAGTATCTATGGGGAATTGGTTCTAGGACCCCCCATGGATACCAAAATCTGGGGATGCTCAAGTCCTGGCATAGGGACATTTACACATAGCCTACTCCTATCCTCACATATACCTTAAATCATCTTTATATTGCTTATAGTACCTAATACAATGCATAGATATCATTTCATTCTCAAGGATTCAATGTAGTGCACAACACATGGGCGAATTCAAATTTTGTTTTTTGGAACTTTATGGAATTTTTTTTCCAAATATTTTCAATCCATGCTTAGTTGAATGCACAGATGCAGGACCCACTGACATGGAGGGCTGACTATACTTTTTAAGTCTCCATTACGTATACCATTCTCTTTTATCAAATGGCGGCCTTTTTATTTTCTCCCTCAAATATAAAGTCCTATAGTTCATTCAACCATTTCATTTTCCTGATAGAGTGTCGTATTTTAGTCACAAATAAAAGCTCCATCACACAACAGTGTGGGCACTCAGATCATTCTCATTGACACACAGGTCAGGTAAACATTGTAAAGAGGACAAAGATTGTCTTCAATGTCCTTCTATCTTTGTCTCACTTTCTAATATTCCTTCTTCCAATCCTCAAATTTTAATTGTTCTTAAGCTATCCAATGTATCCTATCTAGGTTGGACATAAAGGTCTTCTTGATGTATAAATATTCCTCCAACTCCCCATTTAGTCTCTCAATAATACTCTTACTCTTTAGCAAAAATGGCCTTGGCAATCAACGTTTGGATTAAATAAATTCAAACTAAAATGTCAATGACTGTAATTCAGATGTCTAATGAGTACATTAAACATTTTAAAAGAACAGTGTGTAGTAACCTAGCTGAAAATGGATATATAATTTACAGACTGAACTGGGACTGGAGAAATGTTTTTCAATTGGAGAGTTCTTCGTACCACTCTTTATCTATATGAGCTGTTCACAAACACACATATCTCACTTTCTTGACAGACTCCTGACCCCTAAATTGAACTAGAATATATTAAATACCTCAAGAAGTACTGGAATTTCTTTTTTTGCTAATCGGTACATTATTTCAGAAGAAAATTATGATATTTCTGGAGTTATCCTATCAGCCTAATTATTATTCTATCAAGTCCACTTCTCTTGACATTTTCTGGGTATTCTAGGTATCTCTTATGTACCCAGATAGTTACCTTGCCCCTAGAAACATGGTTAACAGGGGTGGCTTCAAATGGTAAATCCTTGAGAAAGTCTGAGTAATGAGAAGAGGTTAAAGACAAATTTCTTGGAATTGAGAATTTAAACTGCCCTAACCTTGCTTTACACTTTTCGTCCACCTAATGTGCTTCCTAAATTGTCACCTCACTGCACCTCACTCTCTTCAATCTGAATTCTGCACAGAATTTTCTAACCAAAAAATATTTTTTAAAAAGGTCAGGGATGAACTTTGAGTTCTATTGGTTCAGTCAGTAGTTAGTGAGGGGCAACCAGGAGAGATAGTATAATCATAATAAAATAAATATAGCTAAACATAATGGTGCAGTGTGATAAATATGAAATCTATTCTCAAGTTTGATTTTGTAGAATTTAATTTGAAAATGCTTTGGGAAATACAGAACTCAAAGGATATACTCTGATAGCAATAAGGCCGCAACTATATAATAGGTTACTGTCTTCTAGTTGAATTCACTGAAATAAACATTTGGTTTTTGTGTAAAACTACAAAACAAGACTAAAGATTGATACATTTTTTAAACTGGAATAGTTAGATCAATACCTAAAACTTAAAAATGCAACATCTAAAACCAAGAACCTGATTATACAAAATTATAAAGGTACAGCCAGAGATCTTCAGTTATTCTTTATCTTCTCCTAAGGAAGCCCTTTTAGAGTGCTCTGGTACTGCCAGTTCTGCACTGGGAAACCTCCATACTCAGGAGGCAACAAGCATCCTAGACTTTTCCCACTTCTCTCTGCCTACCAGCTATGTTTTCCACTCCTTCAATGGCCTGGCTTGCTCTATGTTATTCTAATTAAGTAATCTGTATTAAAAACAGGCAATAAACATGCAGATAAATACATTTGTATTTTTAAAAGACTTCCTAAAGTGAATGCTCTAATTACAAAATATTTCAGTAAGGCTATGGAAGAAATGATTATAAACAATTAAATATATTTATGGATGGCTCTGGCTAAAGAACTAAATCAAAAAGATAAAAAAGATCGGTCTTGGCCTTTGGAGAAAACCTTGGTGAAAATAATTATCTTTTAGGTAGAGTCAAGATACCACACTTGCTTGTTCTTCACAGAATATTTTTGTCTTTATCGGATAAGACCACTGTCTTCCCTTCAGTAGTTCCAACATACTTTAGGTACTCACTCAAGCCTAGCTCTAGGACAATAAAAGGAGACTTTATTTGGTTAACTTTGCAACCCAGTACTAAGTTAAGAGTATGCTAGTATCACTCTGATGTTAGGCCCCTAGTACCAGCAAGCAAGTCTTCTGTGCCATGGCCCCCCTTATCTTGTACAATCGCTCCTATAGAATGGGGTCTACCTCTAATCCTCAGTAACTGAGATGAGACCTCTCTATGTACTGATAGGTCACTGTGCTGGCCCCTTCTTCTGCCTCTCCACATATTACCTGCATCTTGGGTCTCTGTTACTAGGTATCCCCTGCCTTCTAGAATAATTATTAATAATCCTTGTCAGGACCCTGTCACAGATCACCTGCCCGGATTCTCATCCTTTGCCTACTTCTCCCATCACCAGACACCAGGCTCCATCTGCTAGAGATGCACTAGTTGTATCTATTGAATAGAAGGTGCACTGTGCTTCCAAGACCCTTGCTTGTCCTGGTGGTATTCTTAAAATGTCCATGTTTCCCAAAGCTGACTCCATCAGTGAACATTTAGAACAACTAGGAGTCTTAAAGATGATTGAGCTCTCTCATTTTATATGAGAGTATAGGGGTCTGAGGGGTGATATGAATCACTCAAGATGGCATAGTTTGTAACTGTGATTAGATTAATCTGAATTTCCTGATTTATAGGATACCTGACCTTTGGCAAATATTTAGCTTCCCTCAGCTTTAATTTCTTCTGTCAATTTTCAAATAATAATGTCCTGTTTGCAAAAAATGTTTGAAAATTAAGAAAGACGTGTCAATATGCATAATTTTTTTTTCTGGCATAAAGTAGGCCTTCAGTAAATAAGAAGTGTCCTCTGTTCCCAAAGTCTTCCCCATATCATGAGTAAAATCACTGATTCCTAAAATATGGACCAGAATATGAAACAAAATAATATAAAGCAAGACATGTATAGGACTAAGTTCTCTATATGTCTGTTTGTTGTTGTTGTTGTTGTTTTGGTGGGGGCTGCAGGGTCTTGTTCTATTGCCTGGACTAGAGTGCAGTGGCATCATCATAGCCCTCAAATGATGCTCTGAGGAGCCCTGGAGATTGTAAGGATTCTACCAAACTGAGGCCAGGAGATGATATATCTCTACCTCGGCTAGTCACTGACTACGGCCACCACTTGAAAGGTGGCATAACTTTGGGTGGGGAAGTGTCCTGTGGTGAAATTGTGGATCTAGGTACAATAGTAATTATAGTGATAGATCCATGAAATCTAAGATAAGACAGGAAACAAAGACATTGCTAAATAGTTTAGGAAACACTTAGGTAAGGTATACTAATTCTAGGAATTCTTGAAGTGTGTAACATAATATATTCATTTTAAATATGCCCAAGAGAAGTGAAGTATATTAAGTTTTCCAAACTTTTGAGTGATTATATCATGGGACTACCAATGTAAGGAAAATACTGAGGAAATACTAATCGATACTTCAGGGCAATAGGTCACGCAAGTCTTGAAAACATGATAAAACTTAGGAGAACGCTCCCCTGAAAATGCACACACACACAGTGTACAGTTTCACATGGTTCAGGCAAATCTTAAATGCTCATCCAGAGAGACCAGTTTACACACCTCTACCCTCCGTTCTTGCTACTAATGTCTGGTCCATGGACCATCACTATTAGCATTATTTGAGTGCTTGTTGTATATGCAGAAATCTCAGGTCCCACCCCAGATTTACTAGGTCAGAATCTACATTTTTGAAAGATTTTCAGGTGATTTATATCACATTCAAGTATGAAAAGCCCTGCTCCAGAAGATTATATCATTAATTTCCACACTCAATAAAAATAAAAACTGTCTTACGTTGCTAGACAATTATAATTTCAAACACTGTTCTGAATTTCCCCCAATTTTTATACTGACTCAATTTGGCCTCAAAATAGGTGGGAATTAACTCTTTTTTATTCTGTCACTTTTATGAAACAATGCTAAAATGGTATTAACCATTAATTATCTGGCTGGTACAAGCAATAGAGCTTGAAAAGGCATTTTCTTGTATCTTAATACCACTAATGTATGATTTACAAAGGCATAGAAATGTAATATCAGGAGTCTTCGTATTTCCTTAAAAGATTAAACAGCCATATAAATCCATTATCTAGAAGGTTAGACATAAATGTCAATCCCTGGGTGTCCCATAACAGAGAGTACTGATTCATAATAACAGAGAGAATACAAGGTCTTTTCTTGAGAGATTTATGTCTGATCACAATTTCCCACCTCCGGATAGCCACAATCAACAATAAGTACCACTTTGTCTGCCAACAAAAGAATTTTAAAATATGAAATAGGGAGATACAGAAAAGAACGTGGAAAAATAGTCCCTGTGCCCTAAATCTTTCACAGCTAAATCTTACTATTTGATATAATCAGTCTATTCCTTCTTTCCTGGAAGCTATATCTTTTAAAAGAAAAATCAGTAATTCTTTCATTTTCCTAAATTTGTTCCCTTGTTTTTGTTTGTTTATTGATAAAACAAAAGGATTATTAGAACATTTAAATATATAAGTATGTTCCAAACAAATGTTCTGATCAGGCAGTGTATTTTAAAAATCGGTTTTAAAATTCATAAGAGCTTCATAATAAATGTGATATATATATAATATATATATAGATATGAGAAAAAAAATCAGTTCAGAATTACAAAGTTGAAATGAACCCTGCTGAATCCAATTCTTTGTAGAAGCAAGTGGGAAATGGATTGTATGTTTTTCAAAATGAAATTCCTACAGACTGCCATTTCTGGGGCCCTGACTTCATGCAGCTATAAACAAATCATTCAGTGTTGACACTTACCAACTGATCTTTAGAGGTGAATTTTAAACAAATATATTCTTTATTTTCTAGTTCTCAAAGTTCTTTCATGTAAGTAATTTATTCTACTATAGTTACAGTCAATGACTTGAAACTATTTTATTTTTATCGTTGACCGCAAATTGCTCTAAATGAAACTGATAAGAACATTTGAAATATTAATATTCCCCCTTAACTCTTGCTAAATGAAATATACCCAGTTTCCTAAGAATGTCCCATTAAATCTGTTTTCTACTATTGAATATATTTTCTAAGACCAATCCAGTTTCTCTATATTTCTTAACAATAGAAGAGTATCTGCGATTCTCAGATTAAAGCCTGATCAGTTCCCAACAAAAAAATATTAATATTCTCTTTTTCATGTAGGTCTCTTTCATATACATCATTGATGTTCTTTTTGTTTTTTGATTTTTTTTCCAAAAAACAAGAAGCTGTTTCTCTATTGTTGATAGGTCCTTTTACAGAAAATTGTATCTACCCCCTCTCCTGGTATGCATCTCTAAGATGAATTTGTTCCAGAGAAATGCTATGTTTATTTCTTACCATTGCACATATCTCTTTGCTTTTTTCTCCAAGTCACTTAATCTGGTCACAGAACTTCCATTATAATTTCAATGTAATTTGAAAAAAAAAAAATTGAAGTTTGCTATGCCCCCCTTAGGGGGCCTATAAATTCTTTATAATTCATTATCCATCACTATGCCTGGTAATGGTTTTATAGCCCCTTGTCCAACTAATTTCTCCTGTATGGAAATTATAGGTATACCAAGCTTTTAATAAATACAAGTATTTTTAATAATCATCCTACTTGTTCATTATGTTTAAAAGTTTTAAAAAGCTTAAAATGTGCTGCCAGATTAGATTTGCTTTAATTATTTTAGGATTTCATATTACATATATGCTTATATGTGAAATTGGCCTGTAATTTTTTCTCTTCCAGACTGCCATGGATGTTAAAATTATAATAATGAGTTTATTTAAGTGGTTTTACATCTGTATTTAGTCTTGAAATAATTTGTAAAACATGGGAATAATCTGTTCCTTGAATGTTTGGTAGAATTTGCTTTGGAAAATCATCCAGGTCTGGTGTGTTTTGCCAAGAGTTAATGTTTGACTACTACCAGTTTAATTTTTTGAAAACTGGCCTGTTTACTTAGGTTTTCTATTTTAACTAAGTCAATTTTAAGAATTATATTTTATTTCATGAAAATTGCCCATTTCATCCAGATTTTCCAGTATATGGAAGTTGCATTCCTTAAGGTTTTTCATAGTATTTTCAAATGATACTTATGCTCTATGCTATTTATACTATGATTCTTTTTCAGTTAACTATTCCCTGTGGTTTTTTAAAAAAAAGTACTGTAAGATATTTGTTTCTTTCATTAAACTTTCAAATAACCAGCTTTAAATGCTCCATATATTTTTGTTTATTTTTTTCTTTCTCCTACTTTTTCCAGATTAACTTTGTTTTTTATACAGCTTCCAGAGATAAATGGTTAAACAACTTTTTCCCTTTTTCTTAGTTTTAAATAAAAAGTTTAATACTATTACAGTTATTACAGTTTTAGATGTATTCCACAGGTTATAAAATGGATTCTCATTGTCTCTCAGGACTAAATATTTCTTACTTTCCATTATTACTTCCTCTTTAACATGTCAGATATTTAGGAATATGTTTCTTTGTTTTCAAACACATTTTTCTGCATTTTTATTGCTGATATCTAATTTAATCATAATGTGTTGAGATAATACGGTTTAAAGAGAAGTGGATTTTTTGAAACTAGATGAGACTTTCTTCCTTTGTTACATAATAAGTGGTCAACTTTCATAATATTACATGCATTCTCTGCAACAGGGGTATCGATCAAGCCTTTGAGATTACTTATTCAAATCTTATATATCCTTTTTAAAATTTTTATCTGTTTGAGCTTTCAATTTCTGGTAATAATATATTATAATATTCTATCATGAATTTGAACTTATCTATTAATATTTCTCCCTATGACTTGGTTTGTTTGCTTTATTCTAAAATACAAATCATTGAGTGTTATGTTCTTTGTGGATTGTTCTTTTTATAACATAATAATAGATTGTTATTTTTAAAAAATACTATAGATGTTTTATCTCTTAAATTCTTTCATCTGAAATTAATATTTTGACACAAACTTTAGTATTTTTCTAGGATTTCTATATTTAATTCTCTGTCTTCTTTTTTAAGGTATTTTTCTTATAAGAGTAGCAGTAAGTTGTTTTTTTAAAATATAATGTTAATTTAGTATTAAATAACTTAATATAAAATTATTTTAAGATAATTTAATTTAATAATATAATATTTTATAAAATCAAACATTTATCTTTTATTAGGAAACTTTAATCATTTTATAATTATTATGATTATTTAAAATATTTGGACAATTTTTACAACCTTATTTTGGTTTTCTGCTTAGTATGCCTTTTACTTTTTATTTCTGTTTTTTTAGGGGGAGTTCTTATTTCCTACTTTCTGTGAGTGATTTTCATGTGCTCTTTCTTTTTTCTTTTTACTAATTATGTATCTCTAAAATGTAGTTCTAGTTTTTCAATGACTACCCTTACATTTTTAATGTACACAGTAACCTGTACATACTCACACATAATTTCTGTTAGTGATTAAATTTTAACAACTTCTGCCTACCTACTATATGAGACAAGAACTTTGGTGTACTTAAAGTACTCATTGAACTTCCTCCTTCCATCCTCCAAGCTTTTTTTCCCAGAGTTTTAGTTCTTCCTATATCTAGATCTTTTTATCAAAGTATAATGTATATAAAAAGTATACATATCACAGATGTATAGCCCTATGAATTTTACAAACCAAGCATACATATGTAACCAGCATCCAGATTAAGAACACACAACATCACCAGCTCCCCAAAAGCCATCCTTGTGTTCCTCTCCCAAATCTCTGTTCCTCCTCCAAGGATGACCACATCCTGACTTCTCCCAGCATAGAATATTTTTTGTTATATTTTACTTTATATCAGTGAATCCTCTACAGTGTATTTTTTCTGTCTTCTTTATTCAACATGTTTGTGAGAATAATCTACATCATGTGAATGGTGTTTCATTCATTTTCATTGTTTTGTAATAGTCCATTCTATAAATGCATGAGAGTTTATTTATTAATTCAACTATTGGTGAATATTTACTATTTAGAACTATTATGATCATTTCCAAATTTGTTCCATTTCCAACTTTTGGCTAGTATGTGTCTTTTGGTAAACATACATACACATTTCTGTGGGGTATATACCTAGGAATGGAATCACTGAGTCATAGGGTACTCATACATGCAGTTTTAGTTAAACTGCCAAAGTGTTTTCTACTTTAACCTGTTTTTAAAAAGTAAAATTACAGGTTTATTTAAATCCAGTATTTAAATGTATTTGCCAATACATTTTTAAAAGTTCTTGATTATCATGCCTTCTCTCTCCATTTACTCTTCTTGTTGAAGAACATACTTAATAAGCATATGTGAGTTGTAAACTCTCTTAGTTTTTGAATATTTGAAAATGTCTCTCTTTGCCTTCACTCTTGAGAGATAAAACTCTAGGCTGGCACTTAACTTCATAAAAACTTGTAAGCCATTATTCCTTCTAATTGCTTTGTTGTTAAGAAGTCTATTCTGGTTGCTTTTAGAATTGTCTCTTACCATTAACTTCTTTGGTTTTTCCATGATATGACCAATTTGCATTTATCTATGCTGTTTGGTCCTCAATATGGGCTTTCAATTTGAAGAATCATCTCACTCTTCAGTTATGTAAAATTTTAGAGATGTTTGTTCTTTGAGGAACTCCTATGAGACATGTGTTAGAATTTCTCAATCTCTTCTCTATATCTTTTATTATTTATGAGATATCTTTTTGTGCTACATTCTTCATGAATTCCTCATTTCTATCATTCAAGTCTCTAATACTCTCTGTGATACTGTTTCATTTAGATTCACTTTGTCTACTGATTTTTTTTTTAACTTTTTTTAGTGTTATTCTCCCAAAGGCCCCATTGTCAATCTAGATTTTTGTTGATGTTATTTTTTTTTCTATCCAGGACTGTGGGATTTAAAGGCTATAGCTCTAGCCCTTAGTTGCATACAATGCGCTTTGCTCCAATTTCTCACATAACTGGGAAAACTTTGAATCACGGAGGGTAAAAAGAAGCAAAAACTCCATCCTAGAGCCCAGCCTGCTCTTGGCTTTAGTTTTCTTTCAGTGCTATATCCTTCTTTTTAGTTTCTGATGCACAAAAACATTTATCTTGATTTTTATCTTTGCTACTTATTATTTTCTTTTAATCCTTTATTGTTGCATTGTCAGTATGAAGTCAAGTCCCGTCTTGGCTTACATTCCTTTAATTGTATTTGTATTTTGTACTAGCCTGCCCCCAGATCCCTTAAGGTTGAAACTGTCTTACTAATCTTCATATTGCCAGTGTCTCAGCTGTTTGAACTTATACAGTAGACACTCAATAAAGGTTTGTTGATTGAATACATGAAGTTATGCAATATGTATAATGTGTTCAACTACCTAGAGGAAATATACTCACTTCTCCTCTGGCAATGGGGAAGTTTGAAGGGAATTACTATTATTTTTACTCTTGTAAACAGAGATAGAGCAACAAGAAACCGATTCAGCAAATGTCTTAATATCTGCGCTGTGACATGCAATAGATTTTACGTAATTTTGAATACTCTGAATTTTCTCTTATTATCTAAGTCTATTTTGACTCATTTGAAGTATGTCTGGCCACACACTAGAATTTAATGACAAGAAAAGTGTGTTGATTGAAGCTCAACCTTAAATAATTCTAGCTTAATAAAGTCCCTGATGCTATAAATCTTAACATAAATTAAGCTATAGCGATATTTCAAGGATAAGAAAGGGAAGTCCTAAGCTTTCCAAAGGAGTCTCATACAAGAAAAATCCTCTAAATTCTCTTTGGCTGATTTAATTTCTCTTTTAATACATCCTTAGGTAAATGGTGAATGACATGAACAATTGTATTTTATTTAAATGTAAATTGTTATTTTTGAAAAGAGGACTTTTCTCCCTTTGAGATAAAAATTTCATTATCTCTAAGATCACACCTCTGGAATTAGGAAACAACATGAGACCAATTTCAGAAATGACATAGTCACCTCATCTATACATTTTGTTCCTAAATATTGCCATAAATTTTCAGCTACATGACTTAGGAAAATACAATAGATAATGTATTTCATAGAATGACATTTTTTAACAATTTCATTTAAAGCATAATTTCATGTTAGATAAGGAATATTTGTGTAAAATACTCAAATCATTATGAGTACTTTTAACATAACTCATCTGCCACATTGAAATGTAGGTTTTTTGAGTACAGACATATGTTTTCGAGGGGTTTAATGAATTCCTTACTCATTATTATATTTTCTTGCTAACTTCATAGGCATCTTTATAAGAAACCAAAGCATTATTTATTTTGAAATAATAAAAATTCATTTAATGTCTGAATATCTAATTTAAGGGGAATATAATAATAAAACTAATAATAATAATGGCTAGTATTTATTGAGAACGTACTGTATGCCAGGAACTGTTTTAAGGATTTAGTTATTCCATTTAATCCTACAAATGACCATATGACATAGATACTATCATTGGTTCTAATTTTTTAAAAGAAAACATTGAAACACAGGGAGGTTACACAGATAATATATGGTGGAACCAAGATTCTAATCCAAGTGGTTTCACATCAGAGCTTTCTGGACTGATATACATTTTTAATTCCTTTGTTCCATGAAGACCAATCAAATACAACAACTCGAAAATGATAAATTAGGACAGAATATTATATAACATTTCAATTATTAGCTTAAAAAGTTATATGTTATATACAACTTCCCACAGGAAACATGGGAATGCTCTCCTCTAACTTGTTTTGAACTTATATGAAATAACATATCAGAAGAGCATTTTATGAATTATAAAAGTATATATCATTTGTTATCAAAATAAATCTTTTCTAGACCCTCACAAAATATTCCTAATAATGAACCAAAAAAAAAAAATAGCCGAACTGTATCAAAGGATTTAAGAGACAAATTTATGGAGAGACAATATGTAATATGAATGATTCTTGTGAGCATACGATGACTTGTTGTGATGTCTATTTATTTTTCAGCTTCCTCCCTTGGATCTAATGATACAGATTGGACAAAAAGAGCATTAAAGATAGTTTCTATCCTCAAATCAATAGGCCAACCTCAATTGAATAGGCTTAACTCAATAGGATAACAATAGGCTAGTAGTAAAACTGAATTTAGGCACCTACTTTTTCTAATTTCTAAACCTACACTCATTTTGTCATGCTCTACTTTCTTATCTAGAATTTTTTTTAAAAAAGGTGAGTGTATCTAAGGAAAATCTGGGGGACAAAAAGTATACTGTTTCCAAAATTAATGCTTAGAGAAACAAAAATAGAACAAATGAATAATTAGCCAGTCAAAAGATGCTGTTATAGAAAAGACTTTAATAATCATATAGAAGGTATATAACTAATCAATAGAACAAAAATTTTTTCCAAAATTATTTTAGGAAAGTTGACGATTAATAAAGAAAAAGCCAGACATAGTGACTCATTCCTGTAATCCCAGCACTTTGGGAGACTGAGGCGGAAGTATCGCTTGAGGCCAGGAGTTTGACACCAGTCTGGGCAAGACTGTGAGAACCCATTTCTATAAGAAATAAAAAATAGGCCGGGTGTGGTGGCTCACGCCTGTAATCCTAGCTCTCTGGGAGGCCGAGGTGGGTGGATCGCTCAAGGTTAGGAGTTTGAAACCAGCCTGAGCAAGAGCAATACCCCATCTCTACCAAAAATAGAAAGAAATTAGCTAGACAACTGAAAATATATAGGAAAAATTAGCCAGACATGGTGGTGCATGCCTGTAGTCCCAGCTACTCAGGAGGCTGAGATAGGAGGATCGCTTGAGCCCAGGAGTTTGAGGTTGCTGTGAGCTAGGCTGATGCCATGGCACTCTAGCCCAGGCAACAGAGTGAGACTCTGTCAAAAAAAAAAGAAAAAAATAGCCAGGTGGGGTGGCTCACATCTGTAGTCCTAGCTACTCAGGAGGATGAGACAAGTTGATCATTTGAGCCCAGGAGTTCCGGGGGGCAGTGAGCTATGATGGTGGCACTGCACTCCAGCCTGAGCTACAGAGTGAGACCCTATCTCTACAAAAACAATAAATAAATTAAATTAAAAGACTTCACTTGCTTCCATACTTATACAACATCAACACAAATACCAACAAGACTGAGTTAAATATTTTAAAAATTTAAAGAAAATGATAAAATATTTAAAATAGAAAAATGGTCAGTATAATATCAAATATCAAAATAGCTAAGCTTAAATTTGAAAAAAGTTTGCACACTAAAAACATTCAAAATTCCTACATGTTAAAAAGTTTAATCAATACATAATAGCTGAGTAGAGGAAATATTTGTAGCAAATATAAATAAAATTAAAATAAATTATTTTTTAAAAAGAACTTGTAGATAAGTATAAGAGCAAAGAAGTCTTAAAAGATAAAACAAAAATATTAAACAAGTATGTGAGAAATTGATCAATCTAACTAGTCATTTAAAACTTCTAATTAAAGCAACAATTAAAGATTATCGTTTTAATATGAAATTTTTAAAGAGAATGTTGAAACTGGTAATATCCAGTTAGAGCAAGTATTTGGGAAACTTAGTATAAGCTTAAATTTTGGAAATGTACCAAAGCCAAGAAAAATTTATGTCTTTTCATCCAGTAAATTCCTGTCTTTTAATCCATGAAATAATCCTGAATATTGAGTGATACTTTATTGAAATATTGTATATAATAATTGGAAAGAACTCAAATTCTGAACAATAAGAAAATGTTAAGAAAAATATTATTTACCCAATAAATGGTGTGGCACAAAACCTTTAAATGTTTGTTTTAAAACTAAATTGTAACATGAAAAAATACTTCTAGTATACAAGTGTTATATCAACAAAAGAATAGTACATACTTTTTAATATAATGGATGTATTCTAATTATAACTTTATAAGATATATTCTTAGAGAAAATATAATAAAAGTATACCAATTTTGGATGGATATTTTCTAATCTATTTTTTAAAGAAAAAGATACTATTTTCATTATTAAAATAATGATTGCATAAAGAATAGGAAAAAATAACTCATAGGCTACAATGATAAAAAGTAAAGGATTTAAAATTTTAATAACTAATTTTGAAAAATATAGTTATTTCCTAAGGATTGTGATATAGTGGCTAAGGTATGCATATTTATGTAGATTTTAGTTTTTTACATTCTATGACTTAGAATCTCAGGGATTCCTTATGATAAATAAAATAATCAAATTAAAAATGAAGGAAATAAAAATGGTAATGTTACCTTTGTATAGCGTGTATGTTAAACATTATATCTAGAATAATGGGCTACCATAGAGGATTATCTGGCTAATAAACCAAACTACTAGACGTGTGAATGGTCTAAATTAGGTCACTACAGGAAAAAGTAAAAATCACAAAATAAAAGATTAATTTCCACCTAAACATTAAGGAAGTTCATTAGACTAATATGTTATACTGGGTTATGAAGGACTATCAGAACATGTATAAAACCTGTTTATATAATCTTAATAAAAAATACATTCTTATAGAAATAGAAGCTGGTAAGTACCCCAAAGAAAACCTATATGAGAACTGAAAGAATCTTGCCGCTGAATCATAGTCTTTTTATTTCATTCCTATGAAATCAAAGTATAATTGAACATCACAATCCATATAACACAGGCAAGCTTCTTAATCTCTCAGAAGCACATACGTTGTTATCAATATCTCATATTGATAGCATTTACATTTTTGCCAGTTTAGACTATTAAAATATTTCCAATAAACATTGTCTATATATCTTTTACAATTAGATATCACTTTAGATATGTAAAGGTGCAATAAATGTTAGCCAAACTGGGTTCAGTGTGACTGTCATGAAAAATGGTATCTCTTTATAATTTAAAATATTTTCTTTGATTATTAGTGAAGTTGAGTATATGTATATGTATGTATATGTTTATTTATTGGCACTTCTTAATATCCTAGTTATCTATTCATATCTGCCTATTTTTTCTAGTGAATTTTTAAAATTGATTTGTAATATTTATACATAAAATCTTAAACAATTTAATCACTGTTCCTGTTGTATACATGGTAAGTATTTTCTCTGATTCTGTAGCATTTCCCTTAATGTTTACATTGTCTTGCTCATATCAAGTTTTAAATGCTGACAAAATAAAATTTGTCTATTTTCTTCTGTGGCTTTTAGCTATTATATGACGATTAAAAAGACTAATCTTTAGGTGGCCTCCATAACATAATGTTACCCATCCCAAAGATTTTGAGACAAGAAAAATGTCATGGTTAAGAACAACTAATCTGGACCAGATTCTCTGGATTTAAATCCTGAGCCACCCTCATCTAACTAGCTCTCTGACATTAAGTGAGTTCCTTAACATTCCTGTGTACAGCTTTCTCATATACATATTGAGTAAACATAAATAAAGGGCTTAGAATAGGGCCTGGCACATAACAAGTGTTATATAAATGTTTGTTAATATTTGTTCCCTCTACACATGTTTGTTACTCTAAGTAGATAGATGCTTCTGTATAATTTCAACAATGCAATTTTTATATCAAGTTACTCGAATAGTTTTTGTTCATTAATAACTATAAGTACCTACTATGACCTTCTCTGTCACCAGCAAGGCACTAAAAATATAGTAATTAATAAATATCAATGATATTCCTTTTCTCAGGAACTTACTGTCTGTATAGAAAAGCGTAAAACTGCAATGTGCCAGTTGCTAGGAAAAAGAGATTAAAATATTATGACAGATTGACCTATTCAGGTCTGGAGAGTTACTTCCCTGAGGAAATAATACCTAAGTTGAAATCTAAGGGATAAATAGGAGCTGTTCTGGAGAAAAGGGAAAGGAAGGTCATTACACAAATTTAACTAAGTAAAATTAATAAAGTTGTATTCTCAATTGATTTTAAACTAGCCTTACCAATAAGCAGTATTTTAAAGCAAGAGTTCCAAATACTGCTTTGCAACTCCAAGATTAAATAATTAAGAACTTCTCCAACTCCAGTATATTTGTATAAATTACATAAAACAAACATTTGTAAAGAACAGATTGCTTTTAGAAACTCCAATGTTAAATTTAATTTTTCTTTGTTTACCCTCTTGCAGACATATCCATTGTACACTTTAGAAAAATTCTGACATTTTCGAGTATATAAAAACACTGGGTGCAAAGTTTCAATGTTTATGTAGTTGGGAGTAAATAACATTCATGTGGAAGGCAATCTAATTTATATGAAGGCCAGATTCCTGGTTATGTGTTTGCCAAATTATAAGTCAGGTTAAACTTCTGATCTTTGGAGATATTTTATAAAGCAAAATATGGCAGAAAGAAGTTTAGATTTGTTCACTGCTGTCCAAAATAGAAATATTTGGCAGAAAAGAATAGTATTTATTTCATCTGCCCTTTCTATAATTATTGATGCTTAAACTATCATAAGAGTATATAAAATATTAATAGTATATTCTTTGAAAATCTATACCCTCTGAATCTTTGGGTTCTGCATCCATGGATTCAACCAACCGTGGCTCAAAAATATTTTTTTAAATGGATGATTGTGTTTGTACTGAACAATACAGACTTTTTTTCCTTTGTTAATATTCCCTAAACAATATAGTCTAACAACTATTAATACTACATAATGCTTACATTGTATTAGGTATGATAAGTAATATAGAGATGATTTAAAGCATATGGGAGCACGTTCTTAGGTTATATGCGAATAAATACTACACCATTTTATATAAGAGACTTGAGCATCCCTGGATTTTGGTATCTGCAGGTGGTCCTGAAACCAAAACCCCATGAATGCCAAGGGGCAGTTATATTATCTGAGTTAGGTTTTGTTTTTATTTTTACTAAAGTTCTTCCAGAGTTCTCATTCCAACCTTTCTAAATAAAACCTACATAAAATCTTTCCAATTAAAATAACCATAAAAATATTTCATAGCAATTCAAATATCTTGACATTTTACTTCACAAACGTGAAGGCTAAATTCTACATAATAGATTATAATATAAAACAGATTCTCTTATATGAAACAAGCAAGTTTTTTCTCATTCTGTTTGCACCAAAAAAAAAAGTTGAATTAATGAATAGAAAAAAATAGCCCAATTCCCCTGCTTCCTCAATATACTATGAATGAAAGACAACTAAAATTAAACATTAATGTCCTTTTGATGTACTCTCATATAATCTGTTTTTTTATTCCCCAGATTTGGCAGAACCCACAATAATCAGATTAGCTTGGCTGAGAGTAAATTCATATATGTCTTTTATTTTTATGAAAGATTAGTTCACATTTAAGAAAAAATTAGAATTAGAAATTTTGGTTATTAGAAAGTAATGGAGAAATAATGATACCCATTGGAGTAATTATGTAAAAACAAATTTAAAAATCCTAGAAAATATATGCCTAAAAAAACAGGAATGCCTAATAAAATGAGAAAAAAATATCAAGTAAAATTAGAAATGAGAGAAATAAATTAGAGGAGATTAAAGGTTCTGGGGATTTATACATCTACATGGAATGATTATATCCACAAATTATGGGAAAATTCAGTGAAAACTGCACTGTGTATTTTTCAGTTTTTCTTAGTGCTGATGGAAATCTGCAGTGTATATAAATACTAATCAATAAAAAAGCAAGAGGAGGGAGAAGTGAGGGAAACAACATACTGAATATCACAGGCACTGTGCTGGGCCCTTAACTACAGACAAATATGGTAAAAAATTATATGATTTTTTGATTTTCAGTTTTTCAATCTCTCATACTGTTTACACCAAAAAAATTGAATTGATAAATAGAAATACAGAAAAATTGTTTTTCAGTTGTTAGATTTTTGGCATTTCAACATTTCAACAATTGAAACTAAAAGTTATTTTGTATAATTAATTTTAGCTTAATAAATAATGTTAAGTAAAAGATTTCAAATGAATGCCTTTGGAAAGCTTTTTCAATTCCAGGAAAGGTTATGATTTTTTGGCTCCTATAAATTATAACCTTCAGCAAAAGGTAGTAACTATTGCATTAGCAAAGGGCACTCATCCAGAAAATCTAGATTCCAGAGAACACCATCATCTAGAAAAATCATTTAATGACTCAGAGTCCAGCAATATATCTTTTAAAATAATACCATATAATGATTAATATTAATCTGCTATTTTTGTGGTAAGAATGCATGCATTTCTTCTGATTCTCTTCTACATGAAAATGCAAATATCTGAATTGACAAACGATACTAAAATATTTAATGCTCAAAACCCTAACTTCGTAATGGCTTTCATTTATAAAAAGAAGATAGTATTAGTTTTATCAGATCTCCTACTGAGGAATAAAATTAAATTATTCTCTATCACAGATCTTAGTCTAACCTCACAGTTATTTTTTGAGATAATTGATACAAATACATTTTTTTAAAAAATGCCATCAAAAAGTAAAACTTTCTATCACTCCGAAGATCCATTCTGTAGT
Organism: Cheirogaleus medius; assembly: GCA_008086735.1. NCBI lineage: Eukaryota > Metazoa > Chordata > Mammalia > Primates > Cheirogaleidae > Cheirogaleus > Cheirogaleus medius. Next base: position 39,649,748 of record VBSM01003143.1, read on the forward strand.
TCAAAGAATAATGAAGCAATTACCAGCCCCACTTACTGTAGATAATTGTATTAAAAAATGTCAGCCAAACATCTTAAATGGATAAGCCATCTTTAGAAATTAATGTAATTTAAATTTTTCTTATTTTATATTTTACAGTTATACTTAATGGACATACTAGAAGATTTTTGATATTTTTTTCCAGAAAATATAAACACTTTGCTTGGAGTGCTTATATCAATATAGATTGGATAAGCAACCTGTAAGTTGAAAGTGAATTTAATCTATATAGAGATCACTTTGTTGCCCTGTACCCCTTATATAATATAGTAAGGCTTTAGAATTCACTTTATCCTATTAATGTTAAGGGGCTGCCATATAGCAAAACACTAAGTGTTTTACATTTTAGCCTTTTCAGAAATAAAGTGGTAGATACTCATTTCACAGTGAGAGAGTAGCTAAGGATGATATCAGGGAACATTATAGAATATAGCAAGCAATTGCATTTTATAATAGGTAAGAAAATGTTCCTTAGAATATTTACACTTAAAAGAAAAATCTTGTTCTGCTGATATTGCCTTTCAAAGAAGAAATAGCAATGAAAGAAAAATGTTCTAGGCTTCGGACCCTGTTGTAGTAATATTTAAAAATACTGCCTCATTTTCTTATAAGCTAGAGAAATTACTTTGCTCAAAATTAATCATTCCTTCAAGTAAATGTTTCAGAAATTGATTTGTAAAGATTTCTGATTAACCCAATTACTTCAACCACAACTCTGTCTTCAAGTTACAAGTCTAGCTTTTTTGAAGATGAAGTAAAACAAGACTAGAAACATTTTTCCAATTTTAGCATTTGCCAACATTGTGATCATAGATGGTTCACTTGTTCTTCTTGTATCTCCAATATAAATGAGACATAATAGTAGATATCACCTACAGTTAGAGCAGATTAAATACCACCACATACACACACACACACACAAGCATACTCAAATACATACAACACTCACATTTAGTAGATTGTCGTGCAGGTGATAGTTTTTAAGCAAATCTAACCAATAATTGGTTGCAGTAATGATAATAGTGATAGTCATGTAAACTAAGACAAGATAATCATGTCACTAGAGCAAATATTTAGTGAGCAGTAATTATATGCCACACACTATCCATGCTTGCCATGTATCATTTTATAATCATCAAAACAGCACAATATGGTAAATATGATTATTAACATCCTCATTTTATGGATGTGAAAATTGGGGCACAGAGAGTAAGACAGACAAATGAATACAACACAAGACAGAAATAAAAGATATCTGTTTTAGAAGATAATAAAATAAAGTTAGGAGAGAAAAAAATTTCTTCTAGATGCCATATAAAAATGATCTAGTTTCATAGGTAATTTGTTAATCATGTGTAGAACATAAGGACATTTAATGGAAAAATATAGATATAGTTTTAAATATTTCCTTAAGACTTTAAGACTGATATTTTGGACTCCTAGATTCATAATTCCATCTTTATAAAAATATACTCAAAATTAAACTATAAACACTTTGGCTATTAGCTAATCTATACTGTTTTAACCTTTTTATCGCAACATAAAACAAATGCTAGCTCCTACTGTCTCTTAAGCATTCTGACAAGGCCAAACCTTTAATGCTTTCAATCATATTATCTATAAGCATGTTCCACAGGATACTTCAAAATTTCTGATTATGCTTCAAAATTTGAGTAATTCCTGACTTACAAAGATCTAATAACTAAAATTATGAAATTGTGTGGTCTTCTATTTACACAATTTCTCTTATGCTTTTATATATTTTATTGTAAAATGTCAAATAATATAGAAATATAAGCCAAATTTCAAATCCTTTTTTTTTATATATAAACTGGCTTCATTGCCTGAGTTAGAGGTACAGTGGCATCATCATAGCTCACTGCAACCTCAAACTCCTGGGCTCAAGCCTCAGTCACCCAAGTAGCTGGGACCACATAGATGTACCACTATGCCCAGCTATTTTTTGTATTTTTTGTAGAGATGAGGGTCTCACAATGATACTCAAGCTGGTCTCAAACTCCTGGTTTCAAGTGATCCTCCCACCTCAGCCTCCCAAAATCTAGGATTACAGGCATGAACCATTGTGCCTGGCTAATATTTTTTAGAGATGGGGTCTTGCCATTTTGCCCAGGCTGGTTTTGAACTCCTGGCCTCAAGTGATCCTGAATAGGTGGGATGACAAGTACATGCCACCACGCCCCAAATTTTAATTACCCACATTCCATCCTATGAATAGTTATATGTAACAGTTTATCAGACATCCTTCTACTTTATTCTCTATAGTGTTCAATTAAAAATAAAATGAACCAAAAAATTATTTTCTACATAATGTAGGCTTTGTCTACACTTGGTAGTTACTTATGAGAGATAAATCCCTATAAATAACAATAGCTCTGCTTTACTCTTTTTAAATAGTTATAAGAACCTATAAATGTAGCTAAAACATAATATTTAGATCTTTTAATGAATATTTTACTTCCATTTATTATATTATAAACAGTGCAATTATTATATTTGTATGTGTGTGCATGTGTATATCCTTGTCCATATGTGAAAATAGTTAAGATTCTTAAGAATAGAAATTCTGGATAACCCCATTTTTAATTTTGATGGAGTCTGTCAAATTCCTCTCAGAAAAAGTTTTCACCAATTCACCCAATAAAGTAATAAACCAACAGTACATAAGAATATCTTCTACACATTGAACAATGTCTTCGTTTTTTTTGGCAAATTGATGATGCAAACCAGTATCTTATTATTTTTGCCTTTATAGGACATTTGAATTTTTGCATATTTTTTATTTTCAATCCCAGTAGTATTGAAAAATTTAATATTTGTGTATTCATGTGCAATTGGCAATCTTCATATTCTATTTATGTTGCATTCATATCCTTTTGTGCTCTGTGTTTTTCTAGTAAATTCTTTGTCAGTGCAGCCTAAAACCTGGCAATGATTGGTGGATCTGTGACGCAGAGAGGGTGGGTTGTGCCACATTGCTTTTATTTCTCTGCATCTTCCCACTCCTTGGCCCCAGTTGTGGAAGTCCTTAGCAGACTCAGATAACTAAAGCCCCAGCTTTCTGGCTGGAGACCTGGCCAAGGAACCATTAGAAATGAGAAAATTTGGGAGAAAGAAGGGCTGAGGAAAATGACCCTGTAAAGTTGATTGTGAACTCCTGGCCTCAACTCCAAACTCTGCGTGGATCCAGTTCTAATTAACATAGGCGGCCTCACGTCTGACATTAACCACTAGGTGGCACAAACACTGGCCACATATGAACAGCATCACAAAAGCTTTAAAAATTGGACATTGGAACCACTGACAGTAAAATGCTAGTTGGAACTTGTGGCAGGAACCTAAGCAGCTTGTTACCTGCTAAAAGAAAAATATATAACTATCTTCAAAGAAGGTAAACCAAAATCTCTTCATGTAGTATTCAAAATCTGTAGGATATGTAGTAGGCAGAATAATGGCCTTTAAAGATGCCCACACTGTAATCCTCAGACCTTGTGCATATGTTACCTTAAATGGCAAAAGAGCTTTTGCAGATGTGATTAAGTTAAAGTCCTCTAGACGGGGAGATTATCCTGGATCATCTGGGTAGACTCATAGACATCACAAGTAGAAGAGGGAGGCAAAAGAGAAGATCAGAGTGATGCAATGTGAGAAGAACCTAACCCACCATCTCTGGCTTTTATGATGGAGGAAGGCCGACAGCAGCCAAGGAATGCAGGTGAGCTCTAGAAAGTGGAAAAGACCAGAATATAGATTCTCCCGTACAGTCTCTGACACCTTAATTTTAGCCCACTGTGACTGCTGCTGGACTTCTAGATTATAGAGTTGTAAAATAACAAATGTATATTGTTTTAAACTGCTAAGACTATGATAGCTTATTACTAAAGCAATGAAATCCAAAGATCTTTACAATCAATAAAATTGATAAAACTAGCAAGATTGTAAAAGAAAAAAGGAGAAACTCAAATTACAATTACAATGAAATGAGGAATTATCACCACAGAACTGCAGATATTAAAAGGACTGTGAAGGAAAACTAGAACAATTCTATGGCCATATATTTTACATCTTAAATGAGATAAACCAAATTCTTTAAAGACATGAATTACCAAAATTCAATTAAGAAAAAAATGATATATTCTGAATAGTTTTAAAACTATTAAGGAACTTGAATTCATAATTTAAATCCTCTCAAAAAGGCATCATTTATGATGATTTCATTGGTGGTTTCTACCAAGCATTTAGATATAATACCAATTTTACAAAATCTTCTCCAGAAAATATATAAAAGGAGGAGATACTGTTCAATTTATTTTATGAGACCAGCATTACCCTTATATAAAAGCCAAAGATAGTAATAAAAATGAAGAAGGAGGAGGAGGAGGAGGTAGAGAAAGTAGAGGAGGTAAAGGAGGAGGAGGAGAATGAAGAGGAGGAAAAGGAAAAGAGGAGGAGGAGAAAAAAATGAGAGCAATACTTCTCATGAAAAATAATGCAAAAATCTTTAAAAATATTAGCATATACAGCATATTCATGTGTGTATGTATGTGTGTAAAATATACCACAACCAAATGGGATTTATTCCAGGAGTGCAAGGCTGGTTCAATATTCCAACATCAAAATAGAACATTGTATTAACAGTCTAAAGGAAACTGAAATGAATATTTCAATTGATGCAGAAAAAGAATATGGCAAAATTCATTATCTGTTCATGACAAAAACTCTCAGCTAAATAAGGAATTTCCTCAACCTGATGAAGAAAACATCTATAAAAATCCTACAACTAACATCATACTTAATAGTCAAAAAATGTAAATTTTTCTGCTAAGATTGAGAACAAGACAAGGATGTCCACTCTAATCTCTAATCAACTTTGTGGTAGAAATTCTAACTATTATAATAAGGATAGAAAAGGCAATAATGAATAAAAATTTAAAATTAAAAAATATAACTGTTTCTATTCCCTAGTCTACATAGAAAATCCATAGGAATCCACAAAAGATTCCTAAATCAAAATTTAGGGTAGAAAGATCACAGGATACAAGATCAACACATAAAAACAAATTTTATTTCTGTATAATATTGATATATAATTATAAGCTGAAATTAAAAAAAGTAATACTATTAATAATACCTCAAAAATATTTTCATATGTATAGCAAAACATTACAGAATATTTATGCCCAAACCAGCAAAATATTGATAAAATATAGCAAAGAGGACCCAAATAAATTAAGAGACACATCATATTTATGGATTGGAAGACTCAACATAGTAAAAAATGTCAGTTCTTCCCAAACTGATCTTTAGATTTATTGCAGTTGCAAACAAAATTCCAGCAGGATTCAGGACTTTGTAGATATAGACAAGCTGATTTTAAAATTTATGTGGAAATTTAAAGGAATTATAATCACTAAAATGATTTTGAAAAAGAATAAAGTTGGAGGAATCACTCTACCTAAATTTAAGATTTACTGTAAATCTACTGTAATCAAGACAATGTAGTATTGATGAAGGGATAGTCACATAGTCAATGAAACAGGAAAAAGAATCCAGAAATAGTTGACCAAATGATTTTTGAAGTAAAAAATAATCCAGTGGAGAAAAGATACTCTTTCCAACAAAAGCTATTGGAAAAATTGGACATCCACATGTAATAAAAACAATCTGACTTAAGCCTCATACTTTATCCAAAATTTAACTCGAAATTGATCTTGATCTAAATATGAAATATAAACCTACTGAATATTTTGCTTTTCAAAAGATAATGTTAGGAGAATCAAAAAACAAACTTCAGAATTGGAGAAAATATTTTCAAACTACATGTCTGACAAAGGGCGTGTGTCCAAAATACATAAAGAACTCTTATGACTCAATTATAAGAAAACAAACAACTCAATTAGAAAATTCTTGACAATGTCAAATGCTCAAAAGAATGTGGAGCAACTAGAACTCTCATATATTGCTTGTGGTCAGTTTCTTGATTATACTTATTACATGCCTCAACAACACTACTCCTGGGTATATACTTTAGAAAAATAAAAATTTATGTTCACACAAAAATATGTACATGACTATAGACAGAAGCTCTATTCATAATCACTAAAAAATGGAAACAATTCAAAGTTCAGGTAATCAAAGCCTGACACATTTGACTGATAAAGAAACAAGCTCATGTTAGATTCGGACAATTTATTAGACAGCAAAAGAACATGGTAAAAAAATGCCAGCTCCCATGTCCCTTATCCCACAAGATAATACTGAAATAAAAAGAGCCAAATCATGTGATGATGTAACATTAGTGTTGGGGGGTAACCTCTTGCTGATGATCTATTTTCATGTTCCAGGTAAGCAGTTTTATAGTTTGCAGTGCATCCTAAGGTGAGTGAAGCAGAAAGCCTCGGGCCTCATCACTACTTAACAGGAGATGAGTAACTGTCTCATGGTAGCCTCCTGGGCATATAAGTAGGAGAGTGGGAAATGGTCATGTAAATCTCTTCAAAGGCCTCTGATGCCCTCTTATTCCAGGAGGATCCCAGAGCATTCTGTCAAGACTTAGATCAGCTGCAGTTAAACTTTGCCCAAAGCTTAGTAGTAGGAATGGAAATGTACAAGTTAGATGCTTATCATATGCCTCAGAAATCCTTGAACTGGGATTAGAGACACCTTATTAGATAGTAAAAACTTATGTTCACACAAAAATTTGTACATAAATGTTTATGGTAGCTCTATCATAATCATACAAATTTGAAACAATCTAAATGTCTTTCAACAAGTAGATGACAAATTGTGGTTTATAGGGTTCAATACTATACCATTCAGCTATAAAAAGGAAAGAACTATTGGTATGTTCAACAACTTAGATGAAACCCCTGTGTTGTGAATTCCAGATCTGTGTTTTATCTGGAATTTCTTCAGTTTTTAAAAATTTATTCTTATATATTCTTTTTGTTTAATGTGATAAAATATATATAATAGAAAATTTATCATTCTGACCATTTTTAAGTGTACAATTAAGTGGCATTAAGTACATTCACACTGTTGTGTAACTATTGTCACTATCCATCTACAGAACTTATTCATCTTCCCAAACTGAAACTCTATGCTCATTAAACAATAACTCACCATTCTTCCCTCCCTCCAGTCCCTGGTAATCACTATTCCACTTTCTATTTCTATGAATTTGACTATTCTAAGTACTTCATATCAGTGGAATCAGATAATGTTTGCCCTTTTGTGTCTGGCTTATTTCACTCAGCGTAATGTTTTTGATGTTTATGTATATTGTAGCATATGTCAAAATTTCATTTCTTTGTAAAGGATGGATAATATTCCATTGTATGTATATACCACAGTTTGTATATCCATGCAGGACATTTGGGTTGTTTCAATCTTTTGGATATTATAAGTAATGCTGCTGTGAACACTGATGCACAAATATCTGTTCCTATCTCTGCATTAAAATCTTTAGCATATATAAATAGAAGTGAAATTTCTGAGTAATACGGTAATAAATGCTGTTTTCCACAGTGGCTGTACGATTTTACATTCCTACCAGCAATTCATAAGAGTTCCAATTTCTCTACATCCTTACCAACACTTGCTACTTTCTGAGGCTTATTTTTATTTTTTAACATTTGAAGTCATACATTGCTTAATGACAGGGGTACCTTCTGAGAAATGCTTTGTTAGGCAATTTTGTAGTTGTGCAAACATCACAGAGTGTATTTAAGCAAACCTACATATGGTATAGTCTACTACGCATCTAGGCTATGTTATAGAAGCCTGTTGTTCTTAGGCTATAAACCTGTACCACATGTTACTGCACTGAATACTGGAGGTACATTTAACACAATAGTAAGTACTGTGTATCTAAACACATCTAAACATACAAAAGTATAGTAAAAATATGGTATTATAATCTATGGAATCACAGTCATAAATATGATTCATTGTTGACTGAATCATAGTCATGTAGCATGGGACTGTATTTATTTAATTTTAATTCCTTATATTTTCATTGAAGTAAAATTTATGTTATTTTATATGGAATTCATTTTTTATTTGGCTAATAATAGATCTAACATTTTTTTTCTGCCAAATGGACAGCCAATTGTCAAAATAAAATGCATTAAATATTTTTCTAAAATTATCCAAAATTCTACGTAAGTTAAATGCCTATTCCATAGGAATCTGATTATGATTTCTCTATCATTTTCCATAGATCTGTATACTTATTCTTGTGCCAGTGCTATCCTGTTTTAATTATGATGGCTTTTATGCTTAATTTAATATCTAATACAAGTCTCTACTCATGTTTTTCTGTGAAATTTTCTTAAATACTTTAATTTAATGCTGTCCTCAGGCCCAGAAGCTTGTGCTAGAATGTAAATTAAGTAGAGTAGTTGATACACTTTTTACTTTATCTGATAGTGAGTCTTTTACCATAAACAAACCAGTGTGTTGACTTACCTTCTATATAATGAACTAGTAAAAAATAAAATAAAATAATAAAAAAGGAATAATTCATGTAAGTTGCTGATAGGTGAACTACACTTGAGTAACATTGGGGTTTTTTTTTTTCTTCTCTTTTTAACCATCTTTCTATAGAGCACAAGTTCCTATTCATGCATTTTCCCTCCAGTGTTTCTGTTGACTTCTCCACTTTTCCCAGGCCTAAAGTTCATGCAGAGACTGAGAATTAGGACTTTCTCAAGGGTTTAGGCAGCATATAATCCCACATAAAATGTCTGGTATCATTTCTCACTAACTAGTTGAAATTTTGTCTTCTTTCCGAGTAGAGAAAAAACTCCTCTGAAATGAAACTCTGCATTCTTTCCTGCTTTATTATTTATAGTATAAACTCTGGCTCCTTGGAACTTACAAATCCCTTTTTTTTTCTTTCAAGAAAGTTCACTTCTTAAAATAAAGCTTTGGTTTCTAGACTACTGTTATGGTTGTAGGCTTAAAACATTTTTCTTTGTAGATTTTACATTCCTTAAGTTATCCTTAGCCTTTCAGTAAAAAAAAATGTGTTCAGCATTGGAGTCTGTTGTGAGCTGTACTTATGGTTGAAGTGACAAAGAAGGAGAAGTATTTTAGTAGCATGAAGAAACAACCTGGTAAAAATTGGTCATCAAAGGAGTCTGGGGGCAAAGTAAGGAGCAAGAAAATACAATCACAAACTAGACAGGTTTGTGGGACATGTGCATTTTCCCAAGGGTATCTGATAAAGACCACACATTGTACACTCATGATAGATGGGTCATGGACAGTCAGACCATAATAATTGAGTCTTAAAGGGAAGGGTGACTCCTTAGGGTAAAGAAGTTATAGATATTCAGATTACATATGCACATAGAACCTTATACATAGCATATTGTTTTAAAGTAGCCCATTTATTCATGAAGATTATAAATCGCATTAAAAAAAAGAAACAAAAAAGAGATGGGAAGTATGTTCTAAGTGATTAGGTTGTATATTGTCTATGAAATTGATAACTGATGAGTAGAGGACTAAAGTAGTGCGGGATGCATCAGGAGGACCCTTGGCAGGACAGGTCTCATGTCTCACTATTTCACATGTAGAGCTTCTGTTTCCAACTGGATTTTATCTCTTACAACCAGCTGTGATAGTTTAAGAGTACTGCAAATATTTCCTCATTTCAAAGAGTATTCTTCCTTTCCTTCTAGTACTGAGATGACGTTCTTATGTGTCTCTAATTATTACTCCCAGAAAAAGTTAATTTTATTTATCATACATTCCCTCCATATGGATAGTCTCTCAAACCCTCAAAAATGTACTTTAAAAAGAACAGAAATGGGACAAACTGGTTTCACATGCCATTTAGCAATGGGAAAGGCCTTAAATAAAGTTAGGGGTAAAAACTGGGTCCAATACCATATTATACAATTCTCTGTAAGATCCAATTTTCTCTTTCTTGGTAACACAAATTAACTTGGAATATTTAACTTTATGTGTATATATGAATCACTATTACCTTTTTTTTAGTGTATAAAATTTCCTACTATTTTCCCTCCCTCATTTGCATCATTGGAATCATAATCTCCTTAGAGTTTGCCTATATGCTTCTGTTCCTTCACTTTCTCTCTATTCTATTACTACCATCCTTTCCTCTTTTCCTATTTTATCATAGGAACATAGTTCAATACTAAGTCAGCATTTAGCTAACACTGATATTAAAAATAAGAGCCAACTTTACTGAGGGCTTATTAGGTAATAGCACTTGTATTAAGCATCTTACAATCTTACATTAACTATTTAATTTCATTCTCACAACAATCCTATAATATAGATACTAATAGTATCTTTCCTTTATGAGGAAACTGAGACTAAATGGCTGAGTAGTGTCCTAAGTAACTTGAAATGGAAGAGTGAGGATAGGAACTGTCTGGGTACTGAGTTATTATTGCCATTAGAAATTGAAATTATCCTTTGTACTTAAAAGCAACATCCATCTCCTATAAACCTTTTTATTTTTCAAAATGTTTTCAAGAATGATTTTCTAGAATTAAAGTTCAAAATAAAATAATCCATTTACGTTCTGGGAAGAGGAATGAAGACAAGGCAATTCCTTTTATTAAATTGTTATTTCCTGTTGAAGTTCTTCTAGCTTTGGTATTATATGTCTTGTTTTCTACATTACTGTGACTTTTAAATGATATAGTTAAAATGCTTCTTTCAAATTGAAAAACTTTCCAAATAGTACACTTCAGGTAAAAATGTAGGTAGATGAACATGCAGAAAAACTTATGCCCAAAACTACATGAAAATGACCACAAAAATATTAGCACTATATGAAAAATCATTTCCACTATTACAGTACACTATGAAAGTTATGAGAAACATGTATAATCCATAATCTGGAAAGAAATTAAATAACCCCCTATAGTGATGAGAGGGGAGTTCAGAAAAAGAAGCTATTCCCTCCTTCCTTGCTGCAGTCTGGGAAAAATAAGTCCAATTTAGGCTTTGGAAGCGCTTAAAGTGAGAACTTGGAATGATGTTATGGAAGTAAAAGAAACTATGTGGTCTTAACAAAGGAGCAGTGACTTCCCACGTTTTCACAAATCAGCATGAGGAAGAAACAAATTTCAAACACAATAGGTAAGAAGAATGGATATTTAATATCTTAGGCACACAGGACTCTTCAGGTTCCACATACAAACTATACTATTAGCATTTGTTGAAAAATTACTTAGTATTTTTTACTAAATTACCTTATTAGTGTTTCTATTTCAGATACTCCCAGGAGTTATAAGAAAGAAAAAGTAATTAGGCAAGATTCCATAAAATAAATCCTTGTGAAATTATAACTTTCGTTTCAGTTTTCCAATGAACATGTATTATTTTATAATGGGAAAATTCAACTAAAATTATTTCCAAGATGTTCATGATAAGTCGTCTAAATTTCCCCACTAAAGAATCTTATATGCATGTCTTTATTCAGCATCTACTCTTCCTCCTGCAGGGTTTAGTGTTATTAGTCCAATTCATTCTTTTTCTACAATGTTGTCACTCACACTTGTTTCTCTCTGTGAGCTTTTATTCCCCTGATATAGTTGCTATTTCCTCCACAGGAAGCAAGTGTATCACAGGCAGTAAAAAAATCAAAATTTTCCTCTTAAACTTAGGAAAATAAGATTCTTAAACTGGAATTAACAATGTGTCTCTTGTAGGCTAATAGGAAAGGAGAATTTTTGGAAGTCATCTAGCCTTATTAAAAAAAAAAAAACTTTTAAATACAGTCTCTCTATTCAACTAGATTCGAAATATGGACTCACAATAGAGTAATACTGATTTTCTTCCTTGATTCCATATGATAACTGGTATTGACAATGAGGGAAATAGGGCACAGGCATGGACAAATGGTAGCAGAATTTCAGAAATGAGAAATACTGCTTAATGATTTAAATAGTTTTCAGAACTACAGCTTATCACAAATAAATTGAGTGTCAGGAGTTAACAATATGTCCCAGTAGATACACAATAAAAATAAACCATGCACAGAACATATTATATGACAACACATTTTAAGATTTAGTGGGATAGTGACTGAACATCAAATCTAATGAATGGTATACTATGAAAACTTCCTTTTGGGGAATCACTGTTTGAGTTCTTAAAAGGGAAGAAAACATCTTCAGAAACTTGTCGTTAGTGGTAAAATTTTCAAATATTTGAATAAGTATTCAGACTTAAGATCATCTTTGATGTGAAAAAATATATTTTGGGTTATTCTTTTTGAAATTCCCCAGGACATTGGCCCATGCCATAAAAAATTCTATGTCAAATTAGAAAGTCTCATTAGGACAGATCATAGTAAGAATCTGATTAAAACCTGCATTGAAGCAGGTTCTTCAATCTTACTGTACATGAGGGCAAATTTTTTATTTCCTTGCCTCTGGAATGCTGAGCCAAGTTAGTTTTCACAAGGTCAAATCTAATGTCACTGATCTAGTTGTTGAGAATCAGGCTCAGGGAGCATATCCTTTGCATTCTAGACTGATCTGATTAATGACCCTGGTGATCTGGGGTCTCATGACTGGCAAAGATGACATCAAATGGACATTCAGAACACCACCGGGTATCAATGTGGTTCCTAACCAGAATTTTGTTCCATCTGTATGTGGTACAAGAAATTATCTAATGGGAATATCATAGAATTGTGGGGTTTTAGAGCTGAGGGGAGTATTAGAAATCATAGAGTTTGATCCATGTATGTTATAGATGTGACCAAAATTTATTGAATAGAGATAGTACAATCAGATAAGATATCTACATATATCTACATGCCCTTTGTGATTGTTAATTTTATGTGTAGGATTGGCTATGCCACAGTATCCAGATATTTGGTAAAACATGTCTGGATGTTGCTGTGAAGTTAATTTTTTAAATAAGGTTAACCCTTATATTAGTAGACTTGAGTAAAGCAGACAAACCTCCATAATGTGGGTGAGCCTCATCCAATCAATCAAAGGCCTTAAGAAAAAGATTGACATGCACAAGGAGAGAGAATTCTGCCAGAAGACTGCCTTCATGCTGAAGCTGCAACATCAACTCTTCTCTGGATCTCCAGCCTGCTGGATTACACTGCATATTTTCAACTTGCCAGCGTCCATAATTGTAGGAGCCAATTCCTTAAATTTATTCCCCCCCATACACACATTCTGTTGGTTCTGTTTCCCTGGAAAATATTAATTAATATGCCCTTAATCCTGGGAGGACATCTCATCATACTAAGAGTCATCTAAAGTCCCTAGCATGACCTGTAAACTCTTCATGATCTGACTGCTGGAGACCCCTGTGATCTCATGTATTACCTTTTTCCCCTGTCACTCATTGTGTCCAGCTACACTGACCTTCTGAGTCAGTTTTTATCTTGAGCCTTTGCAGTTAATTCTCACCTGTGGAATTTTCTTCCCCCATAAGAGTACAGTCCTTCATTTCACTCAGGTCTCTGTTCAACTATCGTCCTGAAGCCTCACAAGTCCAAGTGAGGTTCATGAGGTAGTAGCATCGACATGATCCAGGAGCTTATTAGAAATGAAGAATTACAGGTTTTATCCTAGACAAAGTGAATCAACATCTACATTTTGGTAATATTCCCAGGTGATTCAAGTGCACATTAATGTTTGGAAAGCATGGATGTAAGTTTCACCGCCCATTGTTCTTTGGCCCTTTGCCTGTTTCTTTTTCATGGCATTCATTACTAATTGACATTATACTATATATTTGTTTACCAGTTAGATTATTTCTCCCTTAAAATTATAAGTCTCAAAAGGGGAGGGACTCTAATCTCAAGACTTGAATCTAACCTGGTATACAGTAGGCACTCAACAGATATTTTTACCAGCTGAATGAATAAATGGCAAACCTAGTAGAATCTTCTTCATCAGGCTTTATGTGTCTAGAGCATTCTTTATCAACTCTATGTCCTTTAACTCCTTCTTATTAATTAGATCTCAGTCAAGCAATGTTACCTTTGGGAAAGTCTTTCTTAGTCCATCTAGTATTGATGAATTCTTTTGTGTATATTCATGCACTGCTTCATTAGAGCACTTATAATACTATTATACACAGTAGATCTTCCATAAAGAATTAATGGGTATGGAGCCAGGCATGGTGGCTCACACCTGTTAATCCCAGCTACTCAGGAGACTAAGGCAGAGAATAGCTTCAGCTCATGAGTTTGAGACCAGCCTCAGCATAGCAAGACTCCATCTTAATAAAAATAAAAATAAAAATAATTTAAAGTAAAAAGAGAAGTAATGAGTGAATGAAGGCAAGCTGGTTGTAACAGATATTTTTTGACTGACCACTCAACATCCTCTACTCACTTCCTTTTAGGCAAACATTGACTAACTTTTGTGCAGATATCCAATATCTTCAAATATGCTATGTGCTTCTAACTATGTCCCTTACCCACTCTCAGGGAGTAGACCTGACTTTTCCAAGGGAAAAAAAAAATGGTAGTTCCTTTTTCTTTGTCAGTGATTGATTTAAGAATAGGGACTGCAGTCCTCATTAAGGCGACATGAGACCAAGCCCAGGCTCTTTGAAGGGGACATAAGGCAACTCTTTTCTTTCTCTGTTGTGTGGGTGTGAGATACAGAATTGCTATTGCTATTATGCTATTAATAATAGCTAGGAGATGCAGCCAACCTACATAAGAGTTTAGAGAAGACAACAGCAAAGAAGTGGAGTGGATTGTCCTTTCCTTGGACTTTTTATTATTGTCTAAAATAAGTGAAATCAGAATTGAGCTACTTGAACCTGGAGGAATTTTAGGTTAGTGATATGAGTGTAAACTTATATACTGCCAATATAGTGGTTGAAAAATAAAAGTGATATTAGTCTTTATTAATGTACATTTTCTTTGTCTTCTCCAATTAGAGCTTCAAATAGTAGGAGGGTCTTCTAGAGTGTAATAGTAAGTAGCTGACCCTTGAATTTATAAAATATGTTATTAGACATTAATCAATAAACATTTATAACAGTGTAACTATTATGCTATAATTGAGAGATAGTAATTTTAACTTTAAAGTACAAATCAAGAAATTCTTATTTGTTTTTAACTGTCTGAAGATGCATTTCCAGGTAACTCTAGGTAAATTAAATTCTTCAAACAGTAATATAACCAGTACAAATGTTGAAATATTCAAGACCTATGGTGTCAGAACTGCCAAAAGAAATGGAGATTAATTGGGATGTATTTCAAAAAGAAAGTATACAGAGAGATCATACCCATTGATTGTCCAAATGACTAAATCATTGCAAGATTCTGTGCAGAGATAGTACATACAAGATGGCATATTTGAAAAAGTAGAATGTTTCCTGAACTTCATATTAGTGTCATTTAGATAGATTTTTATGAAATGTGTGATATTTAAATTGATTTCAAATTTAAAAGGAAGTCAAGGGTAGGAGAAATGGGAAGATATTTGTCAAAATGTACAAAGTTTCATTTAGGCAGGACAAAGAAATTCTGGAGATCTAATGCACAACATGGTGACTATAGTTAATAATACTGCATTGTATACTTCAACTTTGCTAAGGGAGTTGATCTTAAATGTTTTTACAATAAAAAAATAACTATGTGAGGTGGTGAATATCTTAATTAGCTTGACTGTGGTAATCATCTCACAATAATATATCAAATCTGCAAATATATACAATTTATATTGTCAAGTATACCTTAATAAAGCTGTAAAAATAAATAATAAGAAGCACTTACAATGCCACCATCCAGAAATAATCATAGTTGAATTTTTGGTATATTTCCTTCTAATAGTTTCACATGCATATTTCATGTTTTAAAATAGAAATTTACCACCATTTATTTAATATTCCCATATTTTGGGATGTATAAGTTGTTTCCCTATTGTAAATAGTGCCATGATGAATATCCTGTACATAAAATATCCTTTGTTTCTTATTTATTTTTACTTATTTATTTATGTTTTCAAGACAAGGTTACCCATGCTAGTGCTCTGCCACCCAAGCTGGAGTGCAGTGCTACAACCATGGCTCACGGTGACTTTGAATTCCTGGGCTTAAGTGATCCTCCCACCCCAGCTTCTCGAGTAGCTAGGACTACAGGCACACAATCACCATGCCCAGCTAATTTTTAAAAAATTTTTTGTAGACATGGGGTCTTGCTATATTTCCCAGGCTGGTCTTGAACTCCTAGGCTCAAATGGTCCTCTGGCCTCAGCTTCCCAAAGTGCCAGAATTATAGGTGTGAGCCACCACACAATGCCAAAAATTTAAAAAACAAATAAAACAATTAAAATATAAATAAAAGGAGAGTGAATGAAAACCTAAATCTAATGGACAAATGAATGGTGACATTCATTCAATAAATACTTATTAAATATTGAGTTTATGTCAGTTATTGTACTACACATAGGGAATACAATGATGAACAAAACCAGAAACAGTCCCTTCCCTTATGGGGCTCACACATCAGAGGAGAAAAAAACATTAAATAATAATACCAATATATGTTTGCAAAGTATGAAGGAAAAAATACTGGAAACTATGTAATCGTATATCAAGGGATCTTCAATTAGTGCAGAATATTTGGAAAGCTTGAGATCTAAAAGATGAGCAGATGTTACAAGGAGGTGGGAGAGGGGATATTTGAGACAAAGAGTAGAGATCAAAGTAGAGTAGAGAGCAAAGATCCTAAGGTAGGAGAATTCATGGAGTCTTGTGGAAGTAAATGGCTTTTTTAGTTGGAACCCAGAGAATAAAAGTGAAAGTGACATAAGAAAACTGGAAATATAGTAGGAAATCAGGTCTTGAAACTCATTGTGAATTATATTAAATTTTTTATTTACCCTAAGAACAACAGTAAGTTATTCAATGATAAGCAGAGGGTGCACAGGGTGCATTAGATGGGTGAGACTGAGGTCTGTATCTGAGAAAAACACTGCACTAGAGACACTGAAATACCAGTGGACAAAAATGGATGTAGGTACGCCAGTTTGGGGCTATTACTATGATTAAGGTGAGGGATAACAGAAGATTTAACTAGAATGATAGTGAAAAGAGAAGTGAACATATTAATGATATAGAGAGATATTTAAGAAGTAGAATCAATAAAGTCTGGTAATGAGTTTGAAAGCAGGGTAGCATTGAAGAGAAGTAATGGAAGCAGAAACCAGATTGAACTGAAAAAATTAGGAAGAAGAGAAGGTATGAGGATATCTTTTCTTCTGATTAGTTTGACTATAAACAAATGGAGAAAGAAAATGAGGTAGCTTACAGCTAATGGAATTTCTGTTTGAGAGAGACTTGTACATGTTTAAATCACTTTGGCAGTAATCTACTTTAAGTAGTAAAACCACATGAAACATAAAAATATAATAAATAAAATAAGAATCTTGAGAAGACAAGAAGGAACAGTTTCAGAATAATTTTGGAGGTATTGGCTTTGGATAGGAGGAACAGCAACTCCTCTGCTGGAACTGGAAGAATGCAAAGTATGTTATAAGTGCTAGGGGTGTAGATTTGATAGAGATATCACCGCTTGTTTTTTTTCTGTAAAGCAGGAGGCAAGGTCATCTTCTAAACATGAATGAGGAATGCAAAAGTAAAAAGTTTGATGACAGTGGAGAAGACTAGAAATTGTAATTGCAAGCATTTGGAGATCAAGATAGACAGTAAAACTCTGCAGGATTTGTAGATACTATTAAGGGTCCAAATGAGATTAATAAGCATTAGTTTATAGTGATGTCAATCTGCCCTATTGTGTTGTTTGGGTTTTTTTGTTTTGTTTTGTTTTTGTTTTTTTCTAGCAACTCTCAGCCACTTGGTTCTAGACATAGAAAAAGTGGGTAGTTAGAATCATCCAAAGTTGGAAATATTTGGTAGACAGAAGTGGGAAGAAAACCGGGAAAGCCTAAAATCATGCAAAATTAGGTAGATGAGAGGCAAGAAAGGTAATTACACAGCAGGGTCAGTGCAAAAAGGATGTGGAAACAAGCACTGGACATTTGGTAATTACAATGCCATTAATTCTCTTGAAAAGAATAGATTGCATGAGGTAAAGAAAAATATTTGAGGAACTAAAGACTGTGCAAGACAATTTCAAGAAGCCTGACACTGAAAGAAAGGAGAGAGAAATGCTTGCCATCATCTTAACATTTACTCACTTAAAATAGATTATTTTCCATTCTTCCATTTTAACCCTTAAGGATTCAACAAATAGCTAATCATGATAACTCTGGAGCAGAAATGGGGTTGGAAATTTGAAAGAGCCCTGTCGTTTATTCTTCATGGTTCTCTATTCCTTGAAAATTGTCATTGAAAAAGTAGTTTCATAATTATAAAGTCAATTAAAAATTCTCATTTGTTTCTAGTATCTTGATGCTTTATTTATAGTATTACTAAATCTCTCTCTTTCTAGTTTTAACAATGATTCATAAAGAATATAGCTAGAGTAGGCATGCCTTCAACTATCTTAGGGCTGTTAGGATTTCTCTATTACTTTGATTTAATTTTTTCAAAAGTTCTTCTTCAGCATATTGGGATGTTTTGGCTTCTTTTTACCATTGATAACATATTCCAAAATCCCTTTCTAAGCTGATTTTTCACTAATTTTCCATGTGGTTATGAGCTTTTTTTTTTTTAGGTTTTATTTTATATCAACAGTTTCCACATCAACAAGTCCAATACAGCTTTTCATTTCACTGCTGAATGTTCCTCAGTTGTCTTTAACACTGATTTTAAATACATCAAAAGTATTTATTATAATTAAATTAACATATATTTACATACTGACATCACATATAAATGTTTGCTCCACTGTGTGTTTGTTCTGAAAATGCTCCAACTTAGACATGGTCAGAGCATATTTCTAATTTTTAGATGTTTTTATTGTTGTCTGAATATTTATTCAGTTCTGGAAGATGAGTAAAATACTTTCTCATACTGTCCTGATACTGATTATACTTGACATCGCTTTCTATCTGACTCAAACAAAAAAGCATAACTTACAAATATATATTGGTTACTGCAAATGTTCATATGCTTATTTTGAATATATTACAAATCTTTCATGAGTTGGGTTTTTGTTTCTTGCTCAATTTCACACTGACATATGTAAAAGTATAATAAGCATTTGCTATTTAGTTCATTATGCACAAAAGAGCAGATTGTTTAGTATTTTAAAAGTGTCCTCTATGGGCTTTTAACCAATCACTCAGTCACATGAGAAAAGCTAAAGAAAGAATAAGATGCTAGCCTATATACACATCATGGAAGCTTGAATGTGGCCACATACTTTGGCAGAAGGAAGGATGCTTTTATTTTAGTGAACAGAACAAAATGAGATGAATTTAGATTTTTTTAGGAGAGCAAAGTGTGATTTACACAGGAAGATTCATCTAGTCCAGGTTTCTTGAGATTTGGGCAGTGTGTCTACAGCAGAGACATATCCCCTGTAGACTCTGGAACATTCTGTATTATCTTATCGTATAACAGATGACCAGCCATATGGTGAAGGGGGAGGAATTAGGGAGAGAAGAGTCTGCTGTACCAGTAGATGCATGAATGAGAAAACAAAGGTTAAAACTATATTTGGGAACTGTGGCTGATTTTCCCATTTTATTTTAGAGTTTGTTTTTTCTTTGGTGGCACTTCTTGGTATATGCAAATATATTTTTAAAATCATATTTATATACAAAATTTTCTTATAAAAATAGATTTTTAAAGTCCTCTTTACAGTAACACAATTGAAACACAGCATCAGGGTCTATTATAATATAATTGAAATAATTCAGATATGTTCTGAATTATAAAAATTAACTATAAAATCTCAGAAAGTCTAGTTTTCCATAGACATTATAAAATATTTTGAAATATTTACATGAAATAGCCTAATTCTCCCAGTAAGCAAGCTCCTACTGGAAGTATTTAGGAATTTATTTTAGGAATCTGCAGTAATTCTTTCAAAACACAAAAATACAATGTAGCAGTAACTTCTTTAATTTTACCTCAGCTGCTTAAAGTCAAACCAGCTTACACAGTATCTCATTTAATGTTATGCAGATATTCATACAGCCTAAGAGATACAGAAATGTTATATGACAGCAGTAGAAAAGAGATCTGACACTTGCCTCCCAATTTGCAAACTGCTTCTCCATTTTTTGTGTGTTTGGCTGTTTATTTAATTGATGCATATTAATTGTAGATATTTTGGGGTACAGTGTGATGTTTTGATACATGTGCACATGGTATAATAATCAAATCAGGGTAGTTAGCATATCTATCACTTCATAAATTTACCTTTTTCTGATGAGACTATGCAAAATTCTCTCTTCTAGCTATTAGTATTTTGAAATATACAATATTCTTAACCATAGTCACAATAGGAATAGGAAAATGTGCAATAGGAAAATGATATTCCTACTGACTGTAACTTTGTATGCATTGGCCATCTCTCTGCATTTGCCACTCCCCTTTCTGTTCCCCAACCTCTGGTAATCACTATTCTCTTTATTTCTATGAGAATAATTTCTTTAGATTTCACATGAATGAAATTATGCAGTCTTTGCATTTCTGTGCCTGGCTTATTTCACTTAACATAATGTCTTACAGGTTCATCTATGTTGCTGCCATTGACAAGATTTCATTCTTTTTCATGGCTGAATAGTATTTTATTGTGTATCTGTTTTCTTTATTCATTCATCTCTTGATGACACTGGGTTGATTCCATATTTTGGCTATTTTGAACAGTGCTGCAATAAACATGGGAGTGCAGATATCTCTTTGGCAAACTGATTTTATTTCCTTTGAATATATACCCATAGTGAGAATGCTGAATAGTCAGTAGTTCTATTTTTAATTTTTTGATAAACTTCCATACTGTTTTCCATATGTACTAATTTATATTCCCACTAACAGTGAATGTGTCCCCCTATCTCTGCGTCCATGCCAGCATTTGTTATTTTTGTCTTTTGATAATAGCCATTCTAACTGGGGTGAAATGATATTGCACTGTGGTTTTTATTTATATTTCCCTGAAGATTAGTGATGTTGAGCATTTTTTCATGTACTTGTCAGCCATTTGAATGTCTTCTTCTGAGAAATGTCTGTTCAGATGCCCATTTTTAATTGGATTATTTGGTTTTTGTTTGCCTTGGCTCCTTTATTGAAAATCAGTTCATTGTAAATGCATGGGTTTATTTCTGGGCCTTCAATATCATTCCATTTTGATATGTGTCTGTTTTTATGTCAATACCAAGTTGTTTTGATTACTATAGCTTTGTAGTCCATTTTGAAGTAAGGAAGTGTAATATTTCCATATTTATTCTTTTGCTGAAAATTACTTTAACTCTTCTGTGTCTTTTGTGATTCCATATGAATTTTAGCATGTTTTTTCTATTTCTGTGAAGGAATGTCATTGGTATTAATATTTTGATAGAGGTTACATTGGATCTGTAGATCGCATTTGGATAATATGAACATTTTAACAATGTTATTCTTCCAAGCCATGAACATTAGATGTCATTCCATTTGTTTGTGTCTCATTAAATTTCCTTTATCAATATTTTATACTTTTCATTTTAGAAGTATTTCACCTCCTTGGTTAAAATTATTTCTTAGTATTGTAGTTTTGTAGCTAATATGAATGATATTACACTCTTGATTTCTTTTTCAGATAATTTGCTATTGGTATATAGAAAATACTACTGATTTCTATATATCGATTTTGTATTCTGCAATTTTACTGAATTCATTTATCAGTTCTAACAATTTTTTTGGTGGAGTCTCTAGGGTTTTCTATGTATAAGATCATGTCATCTACAAACAAGAACAATTTGACTTCCTCCTTTCCAATATGAATGCCCTTTGTTTCATTATCTTGCCTAATACACTGGCTAGGATTCCCAGTACTATGCTGAATAAGAGTAATGAAAGTGAGCATCCTCATCATGTTTCAGATCTTAGAGGAAAAGCTTTTAACTTTTCCCCATTGAGTATGTGTTAGCTGTGGCTTTGTCATACATAACCTTTACTGTGTTGAGATATGTTCCATCTATACCCAGTTTGTTGAGAGTTTTTATTATGAAGTCATTCTGAGCTTTATCAAATGCTTTTTCTGTATCTGTTAAGATAATCATATGGTTTTTGC
This sequence comes from Cheirogaleus medius, assembly GCA_008086735.1. Lineage (NCBI taxonomy): Eukaryota > Metazoa > Chordata > Mammalia > Primates > Cheirogaleidae > Cheirogaleus > Cheirogaleus medius. Next base: position 39,671,967 of record VBSM01003143.1, read on the forward strand.
CCTTGATTCTGTTGTGATGTATCATGTTAATTGATTTGCATATGTTGAACCATTTTTGCATTGTTGAGACAAATCCCACTTGATGATGGAGAATTATCTTTTCAATGGACTGTTGAATTTGGTTTGCTAGCATTTTTTTGAGGATTTTTGCATCCATTTTCATCAGAGATTAGCCTAAAATTTTCTTATGTTGTGGTATCTTTGTCTGGTTTTAGTTTAAGAGAGGAAGAAATCCCTCTTCTTAATTTTTTTGTAATAGTTTGAAAAAAATGGTTTTAGTTCTTTAAATGTTTGGTAGAATTCAGCATTAAAACCATCATTTTCTGGGCTTTGCTTTGATGAGAGACTTTTTATTAATAATTCACTGTAATTACTCATTATTGTTGTTTTCAGATTTTTCATTTCTTCATGATTCAGTTTTGGGAGATTAAATGTGCACAGTAATTTATCCATTTGTTTTAGGTTTTCCAATTTAACGGCATATACTTATACATGATATTCTCTTACGATTGTTTGTATTTTTTGACATGAAATTGTAATATCTTTTTCATCTCTGATTTTATTTGTGTCTTTTCTCTTTTTCTCTTAGTGTAGCTAAAAGTTTATCAATTTTATCTTTTCAAAAAAACTATTTTGTTACTTTTTTGTATTTTTTACTCTTTATTTTGTTTAATTTTGCTCTGATATTTATTGTTTCTTTCTTTCTACTAATTTTGGGTTTATTTTGTTCTTGTTTTTTCTAATTTCTTCAGGTGCAATATTATGTGGTTTATTTGATATCTTTCTGCTTTTCTGAGGTAGGTTTATATTACTATAAACTTCCTTCTTAGAACTATTTTGGTGTATCTCATAGGTTTGGTATGTTGTACTGTCATTTTTATTTGTCTCAAGAAATTTTTAAATTTCTTTATTGATCCATTGGTTGTTCAGAACTATATTGTTTAATTTCCATGTATTTGTAAATTTTCCAAGGTTTCTCCTGTTGTTAATTTCTAGTTATATAGCATTGAGGACAGAAAACATACTTGATATGATTTCAGTCCTCTTAAAGTTGTTATGACTTCTTTTGTGAACATAAGATTTATCCTGGAGAACATTCTGTGTGCTGTTGACAAGAATTTGTATTATATAGCTGTTGGACAAAGTGTTTTGTAAATGTCTGTTAGATCCATTTGGTCTAGAAACAATTCAAATCTGATGTTTCTTTGTTGATTTTCTGTCTAGAAAATCTGTCCATTTTTAAAACTGGGTTGTTGAAATCCTCTACATTTATTATATTGCAGTCTATCATTCCCTTTACACCTAACATTTTTATTTATATATTTAGGTGCTCCAATCTGGGGTACATATATAACTAGAGTTGTTATATCCTCTTGTTGATTGAACCCTTTAGCATTATATCATGACCCTTTTTGTCTCTTTTTATAGTTTTTGACTTAAATTTTAGTTTATCTAGGTACAGATCCTGGTTTCTTTCTATTTCCATGTGCATAGAATATCTTTTTCCATTCTTTCACTTTGGTCTGTGTGTGTTTTTATAGGTCAAGTTAGTCTCTGGTAGGCAGCATGTAGCTGTGTCTTATTTTTTTTTTTTTAATCCATTCAACTATTATATATCTTTTAATAGGATATTTTAAGCCATTTAAATTCAATGTAATTATTAATAGGTAAGAACTTACTACTGTCATTTTGTTGTTTTCTAGTAGTTTTATAAACCTTTTCTACCTTTATTCCTCTCTTCTTGTCTTCCTTTTTGATTAAGTGATTTTTCTCTAGCAGTATGTTTTGATTCTTTGCTTTTTAGTTTTACCATATCTATTATAGGTTTTTGCTTTGTGGTTACCATGAGGCTTACAAAAAAACATTTTATAGCTATAACAGGTTATTTAAAACTGATAACAATTTAACTTTGATCACAAAAAAGAGTAAAAAAGAGCGGGGAAGCCCCCTACTCTTTAATTCCTCTCCCCTCCACACACATTTTGAAATTTTGATGTCACAATTTAAATATTTTTATATTGCATATCCTTTAATTATTATAGTTATTTTCGTAGCATTTTAGCCTTCATACTAAAGATATAAGTGATTTATATACCACCATTACATTATTAGATTATGTAGAATTGTACTTATCTTTACCAGTGAGTTATATACATTTAGATTTCTTATTTTTATTATTCATTAGCCTTCTTTATTTGCATCTCCCTTTAGAATTTCTTGTGAGACAATTTTGTAGGTGATCAATTCCTTCAGTTTTCATTAGTGAAAAAATTGTCATTGCTGCTTCATTTCTGAAGAATAGCCTTTCTGGATATAGTATTCTTTGTTGGCAGCTTTTTTCCTTCAGCAATTTGAATATATCATTCCTTTCTCTTCTGACCTGTAACCTTTCTGCTTAGAAGTATCCTGTTAGGCATACTGGGGCCCTCTTATATAGTATTTGCTTGTTTTCGCTTGCTGCTTTCAGGAGTCTCTCTTTGTCTTTGCTGTTTGACAGTTGGATTATAATATGTCATGGGGTAGTCTTATTTAAATTGAATTTGATTTGAGACATTTTACCTTCTTGTACCTATATTTATATCTTTTTCCAGGCTTGGAAAGTTTTCTGTTATTATTTCTTTAAATAGTTTTTTTTTAATCCTTTTCTCTTTTTCTACTGTCTTGAACATCATGATTAATACATTTGCTTTTTTTATGTTATCACATAAATCCCATATGTTTTCTTCATTTCTTTTCATTCTTTCTTCTCTGAGTGTATATTTTCAATTGACCTGTCTTAGAGTTAATATGCTTTTTCCTCTGCTTGATCAATACTGCTGCTGATGCTCTTTATTGCAATTTTTATGTTGTTCATTGCATTTTTCAGATCCAGGATTTCTGATATTTTTATTATTTGAATCTGTTAAATCTGATAAGTTGCTGATTTATTTTCCTGTATTTTATTGAAATTCACTGAACTTCCCTAAAACAGCTATTTTGAATTCTTTGTGAGGCAGTTCTTCATTTCAATCTCTTTAGAGTCAGTCAATGGCACCTTATTTTGTATATTTGGTGATATCATGTTTCCCTGATTGTTTTTGATCCTTCAAGCTGTGCATTGACATAGGTACCTTTTTTGGTCTTTTCAGTCTTACTTTGTTTGGGAGCTTCCTTCAGCAGTAAGCCTATCTAGACATTCTAAGCCATGATCTCTTCAGCTGTTACAGTGATAGTGGGTAACTTAAGCCCAGGACCACCATGGGCATAATCCCTTCACTGTCAAGACTGAGTTGCACTCAAAGGCCACAGCCACCAAGACCAGTGCAGCACTAGGGTGCACCAAAGGCCCATGGCTATTGTGGCCTGCCTGCTGATGATGTTTATTTATTTGAGGCCTGAGACTACTATAGTTGGCTGGAGGTGATGTAGGTTGTAAATTGAGTTTGTCTCACCAGGGCCATGGGTTCCTTTCTGGCAATGGGTCTGGTCTAAAGGCACCATCTGCAAGTATCAGCCTGGTGGCAGGGTTACACTAGTGCTGGGTTACACTGAGGCAGGCCTGGTACTGTATTACAAGGCAAAATCTTATACTTCCCTCTCCTTCCCCCAAGTGAATGATGTTTCTCTCCATGCTGAGCTAATTGGAGTTGGGGGGGGGTGATGAAAGCAATTCCATAACCACAGAGACTGATGAGACAGACACTGGGTTGTATCCAAAGCCCGCTTATACTGAGATTAGCACAGTGCCAGCACATGCCTAAGGCCCACAGGTGCTATACCTGCCTGTCACTGAGGTTTATTTGGAGATTGAGGCTGCTGTTGTCAGCCAGTGATTATGCAGGTTGATACATGACTCCATCCTATTGGGGCTACAGGTTCCCACTTGGTGCTGGGGAAGGTCTAGAGGCTCCACTGGTGAATAATGGATTAGTGTCAGGGGCTGAAGGGATTTGCTTCATGCTGAGTTTTGCTGTGATGGGCCCAGTACTGTGTTGCAAGTCCAACTCCTACATGTACTTCCCTCTCCTTCCACCAAGCAGACAGTGTCTCTTTCTGCACTGTGCTGCCTGGAGTTGAAAGATGGGTGACATGGGTAATGTAAAATTGTCCTTCCTACCATCCCCAATGCATCTTTTCTTATTATTATGGTAAAATCAAGCATTGTGATCTCTCACCTAGTTTTCTGGGCTCTGCTGAAGGTTTATTATATGTGAATAGTTGCTCAAATTGATGTTTCCATGGGTGTAGAGATCCCTAGAGAGTTCTACTTTGCCATCCTACTATGCTCCCTCCAGTTTTCTTGAAAAAGTCAGAGACTGATAAGTGCCACAATAGGTATATAGAAAATGGCATGATAATTACCTACTCATCTACGAAAAAATGAAATATTCCTAACATATGTGATTTCATCACAATTTCTATCACCCAATATGTTAGGTATTTTTAAAACTAATTCCTTAAATTTTAAAGTAAATATTAAGAACATATAGTGAGTCATTATGTTGGATATATGTGGTTTGACTTCATAGTGTATTCTATGGAGAGCATTCTGTCATAAAATGCATATTTTTAAAATAATAAGTTCTCTTTGCATAAAGATCACACAAGTAATATCTCTTTTCTCACTTGTATGACACTTTGTATGTTCACAGACATAGATAAATAAATATAGATATCCACATATATCAATCTGTTTTTTCAAAGTAAGCATTTTATTCAAGAACATATATATTGAAAAGTATACACATTGCAAATGTGTATTTTTTAGAAAGTGAATACATCTATTTAACTACCATCTAAATCAAGAAATAATAAATTGTTCCAAATCAGAGACCCCTCATATTCCCTTTCAATTATTACCACACTTCCCAAAGGCTAATCACTTATCTAACCTCAATCAATATATCAAAAAAAAAAAAAGGAGTCAAAGATAATACCATTATTTTGTACTGAAGCAACTGGAAAAGAGCTACCTTTTACTGAAATTGGAAAGACTATAGGATGAACAAGTTTGGAAATGGCTAATTTAAAAAAAAAAAACCTTATATCATGATTTTAGATGTCAAAATAATTTATCTATTTACCAAGTCCATCCATTAAGAAGAAAAACTTATACATTTTCCTACAGAAAATTTTATAAACATATGAGCATACATCCTTATTATTTTCTAAATTACTTCAATTAATAAAGAAAATTTCTTTATCCTCAATGAAGTAAACACACAATTTAGAATATTGATTTTTATATAAAGAAATGGTCATGTATTTCAAAGGATTGTTTTTAACTTTTTGATGAGAATAAAGAATCAATATCTTAATTTTAGAATTGTGATGGAACATTGGCTCCTATAAAAATGTCTGGATACTCTCAAACATTCAAATAAGAAAGAATAGATTCTGGACCTGTGTCCATATGCGGGGAGAGGGAGGGAAGAAAGAATAGAAATTATTGAGCCCTGTACTAAGAGTTACTGGCTATCACTTATTACAACATTCGAAAATCACTTTGAGCTCAAAGGGCCTAGAGCTAATACATTTAGGGACCTTTATCAATATTCATGAGTATAACACAAAGCTTTATTGCAAGTGGAGAGAAGATAATAATGTAATGAATGATAGATTAGGGAGGTAGAGAATGCAATCATTGCTAATGCCAGGGTTTTCACATCCAAACTAGTTTCTCATTCCTGGTAAATTTTTAGTAATACTTCTTTACTCCTCATTTTAAGAAAATGTACTAACTTAAAAGTAAAAATAATGGGAAAATATATCAGATTTGAGATCCTGCTTTTATATAAACCTTGGAATTTCAGATGAACATTTGTGGGAGACCTTGTAAAGTTCATGAGTCAAATAATAATCTGAATGTTGTTTTATTTCCATTATTATGAAAACTGAAGCCAATGAAGTATATTAAGAAAATGTTAAGACAACATCTTTACTTCCTCCAGTTCTATATAAAAATAGCAACTAACGTTGGCATGATGCATTATAGTTTATAAATTGCGGTCACATAACTTAGCTCACTTGATTTTACATCTCAGATTCGAAGACACACTTTTAAATAGCAATCGTTATCTCTAGGAAATTGTAAACATTAGAAGAACACACAAATGTGACCAATTCTACATTCCATTCAGAATTTAGGTAAGAACTGTCCAATATTTTGCAGCAGCTATTAGCAGACATTTGCTTTTCGGAGCTCCACAAGTACATTAAGTTGAAGCAATATTCTCTCCCATTTTAGCCACCTTTCTCTTTGTCATTGTAAGAATCCCTTCTTTTTGAAACACCAGTCCATGGCCATGATATAACATATGAAATATTTAAAACAGTCTTTATCCTACTCTTTTCTCTTAAACTTGCTATACTTAAAATCTTAGCAACTGCACAGGCATGTAAATGAAATGGATGGTGTTCAACTTTATCTATACAACTTATTTCGAGTAACTTTCTACTCTTCAACTAGTTCTGTCCTCCAAATATTCAGAAATACCTACTCTCAATCTTGCCCTGCCCTCCAAAACACAGCTTTATAATTCTGATGTCATATCACTATAGCCTCTCACCACCTCCCTCAACCTTCAGTCTACTATAGTTTTTGTCCTATGCCCTAGTTTCTATTCTGTTTCACAAATTTTTTTTAAAAAATGTACAAAATAAAATAATGTATGATGGTGTCAGGTAATTTTCACAGATAACATGTTGAAATGTCCCCTGAAAAATAACAATTCTAATGGTAAGACCTATTATTAAAGGAGATATATCTGTCAATCTTACACATATATAATATTTTTGAAAAGTGGAAATATTGGAAATATTATTTTATATGACTCAGAAGTAGCAAAAAGAGGTCAATATATATATAGTCTATTAAATGTCAGCTTCTGTGGGAGAGATAAATGTGTCAAATTTCTAAGTCCCAGGTAGGTGTCAGTATGTCCACTTAATAGACCAGAAAACTGAGGTTCATATAGCTTAAAGTGTCCACAGTCACAATCACAGAGGCAATAAATGACAGAGGCAATTTCCTACAAACTTGTTCTTTCAGATCACAAGGCCCGTGTTCTTTCTTATAGAACAACACTACCACATACATTTGTGTAATAGCCTGTATTAGTCTGCTAGGGCAACCACAACAAAACACTACAGACAGGGTGGCTTTAACAACAGAAATTTATTTTCTCACATTTCTAGAAGCTAGAATTTCACGATCAAGGTATTGGCAAGTTTGGTTTCTCCTGAAGCCACTCTCCTTGCAGCTTGCAGATAGCTGCCTTCTAGCTGTGTCCTCACATGGCCTTTTGGGTGTGCAGGAGCACCTCATTGTCTCTTCCTCTTCTTATAAAAATACCAAGCCTACTGGATTAGGACCCTACACTATGACCCCACTTGTTTTAATTACCTTGTTAAAGGCTCACTCTCCAAACACAATCACACTAGGGGTTAGGGCTTCAACATATAACTTTGGGGGAACACAAGTCAGTCTATAACATGTGCTTTTCTTTCCATTTGACATAGAAGTATTATTATATCTCATAACAATGAGAACATATTTACAGATTCAATTACAACATATTGAATAGAATTACAAAGAGAAAATTGATACTGATATTAAGCATTAATATGCTAAAATTAAGGCATATTCAAGAAGTTGGAATAGAGAAGTTGCTTTCTAATCTTTCTTCCATTGGATTTGTACGGCACAATAAAGTTAAGCCAGTGTAGTGATAAATGTGACATTTCTGGAGCCTCTGCTGTGCACCAGGCACCACATTATGCCTTTGGGATACAGATATTAGCGAGATGCACTGCTAAAGCCTTGGTTCCCCAACACAAAGAACATTCGGCTTCTTCTTCTTCTTTTTTTTTTCCCCTTTCCTCACTAAGTGGCAGTTAGGAGGCTCTTGATATAGAAGGACAGAAGCAGATCCAGGTTGTGTGGTGCTTAAGGTAATATAATTTTGCAAGAACTTTAAGAAAAATATAAAACTATGAATAGAAAATTAGATATAATATAAATGTTTATTTAGGTGGAGGAAAAATAAATCAACAATTCACACATTTTAAAAGCAGACACCACAAATATCACAACACTGGAGAAAGAACACAATTTTTAGACAAACTTCTAAAGAACAATTTTATTATGTTTTTGTGACTGCATTCTTCTTTCCTCTTCCTTCAACAATGATTTCCCAAAGGTTTTTACTGAGATAATTAAAAGAAAATTGAGTTTTCTTAACATTGTTAGAAAATTTGTTATTATTTTCATTAAACACATTTGTATTATTTTTATTTATTATATATATTAAATAATAAAAGTTACTATTTATTTTTATTGTTTTTGCCATATACTGCAGAAAAGTATATTTTAGCTTCACATGTTATAATTTGTAATGTTGTGTAAAACATTAGCAAGTTCATTTATAAGTGAACTGGAAAATATCAGTATTTGAAGCTTTCTTCAGCAATGACTTAAGTACCCTTAGAATTGATGATTCTCTAACTAGTTCGACATTAATGCATCATTAGAATGAAATATTTTGCTCTGTGTCTTTTTGCTGATGTTAGTGTTTTGTGTCAAATTAGCAAGGAGTTTAAGTATTTTTTCATCTCTTCATAAGTCACATTCCTTGTTATTGATTATCAAACAATTCACAGATGTATCCCTTGTTTCTACTAATATTTATGTCTTTCTCTAAATAAATTTCTGCTTTGATATGATCGATATTTTATTACAATTGGCTTGAAGATATCAAATAATTTTTATTGATCTTATCACTCATCTTTATAACTATTTCAATGTCCATGAATTTTATCTGAATATCCTCTCAGCTATTTAATAAATAAATGTAAAGCTGACAAAGGTAATATATTTCATATACATCAATTCTGAATTCTGTAAGTTTTTATTTTTTAATTGAATTTAGAAAATTGCAATTAAAATGGCATATCTGGACCTTATCAGCATTTTGAATACATTTTTAAAATCCTATTTGTATTTGGGTTTATCTTTTGAATCTTTGCATAATATTTTAGAGCTTTTTAAATGTTGATGTATCTATAGTGAAAGAATTGGACAGAACATTGTTTCGGACCTGGATTAGGGGAAGTCGATTTGGTGATACATTAAATTCAGGTTTAGTGGGATGTATTTATGTTGACAATCATTGACAATCATTTCAATGAATGATATAGGAATGGCTTCCAGGAATATTGATACCGTCCACTCTGACAACTCGCTCAACTTCATGGCAGGAAAGTACAGAAACAGAAATGTACTGCAATATGAATATGTCCTGTAACCACTCTAACTCCATCAAACACAAAGGGATGTATCAATGGAGGGGAAGTTATAGTCAGTGTTGCCCTAAGATCCAGGCAAAAAATGTTTCTGCCCTAAACTTCACAATTCAAGGAGCCCTTCATATAAAAAATACTCACACAAAATATTTATTAAATAAATCATGGGCAAACTCTCATCCAGGATCTGTATCCAGAGCTGTTATAGCACAACCTAAACATTCACTCTCGTGAGTAATTCCATCAGGCCCCAGGGAAATACTTCTCATTTCTTGCTTTAAATTCTGAAAACAAAAGGTGGTTGATTTCAAATGCCACAAAGATTTGTGTAGGTCAGACATTGCATCCGAGTTCAGAAAGGATTTGAGTAGAGAAAACATTTAGGTAAGAGAAAAAACAAATTAAGTAAATAGTCAAATCGTCCTTTCAAATAGCAATAATCCAATGGATCCTTGCATAATATGGCATTATTTCCCAGCAATGCTCCAGCATCCATTTTTTTCTTCACTTGTATTCCAATTTGTTGTTACCAGTACCCACAAAGTTGTGTAGTATGTCCGAGAGTTACTCATAGAGGTTAAGAATCATATTACAATATTAAATAAGTCACATTAATTTTAAATTTGTATGTATGTAGGTCTATAGGTGACATATAAGAAGTATAATATTCATTCTTTACACTGACAATGAGATGGACACTAAACATTAGAATTGCAAATGGATTTTACATTTTAAACTATTTAATCTGATTTAATTAAATGTTCAAGAATATTAAGCATGTTTAGCTTTATTAAAATAATTTTGATTAAAAATTTTGAAATGCATAATTTGTATTTGTCTCTTAATTTAATAAATATTTGGAATATTTTAAAGGATATATAATTTTACACAGGTAAAATAATTTGCATATAAATTAATATTTTTGATGAAAACGGTATAGTCTATTTTTGTTCACTTGAGATATAATCATATTTTTAATCCTTGAGATCATTATTAGCAATAAAACATAATTATATTAAAGATTTAATTTTAATAACATAATTAGATATTTGGAAATATAAGTAAAATAAATTGATAAAATTCATAATAATTTAGAAATGATCTATGTCTTATTTTATTATTCATCTAACATCACTGGCCCATCTTCAGACTCCTAGAGTCATATAAAATTCATATCTGTACATGTATTTCTCAATTACTTTTTTATGAAGACATAGCTTGATTAATTTTAACATAGTTAGACCTGCAATTTATAATGTTTAATACAGTAGATCCATTATATGTGGGCCTTTATTTATATTCTTCTTCTTAAATTCTGAAAATTTTAGGGGTAGATAAGTGGCGGTGACAAGCAATTTCAACTGAAATATCTTATGTTTTCAAATTTTATAGTAATCTCAAACGCCTTGGAAAGAGCCCATGAAGGTAAGTAGCCCTAAAGATTTAGCTTCATTTATTGGGTAACCTTGCTATCTGCCCTTGTCCCATAGCCAGGGATGAGGTGTAATCATTCCCATTGAGTGATCATTGGGTTCCTGCCCGATTTTCTACTCTGTGGTCATTTAATCACAAAGTTATCACTCCTATATACTTAGTATACTGTATTGCATAGATTATCAGTTGAAGTTTTAGCTCTGCCACTTTCTGTTAATATCTCCTTAAACAATTTCCCTAGATTTCCCTTTCCTGATCTCTACAATGAAAGGATTACACTAAACCACCTTGTATGTCCTGGCTTCCAGCTAGGCTTCTGTACAAAATAAAAATCCAATCATAAGCAAATGATAAAAAGTTCTAAATTAATTGTTTCCATTTGTAAGAGTCCAAAGTGAGCGTTTTGGGTTGGCAGGCAGATCTGCTCTACATGTTCACTGAAGAACTCAGGTTCATTCTTCCACATTGTAACTTTGACCCTAGACTTTGGTGTAATCTGCATAATCTTGTTGTGTTGTGCTTCAGCTGGTGGGAAGAAGAAAGAAAATCTCAGAGGAGGCACACCCGCCGTCTTAGGCTTTGGCCAGTAAATGGCAGCTCTCCTTCCGACTGCACTCTGTTGGCAAGAACTTAGATGGGCAGTGAACAACATGGTCCACTTATATGGTCCACTTATATGAAGATTTTTTTTCAATAAAAGTTACACTGACTATGCCTGCTTCTCCTCTGAATCCTTGACTTTTTCTGCCTCTGTCAACCCCGAGGACAGAAAGAACAATCCCTTCTCTGCCTCCTCTGCCTCAGCCTACTTGAAGTTGGCAAAGATAAAGACCTTCATGATAATCCACTTCCACTTAATGAACAGTAAATATTCTCTTCCTTATGATTTTCTTAATAACAATTTCTTTTCTCTAGCTTAATTTCTTATAAGGATACAGTATACAATACCTATGACATATAAAATGTGTTAATCAACTGTTTATGTTATCAGTAAGGTTTCTGATCAACAGTAGACTAAGAATAGTTAAGATTTTGGAGAATTAAAAGTTATACGTGGATTTTTAATGGATGGCGGGTTGGTTCCCTGAACCCCTGTGTTGTTCAAGGGTCAATTGTTTTGCCACATCTAAATTTAAACAGGGATAAGAGATATAGTCCGGCTAAATAGGCATATGTTTGGTCATAACTCCATTTCTATAAGTGGAAAAAAATTGAATTGTAATGTACAGTTAGCAATATTTCCAATGATTCCTTAATTGCTTTCAAATTGTGAAATTTTGATTTTTTTATGTCTTGAAATATTTAACTTATAATTTCATGTTTTTGTCAAAACATATCTAAAATCTGGATAAAATTAGCTCTTTGTAGAGTGTCATATTCTATTGAATCTTTATTGAATTTGTGTCAGTCCAAATCTCTCCAAAATATTAAAAATTTGATCTTCCATTGTTATATACCCTCCCCAAATCTGGGGTAGAAGAATGATGGTTGGGGTAAATTATGTGCTTTTTTCTGAGATTTACATCAAGTTTTTAAAAATAAGTGGTTGTTTCTAGAGATAATTGTTGTTATTGTTGTTTTAGTACCATATTTTAACATTCTCCAGGCAAATATGATGACTATTTAAACTAATTTTCAATTCTTTCCAATTATGACAATTTATGCTATACTATTTGGATCACATTTCCATCTATAATGTTCAATTCTCAATTTTAAAAAAAGTAAGACTCTGCATATGTGAGAACGTCTACCCTCTTTTCTAAAGCATAAAAAGATCAAGAAGAATGAGAACTACATGATAATTATACTGAAAACCTTTTTAAGAATTGCATGTTTCCAAACTAATGGACTCAAGTATACAAAATTATTCCTTTGGGAAAATTCACATGCAAGAGAGTGGCTTGATTTTTTTAAAATTAATTTATCTCAAGTTGAGGGACATTTGAACTCATTTTAGCTAATTAATATAATTTAAGTTTACCATTACCTATGTTACTTTAATTTGATCATAAAAACATGTCCAAAACACAGTAAAAATAATCTGTATTATATTTATAAAACTCTATCTTAAATTCTAAGATAAATGGAGTCATTAAAACCATCATAGAAAATGACACTACAACTTTCATGTTATGTTTGCAGGATGTTTTGTTGTTGTTTTATTCTGCCTCAAAGCTATAATATTTTAAGACTTTTTTTAAGTGCCTCAAGAAAACAAAAAAATAATTCTTAAATATGTCTCCAGTGGTCAAGAGGAGAGTCCACAATCTGAGCATACTATAGGATAGATGCCTAATGCTGTGAACAGGCTAGTCCAAGATATTTTAAATCTACTGCAGTGGTTCTCAAAAAGCACAATGCCTGGACAAGAAGCATCAGCATCAGCTGGGACTTGTTAGAAATGCAAATTCCAACGCCTTAGCCCAGATTTGCTAAATCAGAAGGTCTGTGGTGGGTGGGTCTCAGCAATCAGTGTTTAAACAACCTTGTTCCTCTCTTACTCACCTAGGTGATACTGATGTACAATAAAGTGTGAAAAATCCTTTTCCAGTGGATTCCACAGTTGAAGACAATTTCAAGCTCTTGTGTGGAGGTTTCATAAATTATTCCAAATATGTTGTTTATTCAAAACTTTCATAGCACACAAAAATATCTCAAATGAGGATGTGTTTTTCTCAATTCTGTCCCAGTTAAAACAAGACAGAGATAATAAAAACCTAATTTCAGCACTTCCTAATAACAGTGACTTTAAACTCATTTACATTAAACAAACAAAAAACTTCTCTAATCCAATTTTCAACTACTACTACTACCAATTTTCAACTAAATCTCTTACAAGAAAAGCACAAACTAATTAAAAATTAATTTTTTGTGTTTACTGCTTTTGTGTTAAGAAAGACTATATGAATGGTTGTCAACCTTAAACATTAACATCACCATTATCCATTTTAATACATTTTAAGATAATACATGATAAAATAAGATGAAATGAACCCTTGTAAATTTAAAGAAATAGCTGAGGGTAACTTGAAGGAAATATTAATTTTTTACAATGGGAAGCTTTTTATAGAAAATATTTACTAATTATAAACTTTTAAAAAATGACTCTGTGGTAAGCATACTAAACCTAAAGAGTTAATCTTTCAGGGAACTAATAGTTTTCCACAAACATACCAGAGAGGAAAGATTTTGATTTTTTCACTACAGATTACATATAATCCCCAAATGAGTGTTTCCTTAGGCATTCAGTTTTTAAAACAAGGTACGTTTGTTCCTATTACTTTGTCTGAACAAATAGAAATTATTTTAGTAAATGCAATAAAGAATAAAATATTTTCTTCCACTTTGTGACCTATTGTTTGACTCTCCCTGTATATCTTGAGAAATAGAATCTTTTAATTCTATATAATTTAATTTATCACTTTTTTCCCTTATATCTTGTTAAGAAAATTCTTCTCTAACCTAAGATCATAAAAATATTCATCTATTTTATTCCTTAATAGTGTACAGATTTCCCTTTCTTATTTAGCTCTTTAAACCATGGGTAATTGGGTTTTGTGCAACTTTTGCGATTTGTATCCAATTACGTTTTTAAATATTTCCAGAATCACTTATTGTAAAGCCTACCCTTTTCTCAACATCTCGCAAGAACAAACTCTGTGATCTATCAAGTCTCTCTATATATACTTACATGTGTATCTTGGCTTTATTCCTTTTCATTATCTATATTTATATTTAATTCTATATCTACATCAATTCTTCTGCCAATGCTACATCTTAAATACTAAATCTCATGCTATCTGGTATGACAAACCTATTTAACTCTTGTTCTCCTTCAAGAGTTTTTGGGCTCTTATTGACTCTAAATTTTAAAATAAGCGCATCACTTTCCACACACTAAGCAAAAACATAATGGAATATTAATTAGAAACACTTTAAATCAAAACATAAATTTTGGGAAATTTGACATGTTCATGATATTAAATATTCCAATCAATTAACATGGCATATTAGTCTATTTATTTTGGTTTTGTTTAATGTTTCTACCGAGCACTTCATTCACAAATCATTATACTTTCTTTCAGAAACATGTCAAAATTGTGAAATATGATAAATACTTTGAAATTAAATAAAGTTCCACACCTATGTTGAGCCCATGACATATTGTAAACATTGTGCTAAAACACAGGTATAGAGTCAAGGAAAAGCATGCTTTTTATGATATGTTATTTAGATGCATTTTAACTCTGCAAAATTTTTGCATATTGTCTGTTTCTTTTCAAAATTCTTCAGCTCAATTTGTTATCTGGATTGCGTTCTATGTACTTATATCAATATAACGTCCTTTCTGCACATGCTAATCAAGAGATCATCAAGAGAAAAACTTCAGCAGAAGAATTTTTAAAAATACCTAAGTGTGTGTGCACACACACATGCATGTACCAGAACTTTTAATTCAGACAAGATTATGCAATTACTAAGTAAAGCTAATGAACTGATATCTACTATCAATCTAATGTCGACCTGTAAATGGCAGGCTAAAACTGGATCTGACTTTGAAAAAAATCCCAAATAGAAACTAGATCTATGTTTGGAGGCAGTTTTCATTTCCTAAGGTATTTACTCCTGTTTGAGTAAATAAACTAGAGAAATTCAATTTCTCCTCTATTTCAATAACTTATCTAGCTGTATGTCTGATAGTTCTAGTCATTTTCAAAGTAGAATTCTGGAGATAGTAAGATAAAGCAGCATGTTACTAACTATAACTTACTTATTTAAATTACAAGGTTTGTACTTCTCTGGGAAATTATAAAAACAAGCAAATTTATTTATTTGCTAACTTTCATGTCCATAGCTCCTCTAATCAATCATATATTTCTGTGTCTGTGTATTTCTTCTAGTACTTTTCATTTGTGCTTTATTTATTCACTTATTCATTAATTTTTTAAACTATTTATTCACTTATTCAAATAGTCATTTATTCTTTCAACAAATGGGCATCTAATATATGTCATTATGAAATAGAAACTTGCCTCTGTGCTGAGAGATTTCACAATCACACCAATGATATAATGTATTTTTCTTATGTTGGCAAAATAATTTAAATATTTTCTAAATGTGCATTGTTATTTCTGAAACATGTCATAACTCTTTAATCTGATACTAATGCATGAATAAAAACTGACTTCTAGCAAATTTGCAGATTAAAATTGACTGCTTTCAAAGCATACATAGTGGATAAAGAAAGGAAAGCAGCAAAATTAGAAGAGAAGATAGAAAAAATTCAAGGCAATTCCCAAAGTTTCTATGTATATATTTTTATGTATATGTGTATATGCATGTATACCTGAGTATATGTGTGTCTGTGAGAAAGGTCAATTTTGACTACAAATTTAAGGTTACTATATTAAAAATGCATGGCAGTGAGAGAGCATTTAAACATAAAAGTATTTAAGAATTTCTTAAAATGCAAAAGTTTCCCATCAATTTGGTTAGATTATGAAATATCAGACAATATTGACAAAACTAAAAGATAAATTGATAAATGCATTATTCATTCATTCATTCAACAAATATTTATTGAGTAACTATCATAAGCCATATGCTGTTTCAGGCATTGGGAATAGAGAAAGCAAAAACCTTACTCTCTTTTTCATTACATTCAGACATCAAATATTAAAAATAAATATCTGTTGAATAATCGCTATATGCTCACAGCTATGCTTGTTGATTCATGTACGCATTCTCATTTTATCTTTACATCACATTAATACAAGCATCTCCATGTTATTAACAGAAAGACATGAGAAAATAAAGATCAAAAGGGATGTTATTTCCCATCCAAGATTCAGCATAAAGGTGTGTGTATGTATATATAGGTGGGGGATTTTGTTCTAGCTAAAAGTAAAATTTTTGTTCATAGTTTGAAAGAACTTAAAAATACAAAACTAATAATTTTTAATATCTGAGCCTGGAACTTGAGTTTACCTCTAAACCAGCCGGTCCCTTTTTGCTGGGAAACCAGCACAGTCAAGCTCATATATTGAAAACAAGCAGTCACTGCTCTTGGACAAAGACCCCAAAACAGTGTAACACAAACTCCTGACTGAAAATATAACTGTTGTTTTGTAAATGTAAACTGAGTATGTCTATCTATCTTGAGTCTTACTACCTGTACCTCTAATAATTAAGGCTTACTAAGTATAGGGCACTTCATGGAGGCTTTAAATAAAATGCCTCACTTAATCATGACACCATCCCTCCACAGTTTTTATAGGCACTGTATAGATGAAGAAACCAAAACTCCAGGGAGTTTCAGTTTATCATTAGTCAGACTGCTTTTAAGTAGGAGAGCTGTGAGCTTATGCTTTAAACCAGTATATTATAGCAATAATTTTCTTAGGATACTATTCCCTTTTTGCTAAGTATATATTAATGATTCAATTCACCTGTATACTCTAGCTTTCTTTCAGTAAATGTACATATGTGCCTTTGTTTGGGCGTTTTCCTACAGGAAAATGGACACAAAAGTCTTAAAAACTTCAACAAACATTTATAGGCCTAGTTTTCTTTTCACTCAACTGAAGAGGAGACTGTAAAGAATTCAGTTGGACTTGGTATAAAAACATAGCTCAGTTGGGATTATTGATGATATTTAAAGGCAAAAAGTCTTATGTGCCAATCCCTTCTGTGCAACGTGGGAATTAAGGAGTAGGGCATGATCCAGCTAAGGGGAGAATGTGATTGCTTCATCCTACACCAGTGTGAAGCCAGCAAGGCCAAGCTGAGCCCAGTGGAGCAGTGATCTCGTGATGGTCTGCATCCATAAAACACAGCAGAGATTAGAATAAAAGAAGTATCTTTTCCTGAGAAAATGAAACAATACCATCAGTAACACTCAGCAATAGCTAGTGGAAGACTTGGAGGCTACGTATATTTTTTCAAGCAATTTTAGTTGTGTCATAGTTACTGATTCTGAATTTACACAGCTTGGATGAGAATCTTCTCCTCTACTGATTATTATATATCCTTGGGCAAATTAATCAATAATTTTGAGAACCAGTTTCCTTAACTAAAGACTGTGGAAAATAAAAATGTTTCTTTGGATTCTTAAGATAATTAAATATTATTATTTAGATAAAGTAATTAGCATAGCATCTAATACAAAGAAAGTGTCCAAGAAAACTTGGTTATTATTTTTTTCATATTATAGACACATGGCCATACAATGTGTAGCCATAAGTTGAAGCTAGGCATTGAATAAAATTTTGGGAAAAAATATATATATTCATTCCCTGGCAATCTCCATTTAACTAGCGTTCATCTTTTTTAAATAATAAACTACAAACTCAAGAATAGGTTTTTAATTTCTTTTCCTTACCTCCCTAACCTCTATTCTGCTTTTGCATGGTACTGGCACAAGAACAGAGACAAAGATCAATGGATTAGAACAGAGAATCCAGATATAAAACCATCCTCATATTGCCATCTGATCTTTGACAAAGCAGACAAAAACATACACTGGGGAAAGGAATCCCTATTCAATAAATGGTGCCAGGAAAATTGGATAGCAGCATGTAGAATATTGAAACAGGATCTGCGCCTCTCACCACTCACAAAAATTAATTCACAATGAATAACAGACTTAAACCTAAAGCATTAAACTACAAGAATGCTAGAAGAAAATATTGGAAAAAACTCTCATAGATATTGGCCAAGGCAAAGAATTTATAAAGAAGACCCCAAAAGCAATCACAGCAACAACAAAATAAATAAATGGGACCTGATCAAATAAAAAAGCTTCTGCACAGCCAAGGAAACAATCAATAGAGCAAATAGACAACCTACAGAATGGGAGAAAATATTTGCATGCTATACATCGAGTAAAAGGCTCATAACCAAAATCTACAAAGAACTCAAGCAAATCAGCTAGAAAAAAATCAAACCACCCCATTAAAAAGTAGGCAAAAGATATGAACAAAACTTTTCAAATAAAGATAGACTAATGGCCAACAAACACATGAAAAAATGCTCAACATCTCTAATCATCAGAGAAATACAAATCAAAACCACAATGGAATATCACCTAATCCAGTGAGTATGGCTCTTACCATAAATTTCCAAAACAACATATGCTGACGTGGATGTTGAGAGAAAGTAACACTTATATACTGTTGGTAGGGATGCAAACTAGTACAACCTCTGTGGAAAGTAGTATGGAGATACCTCAACGAACTAAAAGCAGACCTACTATTTAATCCAGCAATCCCTCTACTAGGTATTTACCCAAAGAAAAAAAAAGACATTTTATAAAAAAGACACTTGCACTTGAATGTTTACAGCAGCACAATTCACAATTGCATAGATGTGGAAACAACCCAAGTGTCCACCAATACATGAGTGGATTAATAAGATGTATACCATGAAGTACTACCTAGCCGTAACAAAATTGGTGATTTAGTATCTCTTTTAACAACTTGGCTGGAACTGGAGAATATTGTTCTAAGTGAAGTATCACAAGAATGGAAAAACAGACACCATATGTACTCAATACTAAATGGGAACTAATTGAGCAACAGTTATGTGCACATATGGAAGCAAAACTCAACGGAAATCAAGTAGGTGGGAGGGGGAGGAAGAGATGGGTACATTCACACCTGCCAGGTACAATGCACACTATCTGAGTGAAGGACACACTTATAACTTTGATTCAAACTGTACAAAAGCAAATTACATAACCGAGATGTGTATATCCCTGTAATATTCTGAAATTTAAAAAAAAAAGGCAAAACAACAGATGCTGGCCTGGATGCAGAGAAAAAGGAACACTCATACACTGTTTGTGGAACCGCAAATTAGTACAACCTCTGTGGAAAGTAATAGGGAGATGTCTCAAAGAATTAAGAGTAGACCTATAATTTGACCTAGCAATCCCACTACTGGATATTTACCCAAAGGAAAAAAAGACATTTTATAAAAAGGATACTTGTACTCAAATGTTTATGGCAGCACAATTCACAATTGCAAAGATGTGGAAACAACTCAAGTGCCCATCAATACATGAGAAGATTAATAAAATGTGATATTTGTATTCCATGGAGTCCTACTCAGCCATAAAAAATGGTGACTAATAATATCTTTTGTAACCACCTGGATGGAACTGGAGCCCATTATTCTAAGTGAAGTATCATAAGAATGGGAAAACAAATACCACATGTAGTCAATAATCAACTGGAACTAAATGATCAACACTTATGTGCACATATGGAAGTAAAACTCAAAGGAAATCAAGCAGGTGGAAGGAGGAGGAAGGGATGAGTAAATTCACACCTAGTGGGTACAATGCACATTATCTGGGTGAAGGGTACTCCTATAACTCTGAATGAAGCTGTACAAAAACAAATTATGTAACCAAAATGTTTTCACCCCCATAATATTCTGAAATAAAAAAATTAAAAATAAAATAAACAGAAGATAAATTAGGAAAACAGTTCCATTTCAATAGCATAAAGAACAGTAGCATACTTAGGAATACATTTAACCAATGAAGTAAAAGACTTGTACACTGAAAACTATATTAAATTGAGGAAAGAAACTGAAGAAATAAATGGCAGTATACCCTGTGTCCATGTTCTAAAAGAATTAATATTTTTAAAATGTCCATCCTACCCAAAGTGGCCTACAGATTCCATGCAATTCTTACAAAAATGCCAATGGTATTTTTTCACAGAAATACAAAAACCAATCCTAAAATTCATGACTCTACAAAAGATACTGAATAATCAAAGCTATTTTGAGCAAAAAGAACAAAGCTGGAGATACCACATTATCTGACTTCATAATACATTATAAAATTATGGCAACCCAAACAACGTGGTACTTGCATAAAAACAGGTACAGAGACCAATGGAGCAGAAAGGAGAGCCCAGAAATAAACCAATGCATTTACATTCAATTGATTTTTACAGAGGTGCTAAAAATACACAATGGGAAAAGAACAGTCTTTCCAATACATGGTATGGGGAAAACTATCCACATGCAAAAGAATGAAATTAGACCCTTATATCTCACACTATAAACAAAAATCAACTTAAAATGGATTAACGACTTAAATGTAAGACCTGAAACTGTAACACTATCAGAAAAAATCATAGGTGAAAAGGTTCATAACATTGGTTTGGGCAATGATTTTTCAGATATGACCCCAAAAGTACAGGCAAGAAAAGTGAAAATAGACAGGTGGGATTACATCAAACTGAAAATCTTCTGCATAGCAAAGGAAACAAAGTGAAAAGACTACCTACAGAATGTGAGAAAATATTTGCAAACCATACATTTAATAAAGGATTAATACCAAATATGTAAACTTCCTGAACTCAATATAAAAAAAGGCCAATCCAAATATATGCAAAGGCTCAATAGGCATTTCTCAAAAGAAGACCTATAAATGGCCAAGAAGTATATGAAAAAGTGCTTGTCATCACTAATTTGGGAAATACAAATCAAAACCACAATGAGATATCAATTCACATGTGTAAGGATGGCTATTATCAGAAAGACAAGAGATAATTGTTGACAAGAATGTGGGGGAAAGGGAATCCTTGTTCACTGTTGGTACGCATGCAAATTAGTACACCCACTATGGAAAATAGTGTATAGATTCCTCAGAAAACTGAAAATAGAACTACCATATGATACAGCAATCTCATTTCTAGGTATATTTTCAAAGGAATTAAAATCAGTATATTGAAGAGATATCTGAATCTCTATGCTCATTGCAGCATTATTCACAGTAACTGAGATACAAAAACAACCTAAGTGTCTATAAAAGATGAATGGATAAAAAAAATGTGAAATGTACATACATACAATGGAATATAAGTCAGTCTTAAAAAGAAGGAAATCCTGCCATTTGTGACAATATGGATGGACCTGAAGAACATAATGCTGAGTGAAATAAGCCAGACACAGAAAGACAAATATTATATGATCTCATTTATATGTGAAATCTAAAATAATCAAACTCATAGAAACACAGGAGGACAGTGATTACCAGAGCCTGGGAGATAATGGAAAGCAGGAGATGTTGGTTAAGGGTACAAACTTTCAGTTATAAGATGACTAAGTCTGAGGAATCTAATATACAGCATGGTGACAATACAAATACTATATTGTTTACTTGAAATTTGATAAGAATAGATTTTAAGTGTCCTCATTCCATACACATGTAGCAAACTATGGGTGGTGATGGGTGTGTTAATTAATTTGACTGTAGTGATAAGTTCACAATGTATACATATATTAAGTCATCATGTTGTATACCTTGAATATATATAACTTCTTATTTGTCAATTAAATATTTAAGAACAAAACCCACAAAATTTTACAATTTATGGCCTGTAGTTGAACAAATTACTACCCTTCACTAGTGTTTTCAAATTGAAAAAAAAAAAAGAAACTAAATTCAAATTTAGGTTTTGATAAAAAATATCTGAATAGAATTATTGGTAAACACTCTTTAAGAATGTTGGCAACTAATAATCCCTTATGAAAATCTACGTAAACATTTTACCAGGAATTGGCAAGGTAAGTGCCATAAACCAACCTCATGCAGCATAACCATTTGAGTCTAGGGGTAAATAATCACTGCCAACAACAGTCCAAATCTGTGCACTTCCTCCCATAGCATTGGTATAAAATTGTATTTTAAAAAGTCTCCTTCCAAATTCTGTCACTCCTCCAGATACTTATTAAGTAAATGTTTATTAGCAAGTGGGCATAAAACCATTCATAAAAATCTCTTCTATAAGTTAATGAAGTTACAAATCTCTGTCTTTTGAAGTAATTTGGCCATACTTTATATTTAATATTATAATATGATCACTTGAAATAACTATAATAATATTCTAGAGGAGTTATTCCATTACCTTTATAGTTAGCAATGAGAAACCAGAAATCTTACATGCCTGGACACAGGCTCACTTAGGGATCAAGCCTGACAAGCATCATGAATGGGCAAGGGCTATCTTTACAATATTCTAGCTAATCCACATATTTTGAATTCCACTTATTTCACCAGTGAAAGCCCATTTTAAAATCCATTATACTGATTAACAAGCCATTAATTTTACCAATGAATACTCATTTCTTTCATTTTGCTAATTGTGGAAGCCTTTGGTGTTGATCAAAGATAATGATAATAAAATGGCTATCAGTATCTCTTCTGGAGGGAGACTGTCCTGATTAGAATGCCATTGTGAATTCCTGATTAACTAAATGATGGTGCCTACAGTGTAGCATAAGCCATCCATACTGAAATGTCACTATGTTTAACCTGAAGTATTTCAAATTAAATTTAGGCATCATAACAAAAATATTTTTAAAACAGCTATCGAATTATATATGAGTAACTGGTATATGAAAAAGGTTATAGGAGCCAGAAATTTTTTTTTTAACTGATCATACCAAAATAGAAAAAAGGAAAAAAAGAAAAGTCCAGAGTGAGGTAGAGGAAAAGATAGAATTAAGAAGACCTAAAAGAGATTTAAAACACTTTATATAGGAGTATATGATCTATAAAAGTAATTTTTGGCTGTGTCAAAGGAAGGGGGGTAGTTTGAGAATAACAGAGTATGGATCATTGAGAACTAAGCAAAGTTCCCATTGAAAGCTGAGGAGAAGAGGGGCCTCATTCATCTTGGTTTATACAGAAAAATATTAATTTGATCTTTGGAGTAGATGGGACAGAGGTATTGAATCAAAGAATGCCACGTATAAGGGTGCATTCACAAACTGAGGTAGATTACTATTACAACTGACTGGTGTTTACTCAAGAGCTTGAAAAAATCCAGAGGTCAGATTATCAAAGTTTTGCTCAGAAGCCATTAACCTAGCTTTATGAAATAATCAATAGGACACCAAAAAGGCAACTGTCAATTCATCTCTAGTCCATAAACAGCTCATGAGAGAGTTTTGATTACTTTTCAAAATATTCTTTGGATAAAAAGATATTAGGCATTGATTGAAGGACAACTAAATAACTCAAGTATTCTGTATGTTGTTGGTTGTGACTCATGAAAATTATATATCAATAAACATTTTTTAAATAAAAAAAAGATGGGTAACAGGGCTTTGTGGGAAGTATAAGAAATAAAAGGTTGTATTCCTTTTACTTCTCCAGAAGCCATATAGTCTAGTTGAAGCAGTTTATGAAATTTCTTTGAAAATTTTTCCAGATGGAATAGGAGAAGCCTGTAAACTTCTATTTAACTATATTTATGCCCAAGGGAATGCACAGGATTAAATATAATGACCACTTTATTTTTAAATTAATCTACTCAGAAAGAAAGCTACATATTTGTCCATGGGAAATAAGTACTATCTTCTGATTTCCTACTTGAAGTCCTTTTTATTTAGGAATGCTTTTTGCCTGCTTTTATGACAAATAGACATACTTCAGTGGATTAGAGCAAAACTTGTCTTTTTGTATCCCAAAGAGGAAAAAGAGTTACAATAGGATTTCAAATGGTAGCCTAATTTTATTACAAGTAATTAAAAGAGTTAGAAACAGTTCTCCCCTTCATTAGACTGACAGACTATGTGAACTACAGAGGGCTATAGATAACCCTTCCTTTTTCTATCCTTAACCACCATAGGAGCAGTTCTGGGACCATAACTGAAAATTCCCACATTCAGGCAAAGGACTCAAAGCAGTATGGATAGTAGCTGAGTAATGCATGGTATTGGAATTATAGACAATAAAAGGCATATAAAATTTGCAACTAAAAGAATCCAACAGGAAACTGATTCTTAATAGTAATGCATGGTATTGGAATTATAGACAATAAAAGGCATATAAAATTTGCAACTAAAAGAATCCAACAGAAAAGTGATTCTTAATTTTGCTATCCCTTAAAATAAGATATGAACACACATAATTGCAAGAAAGTGTGTTATAAGTACCATGAGCGATCATGATGCCATTATCTTTATTTTGAATGTCCTTTTCCTTCATCCCTATTTTAGTCTTTGGGAGGCTTCCATCCATCAAGGTCCATTTCAATTTTTTATAAATGTTCCCTAATTGAACTACCAGGGATTGTTCTTATTATCTCTCTGTTCATATCGTCCTCACAATAACATATTTAGCCTTTAATGGTTCACCAGTTGTTTCATGTGTATTGGCCTCCTTTCCCCAAACAGAAGTTGATTTGTTATAAACTCCCATTTTCTACCTTTCAATATTTCTTACCAGAAAATTATGACTATACTAAACATGTTGTATATCTATCTCTACATACCATTCTTTTCTACATAATTCCCTCCATCTCTTAATCTAGAAACCGAAACAAAGAAGAAAATACCCTTAATGTAGGAAGCTTGATTTCCAGTGATTTTCCATCTTCTTTGTTGTACATGAACATAGATTATGTAAACTTGTATTCTGGAAATTTCAGGAAGTTCCAAAATTGATGACAGTAACCACTTATATTTTCCCCATTTTTTTGAAGACTAGAAGAGAATTTTTCTCATCAGTCTCCAGCACTGTTGTTATTCCCCATGGTTCTGAAAAACTAACTGAAAGTAGCTCAACAGACATCAACATCTGCCAGTTCTCTCAAAACTCTGGTATGTGACTTGTCTAGCCTAGAGGCTTGAAGTCATTTAAAGCAGCCAGGTACTTTTAGTATACCACCAATTGGGCTTCGATCCTCCCCGTTAACTATAGTTGTTATACCCCATCTAGTTTAAAGACCACTCTCCTTGACATAGAAGGCAGAAGCAAAATAGGAGTTGAATGGTTCTGTGATTTTTTTTCTCTGTCATTTGATTTCTTACCATCTGGCCTAAGCAGTTGTGCTAATCCCTTTCTTGTTCTTCTTTGACATGAAAAGGAAGTTTTATGAATTGTATTGAAAAAGGAATTGAAAACTACTGTGAACGTACCACATTGAATTGAAAAGCACAGATCGTATCTAGGGAAATGTAGTGAGAATATTACTAATTGCTAGATCAAATTTACAAAGAATAAGGAGACAGGAATGAGGCAAGAAGACAAAATATTCATCTGGAACAATTAAAAGATCAATGGTGACATAATTATAAAATTGGAAATTAATGTTCTAACCAAAGCATGTTTTCTTCTTCAATTAATAATAATTCAGTGTGCTGCATTATATAAAATAGCTTTATAATGTCACTTGCATTTCTTTTTCAAAACCACAATGAAGGACAGACCAAAGAGATGGATGGTTTGCAACAAAGGCAATGTAATGACAACAAAAGCCTTTAATAGCCTTCTAAATCCATAAGAGCTTTAAAAATCCTCCTGAACTCTACATCCATCTGCTCTCCCCAATGAATATGCTCAAAAGTTTAAGAAACAGGTAATTTACATCTCCCTTGTCATTTAACTCCTTTGAAAGTCTAAGTGTTTGTGAACTTTGAAATCTACCTGCACATTTAAATTTTTTTCTTGGGTTTTGGCTACAAATTAGATACTGTTTAGTCCATAAAATTACAGAGAAAGTGGAAAACATAGTAAAATTTCCAATGTCTAAATTAGAAATTGTAAAATTCCCGAATTTATGATACATCATTCTTTCATTTCTCATTAAAATATTCACAAGCTTATGTCTAATGTTTACACTTAAATTAACAAAGAAGTGTGACACTGGGACACCAATGATAACATCTTCTCAAACTCCTTCTTAACACTAGTCTATCTTCTAACAGATAGAAGAAGAGAAATTGTCATATCAGACACAGAAATTGTTGAGAACTTGGAAGGTTAGAACACAGGAAATGTGATGACTCCTTTCTATACAATGGAGGAAAGCTTAAGACATTCATTTTAAGTAACTGTTTTAGAGTCAACCAATGTTGTTGGGGGGACTCTATGTTACAGTCACTCTGTTATGCACTTTCACAAATGTTACAGTCACTCTGTTATGCACTTTCACAACCATTGTCTATTACATTCCAAAGATTGTCCTGTCAGCAGGATTTATTACTCCCATTTTACAGAATAAGGAATCAAAGGATGCTGAGCAATTTGCTCAAGGCCACAAAGCTGGTAAATGAGAGGGCATACATGGTAAACAGTGATTTTCTTTGCATGATGAGGGACTAGAGATATCTCTCATTGTGTGCTAAATGGCAAAAGCAGAGGAGAAGGAGTGAATGGTGCCTATATTCTATGCTGCATCACCAACCCACCAATCTGTAGCCAATATTTGTCATCCTATACTTTACCAGTTTCCAGTTATATGTGTCTATCTATTAGTATACTAACATATTGACCACAGTAGCATGGCACATAAACCAATATGACTTAGGAGGATAAAATTATTCCTTGGCCAACCCATAAACTCTCAGGGTCCTTTATCCATCCCATCACCTTAGCAACCACATTCCAGGATTATTTTACATCAGAAAAGAAATCAAATTTTATTGAAAAAAATTAGATTAATGAATATAAAGAAAGTAGATATTAGAATGTATTTCAAATAGCCAAATAGAGAGACATATCAAGATATAGACTTGTATGTTATGTGATCAAAGAGACATTAATTTAAAGAAATTATTGCTAAGAAAAAAATGTATTATTTATATATTTCATTAGCATCTGGAGATACAGAGATGAATGCAGTAATCAATGACACAGTTGTGATTCCTTATGTCTCACTAATCATTATCGAGGTATAAAAGTGTCTATGTAATTGGAAAATTCAGCTAAGCTTCATTGTAGAAGAAAGGAAAAATATACTGGAAGTAATTTTGTTTAGCTCATTTATAGAAACTATTTCCACTAGGCAGTAATGATGGCAATCTAAGGAAATTTCCTAACACAATATAGCATACAGTGATAGGTAAAAAGAGATCATTTGATTTTTTAAAATCTTATTTTCTGTATCATTTTCACATTCTCCTTTTGGTAATTGGACACTTAGCTAAGCAATATATGTCATGTGTCACATACTTCATAATGAAATTTTTTTACTAAAGCCTTAAGGCTTTAATACCACCATACCTACCTTGAAAATCATATTAATACCAAAATATAAGCCTTGATTTTTTAAAATTCCTTAGAGTTATCTGGTGGATTAGTAGATCCATAAGGTAGCCACATAACTAGGTAGTGCTCAAAATAAAACAATGTTCTAATAAAGTTATATTTTAAAATGATTTATCTACATAAAATGTCATAATAAAGTGATTTCCAGTTTGATTAAATGCCATAATCACTATTTACTATAGTAACTAAGAAGAAAATATAAATATTATCACATGATCCCAGAATTAAATTAAGTAAGCCATTGTACAAACCAGAAGATTCTCCCACTATTTCAGAAGTCTTCAATTGTCAAAAATAAATTCAATTTTGAAAGACAATAAAGAAACAATGTTGGAAAATAAATCCTTAAAGCATGGTTGCTATTTATTTCTTCAGTGTTAAGGATCAAAGAGAGAATTGTCTTAGTGTTCTACTTTACTGAGACAAAACTTTATTTTAGTTGACAATGAGCAAACAATGTAGGGAATCCATTTAATGACCTTTATTGAGGTACTATTGGATACAACATAATGTGCTAAGTAGTCTGGAATGTAGATGAATAATAGCTAGCTGTACTCGTTTGTTAGGGCTGCCATAACAGTACAGACTGGCTAGATTGAACAATAAATTATTTTCTCACATTTCTAGAGGCTAGGAATCTGAGATTAAGGTGTTGATAAGGTTTGTTTTTTTCTGAGGCCTTTCTCTTTGGCTTATGGATGGCTGCCTTCTCCATGTGTCTTCATATGGTCTTCACTTTGTATGTATCTGTGTCCCAATATCCTCATTTTATAAGGACACCAGTTATACTGAATTAGGGCTCATCCTAATGTATCATTTTAACTTTATGACCTCTTTAAAGACCCTAACTCCAAATACAGTGACATTCTGAGGTACTAGGGGTTAGGACTTCAATACATAAATGTAGGGGGAGGACAGAACTCAGCACATAATAAAGTATTCCTGCCCTCCAGAACTTTCAAAATAATAGAGAAGAAATATATAAAAATAACTATAATAAAAGGCAAAAAAAAGATCAAAGTTATAGTACAAATTCAAAATTATGAGGG
Source organism: Cheirogaleus medius (assembly GCA_008086735.1). Lineage (NCBI taxonomy): Eukaryota > Metazoa > Chordata > Mammalia > Primates > Cheirogaleidae > Cheirogaleus > Cheirogaleus medius. Next base: position 39,700,809 of record VBSM01003143.1, read on the forward strand.
AGCATAGAAAAGGACTAGATGATCAAGAAAGGATTAAAGAAGTAAGTGCTTTTCTAAGGATAAGATGTCAGCAGATTGAGATGAATATGGTGAAAAGTATAGGAAACAAATGATTAGAAGCAGCACAGTATAGGGATAATTTCTTTTTAATTATAATCAAACTGTACTCTGATTGATATGGTATATTATGTACTTAAGATGATAAAGATCATTTGATTATTGATAGCAAGGCAACAATAGAAAATCATATTTTCTTCAGTTTTCTATGTAAAATACATTGCAGGCCAATAACCAGACAAATAAAATAATTCTCCACCAGCTTCCAATATACCGTTTGCAATTGTGGACATTTTTCAAAAGAAATAGAACAGGAAGAGAGTTAGAATAGTACTAGTCATAAACCAGAAGAAGACATAGATAATAAAAGTCCAATAGCAATTGGATTATCCTTGTAGGAAATCTATATATCAAAAAACTATGCTTATAGCTCTTTGTTCTGAGGGTCAATTCCCAAATTTATGTGATACAACAGTATTTTAAATTCTTTCCTGTAATAAAGTGTCACTATTTGAGTCAAAAAAAAGTAGAAGTGTGATACTTTATTACCAGTGACTGCAACCTAAGTTTTGCTGCCCAATACATTGTTCTTAGTCTTGTTTGATAAGTAAGTAATATTTATGACAACAACAAAATTTCAATTTTGATTGCTTTTATTTAAACAAAAATGCCAGGCTTGGTGGCTTATGACTGTGATCCCAACAGTTTTGGAGGCCGAGGTAAGGTTATTGCTTGAGGCCAGGAGTTCAAGACCAGTCTGGGCAATGGAGTGAGACCTCCATCTCTACAATCAATTTTTTAAAAATTGTCTAGGCATAGTGGCTCATGCCTGTAGTCCTAGCTATTTGGGAGGCTAAGGCAGGAGGGTTGGTTGAGTCCAGGAGTTTAAAGATGCAGAAAGCTATGATCTTGCCACTGGGCTCCAGCCTGGGTGACAGAGTGAGACCCTGTCTCAACAATTAATCAATCAATCAATCATAAGAGAGTAGTAAGAAACTTACACAAAATACCTTTCTTATATCTTTAGAGGGGAAATATGCTGAAATTTTATATGGAATCATAACAAACATGTGCTTGCTTCCTTATACCCTGAAAACAATACTAAAACCAAAATATAAACCTTGATTTTTTAAAATTACTTGGAGTAATCTGGTGGGTCAGTAGATGTTAACTATGTAGTGTTCAAAATAAATGTTCTAATAAAGATATATTTTAAAATGGTATATCTACATAAAATGTCATAATAAAGTGATTTTCAGTTTGAATAAATGCCATAATCACTATCTCATTGCTATAATTAAGAAGAAGATATAAATATTATCATATAATCTATCCCAGAATATGATTAGCATATGATCTATCTTTACATATGTATCACTGGTAAGTAAACTGAATTTTTACTTACTACTTAAAACTTATGACAGTTCGATGCTGCTCAGCCAGGTGATATTAAAAGTGTTGCAAAAATACAGGATTTTCATTTCGTTCCCACATATTTTTCCAAAGGCACATTCAAGTTTTCTCCTTTACTGTCATGGCAATCATTTAGATTTATGTCATAAAATGTTTGAAATAGATATAAATCTCACATTTTATATGACTTGTTAGCACCTAATTAAGCACAAAAAAATTAAGTGCAGTAAATTACAAAATCAAATTTAAATGACATCAGATTTTACATTAGGAAATAAAGATCTTAGCATGCAAACCTTTAGCACTGTAGGAAATAAGCTTCACCATTTACATTGGTGAAAGGTGTAGAGTGATTATTCTGTGCAATTACACAGCTAGTAGAAACCTTGATTTGGAAACAGTACTATACCAACAAAAAAATTGCTTTGCATAGCTATGCTTAATTTTTACAGTCTGCCTAGAATAGTTGTGCTGCATATTCATTCCGGCTTTCCTCTAAAGCCTATGTTAGGTGGTTCTGAAATGTAAATAGTAAATTCTGCCCTTGATCACTTTGGAGGTTACTGCTGCAGAAATCAAATGAGAGTTTCAGTAAAACATATTTAATTAAACAAATGTTTATTAAGCATCTTCAGTATACCATATACTGTGTAAAGCACTGCAATGAAATAAAACCAACAATCTGTACAAATCCAAGATTGTTGGTTGTTTTTCTTTCTTGGACTTCACTTTTTACTAATCTGATGTTTTGAGTGTCCCCCACTGCCCCTACATTTAAATTTTCTTTTAGAATCTTACTAACTTCTGGAGGGAGAGGAAAGAGTCTCATTTTACCACCTTAACCATAATGTAATCTAGGTCAAAAGGATTTTTATTTTGCCTTATCATAATGAAACAAAATTATACAGCAGCATGTGCATAGACAACCAAAGATTTATAGAGGAAGGGACTTGAGCATTAGTTAATTATTTAATTTAACAGCCAAATAAGTAACAAATCAAAAGCTAGGCTTAAGAGTTAGGTATATCTTTCTTCCTGATATAGAAAGTTTCCAGACTGAAAAACTTAGACTCATGTTCTAAACATGACCTCTATATTTTGGCATCAAGAAAGAAACAGAAACTAATTAGAGAGAAAAACAATTTGATTTTTTAAGACAGAGTCTAGCTATGTTGCCCAGGCTGGCCTCAAACTCCTGGGGTCAAGCAATCCTCCTGCCTTAGCCTCCCTAGTAGCTGGGACTACAGGAAAAAGCCCCTTTTAATAGAAGATAATAGGTTGGACTAGACTGGTAGCTAAAAGTAACATTATTATTTAGTGTCTTAGAGAATTTGAGCAATTGAGAAATTCTCTGTGATAAGTTATATTAAATGTGATAATACCAGTCAAATTCATTCTAGGTGAAACAATAAATGAGGAAATACCATATCTATGAAACTCCTAGAGGTCTTGGGATAAATGATTCCACATATTAATAGTTGCATTTCTTAAGAAAAACAACAGAGATTTAAAAAGCCATGCGTCAAAGCAAAAAACAAAACTCAACACTCACTGTGAAACAGCTTTTAGAACAATAAAAATATTGATGCAGGAAAATTACAAATCCATTTAAAGAGTGATAGCATAAATATATATCAGGATTTAATAAAGTGCTTTCAATTGATATAACCACTATAATTTTTTTTTGCTAAACATGATAGAAGCTATTAAAATCATAATTGACTTACCATTTTAGATGTATAATTGTTCCATAGTAGCTTTTTACACTTTGAATATAATGTCAGCTTAAATCAAATTGCCAACACACCTTATATACTAGATTTTATGACCTAGTTTAAGAAGACAGGGTCAAGTCACAAGGCTGAATTTCTCTGCTTTCATGAAATTTCCCATGCAGTTATGTGAAGATTATTTATATGCAATCTATGTATGGAAACATAAAGCACATAAATCATCAAGATGGTGAATGCAAATGTGCTAGCAGATATGAAATGATGGCATGGTAATTTAATGTTGTTATATCAAGTTATTCAGATACATAAAAAAGCACCTATTTTTCATTCCTCCCATGACCATTTTCTACATATAGTATTAGAACTGTACCCCAAAACTAAATTTCATCTACATCTGAAAGTCCCTAAATTTGATTAAATTAAAAAGGTTATGGGGAGTTGTATGTATGGATGTCACTGAATATTTTTAAATCACTGTATCAGAATTAAATGTTATATTTTGGGTAGTGTCAAATACATCAATTGCGGGGGGTATAATTTTAATAGTCATATTCTACAATTATCATGTGGCAATTACTGCACTTGCATTATGAAAGCCTGAAATTTCAAAGCAATTGATTCCCTACAAGAAAATTGGAAAGAGAAAAAACAAGCATTTGCAAAATTATTTATAAATGAATGTAAAGTATTCACTTATTTGTAAATTCCTGCTAATTATACATTTTAAAAATTTATGGAGAGTGAGAATGAAATTTGATTATTATTATATATCTGTAATTATTATAGAGATGAATGAGAACTATCATAGTGAACATGGATTACGTTTTGCATCTTATTTGAATTGTCATGTAAGTCCTTATAATGAGTAACTAAATGCCAATATATGAAATGATAATCACAAATTCAAATAAGTAAAAAATGATTTGGTTTCAAAGGCTGGCTGTCACACAATTACTTTGCAGATAGAAAGATAGCCTTGGTGTCTTTCCAAACATAACCTATTTTACCACACTGTAATTGCCACGTAAGGGCTTGTTTCCCCCTTTAGATTATTGAATCCCTTGTGAATAAATCCAGTAGGGCTTAGTCATCATTTCATCTCTAGAGTGAATAGTAATTGCTCAATAAGTATCTATTGACTGACACAATAAATGATTAATTTGTCAATACCAAAATGTTCATAGGACATTTGCTTCAATGTAATGCATTCCCTGTTACTTACGATCAAGATTGCTAAAAATGGCAGCATAGAATATCATTTAAATCTTCTTGTGCTCCTGTAAGGAAACCTTTCAGCTTTAGCTTTGTGTTTTCATATACTCAAAGTGAGAATATTCTATTGCCTGAGGGAGATTTTGATTATTTTGATGTCATATATCTCCTAATTCAATAGAAGGAAAATGTCTGTCATACAGATTTGCTTATCAGGAGGGCAAGAGTTTTCATCAAAATCCTTAGTAAAGGGAAAATTATAAAAGTCTGGGAAAGGTAACACAGGGGACTTCAATTAAACACATAATAACAAGTATGAGAAAAGTTAAGATTAGTAGAGCTTCATGGAAAGATTTCATTGTGTATTATTCTGTATGCTCTAATCTTTTATGGATGCTTAAAATATTTCAGAATAATTTTTTTTAAATCTAATATCCTTTCTCATTATCACCCACAAAACAAGAATGAAAAGTGGCATAAAATCTCACAAAATATATTTCATGAGAGTCTGACCCTGAGTGATAAAGGTTTAGGTATTTTTCACCTTCACAAAGCCTTTTCTTAAGCCATATTATTGAGATTCACAGTCAAGTATGACAATACTGAATGATCACCATTCTTAGGTGAGTTTCAGGTGCTGATATGGGCTGGACTGGGGTGATCTCTGTGTTACCCCAGAGACATAGTCATCTATGTTACCCTTTGTACACTGACAGTTACTTCTATTCACTATAACTTTTTTGGACAAATGTTTAAGAATAGTAGAGCTCATAATATCATAGATAAAATAATCTGCCAATCTCAATAACTGTAGACACTATTGTAGTAAGATTTGTTCTAATATAATTTTTAAAGCATTGCTGATAAAATTGTAGTCCCATATGTACTCTCTCTGTCTCATCCAACTCCTTCCCTCTCCAGAGTTAACCACTCTTATGTATTTGGTATATGTGACACTTATGGTATCCTGTCCACATTGTTCTAAAACTTGCCCATCCACTGAACAATGCTTTTTAAAATATTTCCTTTTAACATGTGAAATTAGTTTGTCTTAATTATGTTTACTGCTATTTATTCATTCCCCTACCGATAGAAGAAATTCCATAATGATCGTACTTGTTTGTACCAAGCGTCTTTTATGAATATATGTTTCTTCAATATACACAGAGGATGATTTGTGGCTGAAAGTACTTCTTTTACTACATATGATCTAATAATTGGCATTATCAGAATTTTCCCTTTTTAAATGTCTGATAGTTATGCACAATAGCTCTCAAGATAATTACTCAGTTATTTTAGGTTTAACAAAGGTGCTCCCTAAAAAGATTTACGTTACTTATACCTGGTTTAAATTTTAATAATGTCAAGCCAATGACATTAGTAATAATGGTCATCTTTTACTGGGCCATTTAGTATGTACTAGATACTATTCAGAGCATTTTAAATATATCTTTTTAATTAATTCTTCCAATCATGCAAGAATGTGAGCTTTAAGAATGCAGGGAGTTTTTGTCTATTCTATTGACTGTTATATCTCCAGTACTTAAAATAGTCCTTAATTATCTAGTAAGTACTCACCAAATATTTGTTAAATAAATGAGTATATTAATTAATAAATGATATAATTATTAGCATTTTGAAAAAAAGGCACTTAGAGAGTCAGAGAGGTTAATTTATTTCCAAAAGATCATAGATCTGGTAGGAAATGGCAGAATTGTCAGTCTTTAAGCATATTTAAATCCCTCCAAACAGACTTTTCTTTTTCTATGTTTCTCATAGTCTCTAGAGATAAAATCCACTATCTTCATGTCTAATCTATAAGACTTACTTCAGTGGTGAAATTTTAGTAAAAATGGCAGGCACTTTGTGAGAACGTAATTTTTTTTCTTTTAAAATTATTTTTCTCTTTAATTGACATAACAATTGTGTGTGTTTATGGTACATAACATGATGTTTTGAAATATGTATACATTGTGAAATGGCTAAATCAAATTAAGTAATATATGCATTACCTCATATACTTACCATTCTTTTAGTGAGAACACTTAAAATCTGTTCTGTCAGCAATTTTAAAGTATACATATATTAACTATAGTCACCATGTTGCAAAATGGATCTCTTGAACCTATTCCTCCTGTTTAACTGAAATTTTGTATCCTTTGACCAACATCTCCCCAATCCCTCCACATGCACACCCTCCAGCCCTTGGTAACCACTGTTCTACTCTCTGCTTCTATGAGTTCAACTATTAGGAGAATATAATACTTATCTGAATTTTTAAAGTATATATGTAAATTATTCACAACACAGGCTCTGGAGCCATTCTGTAAGCAAAGTCTGTTACTAGTTTGTTAAAATTCCCAGGATGCTTTCAAAGTTCCTAAATCTATACCAATACAAACCTACAAGATCAGATACATGACTTTCTGTTCTCAAATCTTATATCTGCATCTATTTATCTGGCATAGAAGTAGCAGGAATAATACTCCTTTCTAGGTCCAGAGGAGGAACTTTGAAGAATATGTAGGTAAGGACCATCTGCTCTCATCTGCCTAAAAACCCTTCAGCTCTAGCTGAAATCTTAGGTCTCTCAAAATGCTCAGGAGCATGTCTTGGACTCATTGGTAAGTGGAGGAGTCTAGTGTAGCATAGAAAAATTTTCCTTATAATCCTTCACCTAATCTATAAAATATCTCACAAAATTCACCATATTAAGGATTTTTATTCATCCAACTTATACTTATTAAATGTAGGTGCTTAGAGTTGAAACAATGCTTAGAATGTATTAATAAATACAAATGAAATTACAATTACAAAACTCACTTTGATTCTGTTTTTCATTCAAAGTCTTTGTTAATATATCTGGCTATTACAAATCATATGGTTTCTTAATAATAATATATATATACTTACTGAGACAATTTTAAGCAAATCCTTTATGAAAAGTGTATTTTATCATTTAAAGCCTTTCTATGTACATAGTTGATGCATCTGACAAATTTAGGAACTATTATATGGTTATGCAAATCTAAAATGAAAATCCTTATTGCTATTTATCAGCAAGAGTATTAATGATTACTCAAGCTCTACCTCAAAGGTACAGTATAAATGTTCAAATGTGACTGATTTGGATCAAGAAAGGGCTTCTAATCACTGCTTTTTTAATGATCTAATTCATAGTGTTTAAACAGCAGTCTTCCAGTATACCTACTGTTCATTCAAATGTAAGCATCTTAAGTAAACTTGGCTGGTTAGCACATGAAATGATGTGTGATAAATTCCAGTTCACATGCCCAGACTACTCTTCAGTCATGAAGTACAGGCAGTAATTCAAAACATAATTACCAATAGAGTAATAATGGATTACCTTAGGGGAAGCCTATTCAATCATTTTTGAATACATGCTTTCTCTGTCTTTCACCATGACTTATGTAAAACTGTGTGTACAGTTTCTCTGAAATCTCCACAATGATTGCTAAACCATATACCGTCACAAGAAAATATAATCACAGAGAACCCAGGGGGTGAGGGGGACTTAAAACCACAACAATATTGTCTCTCTATTATAGCCAGTGGCATAGAAGATTCTGGCTGCAAGTCATCATTGGTCTTTTCTGATGAGGAAGAACTTCTTTTCTTGGTATGTAAATCTGGGCTATACAGCCTGAGCTAGGATCCAATTATCAAGTTGACTCTTCTTACCTTCCTATTGCAACATCTTGGATGTGTGAGTCATGTGTTTTAATCTGTTTGAGGTAGAATAGAGAAAATGAGGGAATATCTATGCTATATTGGATTTACTTTATTTTCACTCCTACGAGCCATTAAAGCATTATTTAACACTACATCACATAGTTCTATGAGGAAGGCTTTCGGCATCTTGTGTCAGTGTTCTAAAAACTGATGTAGTCTATGATGCTACTATTTAAAATTTTAGATGATGTTCCTTTTCCTACAAAAGTTCAGAGCTCTAATATAATGCCTCCTGTTGAGTTTTCCAGCCCAGTACTAATCCAGATGTACTCTATTCTCTTGTTATACTGCCCAATTTTCTCTTCTTTAAACCCACCATGTACTTTCACATAATTATCTCTCCTTTTAGGAGGCTTTTCCATTTTTTAATCTCAAAATAATAAGAAGGTACAAATGTTTTAGGTTAGACAGATCATTTTTGTAATGCTTGAGTCCTATAGCTGTGCCTGTCACCCAAATAGTGTTCATAGTATCCATTGGGTTGGTTTATTTCCCTCCCCTCCTCCTGTCTCCCCTCTGGTTGCTTTCCACTGAGTTTTACTTGCCTGTGGGCACCTGTGTGCTCATCAGTTAGTTCTTTATTTATTTCAGAATATTACGAGGGTACAAATGTTAAGGTTACGTATATTGCCCATTCCTCCCCTCCCCCAAGTCAGAGCTTCAAGCGTGACCATCCCCCAGACGGTGCACATCTCAATCATTATGTATGTATATACCCATCCCCTACTCCCCCCTCCCACATCCCCGACACCTGATAAATGTTATTCCTATATGTCCATTTAGGTGTTGATCAGTTAATGCCAATTTGCTGGTGAGTACATGTTGTGCTTGTTTTTCTGTTCTTGGGATACTTCACTTAGTAGAATGGGCTCCGGCTCTATCCAGGAAAATACAAGAGGTTCTATATCACCGTTGTTTCTTATAGCTGAATAGTACTCCATGGTATACATATGCCACATTGTATTAATCCACTCATGTATTGATAGGCACTTGGGTTGTTTCCACAACTTTGCAATTGTGCTGCTATAAACATTCGAGTGCAGGTGTTTTGTTTTTTTTTTGTAGAGTGTCATTTGATCTTCTGGGTAGATGCCCAGTAGTGGGATTGCTGGATCAAATGGTAGATCTACTTGTATCACTTTAAGGTATCTCCATATTGCTTTCCACAGAGGTTGAACTAGTTTGCAGTTCTATCAGCAGTTTAGGAGTGTTCCTATCTCTCCACATCCATGCCAACAATTATTGTTTGGGGACTTTTTGATAAAGGCCATTCTTACTGGAGATAAGTGATATCTCATTGCGGTTTTGATTTGCATTTCCCTGATGATTAAAGATGTTGAGCATTTTTTCATATGTTTGTCTGCCATTATTCTGTCTTCTTTTGAAAAATTTCTGTTCATGTCCTTTGCCCACTTTTTGATAGCGTTGTTTGATTTTTCCTAGCTGATTTTCCTGAGTTCTAAATAGATTCTAGTTATCGGCCCTTTATCGGATGTGTAGCTTGCAAAAATTTTCTCCCATTCTGTGGGTTGTCTGGTTGCTCTCTTGACAGTTTCTTTGGCTGTGCAGAAGCTTTTTTAATTGATCAGGTCCCATTTATTTAATTTTGTTGCTGCTGTGATTGCCTTTGGGGTCTTCTTCATAAATTCTTTGCCTAGGCCAAGGTCTAGAAGAGTATTTCCAATGTTTTCCTCTAGAATTCTAATAGTTTTACACCTAAGGTTCGAGTTTGTTACCCAGCATGAGTTGATTTTTGTGAGAGGTGAAAAGTGTGAGTCCTGTTTCAGTCGTCTACATGTGGCTACCCAGTTTTCCCAGCACCATTTATGGACTAAGGATTCCTTTCCCCAGTGTATGTTTTTGTCTGCTTTGTCAAAGATTAGATGGCTATGTGAGGATGGTTTTATATCTGGGTTCTCTGTTCTGTTCCACTGGTCAACGTCCCTGTTCTTTTGCCAGTCCCAAACTGTTTTAATAACTATAGCCTTGCAGTATAGTTTGAAGTCTGATAAATTGAAACCTCCCATTTTGTTTTTATTGCCTAGGATTGATTTTGCTATACAGGGTTTTCTCTGGTTCCATATGAAGCATAAAATTATTTTTTCTATATCTGTGAAAAATGATGATGGTATTTTAATAGGGATTGAATTGACTCTGTAGGTGACTTTGGGTAGTATAGACATTTTAACAATGTTGATTCTGCCGACCCATGAGCATGGTATGGTCTTCCACCTGTTTACATCCTCTGCTATTTCCTTCTTTAGTGTTTCATAGTTCTCCCTGTAGAGGTCTTTTTACTTCCCTAGTTAAATATATTCCTAGGTACTTTATTTTCTTTGTTGCTATTTTGAAGGGAATTGAGTCTTTGATTTGGTTCTCGCTTTGACTGTTGTTGGCGTATATGAATGCCTCTGATTTCTGTGTATTGATTTTGTATCCTGAGACATTACTGAATTTATTTATCAATTCAGGGAGTCTCTTGGTTGAATCCTTGGGGTTTTCTAGGTAAAATATAATATCATCAGCAAAGAGTGAGAGTTTGATCTCATCTGCTCCCATTTGGACACCCTTTATTCTGCTCTTTTGTCTGATTGCTATAGCAAGGACTTCCAGCACTATGTTGAATAGAAGTGGAGATAGTGGGCAACCTTGCCTTGTTCCAGTTCTAAGTGGGAATGCATTCAATTTTTCCCCATTCAGTATAATGTTGGCTGTGAGTTTGTCAAAATGGCTTGTATCATTTTTAGCTAAGCCCTGTCTATGCCTATTTTGTTAAGTGTTCTTATCATACAAGGGTGTTGAATTTTGTCAAATGCTTTTTCTGCTTCTATTGAGAGCATCATATGGTCTTTGTTTTTGCTTCTGTTTATATGGTGAATTACATTTATGATTTGCATATGTTGAACCATCCCTGCATCACTGGGATGAAGCCCACTTCGTTGTGATGGATTATTTTCTTGATAAGCACCAGGATTTGATTAGCTATAATTTTGCTGAGAATTTTTGCATCTACATTCATAAGGGATATTGGTCTGTAGTTTTCTTTTTTTGTTACATCCTTTACTGGTTTTGGTATCAGTGTTATGTTCACTTCATAAAATGTTTTGGGGAGGATTCCATCCTTCTCAATGTTGTGGAATAATTTCTGCAGGATAGGCACCAGATCTTCTTTGTAAGTGTGGTAAAATTCGGGTGTGAAAGAGTGAATACATGTGGTGTTTATTTTCCATTCTTGTAATACTTCACTTAAGAGAATGGTCTCCAGTTCCATCCAATTTTTGCAAAATGTATTAATTCATCTTTTATGACTAAGTAGTACTCCATAGTGTACATATACCACATTTTATTAATCCACTCATGAATTGATGGCCACTTGGGTTGATCTGATATCTTTGCAATCATGAATTTTGCTGCAATAAGCATTTGAGTGCAGGTGTCTTTATGATAAAATTACTTATTTTCCTTTGGTTAAATACCCAGTAGTGGGATTGCTGGATCAAATGGAAGGAGGTCTGTTTTTAGTACTTTGAGAAATCTCCATATTGTTTTCCATAGATACTGTATTAATTTGCAGCCCCACCCACATTGTATAAGTGTTCTTTTCTCTCTGTATCCATGCCAGTATCTAGTGTTTTTGAACCTTTTAATGAAAGCCATTCTAACTGGGGTAAAGTAATATATCATTGTGCTTTTAGTTTGCATACCCATGAAGATTAGTGACCTTGAGCATTTTTCACACTTTTATTGGCCATTTGTATTTCTTCTTTTGAAAAGCATCTGTTCATGTCTTTTGCCCACTTTTTAATAGTGATTTTTTTTCTTGCTGATTTCATTGTGTTCTTTATAAATTCTGGTTGTTATTCCTTTCTCAGATATGTAGCTTGCAAATATTTTCTCCCATTCTGTAGGCTATTTACTCTATTGACTGTTTCCTTGGCTATGCAGAAATGTTTTAGTTTAATTGAATCCTGTTTATTAATTTTTGTTTTTGTCATTGTGGCCACTGGGGTCATTTTCATAAATTATTTGCCTTGGACAATATCTAGAGGAGCTTTTCCTACATTTTCTTCCAGAATTCTTATGGTTTCAAGCCTTATATGTAGGTCTTTTATCCATCTTGAATTAAATTTTGTGAGTGATGAGAGGTGGGGTCTTATCTCATTCTTTTACATGTGGCTATCCAATTTTCCCAGCACCATTTATTGAATAGGGCTTCTTTTCCACAGGGTACATTATTGCCTGCTTTGTCAAAGATCAGTGGGTTGTAGATAGATGGTTTTATGTCTGGGTTCTCTTCTCTGTTCCTCTGGTCTATGTCTCTATTTTTGTACCATTAACATGATGTTTTCATTACTATAGCCTTGCATAATATAGTTTGATGCCTGGTAATGTGATGAGTCCAGTTTTATTTTTTTTTGCTTAAGATTGCTTTGGCTATTTGGGCTCTTTTCTGCTTCCAAATGAAATATAAAATTATTGTTTCTAGATCTCAAGTATGACTTTAGTAACCTTATTGGGATTGCATTGAATTTGTAAATCACTTTGGGTAGTATGGACATTTTGACAATGTTGATTCTACCTATCCATGAGCATGATATCTTTTTCCATTTGTTTGTGTCCTCTGTGATTTCTTTTCTCAGAGTTTTGTAGTTCTCCTTGTAGAGATCTTTCATCTCCTTGATAAAGTATATTCCTAGGTATTTTATTTTCTTTGTAGCTATTGTGAATGTTATTGAGTCTTTGATTTGACCCTTGGCTTGACAGTTATTAGTATATAGAAATACTACTGATTTCTATACATTTATTGTGTATCCAGAGACTTTGCTGGATTTATTTTTCAATTCCAGGACACTCTTGATGAAATATTTGGATTTTTCTAGACACAACATCATATCATCAGCAAAGAGTGACAGTTTGACCTCTTCTTTCCTGACTTGGATACCCTTAATATTCTTCTATTGCCTGATTGCCCTGGCTAGGACTTCCACCACTGTGTTGAATAGAAATGGTAACAGTGGGCATCCTTGTCTTGTTCCAGCTCTTAGTGGGGATGCTATTGACTTTTCCCCATTCAGTGTGATGTTGGCTGTGGATTTGTCATATGTGGTTTTTATAATTCTGAGATATGTTTATTTATTTCATGTCTTCTTAATGGCAAATACTGTCCTTTCTAGTGGTAATGATTTTGCTTGCCTAGGAAAGACTTTATTTCTAAAGATATATTTTGTGGGTATAGTATTCTTGGTAGACAGTTGTTTTTTTTGTTTTGTTTTGTTTTGTTTTTTGTCTTTCAGAATTTTGAATATATCATGCCATTCTCTCCTGACCTGTAAAGTTTCTACTGAGAAATGTGCTGTTAGTGTGATGGAGATTCTCTTATATGTGAATTGATGTGTGTATTTTTTTTTTTTTTTGCTGTTTTTAGAATTGTCTTTGTCTTTGAATTTTCATAATTTGACTGTTATGTGCCTACGAGAGAATCATTTGGGGTTGAATCTATCTGGGTTTCTTTGAGATTCCTATATCTTGATTTCTACATTTCTCCCAAGACTTGAAAAGTTTCTAGCTAATGTTTTATTAAATAGGTTTCTAGGACTTTCCCCATTTCTTCTCCTTCTGAAACTCCCAAAATGTAAGTACTTTTTTTATATACCAGTGTCCCACATGCCACATAGGCTTTTCTCATTTTTTTTCCTTTTTGCCCAACTAAATTATATAAAACACCTATCTTAAAGATTAGAAATTCTTTCTTTTGCTCAAACTAGTCTATTGTTGAAGCTCTCTATTGAAAGTTTTAATTTGTTCTTTGAATTCTTCAGTTCCAGGATTTTTATTTGTTTTTTTTATGATAGATATTTCTTTGTGTAATTTCCCACTTAGATAATGAATCATTTTTTCTAATTTCTTTGTATTGTTTATCTGTGTTCTCTTATACTTTGATAAGTTCCCCTAGATCATTACTTTGAATTTACTTTCTGGCATTTCATAAATGTTATTTTCTTTGGTTTCTGTTACTGGAAACTTATTGTATTCATTGGAGGTGCCATTTTCCCTCATTTTTGATATTTTTTGTGTCCCTATGTTGATATCTTCACATCTGATTTAATAGTTGCTTCTTCCAATTTTGTGGAGTAGCTTTCATAGTGAATTATTTTTTTCGTATAGCCATCTCTATGTGTCAGTCGGGAAGGGTGCTTTGGCTTTGGTTATGGAAGAGCACACAGTAGTATAATCATTGTATGATTTCTTCCTTTGTTGTCAAGTCATTGGTCTGTGTGTTCCTTAGTGTCTTAGGCTTTTGTTGTTTGTGAAGGCTGTGGTGCAGCTTTGCTGGAGATGGGGATGTCAGGTGGGTGGGTCCATGAGCTCTTGAGGGCTGTGCAGAAACCTGCACTGGTGGTGATGGGCCCTGAGCAAGCCAGTTTTCAAGCTACTGGGCAGTGCCCAAAGGTGTGTAGTGGCCCCAAATTTGGTGGAAGTGGGTTTGCCAGGTAGTGGTGACAGCAGGTCCCAGATAGGGCACTCCTTGAGCCCTCAGACAGCATATCTGAGCACCAGTAGTCACAGTAGTGAGTCCCAGGCAAGCCAGCCCTTGGCATTCCAGGTGGTATTTGTAGGTGCACAGCAGCTTGGCCACTGGAGGGGATGAAGATGCTGTTGGCAGGGTAGATGGCTGTCTGGCTCTGGGAAGCATGTGTTTTGGCTCCCTACATCCTCGGGGATGTCTCCCTGATTTGCTGGACTGCCTGTTGCCCAAGTTTTAGGGCTGAGTGTGAGCTCGGGTGATGTAAACTCAGGTGCACTGCTGGGTTCAGCTGGTGTTTTTACAGAGCAGCCGTCTGGGTAGAAATGGGAGGATGTTGACCAGGCACCAGGGATGTGGAGATATAGGGGATATTGGAGCCCACGGAAGTATGTAGTTTCCTGGTAATTCTTGTTAGTACATTTTTGATGGCAATATCAGAGTTACCTTTGTGTTACTAAGTTAAGACCAAAGAGCATTGTGATGATTAATACTAAAAGTTATTTTTAGATTTGAAGATTCTTAAAAATATGATTTCCAAGGCTGAACACATTTAATGAAAGAATAAGACATTAACCTAAAAACTTAAAGTGATACAGTATTTTAAAAGGAATAAAAATTTGTATTCATTCAGCAAATACATATTAAGATCTTCAAGGAAAATTGTAGAAGCAGGAAGTTCAATTAGGAAGATTCTATGGCCAGTCAGGTAAAAGACAGTGGCTTGCACTAGAGTAGTAGCAGTGGCTATTGGGGAAATTGTACATATGTAAGAGAAATTTAGATATAGAGTAAAGAAGATCTTCAACTACCATTTCAATATTATAATTCACTGAGAGTCAATATGATGTTACCTTTAAAATAAGAATACTTTTTGTATTCTTACTATACAGGAAGAACAACTTTGCTAATAAAGGAACAACATTGCTAATTCTAATTCTTAAGTGGTCAATCTCTACTGTAGAAAATTCAAAACCATTGTCAGTGGCTTCCTCCATTCCTCATGTGGGCCCAATTGCACAGCTCTTTTGCAATTTATCTCTTCCACTTTTACTCATTATGCAATCTCCAGTACCTTTTATGGGGTTTAACACTTAAAATTATCCAATAAATATTCAATAAATGAAGGAAGGAATAAATGAAAGAGAAGTTGTATTTTTATAAACCCTTACATTTAATAAGTTTCTAGTAATTGCTGCAGAGTTCTTATAGTCCAAATCATTTCCCTTTCTATCAAAGTTTGTAGCTCAGAATGAGTCAATTTATACAATAGTTCAGGATGCTAATGCATATATTTACATTTCTGCATCTAAAACAGAGATCTTAGATGTTTTTTATATTCCCACATGGATAACTATTAATAATATTGAACATATCAAGCATCACGACATGCTGGTAAGATAGAGTTTCTCAAATCTCATCACATAGGTACATCCTCTGTTTATAACTAGAACAGATACTCATGTGGTCAAAGAATCTTCAGAAAAGCCACTTTCTGACAGGTGTTTTTTTACATGCATTTTCAGAGAATGATAACAGGCGTAGTGAATGGTATGGCGATATGCCCTATAGTCAGTGATGCGACAAAATGTTTAGAAACAAATGCATTTGGAATAATTTTTCTAACTACTTTTGAGAAAGCACTGACACTGTTCTATAAATAACATTAAACTAAAAATAGCTTCTTTTGGACAACTGAACTTTAGAGAGCTTAGCTTGCTAAACATCTTTTTGCTTTTGAAGATGAGTTTTTGGTGCATTGCTTAATTATATTTTTACACCTAAAATTTTAAAATATATAATAAATTGATGAGGTGGCTATCTTCCTTATGATTTTAAGAAATAACTGATTGTATTTATGTTTGTTTTTCTCTATGTATAGTAGGAAACAAAAAATCCCAAATATGACTTCTGAAAATAAGTATTTTCACTTCTATATCACAAATTCATTCATAATATAAACAATTTTAAAATTGTCAATGATAGTTTTATATTTATAACTGCAAAGGATAAATAGAAGACATTTGTATTAGAGACACCTTTACTTAAAGAGCCTCTAGTCAATAATGGATAACTTAATGACTCTAAAACAATATTATAAGCAAATATTTTACAACATTTAATCTCTACCTGTGCTAATGACAGTAACAATAAAGTCTAAGAATCCTTTCCCACTGATTTTAGATTTTGATTTTAATGTGGAGTATCCATAAGTTGTCACAACTAATTTAAGAGGAAATGGAAATCTTTTCAGAACCTATATCTTTTATTTGTATAAAAATTTTAAAAAACTGATTATTATTGACTACTGAAAGAAAATTCATGAAAAAGGTGAAATGTTTACAAAAATTTTGAAAGCATAATTTTCTTTAGGTAACTCACAATTCAGATACTTGAGAACTAACTTGTTAAGTGATCTACCTGACAACCAGATGAACCAAAAGTCTCTGAACACAAACAACAATATACCACTTTAAAAGATCATTTTAAAAATGTGCCAGATAAGTCATTTATTGCTGAACACACCTGCAACTTTTTCCAAGAATATCTGTCCCGTGTACAAGCTGCCAGATTGTCACAGCTTCCATCACAGCTATTTGAACCATGATTAGCCATCTGACTAAAAGGTAATTCATTTATTGGTTGGCCTATGATTTTTGACTTGTACCCTGGTATTAAAAGATGTATAAGACCAGCTACATTCTTTCTCATTTATTTGACTGGAAAAATTCTGAGAAAAGATGCCATCCTCTGTGGGAGCAGATGATGGAAAGTTATGATGTTACGAGAAGAATCACTAAAGTCCATGCTAAATTAACACAAAGTAAGTTTATGAAGGGACAAAAACTTGAGAGAACACGTTAAGCTACTCCATGTTTTAGGCAAACACACTTCGTTGTCTGTTTAATAGCCATTTTCCCTTCTTTGCTAAAAGCCTCTGATTTTGTGTTGTAAGTCACTAGTCAAACAGGTTGAATTATGACTGGTCTAAGCCCAGTGCTCTACTAGGACCTGTTTATATTATACTAGCTCACAAGAGCTAATTCTATACACTTCTTAACAACTCAGAGTTCAGTGACATCACACTGTAGCTGGAAACCTGCCAAGGTAGGAGTATTTATGTCATAGAAATCAACAGGTACTACAAATGAGGATCACTCTGTCACACAGCCAGTTGTTAATCATTTACCAGAAGTTTCTAACGTCATCATGGAAATTTTATGTCCTTTTGCCATTTATTGGCTCAGTAATGGATAAGGGATCAAGTTCTGACCTATGATCTCTGATAAAAGGCATCTGGGAAAGATTTCCTCCTTGATAAGTAAAAGCTGCGAGCAAACTTTGCTTTATCTTTTAGGTGATATTGTATAATTCTTTGAGATGCAGTGCTTTAAGATGGAACTACAAAGGTCAACAGGATGCAGAGATGCCTACAGAGATCATGAATAACCTTGAACCACTATCAATGAGAGCATCCAGAGTTCAAGAAAGTAGAAGCAGTCTACCGTGGATATAGGAAATAATGGGATGCATTTTCTCTGCAGAAGTAGAGAATTTAAAAACAATAATTAAACACATTAACTGTCAGTCCCCTTTTTATTATCCTCACGTACTAATGATTCTAAATAATGTTAGTGATAAGATACCCCTCCCCTACTCAAGTCCTATGGTATGCTAGGGCTAGTAAGCCTAGAACCAATTATGTCAAACATCTAGGTACCGGAGATAATTAAAAGATTTTTTTATTTAAGCAACTTTTATATTATTTTTTTTATTACTTGCAACTGCTAAAGTCGTTTATATAAAAAAAAAAAAGTGGACCCAGAAGATCAGGTTATTCCAATACTGAAAAGAAAGCCATGAACTTCTCCTGCTTTGAGGACTCAGAAGGCACCTGGATCCCAGGGCTTCCATAGCTCTAACCATGCAAAGCTTGGCCAGTTATGGTTCCCCTTCCTGTCTGTAGAGAGGATTCCTCCTATGTGCTGCCAGTATTACTATAGTAAACGCACTTTATATTGATTAGTGTGAATAACTTCTTTGGCTTTGTAATCAAAACCAACTACAGTACAGAACCTAGCCTTTAACAATTAAATTACAAGAGACTGCTCCAATATAAGATATTGATTGAATTCACATTGCAAAACCTATACTGAGGACACATCAAATAGATAAAAGTATGCTTAACATAGCATTGTTTATAATTAAATTTACAATTTATCTAAATGCTAATAAAAGGAGAACAAATTAATGAGATTTGGAAGAATATACAATGATGCAGAAATATACAGCCAAATGTTATGTGTAAAAAGGCAAATGATTTATATATGTATGTGTGTGTATATATATATATATATGGCATGACACAATACATTTGAAAATATAAATATATATGTAGAATAATGCTAAATAGAAAAAAAATCAGATATCAGCTGTTATTATTCCTGAATACTGAAATCAAGGGCTATTAATATTTTCTCTCTCACATTTTCAAAGTTTTCAACTCTATAAAAATAAAATAATTTAAAACAATTAATCAGCATACATTTTCTTTTCATATATTAATGTACCATGAAAATATACTAGGTTTCAGGAATTATTTTTAGGGTGGGGCTATATATATATATATTTATGTATATATGACAGAAATAAATTCAACAGGTTAAGCTGAATTACATCAGGAATATTTTGACAAATGGTTTTAAATATTCATGATAATTTGCATTTTATGAAAAAAGAATATTAACACATTCCAGGAAAAGCTCGCACAACAAAAAAAGAAAGGAAAAAAATACGTAATTCATCTTAGGAAAGGCTTACTTTTTAAGACAATAAAAAAGACTAAAAAGTATTTAATTCTTTGCTGTTACAACGGTATAATTAAAACCTGAGTTATGCTTCTGAGGATATGGTTTTATGAAGGTATTTACACAATCCCGTGGGATGCCATTCAAATCTGTGATGAGAGAATAATCTGGGTTTCATGTGGAATCTCAAGCTTGTCTGAGACTGAGGTATGTTTGTACTTATTTTTTAGCTTCTTTGGATTAGCACTACCAAATGAATATACTATTAGTTGAATTATCATATTGTATCTCAAATCAATTAAATTTCCCATTAATATTTGTTCCCAAGTGGAGAAAATTTCGGTTGGAAAAGAAGTGCAGGGAAATCAAGAGATATAAGTTTATAGAAGAGGGAAAATATTTATTTACTTGAAAAGTCAGGAAAAATGTGAGACTTTCAGCTACTATTTTCTATTATGCTTTGACCCATGAATAGGAGTTTCTTTTATAGACATAGTAAAATGTTGAATTGTGAAGATTATAAGGCATGAGGCCCATAATCCCAGAGTAGACCACTGATGCTACTATATAACAACGCTTTGCTTCCAGAAAGCCCACCAATAAAAGGCTCCTTATATTATATCAAATGAATTATATTCAGTATTATCGTATTTCAGAAAATTGACAAGAGCAAATATACAAATTAAAAGATCAAAAACATACCAGATACAGCAAGGAAGTCATCAATGCTTGTAATGTCATCTACTGCTTCAGTGAGGACATGTATATGGTTCTCCCATGTGCGCTTGTACATTTCCATTGTGTTTTTGACCACTTGACTTTTGGGTCTTGCAGCCAAAGCAAGTGCAGCATTAATAATCTGTAAAGATGTAGAATGTTTACATAGTGATTTCTTTGGGAACAGTTACCATTGTGCAGATGATAGATATTGTTTTTTTTTTTGAAGATTGAACACATTCATCCTTAACAATAAGGAAAATGGTAAAACACCTCAATGTGTAACTTTCTCTTTGCTTCAGTAATAATTTAGTTTTATTTTTGACAATAGTTAATTTTAAAATTATTTATCGTCACCACACTAAAGACTGGAGGAGATACAAAGATAATTGGTGTCTGCCTTTAAGGAGTTTGTATATTGCTCAATGGGAGGGGAAAGGTATAACTATAACTTAATTCAGTGTGCAATAAATGTTATAACAGCAAATAATGGTCAACCGGCTTTAGACAGCAGAGAGATTACCTTCAGCAGAAGTGCAAAGGAAAGGCTTCAGGGAAGAGTGATATTTTAACAGGGCATTTGGATTCACATTGCACAATTAGGTAGTGAATGCCTACTATATGCAAAGCATTGGGATAAAAGCTTTGACTTCTTTGAGGGCTTATAGAATGTCACCAGTAGATATTAATTAATTCATTTATTCATTCAATACTTCAAATATAAACCGACTGTCTTTGATGTATCAATAACTGTTAGATTTAAGGTAAATGGCAATGAAGAAGATACAAGCAAAAATCACTGCCTTTGTGAAGGTTATATTCCAGTCAAGGGTGGCAGGCAAATAGCATATTAAATAAGTAAAATACATAGTTTGGTAGATGGTTATGAGGACTAAGGAGGAAAAATAGAACAGAAAAGGAGGATAGGGAATGGAGTGGTGGGAAGGGTAGGAGGTTTGAAATTTTAGGAAGGCCTTGTACTAAAGCAGACATTTGAGTAACATCACTGATGGGAATGAATTTGGGGACAGAGAAATGGCAAGATGCAAGAGAAGACAAGACAGGGGAAATGCTGTGAGAAGGGTAAGCAGTTCTATCTAGAGTCCTATCAGTCCTGCACTATGCAAAAGGGACCAGCAGGAATCCTTCACCATCCTGCTCAGAACTGTTGCCTTATTTGGAAGCCACTGGAGAGCTATGTTGCCTTCTGGACAATTTTCTCAGAACTACACTTTAGAAAAATCGATTTCACAGCCAAGCATAGGAAGCTACTGCAAGAGGTTATAAGAGTGAGAAAGAACCTGAACTTCAATGCGGGAGGTAACAGAAAGGACATGATGGGACTTTCAACTAATTAAAGGAGGATGAGGTTAGGTCAAAGATTATTGCCAGGAATACCAGGTAGTCACTAAGGAATCTTTGGAAAACACTATTTAAGGACATGGAAATACATCCACAACAGTGCAATGATAGTAGAGTATAAAACATTAAGCTTTGTCAGATGCCATTTCTACATCTAAAAATGTACAAACATGCTAGACACATGCTGAAATAAAAGTAGGGTAAATTCACACAACAAGTAATAGTTCTCTCTGGGTGGTGGAATTTCTAGTGCTTTTTCTTTTTTTGTGAAATTTTCAGACTTTTTATGGGAATATGTTTTAGTTGTATACTCAGATAAAATGAAGCTGTTCTTCATAATTCTTCAAAGCAAGATTATTACTAAAGTTATTTTCCATGAGTAATAGGGAGAATGGTTACAATATTGTTAAAAAAGGGCAGGTTGGAGAGTTCAAAATCAGTCAGGGTGGCAGAGGCAGATGTGTGCTGTTGCTTTGGAGGATAGTGTTGATGAGGGGTATTAGATGTCAACTTTCCCATTATAGAAGCGGACTTTGAAGTGATTCTTGTTTCTCCATACAAATTACAAAGTCTGCAATCAGAGATGTGGAACTGGAGTTCATTTTTTTTAAAGTTGTTATTCCCATACTCTTCATATGTTCATACATTGAAGCAAATTGTTTTTATTTTTTTTTTTACTTTTTATTTCAGCATATTACGGGGGTACAAATGTTTTGGTTACATATATTGCCTTTGCCCCACCGAGTCAGAGCTTCAGGTGTGTCCATTCCCCAGACGGTGCGCATCACACCTGGTAGGTGTGAATATACCCATCCCTCCTCCCCCTTGTCCTACCTGCCTGACACCCGATGCATGTTACTACTATATGTGCACATAAGTGTTGATCAGTTAATACCAATTTGATGGTAAGTATATGTGGTGCTTGTTTTTCCATTCTTATTATACTCCACTTAGTAAAATGGGCTTCAGCTCTATCTGGGATAATACAAGAGGTGCTAAATCATCATTGTTTTTTTGTGGCTGAGTAGAACCCCTTGTTATACATATACCAAATCTTATTACTCTACTCACATATTGATGGGCACTTGGGTTGTTTCCACATCTTTGCAATTGTGAATTGTGCTGCTATAAACATTCTAATGCAGATGTTATGTGTAGCATCGCATCGATGTTATCAGATTATGCATAGGACACTAGTGACATCGCAATTAAAAAGTTATCATCACAGTTTCTGTTCTAAGACACCCTGAAGTCTGGGAGGAGAATCAGCCAAAATCCAGACAATTGCAACATACCAATGGTTCCTGGAATTTAGTCTATATCAGAATCACCTGGAAGGCTTAATAAATCTCAGATTCCTGAACCACATCCCTAGAGTTGCTGATTTAGTTGATTTGGGGAGGGGCCTGAGAATTTGCATTTCTAAGAATTTCCTAGGTGATACTGATGCTGCTTGTCTGGGGACCTCACTCAGAATGACTGCAATATATTAATATAATGATAAGTGCCATCATGCAGGGGCTATCATAAGGGTAAGCACAAGATGCTTTATAACACATGGGAGAGGTACTCAGCTTCACAAGGAAAGATGTCTCAAAATACTAAAATCTGAAAAATAAGCAGAAATTTGTATAAACAGTGATGATATCCTTTTAGAAAGAGATAATAACATGTGCAAAGACCTAGCAGTGAGACAGAGCCTAACTCCACCTCCTAGGGAATGTTCGGAGGAGATCAAGCACTTTCAGGTTGGTATGGCTGTAGATTCCTGAGGAATGGTCAGCATAGAAGGGATAGTAATATTGTTAGAAGAAAGAGAATACAGTGGAAAGTGGGAGGAAAGAATACAGGAGGAAAAGATCAAGTGGAGATAAAGATGAGAGAAGGAATCTTCAAAGAAGGCAGAAAAGTCAGGTATTAAAGAGTCAGAAGAGGAAGAAGAGCATCTTTTTAAAAGGTCAAGTGCTATAGGAGAGTCAAGAATAATGAGGACTAAAAAAGGCTTTTGAATTTGGAAAACAGAAGTCATGTGTGTAAAAAAATGTTGGACACAGGATTCAGATTTCACCAAAATATAATGACAACAATAAAAAGCTCTTTCTACTCTGTAACCTAAAGGCTGTGCCTTAAATGACTTTCTTTCAACAAATTATTGGAGGTAGAGGAGGAAAGAAATTAGTTGGTTGGAAATATTATGTTGATATTCTCTTCTTTTATTTCTTTTTAATAAAAGAGGAACACATTAAATTTTAAGAAAACACACACTAACTTTAGAAATAACTACTGTGCAGTATTCCTTGACTTCAGTTTTAGAGTTTTATTAACCTATTAACTTACAATGTACCTTTGTGTACACTGTAAAGGCTCTGGTCTCTGGTGTTTCATTGTTCCTGCAATTGGACAACTGAGTACACATGTGGTTGGGCTGAAATTATACCTTCACAGCAACACATGCTTTTAAAGTACTGCTGCAGAACCTTCAGTGGGGATATGGAGTCATGGATATAAGACAGGCTATATTTTGGAGAACATTTTCAGCTCTGCCACTGATCCAATTTATCTTATTCAATGCTGCACACTATGAGAAAGCTTTACCCTACTTGACTCTTCTGATATTTAGCTTAAATCTAAAAGCAAATTCAGTTCAGAAGAATTCTTCCAACCCACTTTAAGGCAGAAGAAATCTTCATGCCCATGTCAGATTCCTAGCATTTTAGCTATATATAAAGAGAGGAGAGAGAGAGAGAGGGAGGGAGGGAGGGAGGGAGGGAGGGGGAGGGAGAGAGAGACACTATTCTTAAATATTCATGCAAAACTAAAGAATTTGAAATGAGTTATGTTATTTTCTGAGGCTTTTTTTTTTTTAAAAGATTATGGTAGAGATGTGTACATGTCAGAATCTCCCTTGATTCTGATAATCACCTTTGAGAGAATATCTTTAAGTTCAGGCTTTATTATATCTTAACTGGATTATTTTAATAGCTTTTTAAATAGCTTCCTATTTCCAGTTGCTATTTGCTCCAAGCCATTGTCCTTACTCCAAACACATTTTCTTTCTCAAATGCAGAAGTGATCATGTCCCCTACTTGCTGATTACCTTTGATAACCTTAAAGTTGACTAAAAACAAAATCCAAATTCCTTTTCACTAATTTGCAGTCTAAAAACATCCATAGGCTGGCCCTTCCCTATAGTTCACTCTTGTTGTAATAATCCCCCTCATTTCAGCCTTTGTTCCAGCCAGTTTTCAGTCCACTTCCTGATCACACCACGCATCTTCACACCTGTGTGACTGTGCTCTTACAACTGAATCTGCTTTAGCACTTGCTTTATTCCTTTCCCTGCTCTACCATTTTGGCACCAAGCACTAAAGGTCCAGGTTTCATGGAAGGCAATTATAACACTGACAGGGAGGGAGGAAAGTGGGGGCCCAGGGAGGCATAGCTCAGGGGTGATGCGAGCAATGGGGATGGAGAGCTGCTGTAAATACACTCACTCATTGCTCACCTCCTGCTGCGTGGCTTTTTTCCTAAGTGTCATAGAAGACAATTTTTCCATGGGGAAGTGGGGGGAGGTGGGGCGCTGGAGCTCTGTGATCTAGTCCCCAACAGGCCACAGACCAGTACCAGGGATTAGGGAATACAGTAGGTCTATCCCATCTCAGCAAACATTTCTTTCTAACAAACCCATGGAAATATTACCACTTACTATTGTTAGGTTGGAAAGAAGACAAACAGGCAGCAAGGAAATGGCTAAGGTCACAAAGTGGGAACCAAATTGTAGCTAAGGACCAAATTGTGGCTAGGAACTGTTCCCTGATGGGAACATACACAGTAAGGAGCTCCTAGTGACCTTTAACTGACCTGGGGCCCATTACCATCTAATTAGCATAACATGGGTGTAGTTTTCATGAAGGATTCTAGGGAAGACTCATGCACATAAAGGGAAACTGTTACAGAAGCAGCCTGTAATGTAACCTGTTATGTAATCTGTCATATAACCCCAACCTGTCAATCACACCAAAGGCAGGAAGCAGCAACTAATCCTGCCAGGAGAAAGGTGGGACAAACCAGTGAGCATATAAAAGACAGAAAGTGCTCAGACTTCGGCATCTTTTTGCACTCGTGGAGACTGACCCGTTCTTCTCTCTTCTGGACTGTATTTTCACCTTGTGTCATTTTGTGTAGCTTCCTTCTTCACTTTCACTTCATATAGCTTCTTGCTTTTTCCCATAATAAACTGTTTGTGTGGAATTGCTCTGTATCTGTGATCACTCCATCATCGGCTCAACTCGGTACCAGTCCTCACTCTTGACAGTGGGAGCCAGGGGACCAAGGAAACAGCCAGACAGACCTAACACTATGAAGCCTATCCCATTCTCTATATCAAACAAACTGAATTATGTTCTCCTTTGGATTTTAAAAGTACTTTACCCGTAAAACTAGATAGTAGGTATTCTACTGCATGGGTGTTCATACACAAGTCTGCTCCTGGGTGATGAGTTTCTTCACAGGGACTATGTTTTATTCATCTTTGCTTCTTGGTGTACTAAATATGTTAATCTTAGTAACTGCTATATTCATAAACTCTCCCCAACAGAAATTATTCAGCTTACAGCCCACACTGAGAGGAGCCAGGTTTGGTATCATTTTCCTCCTCTTCAACACTATTTTGGTCATAGGCAGGTACTCAATTCAAGACCAGTCAACCTGTAGGCTGGCTAGACATTGTTCTTGAGGCTTGATGTAAAAGGTTGAGCTGTTTTAATCTCTCTTGAAATTTTGAACTAGAATTTATGAAGAAATCACTAGTTAGTGATGGAGGCTAAAGCTTCAAATATGTATAGAGAGAAGCCATCTAGTAAAATCAGAACCAGAGGGGGTTGATGGAATTGAGGCCACAAGGGAATCAGAGCAAGAAAAAGTTGTAAGGAAGAAGAAACTGAGTAGACTAGAGCTATGAGGTAGAGAAAATAAACAGAATATAGAGTAAAATAATCCAGTGGCAGGCAAAAGGAGAATGGAAACAATATGTAAAGAAGTCAAAAGCACCAAAAGAGAGGAAGCAATATTCAAAGAACAAAAAAGAGCTGGGAGTTGACTGTTTTCAACAGCATCCTATTTCAGGCTAAAAGTCCACAGAAATAATAATAATGATAAATACTAACATTCATAGTCCATGCTTTGTGACATACACTGTTCTAAGCACTTTCTACATATTAACCTATCTAATTTTTTATCCTATTTAATTTTTATAACAACACAATGAAGTAAGTAGGTGTTGTCATCATCCCCATTTTCAGATAAGGTCACATGGTTAAGGACAAAATGTCAACCCAACCTAGAGTTTATGCTCTTAACTGCCATGCCATACTATCTTCTATAGCAATACTATAAAAATGTATGATGTCAGGAGTGAGTCTATGATTATTAAAATCAACAGGGCCTCACTGAAGGAAACATTACAATGCCTGGTGTGAAGAAAAACAAGTGATTTTTTGTGTTAAAATACACATAAAATTTACTATTTTAACCATTTAGAAGTATAAAATTCAGTGGAATTTAATACATTCACATCTCTAGAACATTTTATCATCTCAAACTGAACTTCTATACCCATTAACCAGTAACTTCCCATTCCCCCTTCCCCTAGCATCCAGTAACCTCTATTATACTTTCTGTCTCTTTTTGATTATTTTATATTCCTCCTATAAATGGAATTATACAATATTTATTACTTTGTATCAAGCTTATTTCAGGGTTCATTCATGTTGCAGCATGCATCAGAATTTCATTACTTTTTAAAGCTGAATAATATTCCACTGTATGTATATACCACATTTTGCTTATCTATCCATTGCTTAATGGACATTTGGGCTATTTCCATCTTTTGGCTAATGTGAATAATGCTGTTATGACCATTGTTTGAGCCCTGGCTTTCAGTTATTTTGGGTATATAGCCAGAAGTGGAATTGCTGAATTATATGAAGATTTTCAATTTAAATTTTTGTGGAATTGTCACGCTGTTTTTCACAGAGAGTGCACCATTTTATATTCCTAACTGTATTATACAACTGTTCCTTTTTCTTCACATCCACTTCTTTCTTCCTTTTCTTCCTTCTCTTTCTCTTCCTCTCTTTCATTTCTTTCTTTTTCTTCCTTCATTCCTCCCTCTCTTCCTTCTCTCCTTTCTCCCTTTTTTTCCCTTTCCTTCTTTCTTCTAATAACCATATTAATGGTATGAAGTGGCATCTCATTGCAGTTCTGACTTGAATTTCCCTAAAGCTTAGTGATGTTGAACATCTTTTTATGTGCCATTGATTATTTATTTATCTTCTTCAGAGAATTGCCTATTTAAGTTTCTGCCCATTTTTAATTGTGCTGTTTCTTTTCTGTTGCTGACTTTTTAGAGTTCTTTATATATTCTGGATATTAATTCCTCACCAAATATATGATTTGTAAATATTTTCTCCCTTTCTTTGGGTTACCTTTTCACTCTCTTAATAATGTCCTGTGATGTACAAAAGTTTTTAATTTGATGAATTTATATTGATTTGTTGTTTTGTTTCCTGTGCTTTTGGTGTTACATGAAAGAAGTCATTGCTAAATCTAATGCCATGTAGTGTTTCTCTATGTTGTCTTCTAAGAGTTCTATATTTTTAGCTGCAATGTTTACGCCTTTGATCCATTTTGAGTTAATTTTTGTACATGGTGCAAGGTAAGGGGCCAACTTCATACTTTTGCATGTTAGATATCCAGTTTTCCCAGTACCATTTGTTGAAAAGATTGTCCTTTATCCACAGAATGGTCCAGGCAGCCTTGTAAAGATTGTTTGGTCATATTCAAGGGTTTATTTCTGGGATATCTATCCTATTCCATTGATCTACATGTCTGTCTTTATGCCAGTAGCTCAAAGATTTGATCAGTATAATTTGTAATAATAAGTTTTGAAATTAGGAAGTATAAGTCATCCAACTTCATTTGTATTTTTCAAGATTATTTTGGCTATTCAAGGTGCCTTAATATTCCATATGAAATTTAGGATTTGTTTTTCCTGTATCCGCAAAATACATTGTTATTGTTGGCATTTTGATAGGGATTACACTGAATTGGTAGAGTACTTTCGGTAGTAGTATGTTAATAATATTAAATTTTCTAACCCATGAAAATAGAATTTCCATTTGTTATATCTAATTTCTTTCAGTAATATTTCATAGTTGTCAGTGTAAAAGTTCTCACCTTCTTTGTTAAATTTTTTTCTAAGCATTTTATTCTTTATGATGCTATTGTGAATGAAATAACTTTCTCAATTCCCCTTACAAATTCCTTATTGTTGGGGTATAGAAACACAGCTGATTTTTGTGTGTTGACTTTGTATACTGCTGAATTCATTTATTAGCTCTAAGATTTTTGTGTGTGTGTAATTTTTAGGATTTTCTGAATAAAAGATTAGCTCAGCCATCAACAATGATCATTTTACTTCTTCATTTCCAATTTGGATACCTACAAAAAGTGTTTTTTTGTTTTGTTTTGTTTTGAGTTGGATTTTGTCAAGCAAGAAAGAAGGGCAAAGGAGATGATTGGGACTATAGGAGTAGTACATGGAACCCCATGACTTCCTGAAAGCTCTCGTCAGCCACTTCCTCTTTGAATTTGGCTTCTGCTGTTCGAACTACATTCCCAACCTATGCTCACTGTTAAAGGCTGTGTTCGATCCTCACTTCTTCCTCATAGAGGCCTTCCCAAACTAGCTCCTGTTAAGACATTGGTTTATGTGGCAGTGCTGGCAAATGCCAGCTTAGTTTCATCAGATTCCATTTCTATCTTCTTCAGGCTTCCCACCATTTCTCTTGGTGTATATGTGGCCAGGACCTCAGCATTCCTTAGGTTAAGCCCTCTCATATTTTTATATTAAATCAGATTATTTTTATTACAT
The DNA here is from genome assembly GCA_008086735.1 of Cheirogaleus medius. Lineage (NCBI taxonomy): Eukaryota > Metazoa > Chordata > Mammalia > Primates > Cheirogaleidae > Cheirogaleus > Cheirogaleus medius. Next base: position 39,730,320 of record VBSM01003143.1, read on the forward strand.
CCTGCACACATTTGCCTCAGGAAACTCTCAAACCTCTAAACTTGGTTCAGAATATTCAGGATTTTCAGATTGTCTCAAGGTTTTCTTTGTTTCCCTCCAGGAATCAGAAGCTTGTATTTCAGGGCCTCTCACTCGTATATGCCCTTTCTAAGACCCCAAGAGAGGCTCTAGAAATGTGTTCACATGGTCATTTGTTGTAGCAAAACAGTCCACACTATTTTGGTGTCCAGCTAAGGGGAAATTGAATTGAGAGTACATTTAGCTTGGGCTTAGAAGGTAATTTTAGATGGTTTATGGTCACCTCCCTGTATGCCTTTCACTCCCCTTATACTTGTGGTATTGACATAGTATTATAATAGACCCTTTCTCTTTCCTAATTATATGTGCTCTCCTTCCTCAAACAAACTATGCTAAAACAAAGATCAAATTACTTTCCTACTTTCTTTATAGAAAGTGATAGTAACAAAATAATTATTTTAGAGGTGATTAATAGTGTGCAGGGGAAAAAGGAAGAAAAACAGAAAGAAAGAATAAAAACAAAAAGTAATACAAAGAAAAGAAAAAAGAATGCATCCAATAGATAATTTATACAAAAGTCATATCATTTTTCAGGATCGTGTCATACATATTTTGATATGTCAGCATTTTAAAATTAGTAACTATTATTTATTTTTGCATTCAAAGTAAATATTCACTTTTTCTTAAAGAGTACCCTCAAAATTGTGTGTGCTTTAACTCCCACACAGTTTGGCCCGCCAAAACCAAACAGTATTTTTTTTTTTTTTACAAAAGGTACATATCTTCTGAAATTATAAAATGAACACATATTCCACTGCAATACTTTATTTAAACTCTACCTTTTTTAAAATTTCAGAATGTTATGGGGGTACAGACATTTTGGTTACATATAATGCCATAGCTTCATCCAAGTCAGGGCTACAAGTGTGCCTTTCCCCCATACAGTGTGCTCTGCACTCATTTGTTGTGCGTATACCCACTCCGCCCCCACCTGACTGGCACCCAGTAAATATTACTACCATGTGAGCACCTTAGTGTTGATCAGTTAGTACCAATTCGATGGTGAGTACATGTGGTACTTGTTTTTCTATTCTTGTGATACTTCACTTCAAAGGATGGGCTCAAGCTCTATCCAGGATAATATGAGGATAATACTAGTTCACCATTTTTTGTAGTTGAGTAGTATTTCATGTTATACCACATTTTATTAATCCACTCATGTATTGATGAGCACTTGGGTTGTTTCCACATCTTTGCAATTGTGAATTGTGTTGTCAAAACATTTGAGTGCAGATGTCTTTATTATACATAGAATGTCTTTTTTTTTTCCTTTGTATAGATGCCTAATAGTGGGATTGCTGGATCAAATGTATTTCTATTTTTCGATCTCTGAGGTATCTCCAGATTACTTTCCACAAGGGTTGTACTAATTTTCAGTTCCATCAGCAGTATAAGAGTGTTCCAATCTCTCCACATCCATACCAGCATTTGTTATCTGGGGACTTTTTGATGAAGGCCATTCTCATTGGAGTGATATCTCATTGTAGTTGTGATTTGCATTTCCATTATGATTAGAGATGTTGAGCACTTTATTATATGTTAAAGTTTTGGTCCATTCCCTTTGTCTATTTTTTGATGAGGTTGTTTGATTTTTTTCTTGTTGATTTTCTTAAGTTCTATATAGATTCTTGTTATCATCCCTTTACCAGATGTGCAGCACATAAATATTTTCTCCCATTCTGTAGGCTGTTTATCCGCTCTAATGATGGTTTCCTTGGCTGTGCAGAAGCTTTTTAATTTGATCAGGTTCCATTTGTTTATTTTTGTTTCTGCTGTGATTGCTTTGGGGGTCTTTTCATGAATTCATTGCCTAGGCTGATGTCTATAAGAGTTTTCCCAACATTTTCTTCTAGAATTCTTAATGATTCACACTTTAGGTTTAAGTCTGTTACCCACCATGAGTCGATTTTTATGAGAGGTGGGGACCCAGTTTCAATCTTCTGCATGTGGTTATCCAGTCTTCCTAGCACCATTTATTGAGTAAAGATTCTTTTCCCCAGTGCATTTTTTTGTCTGCTTTGTAAAAGGTTAGAGAACAATGAGGATGGTTTTATATTTGGGTTCTCAGTCCTGTTCCAAAGGTCTATATCTCTGTTCTTGTGATGTTTTGGTTACTATACCCTTGTAGTAAAGCTTGAAGTGTGGTATATTGATGCCTCTCAATTTGTTCTTTTTACTTAAGATTGCTTTGACTATATGAGGTCTTCTCTGGTTTGAAATGAAGTGTAGAATTATGTTTTCTAGATCTGTAAAGAGTGATGATGGTATTTTGATAGGGATTGCTTTGATTCTGTAGATCACTTTAGGTGGTAGAGACATTTTAACGATATTGATTCTATCAATCCATGAGCAAAGTAGGGTTTTCCATCTGTTTACATCTTCTATAATTTCTTTTCTCAGTGTTTTGTAGTTCTCCCTATATAGATCTCTCACCTCTTTCATTAAATATATTCCTAAATATTCAATTTTCTTTGATGCTATTGTGAAAAGTGATGCCTCTTTGATTTGATTTTCAGCTTGATTGTTACTGGTATGTACAGATGTCACTGATTTGTGTGCATTAATTTTGTATCCCAAGACTTTACTGAATTCATTTATCAATTCCCGGAGTCTCTTGGTTGAATCCTCGGGATTTTCTAGATATAAAGCTTATCATCAGCAAAGAGTGTAAGTTTGATCTCTTCTGCCCCCATTTGGACACACTTAAGTCCCCTCTCTTGTCTGATTGCTCTGGCAAGGACTTCCAGCATTATGTTGAATAGAAGTGGAGATAGTGGGCAGCCTTGTCTGGTTCCTGTTTTGAGCGGGAATGCTTTCAATTTTTCCCCATTCAGTATGATACTGGCTGTGTGTTTATCACATATAGCTTTAATAATTTTAAGGTATGTCCCATCTATGCCTATTTTGTTAAGAGTTTTTATCATAAAAGTATGCTGGATTTTGTCCAATGCTTTTTCTGCATCTATTGACAGAATCATGTGGTCTTTGTTCTTGCCTTTATTTATGTGGTGGAATGCATTTATAGATTTGTATATGTTGAACCATCCTTGAATTTCTGAGATAAAGCCAACCTACCAGTCATGATGAATTATTTTTTGACGTGCGGTTGGATTCAGTTTGCTAAGAGTTTTTTGAGGATTTTTACATCTATATTCATGAAGAATATTGGTCTATAATTTTCTTTTTTTGTTGTGTCCTTTCCTGGCCTTGGTAATAAAGTGATACTGGCTTCAAAGAATGAGCTGGGGAGGATACTATCCTTCTCAATGTTGTGGAATAATTTCTTCAGTATAGCTATGAGTTCTTCTTTGTACATCTGATAAAATTCAGGTGTGAACCCATCTGGTCCAGGACTTTTTTTGTTGGAAGATTTTTCATTGCTGCTTCAATTTCTGTGCTTGATATTGATCAGTTCAGGAATTCTATTTCTTCTTGATTGAGCCTAGGGAAGTTGTGTGCTCTAAGAATTTGTCAATTTCCTCCATGTTTTATAGATTTTGGGCATATAGATTTTTACAGTATTCAAAGGTAATGTTTTGTATTTTTGTGATACCTGTAGTGACCACCCCTTTTTTGTTTCTAATTGACCTTATTAGAATCCTTTCCTTTCTACTTCTTGTCAATCTAGCAAGAGAGCTGTCAATTTTATTTATCTTTTTGAAAAACCAACTTTTGGTTTTTTAAATTTTCTGTATAGTTCTTTTGTTCTCGATTTCATTTAGTTCTGCTCTGATCTTAGTTATTTCTTTTCTTCTGCTAGGTTTAGGATTGATTTTCTCTTTCTTTTCCAGTTCCTTGAGGTGGTTAGTTTGCTGATTTGTGAATTTTCTGTCTTTTGGATGTGAGCATTTAATGCTATTAATTTTCCTTTCAGGAATGCTTTTGCTGTATCCCACAGATTTTGATAACTTGTGTTCCTGTTGTCATTTAATTCAAACAATCTTTTGATTTCCATCTAGATCTCCTCCTTGATCCAGTAATCATTCAGCAATAGATTGTTTCATTTTCATGACTTTGTGAAGTGTTGTGTTTTGGTTGGAATTGATCTCTAATTTTATACCACTGGGGTCTGAGAAGATACATGGTATGATTTCTATTTTTAAAAAATTTGTCAAGATTTGATTTGTGAACTAGGATGTGATTGATTTTAGAGAAAGTTCCATGAGCTGATGAGAAGAATATATATTCAACTTTATTTGGGTGGAATATTCTGTACATGTCTGTTAGACACATTTATGCTAGGGATCTGTTTAAGTTGATTGTTTCTTTATTTTCTGCTTAGAGAATCTGTCCAGTTCAGTCAGTGGTGTGTTAAAATCCCCAGCTACTATGGCATTACTGTTTATCGTTTTATTTAGATCAAGCAGGGTTTGCTTTATGTATGTGGGCGCTTCTGTGTTGGGTACATAAATATTAAGAATTGTTAAGGCTTCTTGCTGTATTTTCCCCTCCACCATTATATAGTGACCATTTTTTTTTTTACTTTTACTCTTTTAAAGTTTATGTTATCTGATATAAGAATAGCTATCCTAGCTTTCTTTTGGTTTTCATTTGCCTGGAAGTTTGTTTTCCAACTCTTGACCTTGAGTCTGAAAGCATCTTTGTGGGTAAGATGATAGAGGTGTCTTTTTAAATGTCTGCACAGACAAATAATTCCTTTCTTTCCATCCTCCTTTTGGTGTGACAATGGTTTTCTTAAAAAAAATTCTATTTCACTTTTAAAATATGACTGCAAATGGATGAATAGTGTAATTATAAGAATAACATTACTGAGGATCTTCAATGTGCCAGGCATGTTTCTAAGCACTTAATTTTCATTAATATTATTCATCCTTGGAGGAAGATTCTATCTGTATTCCCATTTTACTGAGGAGACATTGGAGGCACTAAGAGATTAAATAATGTGCCCAAATTTATAGAAGGAACTCTAGATTGGAATTCAAGGGGTTTAAGTTAGTGTTTTACTTTGCTTCAAACTTATTTTATGTCCATAAGCATCATATTAACTCTTTAGGGCTCATTTTCCTGGAAGTTATAGATACGTAGGCATCAGGATGGAGGCAGAGGTAAGACAGAGTTGGAATTAGCCAATGTCTCTAAAGTTCCTTTAGATTTTAATATTTGATTTAATGCTATCTTCTGATATATACACCTCTGTTGAAAGATTTCTAAAAACAATTACTTAAAATGTGAATATAAATCTATGTAATTTAATTTTCCCAGAGATAATTCTATATTGGCATTGATACAAATAATCTTAAAATTTAGTTACTATAACAAAAGCACTCTGTGGATTAAAAAGATGATTTATATGTAGTGACTATAGGTCTGATTACCTCAGTGTCATGGCATGTAGAGAAAATTAAAATAACTAGATATATGATGCCTCAAATACATTTAAGCTTGTATGTGAGGTGAATTTATATGACATCCACTTAAATTGGTAACACGGTAATAATTTCAGAATTCTAGCAACCATACTAATGACATAAAATTCAGTGCTCTAACTCTGTACATTCTTTTCTTAGTTGTTTAAAAGGTGTTCTACTACCAAATGTTTCTCACTTTCTATGTTGGTTTTTCTACATTTCTTTAGTTTTGATAATATTTTCTATTTTGTCTTCTCTATTATACTTTATTTATGGTAAATTATCCTTACATTTTAAATTAAGGCATACAATGTCTCTCGCCATGAATTTTCATAGTCACAACTTTATTTTAAATGATAAAAGGAATTGAGAGCAAGGCAGGGGATGGTAGTGAGGAGACATAACTTGCCATGGACTCCAGGTTTACGGTTAATGAAAATGCATTCAACTTTGTCCTCACAACCTTGTTATCTCCTTATTGCATGAGGGGATGATCCCTGCATGATAGGATTACTCACATTAAAACTTCTCAAAAGGCTTTAACTTGCCTCAGATGTAAGAAACTAAAATAACCTACTCTAGGTGATGAAAGTATTTTTTTAGAAAAGGAGGGGTTAGAAACTTATTTCAGGTAGAATATGGCTTTCTTTGAACCTACATGCCTGTATAAATTTTTGTATCTCTTAATACATACTGCTAGAGAATAGAAAAAAAATTCAACCTAGAACTATTTAGGTTATTGAAAATGTATTAAACAAGAATAATGCTCCCAGAAGGTCTGTAAAAGGTAATCATTCTGCATGAAAATCAAGCCATTTATTTTACTGTTCTCTATACGAAATATTAAGATTGGAACACCTATTGAATGAAACAAATTACTGAATGAGGAAAAGAATATTAAATAAATTATTTAGCATAATATAACAAAATCACCAATAAGCAGGTTTTGTCGACCAAAAAAAAAAATGGAATTTGGAGTCAGAACCTACATTTTAACCCAGCTCCATTATTTATCAGTTTTGTGTGGTTTCAGACAAATTGTTTACTCTCTGAGCCTCAATTTCCTAATCTGTAATGGTCATAAAAACGCTTATTACAAAGGTTATTTGTGGAATTAATTTAGATTAGCTAAATAAAGCAACTAATACAGAATTAGACACTTCACAAATGTTTACTTCTATGCAGATAGTTGGGGAAAAAATACAAGAGTGCTTCAGGAATTTAAAAGAACATTATTTACACAAATATATATACACGTAGAATTTATAATTTTGTTAGACTCAACAATCATTTTATATTATTTATTTATTTTTATTTCATTATATTATGGGGGTACAAATATTGTTAGGATTACATATATTGCCCCTGCCAACCCTCCGCCCCCCCCCCGCTGTGCTAGAGCTTCAAGCATGTCAACCCCCTGGAGGTGCCTGTCACACCCATTATGTAAGTATACACTCTTCCCTTTCCCCCACTTGCCCATCACCTGATAAAAAATATTTTTTTTTGACATTTTGGTTACACAATCATTTTGATATTCTAATGAGAAAAATGTTTCTTGGCAAAATAAATACGAATTTAAAGAAAATTGAAATCTATAGAAATATTATTTTTATGGTTCACCTGTAACATAAAACAGTACCACAAGAATGGAAAAACAAGCACCACATGTACTCACCATCAAATTGGTATTAACTGATCAACACTTAAGTGCACATATTGTAATAACATTCATTGGGTGTCGGGCAGATGGGGGATGGAGGGGAAGGGTATATATACATCTAATGGGTGTGGTGTGCACTGTCTGGGGGACGGATATACTTGAAACTCTGACTCGGGTGGGACAAAGGCAATATACATAACCTAAACATCTGTACCCCCATAATATGCTGAAATTAAAAAAAATAAAAATTAAAAAAACCTGGCACCAATAATACATACTACAACTTAAGATAATGGAAAACATTTTAATTTCCAATGGTTAAAAAACATAGACAAGAGAGATTTTTGGATCCATTATAATATGCCACTCAGGAATTTAATAAATTTAGAATTTGAAGTAGAAGAAACTTCTATTATTTTCCAAATCATTTGGGTTCAAGTGAAGGAATTAAAAATCAGTTTGATATCTTTGCCAAGTTATCTTTTTTAAAAAAGGAATTTTGTGTCAGAAATATCTACAAAGTTTCCCTTTAATGTATTAAATGTCCAATTTCACCATAAAAGCAAAATGTAAGTTATTCATTAATTGCCAAAATATGTTTTATAATAAGAGGTTGGCAAAAATTAAAAAGAAAAAAAGCATATATTTGTAATATTTGAATACTTGGGATTAGCTATCCTCCACAGACTTGGAATTTCTGAAGATTCAACTTTGGTTTTAGTACTAAAAGCAGTTCATATAACATGAGGAAATTTAACTTTCTTAATTATCATAGAATATTTGCTATGTAACTACCATTTATCTAATGTAGAAAACAAGACAGGAAACAGAAAATATTGCATTTTAAGGATTCTAAGGGAGAAGAGTCCTGTACAAATACTCCATAAAGGGCAACAAGTATATGGAATCTAGATCATATAAGCAATGTTTTCCCTGAGTTACAAAGGTGGGTGTTATGAAAATATAAAAATGGGGTATAAATTGGATTGAAATAGGGTCAACTTTTCATTTTTTCTTTCTCTTTCTTATTGTTCTTGCTCTTACACTCTCTTTCTCTTTCTCTCATGATGGGTTCTTAGAAAAAAAATGTCCTAAATGTCCCTGACCTAGTAGTTTGATTTCTAAGACACTATGTCCACCACCAGAACCCCATTCTACACTATCATTATCTCCTACAGGGACAATTGAGATAACTTTAGCTCTGCCCTTAGCTACTCTCTACAAAGTGATATTTACAAATTACTAATTGCATAAAACTCCCATCTCCCTTTTTACCTTGGGATAAAAGTGAAAGTATTTAACTTGGTTTAAAGCCCTGAAATATCTGCCTCTTGTTTATCCCTCCAGCATTATTTTCCATCAGTCGCCTCGCTTTCTACTCTTCTTTCTTAAGAGTATTCATCTATGCTGCTCCTTCTGTATGCATCTACCTCCTCCTAGGTAACTACAATTCATCCAGTAGAGCTTACCTCAAGCATCATTTCCTCAAGGAAGCTTTGTCAAATCTAGGTAGGGTTCCTTGATTATATATTGTCAGGGAACAATATCCCTTTCTTTTTGAGTATTTATCTTACTGTGTAATAGGATGTTCAGTGTTGCTCATGCAATTAATGTCTGATCTCTACTTCCCATTGTTACTAAAAAGCAGTGATCTTAAAATTTTAACATTAATTCCCAGGTGTGTGGAGAATGACAAATAGAATCCCTCTTCCCATGTAACCAGGGCTCCAGTCTAAGATTCCTTCTATTTGGCAGGCCTACAACAAATTTTTTAAAGCCTCTTCCAAAATAAACAAGTCCATCCCTACAAGTACCTCTTATGTCAGTACCTAAGGTGATGAAAATATGTCCATATCATTTTATTTATAACACTGAAGCACAGAAAAAATTGGGCCACTGCTAAGGTGTACATTCAATAAAGTATTAAGCTATTCCATGGGTTATTCCAAGCCAAGAAACATGTGACAATAGACTGAATCATCAGACTTTCCCTATTTACATATGCCATACTCAACCCCAGTGAGACTGGAGTTAGAATAAAGTAAACATTAAAGTGTCATTTCATCCATAGAATTGTCGTATTAAAAGACTGGCCATTTTGCCAGTTCTTCAGACTTTGATTATGTGACATTGTCAGGTATAGGTCAGAACAGAAAAATAAGAACGAGCCTAAGCTGAAACACTCATTTAGTAAGACTGAAGCAATTTTACCACACATTTAAGGTAAGAGAGATCTCTATAATCTATTTAAATTGCCTTGCAACAAAGTAAAGGTTTTTATTAATATTGCCAATCTCTAGGTAGAAGATTAAAAATAAAGTATAAGAAAAATAGTTACATACTGCCAATAAAAGGGAATATCATTGAACTTTTCTCAGTTACTGTTAGTATTTCATAAAAAGCATATGTATATGAAAGGGAAATAAAGTTCACTGAGAATGGAATAATGTTATCTTTCTCAAATTAGAATTCTTTGTCTATAGTTTCGGCAATTCATCTGTCAAATTGAAACTATCACATAAAATTACTTAGCAAATTACGTTATTTATAGTTTATAATAATTTAATAAATTATTTACTGAGTAGTTTCCTTGGAAGCGATTTAAAAACAGGAATGAACTACATAAACTTAAGGTATTAATATATTAAAATTAATTTCCTGATATTTTTAAGGGGAGAATGTCTTTTTCATTCTGAAAACAGATGGAAAAATAACCATATTTTTCCATTAAATGATTGCAAATATTACCATTTAAAATTTACTACTATATTGGAGAAGAATTCTTGGTCACAACAGATTGTAAAAGTTTGGGATGTTTATTTCACTCTCCAGAACGTGGAGTCCTTAATTGCCAAAGCATATTCACTGCTGCATGCAAAGTACCACAGCTATGCACTACTAATTACATATTAAAGGAGTAATGGCCTACATTCAGGAGGACTCACTTTGTGAGTATGCTACTTAAGGGGGAAAAAAAACAAACAAACAAACTGAATTACTAGTTACAAAATGAATTAGTTGATAGACAAAAATTATCCTAGGAAGACATAATCAATAATATACACTGGAAAACAGCCCCTCTTTGTTGACTACAGACCCGCATTTTTTAATTTAAAGTGCTACTTATTTTTTTCTGAGCAGTCTTGAGCTATAACATGCATAGTGGAAGATAAACAAGACTGTGGTTTTTAATTACAGACTTGAATTCACTGGGCTATGTATAGAATGAGGAATAAGGTACTACTGTTTCCTGGGAGTGGGACTATGTAAATTAGATTGAGTAGTAGGACACAAAGCTATGAACAGGAGGAAATTTTCTCTGGGGAAATGTAGGTGACAAGCCTACGTTTGGTTTGGCAGGGTTATTTGAAGAGCTAATGTCATTTTATGTAATAGATCAGGATGAAATGGATGCTCTCCATAATACGGGCCAAGCCTAATTTTCATAATGACCTAGTCTTCTGACATAGCAGACACTACAGCTTCCTTCAATTTCCTACTCTCATTTTCAGCCCTTGTAGTCAGGGATGAGGAGGGAGGGGTCTGCATTTCTCTATAGTCAGCTGAGGCTACAGCAGCTGTGAAAGCAAGAGTTCAGGGATAATTAAGATGCAAAATTCATAGAATCATGACCAGTTGAATGTGAGAGATAAAAATTACAGAGTTAAGGACAATCTCAAGTGTCTGGCTTGAATGACTTAATTAATGATGATTTAGGGATGAAAATAAGAAACACAAAAGATGTGGTCTAGGAGAACAAAATTATAAGTTGTTATGGATATGTTGAAATTAAGATACTGCAGCAAATCTATGTAGAGATACAGATTTCAGAAACAAAATCTGGGGCAAAAAAATAGATTTTTGGAGTCATCAACATATAGAGTTATAGACTGTTGTGGAAATTGGGGGATGGATTGAGTCCCAGGATTTGAAAGGAATGAAAGAGAGAGAAAGAAAAAGAAAAGGTAATTACAATTACAATATTCAAGGATTTGGGCATCAAAAGAAATGCATCCAAAAGGAATTATTCAGAGATGTAAGTTAGTAAGAATTTCAACCAGAAGATAGTGGTCAACGTCAATAGGTTTAAATGCTGAAGGCTAATCAAATAAAGCAGGAATAAATAGGGGTTCATAAATTTGGCACATACACAGACACTAGTGCCTTTAATAGATAAGTTTTGATAGAGTCTCTGATAGAAACCTGAAGGTAACATGACAAGAAAAAGATGGATGATAGAGTCGATTATTTGTAATTGAATCTAAATTTACTTAATAGGCATTTATTCTTCAGTTAGCATACCACTGAATTATATATTTCTTTGAACTTCCCTTCCTCTCTCTCCCCCATTAAATACTTGAGTATATAGGGAGGAATTTTATTTATCCTAAAATGTTTAAAGTGACATTTACGCAGTGAAAATAAGCTTTACTCTTCTGGGTCAACTGTGAAATAGAATAAAAAAGCCTGAGGTTAAATTAGAAGCAAAGCATTTTATGTTGAACACAGTTTTTATAGAAAAAAAGACTTACATGAAATTTAAAACTATGAGTGGCTCATTTAGTTGTATATGGCATATTTTTTTTTTCTTTTACAGATATTGTTTCCACTTTCCAAATAACTTGAGTGGTTTCTTAAGTTTGACAAATGGTTATAAAGACAAGTTTGCAACATATGAGAAAATGTAGCTATCAGCTCCTGTGTAAAATCTGATTATTTACTTAAACAAGTTACAGAAACTAATCATCAGGATTGCAATTACAGTCACAAAGACCAGACCTGTTTGCATCAGAAGGCATGAAGTTCACTTACATTCTGGGTTCCATATTCTCAAATGCAAAGACAAGATGGGTGATTACACCCAGTCCATGAGATGACTTCGTTCATTAACTTTGTAAAAATCTCTATTGAAATTAAGACCTTTCTTAGTTTATCTATGTTTATGTGAGATAAACTCAAGGCAAGCTTTTGTGACCTCAACCATTTTCCTTGTCACAGTGCTTTAAGAATAGAGTTGTCTTTGTGATGTTATTAAAATCAGCACAAAAGGTTAATATTCTCCCTGAAGCAGAAAAAATATGCATCACCATGATTCTTAGGTCTTCCTCTAAGAGCTGTTAGTATAGTGGAAGGACAAAAGATGTAAGTCATTCCTTAGGGCATATCACAAACTTACCCTCCCCATTCCCCTCTACCACCACATGACATAATAACCACCTTATTGGGAAGTAGTAAATAGTCAAACATAAATATTTTCTTAACATTAGATAACACATTTTGTCTCACAGACAATCTGCTTAACAGTAGGAACATATCATGATACCATTGCCTGAAAATAACCAGTTCCTCACTGGTTACTCTTTAATGACACAACTTTTTATTTTTCCTTTTATCTCTCTATTCATTTAATTTATATGTACAAGAAAGCAAATTAGGGAAGTCTTCAGCTAGTGATCAAAGAAATATCTTCGTCATAAAAATCATCAGAGGCCCCTATTGTAACACTACCATGGTGGCCTTAGAAACTTTAGGGTAATTGGCTTCACTGGACTTGGCAAAGGCAGGCTTGCCATTCTTGGGGAAGATATGTTTCCAAGAGGTTAGTGCTTGTAAATCTTCTTTCTTTGGAACTGTTATATTTAGTGACTTCGGGTCTATGGAATTTGAACTTGAGAAGCCCTTCCTGTGACAAATTTAAGAATAGGGCAATGTTGCAACCAACATAATCAAACGGAAAGTTCTTGCTTTTCTGACAGTTCGGCCTAAGTGCTTCTAGAGCAGATACATGGCTCTCCTTAGTCAGGCATTTCCAACTTTACTGAAGAACCTGTTAAATAATTATCAAAAGATCACTTGCATATCCTATTAGATAACTACTGAAAACATGAGGAAAATTGCTGACTTTAAGTCATCTGTTGACAGGCCTTCTGTGGATTTGAAGAAAAGATAAATGTCAGCCACAATACTGTCTTATTTTAAACAAATTCTATCCTAGCTAGAGTGTAGCTGAATATAAAGGAGCATTATTTAGAGACAGTTAATGTACTAGGTTTGACAGATTTTCATTATGGTGTTTTAAAAAAATATTCCCTAGTTCTATTATTTTATGATTTCCTAACTTATTTTTTTAAATTTTATTTGTTCACACAATACATCTATCTTACCTACCTTATAGAACTTTTGTTCAAGTAAGATTGGCATATGTTAAACTACTATTGTCATCATTGTTGCTATTATCATAATTATGTCACTCTTAGAGTTGTTTAAACTTTGTTGCTCAAGGTGTTTGTTATCTGCGAGCATCATATGGGAGCCTGTTAGACCTGTAGAATGTCAGGTCCTACCCTAGACCTACCAAATCAGAATCTGCATTTCACAGGATCCCCAGGTTCTACATAGGCACATTAAATATTTAAAAGCACTAATAAAATAGATTAAAATTACGTAGGTAAAATACCGATTATTTTATAGTTCTTGATCAATAAATGTTTTCTTCCTTTCCTAACTCAGAAAATGGATTAAGCTATTTTCTATGTCAGAAAGCTACTTTCGTTACCACAAGAAAAGAAACACTATCATCAAAAATAATGATAATAAAAAAGTACAAACAAAAACCAAAAAAAGTACAAACCATGATCCCTGAACTAGAATGTATTATCTATTTAGGATGAAGGGCACTTACATAGAGTACTTCAATGTGAGGTGTTTATGTAAATAAAATTAAATTTCTGTTTGTGAATAATAATATCACAAAAAAATGACTGAGTGGCTGGAATGGTTTCACTTGAAACACAGGCAATTCGTCATATATGAAATTCACTTTGGTAGTTTCTGGTCTAGAAAGGATCATACCTCAGAAAATTAGATGGTTATCCCTGAGCTCAGTAGACACTTGAGATGCAATACAAGAGGACGATATGACCACTGACTTAAAGAGACATGCCACATATATCTGCTCTCTTGGACAGAAAAAAATAAAAACAGTTTCTAGGATGAGTCCCAAACTGAAAGCTGTTAGCATAGATGTTTTAAATTGCAGAAATGAAGTTGACTTATTGCTCACATAAACTAGTCTAGATGAGCATAAATAGCAGTATCTTCAGGTTTGTTTTTCTTTTTTTTTTTTTTTACAAAACAATACAGAGGCAGCTGCGTAGTTTAAGGTTATCAGAAATTTGGAAGAGCCAGAGTTGGGTCTAGATGGGGGCTAATTGCCAAAAGAAGAGCTGCATTCCAACTGCTAGTCTATGAATTGATAAGCCTGTGTTTACCTTTTATAGATCTTTCAAAATTGTATGAAATTAGATATTATTCCTCCTAAGGCTTTATCTTTTAAAATGTGTGGTCCTCATATGTAAATTCTTCCAATTGATTGTTTTCCTTAATTTTACCTGGGTAAAATTTTTTAAATCTAAGTACAGAAATCAGATCTACATGCAATATTTATGGCATATACTAATCTGTTCTAGGAGTCTTTTCCCCATCAAAAAAAACCAAAACTGTTAGTAATAACCAACTTTTTTTTAACCATTTGTCTGCATCAATGCAGTGATTTCTATGGAGAATCTACAGTGATGCTGAGGTGGTTCTTCTTTGTCCTTATCTTCTGTTCAGATCTCATTATTGTCAGGTATGGCTTCAATTATTTTCTCTCATATCAACATGTATTTGTATCAAAGAAATATGATTTGTTTTATTCCTGCTCAATCTTCCAGAGCTCTAAATAATTCCTCAAATTTAATCACATCAATTTGGTGCCTCTCTGATGTTTCAATTCTGTACTTTTCCTTCTGGATAGCTTGCAAAAAAATTAGTGTATTAGAATCACAATATATTTTTTCTGTCAAGTAAAGACCTGATTAGCCTTAAATTTGTTCCCAGTATCAGAGCTACTTCCATATATTATTAAAATGTTTCTGATTATAGGAACTGAAGTTTCTATATTAAATACACCTCTTACCCATTCTTTTATTAATCCATTAAAGGATTTTAATATATCATTAGGTAAAGTGTTCTACAGAAATCATTCAACCTTTCCTCCATAACACATGTTTCCTTAAGAATTATATGACACTAAGAACTTATTTTGTTTAATGGATGAACTGGTAGGCTGTGAAACATGTGTTTACCCTAGGAGAGAGGTCTCTTCATTCCTTCCCTTGTTACTCAATGGTTAACTTTACAACATTTAAGAGATTCATACTATTAAATAGAACTTAAAGACTCACTTAAAAAGCTCCTATATCTATGTGTGAAGAGTATTTTACAATGTATATTTAAAAACGTAAAATGTGCAGTCTCTTTAAGTAGAAATTCTACTTATTATAATACATTCTAATTAAATAACCAAAGGTATACATTGAAATTTAACTTAAAAGAACTACAATATTTTTTAGTAAATAAACACTATGTAGTAAATGACCAAAATGGAGATTCATTAATTATAATGCAGTTTTTAATGAAATTCTATGCAGCCATTAAAAATTACATTTCAGAATAATATTTAATGACATGAAAAGGGGTTTGAGGCATTTTATGTGAAAAAAAAGTTAAAATATATGTGATACATTTTTGCTTTATACAGAAAGATATCTACCTACACTGAGAAATCTAAAATGCTGTACACCAAAGTATTAGTCATCATTATTTCTAGTAGAGGAATTACAAGAGATTTCTAATTTTAAACTTATTTTTTAAATGAATTACATTTCTAAAGATGGGGGAAAAGTGAAGCTCTATTAGAGTTGATTAAAACACTTTCCTCTTAAAATCTCTGTTCATCTCTCAAGCTTATTTCAATTAAAGGGAGTCTGTAAGTAACATGTAATAATATCCAATTCAGAATTATGAGTTGATTTTTAAAAAGTTTCTTTTCCTGTTGCATGTGGGAAAATAGGTGAATGTATTCAAATTGCTGAATTATCCTTATTCAGAATTTAGCTAGTCCATCTTAATATGTATATGTATTTGTTCTACAGCCTTTTTCTTTATTTTTTTCTATCTACTTTAGAGCCAAGTGGACAACCTATCTTTTGCCAGCTCCATCAGTAATTTTATTTACTGCTTCAGCCTTTGAAACAAGTTAATGCAGAAGATTTAATGGTATTTTAGGATTTATTTCACAGAGAAAAGTGACTCAAGGTTTTATCTGCTATAATGTCCCCTTTGGTATTAAATATTTTAATGTGCTAAGTATGACAGATACAGAATGGCTAGTTTTTCAGTAAATGTACTAGCCTCCTAGTAAATTACCCTCTCCCACCTTATATCATGCAGCTTATTAACCTATAAAGTCCCTTATTTTCCAATATAGATGGGAGATCTTAACTGAAGGCTTCATGTTGAACATATCCTAAAGCTTGGGAAGATCTTATTTCAGGGGAATGGGAAAGGATAACTAATCATTACAAGGAAACTTTAAGTTGTTGAGAATGCAAATATCACTTTGGTCCATTTTCTATTTCCATGATTTAGTCAAGATATAACCCAAAAACCAAACCAGTGGAGCATTTTAATAAATGCAAACCAAGATTGCTTTTATAGAAAATATAAGAAAGCCCTGTCTTATTTTTTGTAATATATTCCAGGTTTGAATTAATAAATCTCTTGATTATTCTATGCATTAAACTTGTATGACCATGCCATGTGAGTGAATAAGCTACCGCCTCAGGAAAAATAAAGGAAGCACTCGATTTATATCTAAGAGATAATTGTGTTCTGTTTTGCTTTCATCTTAAGTTCACAGTCATATGGAAAGCTATCAGAAAAAGGCTTTGTAAAATATCACAAGCTGTTTTTAAATAACATTAAAAACTTTCTTGCATTTTCACATAGAGAATGTATATTGTATATTTTTGATTATTTTAAATTTATCTAGAACCAAATAAACCAAGTGTTCTATTGCCCTTCTACTAGTTTGGAAAAAGATTTATGTAACAATCCATTATCTTCTAGTTAGAAAATATAATAGATGAGGACTGTTGTTCCTGTAATTAATCACACTATAGTGTAGAACTCTCTCTCAGTGACTTATTATAAAATAAATCTAGATATGAATCTTAAATATGAAGAAAAATATTAAAGATGAATCAGTAGGATGTTTTATTTTCTTCTTTTAAGCTTTCATACAGTTAAATAAGACAAAATTAATAGTGTATAAAAAAGAATATCTAGCTTTAAAAACATCACGACCAATACCCAAGTTGAGAAAAAAGAATACTGACATAACTTACACAACCCTTAAATCCTTATTTTTCTTTCTAATGTTACTGCATAAGCATGCATTTCTAAACACTATAGCTTTGTTTTACTTGTTTCTGAAATTTGTGAAAACTGAAACTTTATTCCTGGCTCATTTTATTCAATATTACACTAGTGAGATTTGGCAAGGTTGCTGTATGTTGCTATAAGTCACTCATTTTGTTGGTTTTTCCATCATACAAACACAACACAAACTACTTACGCATTCTACTGTCAAATATTTTGGTTGTATCTAGTTTTAAGATATTATGTTAATGCTGCTATTAACATTTTTAACATATTTCCTCATTCCTATATGAATAATTTATTCTGGGTATATACATGGGAGTGAAATTGTTGGGTTATAGAGTATATGCACTTTCCACTTTAGGAGACGATGCCAAAAATGTTTCTAAAATGTCCATACCAATGTAGTCTCCCAGTAATATAAGAATATTCTTGATATTCCACACCTTTACCACTTCTTGGTATTGTCAGTCTTTTAAATTACAGCCATTCTAGTGAGAATATAGTTGTGGGGTTTTTTGTTTATAATTCCAGTAACTAAAGAGGTTTGGGTTTTATCTTTTGCGAATAGCACGTTTAAGTCACTTGCCCATTTCCATTTTCCTACTAGGTTTTTTCTTTGTATTTTTATATATCTATAGATATGTTTTTATATTATATCTATATAATATAGTATCTATTAATTATAAATAGGTATATTATACATTAAATACAATATATATCTTCTGGATATATATTTGGCAAATATATTTTCCACGTGAAGGCTTATCTTTTCACTCTTATAGATGTATTTTGATAAACATAGAACTTTAGTTTTAGTGTAGTACAATTAATAATATTTTTTATGTTTAGTACTTTTTGTTTCCTACTAAAAATTTTTCATATTCCAAGCTTACAAAGGTATTTTTCTATATTATCTTCTAAAACCTTATGTTTTGCCTTTCACATTTAAGTTACTAATCCACATGGAATTAGTTTTCATGTAGAGTATGAGGTAGAACTCAAATTTCATTTTCTTTCATATGCATATAGCTGTCACAGTTATCAATTACTGAAAAGAACATGCTTTCCCCATGTTTTTTTTTTTTTTTTTGGTGTTGAGGTTCCAAAGATCATCCCCGCTTATGTAGTATTAAACTGTCATAATAAATGTGTATTTCTGCATCTTTATTCTATTTGTTTATCCTTGATCCTGGACAACATGATCTTAATCATTTTAGCTTTATACTAAGTCTTGATAAGTCTAATAATTCCTTCCATATTATACTTCGTTCTAGTCAAGATAGATTAGATTTTACTGTAATAACAAACAATCCTAAATTGCAGTGGTCTATAAAAACAGAATTTTTTGTTTTTTTTTTCTTACTCTCACTATATGTTTATTTTGGGTTGTCTGGAGAATGTACGTAATCTCTACTAATTCTAGGGCCCAGGCTGATTGAGCAGACATTGTCTTGCACATATTGCTACTTACCTTAGTAGAAGAAAGTAGAGTGAGAGTACAGTTAATTGTTCACTGGCTCTTAAATCTTTTAGCCGGAAGTAATACATGTCACTTTCATACTTCACTGACAAAACAAATTACACGATCACTCATCACCTCAAGCAGGAGGAGACAAAGTATTAGGTGGACAGCACCAATGACTAACAATTTTTATAAAGAGTATACTGGTTTCTCTTGTTCATTTGGCTTTCCATATGAACTTTCTCATTAGTTTGTGGTACTGCATTACATTTATAGATCATCCTAAGCATAGTTGTCAGCTTAGAATATTTGGTCTTACAATCCATAAACATAAACATAGAGTGAGGTATACAGATATCAATATAATTTGGGGTTCTCATGTATTTTTATTTCAATTTTTTTTTTTTTGGTTTTCTGCATAAGTGTCTTACACAACTTTTTATTAGATAATTCCTGAGTATTTGATATTTTTTATGTTATTATATTTTATAAAATTTCATTTCTAAATCTTTTGCTAGTACATAGAATTGCAATTGTTTTTTTAAAATATTGATCTTGAATCCAGAAATTGTCTTAGTTCTTATCATAATAAATATTTGCATTATATTTTCTATGTATTCAATTCTTTCCAATTCTTACAGTGTTCTTTTTCTTTCTTTGTTAGAACCTCCAGAACAATGTAAAGTGTGATTGTAGACATCTTTGCTTTATTACCAATTTCAAAGGAGAAGCTTTCAAATATTGTTATTGCAACTGATGTCATATTTTTTTCAGATATTTATCAGGTGCAGAAAATTTACATTGATTCTTAATTGGCTAAAATTCTGATTTCATCAGATTTTTTTCTATATCTATGATATAGATATCTAAATGATCATGATATCTTTATTTTTAGTTAATGTACTTAAATAAATCAATTAAAATCAATTCAACAATTAATTTTTGAGTGTTAAAACAACTTTGCATTCCTGGAAAAATACATCTTTCTTATGATGGATTTCTCAAATGTTTCTAGTTGGTCATACTGTATTATCCTTTTTCTCTATATTGGTAGATTTGGTTTGCTACCATTTATTAAGGATTTTTTGCATTCATATTCATGAAGGATATTTCTCTGTAATTGTCTTGTTCTTATAATTGAAAGGTTCTGGTATTAGGGTTATGTTGGCCTCAGAAAATGAGTTAAGCAATTATCCCTTCTCCATTTTCTTAAAAATCTTTTTATATGATTTGTGCTATTTCTTCCTTGAATGTCTAATAGAATTGACCAGTAAAACCAGTTGGATATGTTTATTCATTTATTTCGTTGCCTTAAAGTCTATTTTCTCTAACTGATACAGCTATGCCATATTTTATCTGCTTAATATTTGCACAATATATATATAATAATCCTTTTATTGTGAAAATTCTTTATTCTCGTGTTTTAAACATGGTTCAAAAAAATAGCCAAAAAGAGTCTGATAAACTTTTACTATATAACTTATTACTTAATCTCATTTTTAAACTAATTTTAACCTATTTATATTTGTGAAATTAGTGGTATTAACATCTTAGTATATACTTTGTATTTAGTCTTCCAAATCTGTGTTTCTTTTCTCTCTTTTATTGCCTCATTTTGGTTGATCATTGTTTACTGCACTTTGTTTTGCACTGTAAGTTTGGAAATAAAGTATATATTTTTATTTTTAATGATTACCCTAGAAATGACAACATGCGTTCTTCATTAGTATCTAATGATAAACAATACTTTTTCTCTCCTCTTGGGACAATGAAAGGATCTTCAATCAATTCCATGTTTTGCCAACCTGAATTATAGACTATAATTGTGATATATTTTATTCAACTTATAATTTAAATTTGAGAAGATATTATTTTATAGTGTCAATGCTCATTTACCTACCACCCATTTGTTTCTCTTCATTTTTCTTATAGAATAATTTCTTTTCTGTCTGAAAACAATGTTTAGGATTTCCTTTTGTATTTGTCTCTGGTAGTAAATTTCCTTAGTTTTTTCCTGAAAATGTTAACTTTATCATTCTTAAAAAAAATGTTTCCTTGGGGTATAGAAATAGAAATATGGGATTATTTTCTTTCAACAGATTGAATATATTATTGAAATGTGTTTCTGCTTCCTATTATTTTTATTAATAAGTCAATTATCTTTTTTTCCCCTGGCTACATAAAGATTATTATTTTTTGATTTGGTTTTATACAGTATCTCAGTGATATATCCAAATGTAGATAAATTTTAATTTATCCATCTTGAAACTTTTTGAACCTCCTGAATCTATTATCAGTTTTGAGTGATTCTTAGCCATAATTTTAAAAATATTCCTTTTGTCTCATTCCCTCACTTCTCCCCTTCAAAGATACCAATGGTATCTCTCTTTTTTTTTTTTAGTTTTAAATATACCTTTATTTCTCAAACTCAAAGCTTTAATTTATCAAGTTCTAACACACTTTGCATTGACAAGTGATTTTATCTGCATCAAGAAAGGTTAGTGACCATTACCAAAGAGGAAATCCCACACATCCTAGGCATTGCTAAAAAATATTTCAAAGGCTATGCAAATATAGAACAGAAAAGCTTCCAATTTAGTCTAATTGGTATCTTACTTTTCATCTATATTAATTTGGAAATAAATTGCTATTTTAAGAAAATTAAGTTTTTATCCATTAAAAAAAAAGACCAGATAGCTTGATTTTTAAAGAATACCTTCCGATCCATATTATTTAACTACTTCCTCTTTAGTGAATGGTCATCTCACCTTCCTACGCAAACACACACAAGAATTTGCACCAGCTCTCACTAGCCCAGGCAAAACTCCATGCATTTTCTTTAGCTTACACTTCAACTATTTTTTTTTTTAAAGTGATAGGTAAACAAGATTTAGGCACTTGTATTCACCGAAAAAAAAAAAGCCTTTTCAAAATTTCCTGATCCTTAGAGGTCTCCAAAAGTAATCCTGACAAGTTGCCAAATTCTTCTCCTCTACACATCTCCCTTGGTCCTCTGAATTTAACTGGTTGAACTGGAATATGTTCCAAAGTCAGCTGTGAAATTCTGGTCTCTGCCAGATTAAGGGTGTGAATCTAACCTTGGAAACTGGAAGTTCTTTCAACTTAAAGAATCCCCCAAAGGGCTCTCCCTAGTGCAGAGCCCCAGTCAGATGATACACTTTCTCATTTTATTTTTAATAGCCTTGCTTTTTCTTTTGCACTTCAATCCTTTGTATCTTTGTGTTCTTTCTGGAAAGTATTTTTGTCATATTTCCAACCTAGTCATTTGTATAACAATATATAATATGCTATTTAACCCACTTATTGAATTCTCAATTTTGGTTATTTTCTTTTTCCTTCTAGAATTTCTATATTGTTCTTTTTAAAATTTGTAGTGCATTACTTTCCATGAATTACTGTTCCTATATTTAATCTTGTTTTTTCCCATTATACACAGTAAACATTGACCTCTTCCTTTCTTTTTTCCTTCCTTCTTTTGTCCTTCTTTTCTTCCTTTTTTTTCAATCTCTGACTGATAATGTTAATATCTGGGATCCCCATGGTTCTACTTTTTGGCCTTTTATTTTCCCTGCTACTTCTTTTTCCTATAATTTTAGTCTTATTGCATGCTTGGTTCTTTGATTATATGTGGAACATTATATAAGCAATATTTGTAGAAATAATTTGAGATTTGCATTCTGTTCGCAGAATTTTCATGGTGTTCTGGGCATTATCAATACATGATTGTCTTCGTTCTATTTCAGGTATTGAAATTTTTTTGATCACTCAAATGACTTGAAAATGGGTTCAAGTCTGTGTAGTATGGTTTAATTTTGCTTCACTTTTATTCTTACATATAGTTCTTTAAGGTCTCAGCCCAAAAGAAATGATGATGATCCTCTCTGTGGCAGTACCTTACTTAGACTTGTTCCAAATTTTTGATATGTTGTCAAAAGTTCTGTTCATCCTAAAATCCTCTTAGCTGCCTCCTTCAGAACTACAAATATCCCTGGGTTAGGGTTGTTAAATTTAAAATATAAAAATACACAATGTTTCAGATAAACATTAAATTTTAGTGTGAGTATATCCCATGTAATATTTTGGACATACATATACTTAAACAATACTGTTTATATAAAATTCTTCCTGTATTTTATCTGGTAACCCTATCCCCCAGGTCAAAAGTGACCAGGATGACTGGACTCGCTCCTAAGTTCTATTTTTATGTAGGTCTTATCCTAGTCCCTCTTCACTACACTGTTAGCTCTTTGATGCTTTTAATGTGATATTTTAAGCAATATTTTGTCTAGTTATTTTATTTTTCTTCATGAGAAGTTTAGTTCAAATTTCTAGTTTAATGTCAACATAATCAGAAAGCTAATATACCATTTTTAAGGTGGATTTAACATCAAATGTGCCAAAAGTTACATCTCGAAGCTTTCAGATAACTTCTTGACACTGGCCTTGGCAATAATTTTTTTGATATGACAGCAAAAGCTTAGATAACAAAAGCAGAAATAAGACAAGTTGAATTACATCAAACTGAATACTTTCTGCATAGCAAAACAAAACAAAAATGGCAAAATAAAAAGGCAATCTACAAAATGGGAGAAAAATATTTATAAACCATACATATGATAAGGGGCTAATATCCAAAATATATAAGGAATTCATACTACTCAATAGCAAAAGTAAAATAAAATAAAAAACAAAATCAAATAAACCAATTACAAATGGGGCAAAGGACTTGAATAAATATTATTCTAAAGAAGACATAAAAATGGCCAACAGGTATATGAAAATGTGCTCAACATCACTAATCATCAGGGAAATGCAAATCAAAACCACAGTGAGGTAACACACATATGTTAAAATTGCTATTATCAAAAAGATAAGAGATAAGAAGTGTTGGTCAGGGTGTGGAGAAAAGGAAACCCCTGAACATTGTTGGTAAGAATGTAAATTGGTACGGCCATTATAGAAAACTGTATGTAGGCTCCTCACAAACTATGAACTACCTATGATCCAGCAGTCCTACTTTTGAATGTATACTCAAAGGAATTAAAATCAGTTATCTTGAAGAAATATTTGCACACCTATGTGCACTGCAACATTATCCATAATAGTCAAGATATTTAAACAACCTAAATGTCTGTCAACTAATGAATAAAGAAATTGTGGTATGTATTTATGTAGATAGATAGATAGAGGAGATTCTGCCCTTTGCAACAACATGTATGAAGTTGGAGGGCATTATGCTAAGTGAATTAAGTTAGAGACAGAAAGAAAAATAACGCATGATCCACTTATATGTGGAATCTAAAAAAAGTTGTATACTCGGAAGCCTGAGAGTAGACAAGTAGTTACCAGGGGCAGAGAAGTGAGGGAAAAGGAAAGATGTTGGCTAAAGGGTACAAAGTTGCAGTTGGTTATGCAAGATGAATAAGTCTAGAGATCTAAAGATTAGCATGATGACTATAACTGATAATGCTGTATTTTATACTGGAAATTTAGTAAGAGAATAGATTTCAATTTTTCTCAGCACAAGAAACAATGGTAACTATCTAAAGAAATGGATTTGTTAACTTGCTTGACTAAAGTAATCATTTTACTAAATATATGTATATCAAAATATGTTGCACACCTTATATATATGATTTAATTTAAAAAATGAAGTATTAAATTAAAAAATAATATTTTGCAATTATTTTTCCATATTTATAGTCATGCCGTTTATGCCTACTACTTATTAATTATTGCTTTTATGGGTTGCTTAATGCAGAACTAAGTTTCTAAAAGAACACACATTTTCTATTTTTCATTGGATTAAATAATGTGTTTACTGTGTGTGCATATTGGGGGAAGGATATGTATGCTACAAAACAGCAGAAAACAACAGGCATTATTATTTCGAGCAGATCAATTTTCTACAAGTTCTCTGAGATCCACAGGCACCACAAACAGGGTCCAATAGAGTTGATGACTCAGTGAATAAATGAATTACTATGAATAAATGATCATTGTTTTCCTTCCAGGCATCATTCACAAAGGTGAAGATACTGGTGTCATAATTAGCTATTCCAGATATGATCTGATATGATGAGAACACAAAAATTGCCATATACCATGCTCAATCTCTGGTCATCAAACACATCATGGATCTATGAAGCGTACTTCAGTGAGGGTTTGTTAAAATGATGATAAAGACAGAGAATGATGAGTATATTTTATCATTTCCAAGGGAATTTTCTGCAACAGTGGAGTTTTTATTTCTCTCAACATGCCATCTGATTGATAACAATGTCTAAGTAACAGACAAGCCTTACTTATTTCTGGCTACTCACATATAAAAGTGTACTCCCACAACTGGAGTTCCTATATTTATCTCCTTACTTGGCTTTCAAAATTGTGGAGCTACTCCTTTTTCTAATTATGAATGAAATATTCTTACTCTTTTTTATAAAACACTAAGCTTTAGAATATCCTAATTACCTGATTATGATTAAAATATTTTTTACATTACTTTTTTCTTGTTACCAATTCTGAGTTGGTTTTATATGATTCATTTATTCCTGGTGATTAAACTCCTATGGAAATAGCCATGAGCTATTACAATTGGCTAGTAGTTGAGTTTTTTCAAGTATTTCCAGTATATACATTAAAAATTAAATTATTATAACCTTCAAGGCCAATTATACGCCTTACCCTTGAGAATGACATTGTCAATGACACTGAAAACTGCCAGAGAACTGTGAATGAAAGATGTAAAATGAGAAAATAAGCACTGGGGAACCCTGGGATATGGATAAGCAAATGCCATCATTTGGATAAGGCTGGAGGCACATTTGGCCAGAGCACTAGGTTTCTGGCCTTGACCTCCCAGGTCCTGCTGTCAGACAAGAAGCCTTCAGTTATGCTTGTAGCAGCCATCGCTCTGGCTGCCAACTCCAATCCTTTACAAAAAGCCAAAGCACTTCCACTTTTCTATAAGAATAATGGTTTTAATTTAACTGTCTTTCTTTCCTACTCTTGCCAGGATTTTTGTTCATATTATAATTTTCTTTAGGGGAAAGGAAAAAACTGTTTTACTACTTAAAGAGGTATATTAGATATTGGAAATCTTTGATATTTTTCCAAGATTCACTGATGGCCTACAGAATTCTAGGTGAAAAATTTAACCAGTACTTCTACCTTATGAGAATAATTAGGTATCATATATTGCATAAATTTCTACATGAAAATAAAAGCTAAAATGCCCTTATCTTGTTGGTAGTTTCTACTTCTTTTTCACACACACACACACACATACACACACGGGGGCGGATGTACACAAGCATGTGCGTGTACTGTGATTCATGTTGCTATTTCATTATCAGATTAATATAGATAAATATTAAATATTTAAAATATCTGACAAGTTCATCAATATTTATGGCAAACCTGACAGCAAGAGTGTGGAAAGAAATTTAAACTGTTGTCAGGAAATTTACTGGTTATGATTGCAACCTTTTTGAGAGTAGAGAAAATATCTTATCCAATTTTATATCCACAGTTTTAATTAATACCTATTCAAATCTCACTAAAACAAAATTACCTCATTCTCTCCTCCATATCTAAATGTCTCCTTGTATTTCATCCTAAATTTTAGAAAAGTCATTAAAAACCAACATGGTCTTCATCCTTCACATCTGTTTTTCTTCCTGTGTTCCATACATCAGTAATGCCACTATTCATTCATGCAAGCCAAAACTGAGATTCATCTTTGAGACATCCTTTTCCTTCAGTTCTCTATATCTAGCTCAAATCTCTTTCAAGTCTAGCTTCATTTTTGCATTTTTACCAGAACCTCTTTATAGGCATCTATTATTACCTATTCCAATTGCCTCCTAACCTCTTTCTCCTAGCATCCAGTCTGGCCCCTTTTCAGTCTATTCTCCACTCTGCAGCCACTCTGATATTTACAACACAAATCTGGTCTTCTTGCCTCCTTTCCTAAGAATCCTTCATTGCCTTTCTCTGGTTTTTAGATTAAGGACAAAAGTCCTTGATTTAGCTACAAGGTCATGCATGAACTGATTGTTACTTACCCCTCCCACCCTATTCTAAACCACTTTGTGGCTCACTTGTTCTCAGTGAGGGGTGATTTTCCTCTGCCCAGGGTACATTTTGCAATGTTTGGGGATTTTTTTTATTGTAATAGCTTGCTGTGGGGGATTTTTATGATTTGCTAATAGCATCTAAGTAGAGTTCGGGAATGCTGCTAAACATTCTACAATACACAATAACCTACACCCTCACCAACAAACAAACAAACAATATGTCCAAAATGTCAGAGGAGACAAGATTAAGAAACCTTTCTCTGTGAATTTTATCCATAATGCTTGTGATGGACATGATGACACTTTACTCAGATCCTCTTGCAAAAGACTTGTTGCCCCAGTTGCTGGTAATGCTTATCAAAGAGTTTCAGGTCTCAGTCCTTTCTGGATCAATTACCTCATTAATAGCCTGCACCTAATGACTGATAGAAGCAAGAGTTTAAAAATCTGTATATTTAGCCCGACATGTCCTCTGGTGGGCCATTTAAGTTTGGCTTCTCCTTCTGCCCAATTCTGTTTCTTTCCCATTTCCCATTTCCCATTCCCTCCTCCAGGTATTAATCCCAAGGCACTCCCTCATAAATATCCTACACTCCAATTAGAGCAGCTCAGATTCTGTTTCCTGGAGAACTTAGTCTGCAACATTCATTTTCTTTCAATTTCTTGTGCCATGATGGACCCCATCTCAGGTCTAGGGACAGACATTTATACATGCTCATCTCTCTGTATGAAATGTTCTTTCCTCATTTATTACCAGGCTAACAGGTATTCATTCTTTAGAGCACAATTCTTCGACAACCTTCTTCTACCCTCCTGACTAAATCAGCATCTACCCCCTTGCCACTTTTTAAGCTTTTATTAAACCATGTAGTACTTCAGGTTCAGTGTTTCTCTTATGCAATTTTACTTTCGTTGACATTTGATCAAACTCTGTGTCCACTTCTACATCATAATCTATTTGTGTTCACCATTGTATCCTAGTGCCTAATCTACTGCTTGATACATAGCAGGCACAAAATAAAGACTTGCAGGAAGAAAGGAGAGAGGGAGGGTTTTATGATTCACACAGACAATTCTCAGAAATGTTGGTTGAAGGAAAAAGCCATAATGTGTTTTTCATCTTTATTAAAAGTTTAAACTCAATAATGAGCATTATTCCCTGATATTTTTACTTATTACTAGGCAGGTCATAATGAAAACTCTTTGTGTTCTATCTTCTAAGTAAAACATGGTGGGAGGATTTGAGGTTTTGGAGTCAGATTGCTCTGGTTTTAAATTTAGAGATGGAAGCTTGGACAAATTTCCTAATTTTTTGAGCTGTAGTTTTCTTATCTGTAAAATAATAACCTACCTCATAGGCTGTGGTCATAATTGAATTGCCTACAAAGCACTTGACACATAATAGATGTACAATAAACACTCTAGTAACTATTATGCTGATACCAAAACTAAAAAAAATAGGAAAACTGTCTCTATCTTTGCAATGAGTGGCTATTACAGAAAGTGTTGCAGCACGTGTTATCGGGAGCACACAGCTAAACCATTGCTATAGTATTATCATGACTTTTTTACACTTTTATTCTTTTGGAATCTCTAGCTTCACATCCTAGGCTATTTGTAAAGCTAAACTTACAAATGCATTATAAATGCATTATTTCAAGAAGACTGTTCTCAGCCATGATCTATAATGGGATGTGGTATGGACCGTGTGCCCCCCAAAATTGTTGAAACCTAATCCCTGACATTATGGTATTTGGAGGTGGGGTCTTTGAAAGTTAATAAGGCATGAGGGCAGAGCTCCTCGTGAATGTGATTAGTGCCCTTATAAGAAGAGAAATGAGAGAGCTTGCCTTCTATCTCTCCCTCTCTCTCCGTCTCTCTCTCTTTCTCTCTCTCTCTCTCTGTTCTCCACCCTGTTGGCACAGCAAAAGACAGTCATCTGCAAACCAGGAAGTAGGCCTTTTCCAGACACTGGATCTACTTACACCTTGATCTTAGCCTTTCCAGCCTGTAGAACTGTGAGAAATAAATGTTTGTTTTTTAAGCCACCCAGTCTGTGGTAATTTGTTATAGCAGACCAAACTGATGAAATAACTCTTTAACAAAAAAAGATCTTAAAACTCAGGAAGGAAAAAAATGCCATAGACACACTGTAATAAATGAAACGTTAACAAGTTGTGAACCAAATAGTTTTACAGGATTTTTATGTAAAGCTAAGGGGGTTAGAATCCAGAAATCTATCAATGTGCTTCTTCATTTTTTGATACCTTCTGTTCCTTTAACATACAACGTGTGAATAGATTAAGACAACAAGATAATCGGCCACACATACTAGGAAAACTATATTAGTGGATTTATATTATATCTAGCAATCATCATTAAATACTTACAATGTGCTGGGCACTGTACTTAATGCCTTACATATATTGTCTTAATTAATGCTCACAGCAAAGACCTATCTTTAGTATTTTTTTTTTACATTTTACTCAGATTAATAAACTTGCACAACATCACTGTGCTACCACACAATAGAACCAATTTTCGACTCAGAGTTTCTTACTCAAAAGCCTATTTTAAAAAAAAAATCCTTTCTATAAAATCTGACCAATGTAATATAATTTGTGGTAGAAGAAAGAAATGTATCTCTGTCCTATCAAAGATTTGATGGCGAATCATACTAGATTTTCGTAGTACCTTTTATTATAGGATAAAAAGTATAACACAAGACTGTAGTCACTCTTGTCTTCTCAAGGGTATGAAATACATCTTAATAATGAGAAGAAAATGTTATGTAAACCTTCCTTCTATATAAAGTGACTGGATGAGAAAGGTTTAACCAGGGACGAAAAGGAGAAGCAGAGTTTGCAAAGGTAGGATCAGGGTTGTGTTATACTCAGAATCACAAGGGAGGAGATTAAAGGAGGAATCTGATGAGAGAAGACTTCCAAAACAGGAAGCAAGAAGATTGTTGACCTACATAAATGGACTAAAGAACAAACAGAAGTGCTGCAGAACCTTGAAAGTTTCACCCACAAGAAACTTTTGAGAAATTTTCAGTGCTAGGGTTGCTGTAGGATTTATGAGAATAGGAATTTTTCATGTCCAATTTTTACTTGTTTGCACGATCCTATATTTTACACTGTCCTGTATAGTTTGTGTCGTTCTGTATTGTCTAAAAACTTTAGTCAAATTGTGTATATTCCTCATGAGGATGGTTTGGGGGTGGGAGATCAAAGTCAAGGGATTTAGTATCTCATTTGGGATGGCTCAGAGCAGAGGGAAAGGAATAGAGGTAAGAGATAAGGGCAATCAGTAGCTCAATGAACAGTCACAAATTACCATGAAGACATAAAGTCTGGAGTTTTCTAACAATTTATACATATACACAAATACATAGCAGTGAAGACACAGGACATTGTGTATCTCACAGAATGTTTGTTTTGGAAGCAAAGCAGGTCAATTTTATTGAACTCTCATTGTTCCAGAACATTGAATAAAAGCTTGGCTTTACTTTCATAGATAAGGTGATTCATATATTGCTTTTAGACACAGAATTTAATCCTTACTACAATCATAAATGTAAACATTATTGTCATTTCAAAAAGAGGAAATTGAGCTCAGAAAGCACGAGCAACTGGCTGAGGTTCATACACCTTAGCAGACAGCCCAGCTGGGGTTTCTATCTCCCAATCTAGTGCTGCTTTCCCAGTACCGCATGTTCATCTCCTTTATATAATGCTAAGTCCTTCTCTATCCTTTACTCTTCTGAAAATCTATAACACAATCATTTGGATAGCTATCAAAAGCATGACAAATTTTACTACACTCAATTACTTAACAATATTTAAGACCACATTAAATAACGTCAGGTTGATAAAAGCCCTGCCTAGTGGTTGGAACATCGAAGATACTCTGTCTTATTTGTGTGGTTGTCATTGGATTGTGCTAATATGTACTGAATAGATATTATCATTTTAGGGTATCTCTTTTAGTTTATGGATTGTAAAATATTCTGACAATTATATTTGTTGTTTTATAAAAAATACTTTATGTATATAAAATTTTTTCTTCTCCTAAGACAAAGTATTCCACTGAAAATATTTTTATACTATTTGCTCAATAAACTGATCTTTTATACTCAATTACATTTCAGTCTAGCTCCAACATAGTATAACTCTTATTAATGAGGATTTTTACTGCATTTCACAAAAATTAAAATAATTTTTCTTGTAAGTATGGAATATGAGCTTGACCTATATACACATGTTTTAAGGGAAGATGGCTCCGTGAATACATCATCACTTGCTATTGCCTTTTATGCGTGCAGAGCTGTCATTGCCATGGACTCCAGCAGGTGATCTTAGAGCACTCATTCTTCTAGGATTCTGTAGATTGAAGTAGCTTTATAACTATAAAGTTCATAATTATATTAAATAATACATTATAGAATAAATGCCACTTGTTTTCTTCCAAACCTCTATCATTAATAAATCGCAGCCCTCCACATGCCATAAATGCATCAGGCACCACAGCTGTTTCAGACTACAGCACAGTTTAACAAACACAGAGGAACAAATCAAATTAAATAACCACATCTCCTTTATTTTGCAAATTACAGAAGAATTAAAAGTAATTCTTTTTACCAAAGATTTATTTTTCTCTATGAATACAGGCATTCCAAATCCTGATTTAGTTTTCTGTGCTGAAAATATGCTGTCATTTTGCAATTTACTTAAAAAGATGAAGAAAGAAAAATTGTTCCATTACAGAAAAAAAAGATTTTGTAAAGATCTAATTACACGATCACTTTGCTAGTTGTTTCATACCCTCCTTAATATGAAGATTTGACGTAGTTTTACCCTTCACGTATAATGAGAGAGAGACTTTGCCAAAAGTTGTTTGCTGAACTGAAAGGCATGTCTTGGCTCATAGTTAAATGGTGAGCAAGTCCTTATTACTGTGCCTGTGACATAGTACAGTTAAAACCTCTAGCCAAAGCCAGCGTCTGTACAGTGACCAGACTACAAGGAAAGGCTTCAATATCATCCAGGATCCAAGTAGGGCTGTGGCTGCCATGGCTACTCTACCCTGTTCCAACTCATGGGCCTTCTTCATCCAGATCCCAATTCCCTTCCCCAGAGCTTCTCCAAGCCTCTCCAGAAATGGAAAGTTATGACACCCTTAGGGTTTCACTTGCTCAAATACTAGTTGGCATATAAGGAGTTCTATTAATAGATCAACTTCTTTAAGTGAATCCGTGAGTAGATGTCATATGTGGTACAGAAAGGAGAGCTATCATATAATAATGAATTTGCATTGTTTGAACTAGGTAATTTATATATGCTACTTATTCAATTCTTACAAGGAACTAGCAAGGGTAATATACTTGCATTTTATTTTTGGGGGGTTAGAGAAATGAGTTGCTCTTAAGTGAAAACACTTGTTTAAATCATACAGCTAGTAAAAGTCAGAAAAAGCATTAAAACTCATGTATCTTTGGCTATTTCCATTGGGCAGCTCTGCCTTTTGTATACATAACTGAGAACGAAATCCATTCCACTTTCCTTCCCTTTGGGAAAGTGCATTCCAAGTTTTAAATTACTGAGTCATAAGACAATAATTGAACTATTTCACTTCCTTATAATGGGAACTTTTTGTATTAATAGCATTGTAAAAACTGAAAGACAATCTGTAAATATTTATTATCTAAATCCAATAAAATTGATAGCACCTATAAAACAATTACTTCACCAATTTGCTGCTGGGTACTACTTGATCCAAAGGATACACTGAGTTCTTACTGTTCTAAGCACCATGTTATGTTCTGGGAATACAAAGGATTCAATAAGAGATGGAAAGAGAAATAAGTAAAATGTGTGTTTAACAATGAGATAGATGCCAAGAGTAGCAACTAATGCATATAAAATGATGTGGACACAGAGATGAGGGCTATTCATTCTTCTAGGCCATGAGTTCAAGAAGAGGGGCCATTAGCAATGTCAGGGAGGTTGTACTTCGAAGTAATAATTGAGCTGGATTGTGAATAATGGATACTATATAAAGCAAAAGAATGGGGAAGATCATTAAACAGAGAGTTTTACCAAACATCAAATGAAGTATGGAAAACCTGGGGCAAAGGGCCAGAAAAACTCACAGCAGTTTGAAGCATGGCAGGTTACCTGCTGCACCTAGCATGACGTCTTGCCTGAGTTTGCTGCAATTCATTCTCCAGATATCTGCTATAGCAACATAAATTCAGGAAATATTTTCGGAGCCCCAAGACAAGGTCAGGTTCCTCAGGCACATGCTTTTCTAGCTGTGAGCTCCTTCTCATAGCACTAATCTCTAATTGTGAATAAACATTTGCACAATTTGATTATCTTCCCCCTCTCCCAAATTGGCAGAAAACAAAAGAAAATCTGGTTTTGCTCTTCATTATATCCCCAGCACCTAGCACAGTATCTAACATGTTAGCAGGCATTCAAAAGAAAAAAAAAAATCAAATAATTAAATGTTGAAAGAAATCCCAAATATGAAACAAGTTGGAACCAGAATGCTAAGGGATCAATGGACAATGGGAACTAGTAAATTTTATTTATTTACTTTCCATGGAAGAAGAACATAATCAGAGCTATTTTTAAAAGGTAGCTTTGGCTGCAATGTGGAGGACTGTTAACTGAGAGTAGAGCCTGCAGGGAAGAAGACCAGTCAAATGAATGTTTCAGTATCCTCCTTAAGAGACAATGAAGAAATAAAGAAATATGGAGAAATAGAGAAGGATACAACATATATACATACATATATTTGAATATATATATTCAAATCCACATAGTTTGGTAACTGATGGAGGAGTGGCAATGGGAAGAGTCAGTGATTATTATCACTAGTATCCTAGATCGTGTCAATAAATATAAAACTGCTTGAAATTTATTTTTTTATTATTATTTTCTAAGAGACAGGGTCTTGCTGTGTCACCTGGGCCAGAGTCAATGGCATGCCCACAGGTCATTTCAACCTCAAACTCCTGGGCTCAAGGGATCCTCCTGCCTCAGCTTTCCAAGTAGCTAGAACTACAGGTGTCCACCACCATGCCTGGCTAAATTTTTATTTTTTTAATTGGTTTTTTGTACAAAGTCTTGCTATGTGCCCAGGCTGGTCTTGAACTCCTGGCCTTAAGAGATCCTCCCACCTCCCAAAGAGCTGGGATTACAAGCATGAGCCACTGTGCCTGGCTAACCTGCTTAAAATTTAAAGAAGAGAAACCGGTTCATTTCAATAGGAACATTGTGATAATAAATGTGTGCCCAGATTCCAGTGCAGCTTGGCTTACATAATTGAAATCATCATATGTATTCAAACAATTCAAAATCAAATCCAAAAACAATTTTCATAAATTGAGAGGGAGTATTTCTTTACTTTATTTTTGAGTTGCAAAAAAATGTTTTTGAATAGGTGATCCAAAGTAAGAAAAAAAAATAACAGAACCAAGTATACACAGTAAAATGTGAATCCCCCTCCCATCCCTTAGTCCTCTTCATGCTCTACCCATTATCAGTTTCCTGTGACTCCTGAGTAAAAATATTGCTAATCATCCAAGAAAAGTCAAAAGAGAAACAAAGGTGAATTTCCTTCCAAAACTGAGATTTGAAATAAACTTCTAGAAATTGTCCCTAAATATGGATATTAGCAAATAACTTTAAACTATAAATACTTCACAGATTTCTGCTGTATTATTTTTCAGAATTTGAAAGGAAGAAAGTAAGGAAGATAAATATGTAGGTGACTTTTTAAACCAAAGGTTCATTTTTCGATATCACTCAATATTATGTTGAATCATGTAAAGGAAACTCACTGGCAGCTGGAGGATACAGACAAAGGATCCTATGATTTGACTAGACAGTGGGAGGTGTAATGACAGAGGAAGGTATAAGGTCTCATGGAGAAAGAGATGATGTTGCTTTGTATTGCACATTCTCCAGAAACTGAGAGTGCCAATGGTCTATCAAGACATCATTTCCCTTACTAGCAAAGATAGATCATTCTGACATTTTACTGAGATATTGTTTTTTTATGTCTTTCTTTGAGGTCACTGCCACTCAACCATGTTCAATTTTTACCTACCTCATCTCTAAACTGGCTTCTTTCCATTTCAATTGATCATTCATTTTTCCAGCTCAGAGACTCAGGGCCCCAGCACAGCAGTTCTCGATGTTACAACAGTAAAATTTTCATTTGCTCTGCTGACCAAGAAATCTGGGTCCTTAAAATGTTGTAACTGACATAGTAGCAGCACTATCCATTAGAACAATCACACTAAAATATAGGGATTGTTCAAATATTCATATTTCTCATCTACAGTAGTCATTGTGGCTTTATTTTCATTTACTTCTTTCAGTTTTTCTTCACTTTGCAACAAGATAATCAAGGAGAAGCAGGTAGCAGATAGAGCTCAACAAAAGAGCAGATGTGAAAAAAGAAATATTAGCCAGAAAAGTGATACTTCAAAACTATTTTTTCAAATATAAGTGGTGTAAGAACCTAAAAAAGTCATCTTTCATAACCAAATTGCTGTCTAAATGGAGTAGTAGCTGGGTGCTCCATTTAAAACCAATTAGAGACCATCCTGTTTATAGACAATGTCCTTTCAACAGAAATGACAAGCATTATATCTCTATTTTGATAACATTTATATCCTGAAAAACACTGGAGAAACATCCAAATAAGGTAATTTGAATGTATGAATTATATACCCTAAGTCCATAAATGATATCAACTAAGTTCTGACATTGATTCCACTAGGGTTGCTTTATTCTACTGCCCTTTGGAAATGACTGAGAATATGGTAACAACATCATGGTGGTGGCCACTTCTACATCCTGATCTGTATGTGCAACATAGCATTTTTAGACCTCAGGACTGAGTTCAACTCCTTCCATTGCACAGTTGAGGAGACTGAAGTCCAGGAAGGGTAAGAGATTTGCCTGATGTCACAACCTAGGAAGCAACAGAACCAGAACTCAAATCCAGCAATGCTGGCTCCAGCTCTAGCCTCTACTTTTACACTCTCCTACTTGTTTCAAATGAGATTTTAGCAGGAACAGATAGAACATTCAGAATGGTAACCAAAGAGACATTGATGACAGGACAATTTACATACATGGGGTAGAGATAAGGAAAATACATCTGGAAGGTGAGACCACCAGTGCTAACAGGCAAGGGAGCCTCTGCTTCTTATCTCTACTTCCTGAAGGAATGAGGAGGGGGGACAGGTAACTGAAATCCGGAAAGAAGTGTACTATAGCAAAGGACCTATCGAAACTGTGGCCTTGGGAAGAAACACAACCTCTGATCAGGAGGAAGCTAGGGAAATAAAACCCAGACCTCACTTTTCTCCTGTCCTCCAATCTCCTGCTAGTTTCCCTCATTAGTCTTACCCAATCAGAAGCCAGAAGGCAAAGGAGCCCCACTGGCTGTCCTAAGACCACAGGAGGGGAGAAAGGAGATGTGGAGGGACAAATGAAAATATCCAGCACAATATTTCTTAGCCGTGCCAGCCTTTCATTTTCCAATATTGTCTTCCTTACCATCCCCTACTTTCTCTTTCACCGGGACAGAAATGATCAAGATTGAGAGATGATGGCCCATGTAAAAGTATCATTTTCCTTGATGGACTTTATCTAAAATGTACTCAAATGGAATAGAATTCTGTAGATGGAGTATAATATGCAACAGATACACTTTGCAAAATTTAAAAATAATTAATCTCAAAAGTAATCATCTCAGTAGTATGACTCATTAGCTGGAAGAAAACAGTAATAATATGTTTTGTGTGCAGAGCAATTTTAATTAATAAGCAGGACATATTTATTCAAAAATTATAATAAGATATCATTATTCTCAGAACATGAACTTTGATGGTAGGTGTTAGCATCCTGTTGAGTTCCAGAGAATGAACTTCTGGATATTAAACATGATTGCTTTGAGGCTTCAAATATATCAGCCTTGTGCAGTCAGCTATTATCTACACTGACAATTGTTTATGGCTACAAATCACCCATGCCTGGTGTGATATCCAAAAGTACCTCAGTAAGATATTATGAGCAATATCAGATGTGAGTGGTGTAAAAGTCATTTCAGTAATAAAACAGAATTCAAAGAGTTGATTCAATGCAGAGGCATTGCTAATAAAAGTAATATAGGTAGAAATCTAAAAAAAAATCATTTTCTTTCAAGTGCAATGCTATGAAGGGAGTATAAGGATAGGGAAGTTGTCTACAACCTCTGAGCCACTCACTTTTCTTTGATTTAGCACACATCCATGCAGGTGTTAAGAGTGAGTTTAATCTCTTGTGTTTCTAAAATGGGGTGTGAGAGAATCACTCTGCTATAGATGGGAAAGATGATACAAAAGCAGTCTGAATTGAGACAGACTCTTTTAAGGATACTTTAGTTCAAAGGTATAGCTCTGTGTGAGTTCAGTGCACCTTCCCACTACCACTGAGACCTAGATCCTGGAGAAAAATCTTGCACTAAAGGCAATAGATGCTATCTTTTCTCATAAGTTTCCCAAAATATGGATTTTAAAAGGCCAAAACATCAGAATAGACTGCCTAACTTGACTTTTAAAAAACACTTGAATTATAGACAAAGATTTTAGATTATCTGATGGAAATATTTTCTAAACCACATGAACTGGTGACATATTCTTTTTCCTGTGAAAGAACCAAATGCTCACTAGCTGAACAAAATGCCTGGAGCAAAGTATCTGTGAGCATACATTTTTAATTTCCTCAGATAAAAACAGTTTTGAGTGAGGGGCTCTTAGAAAAGTACCCTGATGTTTTCCTAATACACCAAGAAATAAAATCTCTCCAAATGCTGAGATTTCCTAAGCTTTTGTTTTATGTTTCCAATTGATTTGGTCTGGTTCCAAATGAAATGTATTATTTAAGTAAGGTAATAATCAAGATGACCAAGAATCTTAAAAATTACTCCAGAGCATGTACTAAGGCTTGACTACTGTATATTTATTCTCTTCCCATTATTTCCAGAGTGAGAAACAATTTCTCCATATTTTGAGTTTTATCAAAACACTTGCTCTGGAACTTTCTAATGCATTAGTATGTTCTACCTTTAACATGAGTAGGTGTATTTTCATGCTTGCTATACCAGAAGAAGTAAGCCTGAATTGCTTACCTTATTCCTTTTTGGAGATAAAAAATAGCACTACAAATATCTGCCTTGCATTTCAAACTAAACACATGCTTTCATATAAGTTATCTTATTTGGTCAACATAATAATCCTGTGAGGAAAACAGTACAGAAATTATCGCCCCATTTCATGGATGAAAAAACAGACTTAGGAGAATTAATGTGGCTTACTCAAAAATTGCATGACTGAGCAGTTATGAACCTCTGACTCATAATCAGGCCTAGTACAGGAAAACATAATTATTCAGTGCTTTAAAATCATAATCCTAAATCTTTGGGTTACAAGGTAGTATACAGATGGTAGACTAACAGACAAAAAGAAAACTAACTTTTATATAGAACTTATTATCTGAGAGGCCCTATCATAAGGACTTTAGAGATTTATCTCATTTAATCCTATAACATCCTACGGGGTAGTAGTAGTATTCTCCTCATCATATTACAAATAAGGGAAGTGGGGCACAGAGTAGATGATTAAGTTGTACAAGATCAAAGAGGCAATTTTGATTTCAGAGTCTATGTTCTTAACCACTATATATACTGCCTCCAGAGATCTCAAATCCTGTGGACATTTTTTTTTCATTATGTTACACCATCTATCATGAGCAGAGTATGAATAAAAACCAAACATGAGTCTAAGCAAACATACACACACACATACATACCCAAACAGACATACAAACACAAACTATATTATCTGTCTTTATATGTATATGCATATCTATATATACATCTTATGCTCAGAGACTCAAGTATGATAGATAATCTCATTTGTATGGCTATAACTCAATTTAGGCCAGGACTCAAAAAACAAAACAATAAATAAAATAAAATAACCTAGATGAGGTATTCTAAGCCTGAAGTTTAATTGGGAGGGAAAAAAGATAAAACTTCCCAGATTGGAGACATGTATCTCCACATTTAACTTTCAAAATCTTCCTCAAAATATCTTTGTATTTAAAATAATCCATCAGTCTTTGCAAAGAGAGGGGAGAAAATAGACTTGAGGAAGATGTTCCCTTCTGTGTGCTGTGTGACTCAGGACATGTGCTTCTTCTGTGCAATGCTTTTCTATCATCTGCCAAAGATGTGTGTGCAAATACCAGTATTGCAAACAGACAATATTTGCACTACATTGAGACTAACCTGCCATCTGGTTATCAGATGTTTGGAGTCCAAATTGTGCAGTTTCCTATGCGTTTGCTCTAATGACGAATGGAATGCTAAGGCTCTGATAACAAGTGTCTGTGCACTGAACTAACACTACATCCTTAGGTAGAGTAATAGGAACAGTGTGTCTAAGGGAAATGGCTTATGTTTTGCATTGGGTAAAGAAAAAAAGGAATTATTTTCTATGGCTCAGGTTCACATGAAATATAAACCTCTTAGTTCAAAGTGTGATACATTTTTCTCAAAATTCAGAGAATCGACTGATGTTCTGGGCAACTGTATTTCAGCATTAGGCCTAGCAGAGTATATCAACTAAAAATGCAATCACAGTAAAAAATTCTAATGATATGCATTATTTCTGAGTAAGCAAATGCCAAAAGCACAATCTTAACATAATATGAATGATGTGATTGACTACTAGGGTTGCTCATAGCCCATAGCTTCAGGTAAAGCATCTGTCTCCTACCATTAATGAGAAAAGAGATAGCATTTTCTGTTTAAAATTAATAGCTGTAACACTACAGGATTGTAGGAAAAATCTTAGTGTTTCACACAAAGTGCTTCACAAAATTTTACTGAAGTTCCACATAATCATTATGTAACAAATAAA
This sequence comes from Cheirogaleus medius, assembly GCA_008086735.1. Classification (NCBI taxonomy): domain Eukaryota; kingdom Metazoa; phylum Chordata; class Mammalia; order Primates; family Cheirogaleidae; genus Cheirogaleus; species Cheirogaleus medius. The sequence goes on from VBSM01003143.1 coordinate 39,770,251, forward strand.
TATGACAAATTCTTTATGGCTTATTTTACTGAATTGTCTATTCATTTTTACCTGCCCAGAATCCACAATTTTTAGCAAGATGAATATTAGCAGAAATAAAAATACTCTATTTTAATACTCCCTGTTATCAATTTTGAAAAAAAAGTTAGTCATTTAGTATCTTAGAATATTACTTATAACGAATTATGTGTTAATTATATTCTTCTACATAACCAAAACATTTTTTAGTAATGAGCAACACCATTAATTTCTAATTCAGGTTACGCTCTTTTGGAATGTCTTGGACACTGGATCACCGTCAGCAATATCCACAGAATAACATCAAACTTTGAAGAACTGTACTAGTAATGTTTTTTTTATAGATAAATAGTTCAAATGTCTAATATACTCCTAAAACACAAATGAAATAATTAACATTTCAGGAAATTCCAAGTTTGAGGAGGTAACAAGATTATCTATGATCCTTTTCAAATAGAAACAGCTAACTCAAAAGGCTATCATGTCTGCTTACAAGACAGTGTAGATAGTTGACAAAGATGAAACTAGTACTCATATATTCATTTTAATTATCTAACCAGTTGCTATCCTACTGAAGATAATGTAACTCAGAATTGCCTTCATAGCAGGATAAATCCAGGGTATAATAGGGGCAGGGTCGAAAGGAAGACAAGAGAAAAGGAAAAACAATGACAATAAATGGTACAGTCGAGAGGAAAGCAATAACATAATTACCACTATTATGTTTTATCCAATGATCACTGAAAAATCCAGATAGATACGAAAGAGGATCAAAGGTTCTATTGTGTTTATGTAAAAAAAAGAATAGCTCACTGAAATACTGGGTAGAAATAAAGTCAAAAGTACCAATGAAAGAAGCAAAAATAAAGAAATTAAAAAGAAGAAATCAGGACAGGACAAAAAAAAAGGAAATATATTCACTATATGTGGATACTATATTTTTTTCAGTTATTTGAGATGTAAATCACATACCTATTATCCAAAAATATTTCTGGATTCATCTTAAAACAGGTAGAAAAAGGCTTTAAACCAAGTTGTTTTTCCTCCTTAAATGTTGCTATCTCAGGCAATCAAATTGTGATCTTTGAGTATTAGGCAAATTATAAAACATTTAGGAAATATAATTTTTCATGATTACTTTGAATTTCCTGCAAATGCAATAGTTTCTCACTGTGATTTTTCCCTCTAAAGATGGAGGTGCAGCTTACTGATTCAAGGATGCCCATGTCAGGTCTCTGCTCAAACAAGGAACTTTAGTCTGTATTCTAGATTCAACTAGAGTCTAAAATTAACTGCATCCATTCCTTTACTGTTGGCCATATTGCATGGAGTGGATGTCCTAAGAAGGCACTTGACTATGTAATTGTCTGTTCAGAAATCTAGGAAAAAGTTATAAACTGGTTGCAGAACAAATAACACAACTTGATTTAAGTAAAAAGGACTGAAGTCCTCTAGCTGTATCAATCATATGAAAAATTGCAATCATGATTTATTCACAAATTGAATATCAGTGTTATTCATCAGAATCTGATTGTAAACTCATGCACTGTCCTAACCATTATCCTTTCTCCTGGGGAGGGTAAGGGAGGGGAGGAAGGGAGGAGAAAATGTGAACTACACTATTTTAGGAATCTTATACCAGTCTTGTGTGGTAAATATTACTGCCATTCCCTTCATGAAAAAATGAGGCTCAGAAAACATAAACAACTTGTGCCAAAGTCTAGAGGTTAGAAATACTAGAGCAGGCATTCGTCCCAGGTCTGTGTGCCTCCAAAACCCACTTTATAGCTGCACATCTGATAATTCTGCTCAGAAGATTTAAATTATTGTAGGCAAAATGCCTTGTGTCCCTGGCACCGTGCCAAATTATTTTCCCCAAACTAAAAATAATAATAGTTGCAATTCCTTGAGCACTCACCATGTGTCTGGATCATTTCAATTAATCTTCACAATGCTGGTCAGGGGACTATTATTCTCATTTTGAAGATGAAGTTTAGAGAGGTAAAATAACTTGCCCCACATTCTACAGCTGGTAAGAGGCAGAAATGACATTCTCACTAACTCTCTCCAAATTCCGAAGCCTGTGCTCTGCTCTTCCCAGCTATTCCATTCTGTCTCCCTTCCCCAAGACTTCATAATAGCTTTTTGAATTCAGCCTCTATTTTCAATGAGAAAATAGGCTTAGAGGAAACACTACTTGTGAACATCATATAACCAATACATGGCTAGACTCCTAAGCCTCTTGCCACTATGCCCTGTGGACAAAGACAACAAAAGGAATGAAAAATGTGTGTCCCTCAAATCAATAGATCTGTGCTTTAAAACCTGTCATCACAGTTATGGAATCAAATGTTCTGGAGCCTTGAACTAGGCTTAATACACAGCCTGAAAATATCCTTGTGAAAATAACTCTGTGTTTGGCTGCTTGGAAAAGTTCAGCTGGACATCTCACCTATTAAGAGGCACTAGGGTGCAGTGGGCAGACTAGTAAAGGAATTTCATTAGAAAAGGCAGGGAGGTATGGAAAGAAACCTAGCACAAAGCAGTGCATCTGCTGAAGACAGAAGTCACTTGTACTTTGCCCACAGAGGGTGCATTGATAAAGGTATGTTGTACAATCTAATGATGTGGATCTCAATCTCTATCATGGATAAGAATCTTCTGGGAGCTTATTAACGATACAGTTTTATCACCACCCACCCACAGGAGAGTCTGATTCAGTAAGTCTGGGGTGGTGCCCAGGACCCTGACTCTTATAAACATCCCAGATGATTCTAATGTGAATAAGCTGTGAACTTCTTTTGGAGGACCCTGATCTAGTGGATAAGGGAATCTTTAGGTAAAGCTGCCAACATCAAGCTTAAGTCTGATCAGAGGAATGTGAGATAAAAATGAAGGTCTTAGAAGTCAGGAAACTCAATATTTCCAGTTTTATGGCATATATACACTTTGTAGATTATTAGAGTCTGGAAGAAACACATTCAAGATAGAGGAGGAGAGAGAGAGAAGCAAGAACAAACAAAAAACTTTTTTGGGAAAATTATTTTACTAGGTTCACTAAAAAGCAATTATTCTTCCTATATTGTCACAAACCTAATTTAACAAGTTATTTTTCAGTTAAATTCCAAAATAAGTTCTCCCATCATGCATTACAGAAGGATCAATATTTTATTGAGCAGTATATCACATCAGATTATGAATGGATTACAAATAATTTAACATGTGTGAATTTTAATACCACCCAATTTAAGGGAGACATAAGTAGAGAAAAAGTAGAGATTTCAACTTTTACTACCATAACTTTAAAGTAGGATCTTTACTTTGATAAAGCATTACACATTTGGAGCTATTATTTTATCACTATGTTTTGTTTCATTTTGTTTTTATCCATAGCAAGGTGTTCAATAACTCTTCAAGCCAAGAGTAAATATCACAAATTTTTGCATTGTTGATATTTCAACCAAGATAGTCATTCTTTTAATGTAAGTCTGCTGGTGACAAATTATTTTAGTTTTCCTTCATCCGAGAATGTCTTAATTTCCCCTTCATTCCTAAGGGATATTTTTACAGGATATAGGATTCTGAATTGAAAGTTCTTTTAGCACTTGAAAAATATCCTATCATTTTCTGCTGGCTTCCATGATTTCTGGTGAGAAATCCAGTGTCATTTGAATTGTTTTTCCCCTGTAGGTAATGTGATATTTCTCTAACTGCCTTAAAGATATTTTCTTTGTGTTTAGTTTTCAAAAATTTGACAATGATGTGCATTGGTGTGGATTCCTTTGGGCTTGGCTTAACATGTTTGGAGTTTGCCTAGTTTCTATATTTTTTTGTTGAGGTGGTGGTGGTGGTATTTTGGCCAAACCTGGGAAGTTTTCAGCTAGTATTTCTTCAAGTACTTTCTAAGCCCTGCTCGTTTTTCTTTTCTCCTACAACTCCAAAGAACAAATATTAGATCTTTTATTATAGTTCCATATATGTTCCTGAGGCCATGTCTTATTTTGTTTTTGTTTTTTTAGTCTATCTTCTCCCTATTGTTTGGATTGTGTAATTGCTATTTGTTTCATCTTTCAGTTGACAGATTCTTTCCTGTCTGCTCCATTTAGCTGTTGAGCCCATCCATTGAGTTTTTTAAATTATTACTTCAGTTGTTATATTTTTCAGTTTAAATATTTCTGTTTGGTTCTTTTTATATGTTGTACTTCTTTGCTGAGACATTCCATTTTTTGTTCTTTGGTAATATTCTTTTTCTTTTTAATTTTTATTAATTTATAATAGTTGTAGATATTAATGGTATATATGCCATGTTTTGATATAAGCATGCAATACATAATGATCAAATTGGGGTAATTAGAAGATCAATCACCTTAAACATTTATCATTTCTTTATGTTGGGAACACTCCAAATCTTCTAGCTATTTTCAAATATTTGATAAATTATTTTTATTTATTCAATGAATGATTGTTCATTTTTATAATAGCTACTTTGAAATCTTTGTCAGATAATTCTAACATCTCTGTCATCTAATCAATGTCTTTTTCATTCAGTTTGAGATTTTCCTGGTTCTTCTTGATATGACAAGAGATTTTTGAATGAAACCTAGACATTTTGGTTATTATGTTAAGAGACTCTGGATCATAATTTAAACTTCTGTTTTAGCTGACTTTTTCTGAAACTGCCCTGACAAGGAAATAAGAGGGTTGCCTCATTACTGCCAGGTGAGGGTAACAGCCAAGGTTCCCCATTTGACATTCATTGACACCTGAAGAGGGGCCTCCTCGTCATAGCTGAATGTGGAAGTCCTGGCTCTCCACTGATGAAATGAAAGTATGAAAGTATCTCCACTGATACTTTCATTTCTGGGAGTAGGAGTGCCTTGCTGCTGCTCTCTAGCTGACTGTACTCATACTCTATGTGTGCGTGTAGGGGTCTATTTAAAGTTGGACAGTAGTTAAAGCCCTGAATCTCAACTACTTCTCTGAAAACACCTCCCTGGGTAGGAGGAGGGGAACCTTATTACTGGTGGGTGGGGTTAAAGTGCTGGTTTTCCAGGTGGTCTTCACTGATGCTGGGAAAGGGAGGGGGAACCTCAGTACTGCCAAGTGGGGAAGAAAGTCCTGGTTCCCCACTCAAACTTTTCTGACATAACCTGGCCTGGGGGTTGGAGTGCTTATTACAACCTAATGTTAATAAAAGTCTAGGTGCCCCACTTGCCTTTGCTGGCATGAGTAGGGTAGAGCCATCATTTGTTTTTGTCCGTGTGTGTGCGCGTGCGTGGTTTTCTTTATTACCGTAGAGATTTTCACTAGAGTACAGTGGTTATTGTCTAAAAGTTTTCTCTCTTGCTAGCCTAGCCCATTCCTGGTTCTTTGGATAAACAGATTGGGCTTTTTTTTTTTTTTTTCAACCTGTGGCCATTGGTGTTTCTGGATGACGGCTTCTTTAGCTCCAAGTAAGGAATGCATGAGGTAAAAAAGGATCTTACTACCATGTCATTCCTTTTGACTCAAGGTCCCTAGCCCATCTGACTTCTCTTTTCCTTTCAGAGTTTTCTTAGATTTGCTTTACACGTAAAGTCTTGGGTGTTTAGTTGCACATAGCAGAAAGAATAGGCAAAAGTGTATCTACTCCATCTTCCTGGAAGCTGAACTGCTCTAGTTGGGTGATTTTGATGAATTATTTCAATTTCTATCTCACAATTTTCTTGACTATCAAAAGGACATCCTGAAGTCTCTGATAGTACTCATTCAGTAAACATTAATAGACTTTAAACTTTATACAGCCCTGGTGTTAGGGAAAATTGAAAATAAAAGAGAGAAACCCCGAAAATTATAGCTTTTCTGTGAAATTCTTTCTTGGTACATAAAAATGAGTAAATGTTTCCCATATGGGAATTCATATTTTCTTTCAGTTTCCAATCTTTTATTCAAAATACATTTGTTGAGAGCCATGTGAAGAATCCTAATAAAAGAGTTATAATGTTGAATAAGGTGTGTTCTTAGTAAATATGAAGTTAATAATCTAATGAACTCTTCCAGTAAACCTCCTGAATTTCCTTGTCTGGATCCTTCTTTGCCTCTGATTTTCTGCCCAAGGTAGTTTACATACTACAGTATATACAAGTTTAATGTAAGTCTTCTCTAATAAGCTATAGGCATCTTGAGTGCAGGGACCTTGACTTTGTGGCATTGTCCCCAAGCCTTACAGGATGTTTTGAACAAATCTTTACTATATGAATAAAACAAAGATAAACTCTTCTTTTAAACCAAGTAACTAAACCCATAGGCCAGATTATTTATGTTAATACGATTCTTAAAATACTTACAATTTAGCATACTTCTATGTTACAGTATTTGGTGGCAGACTGATTTTCGGGTATGGGTTTGAAGATTAACTAGTTGGTGTATTAGCCTTATTTCATTTATCTGATCATCCTATTGCTGTACCCATAATCCAAAAATCAGAGACATGCAAGAAGGGGAAAAGCACCAGCACATTTGAATGGAAATAAAAGAAGGGAGATTTCTTGAGCATCAAATCTTTACAAGCATGAAATCCTGGGTAATCCAAGGCACAAAGTGGGAGTAGGACTTCCAAAGATGATCAAGGCAAAAATGTGTTACAATTGTATCTAGTTATAAGGATATTGCCAGTATGGAGTGGCCTCGGAGGGCAGGTGGTGGATATGAAAAAGTTCTTTGTCAGAAACTAGAAATATCAGTTAAAATGCCTTTGGCTGCAAATAGCAGAACATACAACTCAAATGGATTAGTAACTAAATAAATTTGGCAACTCATAACTGAAAAATATTTTAGTTGTGTTTGTTAAGTGATCTGGGAACTCAACAATGTCACTTAAAGTGTTTTATTTTTATTTCCCTGATTTGTACTGTGCTTTCTGAGTGTCACTATTGTCCTGAAGTTGATTTCCTTTGTGGTTATAAAGAGGTTGCCAGTAGCTCTTAGGTTTATAAGTGTCCTTGATCACATCACATTGAAAGAGACAGAGAGAAGAGGAGGAGGAAGGAGAGGGGAGGGGGAGGGGGAGGGGGGAGAGAAAGGGATGGTGCAGAAGGAAGGAAGAGCAGGGAAGTTCCCCAGCTACCAAATGAAATTCTTCTATTTCACTCTGATTGTGGCAATATGCATCCATGCCCAATAAGGGAATTGTTGGTTTGGGCTAATCAGCCCCTGCCCCACTTCATGAAACCAAGGAAAGAGGGTGGAATGGATGGAGGAGCAACCAATAGTATCTTCTACATTAATATTTTCTCTTTTGCTATATAACACACTTGGTTATTGTTCTTCATACCATTGTGCATCAACATTAACAGGGACTTCCTCTCCCTTGAGTGAGGAAACAAGCACACACATATGACTTGGTTTAACCAGTCAGTGATAAAACCAACAATTTCTTTTTACTATTTTCAAGAGTGGGATATGCGCTTTTAATTAAGAAATGGGATACAAGTTGAGATGCGTTAATATTAACAGAAATAATGGCAGCTGTTTAATCGTTCTGAAACAGATGGTTTAACATGCTTTGACTTATCATTTGTTTCCATTTTATGCTTTTTCCCTTAGATAAGAACACTTAAGGAAAAAATAGTGTTAATCAGATTAAAGGAAGGACCATCCCATACATTTAAATGTGAATAAAACTAGTGGGCTCAGTGTGTTGTGATACATGAATTGCTTTTGTGATCACCATTACTATGCCTTTGCTATGTCCTTTTTTATAAAAACAATAAAGTAGAACAAAATGAATTACTTTCTTGAGAAGTACAAAAAATATTGAAAGCAGTAATATTTTTGAAGAAAAAATTCTTTAGTAGCATAAAATATGTTTAATATTGAAGTTTGTGAACTGCAAATTCAAGGACATTGTTTCAATCAAATTATAATGTAAAATATTTATAATATGTTTAAACGTTATACAGGGCCAAGAGCAGTGGGTCATGCCTGTAATCGCAGCACTTTGGGAGGCTGAGGCAGAGGATTACTCAAAGCCAGGAGTTTGAGACCAACCTGGGCAACATAGAGAGACCCTGTCTCTACGAGGAAAAACAAAAATTAGCCAGGTGTGGTACAGTACACCTTTGGTGCCAGCTACTCAGGAGGCTGAGGCAAGAGGATTGCTTGAGCCCAGGAGTTTGAGGCTGCAATGGTCTATGATTGGGTCACTGTACTCCAGCCTTGGTGACACAGAAAGATTCTCTTTAAAAAAAAAAAAATAATAAGTTATATTGGTACAAACTTTTACCAAGTTAAAGATTTCCTGAAATTTGTAGACTGTTAGATCTAGAATGAATACTAGATACATAGTTCAAATACAGCCACTTACAAAGGAGGAACTGAAGAACCAGAGAGTTTAAGGTTCAAGAGACTTGCTTAAAGCTGCATCATTAGTTAGCGCAGAAGGAAGACTAGAGCACCCATTTCCAAACTAGAAGCCCACTGCTCTTTCTAGCTTTGACATATATGAAATATAAAAGCACCCACATAAGACAACTATATATTAGCAAAAGACATGTTACATATTTCATCTTGAGACAAAAATAAAATCTTGATTATTCTACCATATATTAAAGTGTGTATCTAAAGCAACATACATCCTCCTAGATACAAATCTGATTATGATTCTATTAAAATACCTAAAAATAGTGAATCAGGGTAATATAGAGGAATGAAAAAAGTGAGGAAAATGAATGAGAAAGCCAGTCTTGAGTAAGACCAATTTCATTTGTTAAAATCACTATAGCATTTTTTTTAACATAGCTGTGTACAACATGAGGATAATGTTAAAATTTTTCATAGTTTGTCATATTCTAGAGGTAAAAAATAGTTTGCAGTATTTCTAAAGAGGGAGAAAAAAGAGTACTGGGTAATTATAATTTTAATGGTGATAAAATATACCATTATTGATGATGCATTTGATTAATAGAGAAAGGGAGAGAAATGGCTTATATATGTATAGATATAAAAAGAAATGGCATTGCTAATATACCTGAAGCACTTAAGTTGTTTGTGGAGTGGTTTACTGAGTGGGAGTGGTTTTAAATGGGAATTATTTTCCTGTCTCCTCCTATTAAGAAAATCAAAACAACAGTTTTGTCTTATTTTGCTGACAGTGGTTTCTGTAGTGTGATTGCTGTTGTAGCAGGAGAGAATAGAACATCAACTGTATCATTTTAAGAACTTGAGTTGGCTCCTGGAAATGTTTATAATTGCCCTTGCAAAAGAGAGCAGCCTCAGCAGGTTGGAAAATTACCGATCAGTCAACAAGTGTTTATTGAACTCCAGCTATGTGTTCAGAACAGTACTCAGTGGGATATAAAACATTTTTTACTCAATGTTGTGGAATAATTTCTGTAGTATAGGTATGAGTTCTTCTTTGTATGTTTGGTAAAATTCGGGAGTGAACCCATCTGGTCCAGGACTTTTCCTTGTTGGAAGGTTTTTAATTGCTGCTCCAATTTCTGTGCTTGATATTTGTCTGTTTAGGGATTGTATTTCCTCCTGGTTGAACTTAGGGAGGTTATATGTTTCTGAGAATTTGTCCATTTTCTCCACATCAAGTAGTTTGTAGGCATATAGGTTTTTATAGCATTCAAAGATAATGTTTTGTATTTCCCGTGATGTCTGTTATGACCTCTCCTTTTTCATTTCTAATTGAGTTTATTAGAGTTCTTTCCCTTCTAGTTCTTGTCAATCTGTTTATCTTTTTGAGAAACCAGATTTTGGTTTTATTGATCTTCTATATAGTTCTTTTATTCTCAATTTCTTTTAGTTTTGCTCTGATCTTAGTTATTTCTTTTCTTCTGCTAGGTTTTGCCCTTCAATCCATGAGTGGATTAATAAAATATGGTATATATATATAAATATATATACACACACACAATGGACTACTACTCAATTACAAAAAACAATGGTGATCTAGTACCTCTTATATCATCCTGGATAGAGCTTGAGCCCATTCTCCAAAGTGAGGTATCACAAGAATGGAAGAAAATAAGCACCACATGTACTCATCATCAAATTGGCACTAAGTGATCAACACTAAGGTGCTCACATGGTAGTAATATTCACTGGGGATTGGGGGTGGGTGTGGGTAAACTCACAACTAATGGATGAGGTAAGCACTGTATGGGGGAAGGGCACGCCGCTAATCCTGGCCACTAATGGTATGTTTTATCACCATTAAAATTATAATTAAACCAAAGTCATAACATGTAACCAAAATGTTTATACCCCCATAATATCCTGAAATAAAAAAACATTTTTCCCTTTGGGGACTTTCAGTGGGAGAAGGGTTGTGGGGAATTCTATCAATGCACATGGAAGGAAGAGCAATTAAGTACTTTAATTATTAAATATGATCTATCAGTGTAATTACATATCAGAAGGGAAATAGATCATTTTGAATAAGAGGAGCCTGACAGCAAAATGAGAGAGAATATAAAATCTCAGAATCATTAAACATGGAAAATGCTTTGGTCACATTCAGTGATGAGACATCACCAGTTTCTTGAAGCAGTTCATGCCACCATTAGGCTGCTCTAATTCCAGGAAAGTTTCTCTTTCTGTTGACCTATAACCTATCTTTCTTTAATTTCCAGCCATCAGCCAGTCTTCAGTTCTTAGGGGTTCCAGTTCTTCTATATGGCAAAATTTCAATGCATCAATAATATTCCCACATACTATTCTTTCTTTATCCTGTCAATGATAACAATGATATCATCCTGGTATTCATGATTTTATGTTCTATTCTTCATCAAAATCTTCTTAAATATTCAGAAATGATACAATAGTCCAAATAAGCATGGCTAGTGAAAATTCACTGGAAAAATTATTTTTCTTGATCTGTACAATATATTTCAACAATTGCAGAATAAGAGCATATTAGTTTATTAGCCCTTATATCACACTATCAGCTCATATTGGGCTTTAGGGAGTTTTATTTGACCTCTCCCACAAACTGCAGTCAAGTAAATTTGTAAGAACTTATAAATATAAAAAATACATTTAACTTGAATGTTGACTTTATAGCTACTGCTTTTAAGTGTTCCTTGTTGATTTTTGACTCATTCTTCTGGCTTGGCAAGATACAGTGACTCATGACTCTACCATCCATAACATTAGCTCTTTCTCCTAAATTTATGTTAACCACAAATTTAATAAACTAGATATCTGGATTTTCAAAGGACCTGTACAATAATACCTTTTCCCAGAGTTGCTGTGAGAATACAAATGAGATAATGAAAAAAATGTTTATCACAGTGTTTAGAAAACAGTAGATGTTTGATAAATGTCAGATCTTTTCCTTTCTTCAAAAAACTATTTGAAAAAGACATAAATAAGCATAGAATCTCCCACAGGGTAAAATGTATCTTCTTACTGAACATTTTTGTATTAATCTGCTGCAATTATCCCTAATTGCACTGACATCCAGCATCCACTTTTCCATCTTAGCCACAAAAATTAGAGACTTTGTCATTGAATACGTATTGGTAAAATATATCATTGGATTGGGATGTGTAGGACAGATAGAATGTATATGGAGGATCAAAAGGGATGGAATTAAATAATTGTGGGTCAGGTCTCTACAGAGTTATAAGCAAAAGCCAAGACACAGGAATAGAGTCAATAATTTCAAAAGATGAAGGGATGGATATATGGTGGTGTAGGGTTGGAAATGCCTAGTAATTAGTGCTTAATTTTGAAACACTAAAAGGGGTCTGGAATTGACGTAGGAGGCAATAGCAGCCATTGAATGACCTTATGTCAAGATGTCAAGGTTTGGAGGAAAGAAAAGGGAAACACCAAACAGTCTACACAGGGTAAATATGTTAGGTAGATAAATCAGAGAAGACTGTCATGGAGATAAGCTATTGGAATAATGGAGGCCAGAATTAATGAAAATCTAGATTAAACACTAATAACAAGTGTTGGCAAGGATGTGAAGAAAAGGGAACCCTTATTGGTGGGAATTTAAATTGGTGCAGCCATTATGGGAAACATTATGAAGGTTCCTTCCAAAGTTAAAAATAGAATTACTATATGATCCAGCAATTCCACTTCTGGGTATATATCCAAAGAAATTGAAATCAGGATCTCTAAGATATACCTGCACCCTCATGGTTACTGCAGCATTATTCACAATAGCCAAGATACAGAAACAACCTAAATGTCCATTCACAGATAAATGGATAAAGAAAATGCAGTATATACATACAATTGACTATTATTCAGCCTTAAAAATAAGGAAATCCTGCCATTGTGACAACATGGATGGACCTGGAGTACATGTTAAGTGAAATAAGCCAGACATGGTAAGACACATATTGTGTGACCTCACTTGTATGTGGAATCTAAAATAGTCAAAATTATAGATGCAGAGAATAGAATGGTTGTTGTCAGTGGCTGGAGGGAGGGGGAAACCGGGAAGTCATAGTCACAGGGTACAAAGCTGCAGCTACGTAATCCGCTGTACAGCATGATGCCTATAGCTAACACTATTGTACTGTATAGTTAAAATTTGGAAAGGGGTTAGGTCTTATGTTAAGTGTTCTTAACACACACACATGCACAATAATAATACTAACACAAAGGGTAGGAAGAAACTTTGGGAGGTGATGGATGTGTCTATGGCCTGGATGGTAGTGATGGTTTAATGGGTGTATACTTACCCCCAAACTCATTGAGTTGTACAAATTAAATATGTGCAGTATTTTACATGTCAGCCATACCTTAATGAAGTGACTTAAAAAAAACCCAAATTTTCTTCTTTCTGGATTTATTCTCTTATGTATTATTTATCACTCTCAGATAGAAAGTAAGCTGCATATAGATGGGCACTTTGACTATTACGTTTAGTACAGTATCTTCAGTGCCTAGAAAAGTGCCTAGTATGTAGCTGATACTCAGTAAACAATTGTGGAATGAATGGATAGATCTTCTTTGTTAACTGGGGTGACTCCCAGGAAACAGTACTCAGTGGCTGATATATAACCTAAGTGAAAAACCCCATGCCTCCTAATGAAATTTGTCTAGTAACTACCTGGATTTGTTATAAAATCTCTTTTTTGAGAAAGGCTACGAACAACTGTAACAAGTGACCACAATCATAATTTTGTTGAGGCTTTCATATATTTGCCTTTGAATTTCATGATTTATAGGAAGCATCTGGCAGAAAGTAAAATCATGATTATTATTTATTGGTAGTTGACAGTGTATTCAGCCCAGAGAGGAAAGGAATTCAATAGGAAGATGGCTGTCATCTATTTATTAACTTATCAACAAAGCATGGTTAATAGGCACTTTCCTCCCAGGCCATAAACATAAGTATTTGCTTAAGAGCAAAACCACAAATTCATCCTGGAATGCTGACAGGCAGTTCTGCCCTCATGAGCTGTGATATTCCCTTAGATTTCTGACCCATTTCTCCTAGGCTGCCTCCTACTACAGTCTGCTTTTCTATGCTGTGGCCCTAGTCTCACATTGGTACTTGAATCATCTGCAGACCAAAGGTGCTTTCCTTAAAATGGTTTACTCAACTTTGGATTATCCATAAAATAGTTCTTATTATACAATAAAACGTCTTGAAAAATACAGTAATGTCTAAAGTGGACCACAGAGTTGTTGAGCAGAAGCATAAATAGAGTCTAAATAGCAACCAAATACGTCACTACAAGACAATTCTGAAAATTGGCTACAAGTGGTATTTTTTCTTTTCTTTTTTTCTTTTTCTTTTGTGGTGGCAAGGGGTGACCTCAAAGTGTTTTAGAAACAAATCTGAAGGCCTTAAAGCAAGCACTTTCCAGTTTACCACAGTTTATTCCAGACTTATACTCTGCCAGTTCACCTATTATAGTAATTTTTAGTGGCCTCCACCTTCCACCAACATCATTTAAATATCTTCAATATCAACACCAAAAATATGCAACAGCATCTAAATGTGAGGAAGAGTAAGTGTACATTCCTTTGGGTCCCTATGTTACCTTGGAATGGGGCTGAAGTTTTGGGAAAATATTGATTTCTTAATCAATCATTCATTGGTAATTAAAAATTTGTCACATTAGAAAAATGATTTGAGATGGTAAAAATTCATTATAGATATAGATATAAATAATAAAAATAGAAAAAGAAGCAACTTAAACAAACACCTAGTCTAATATAGTTATTGAGATAGAACCTGAACTTTATTCTGAACCTACTTACAATAAGGACCTAATAATAAACCCATTAAGTTACATCATTTATTTAATAAAATATCCTATATCCAAATATCCAATATCCAGAAGAATAAGTTTTTTCATGTTAGTAAATTCTTTAAAAATTAAGTATATTGCCTGGGATTCTAAGCAGGAGGTTTTAATAAAAAAGATTTTTTTAAAAGAAAATAAGGATACATGCCTTGAAACAATATAATCTTTTAAACTTAAATTGTTCTTTCTGGTATCATCCATATATATGTTCAAAGGGACCAAATATTGCTCATTATGAAATATACATTTTTATACTCTGCTACTGCCAATAGAACTGATCCTTTTAATTATTAATCAAAAACTTTTACTATTAAGTTTTGAAACTATACCAAAAAGACATATTTAACACATTGATCCATCATGTTTTATATCAGGGAGTTCCTGTTAAGTAAACAAGGCTGTTGAATGACTGGGTAAGAATTATATTTCAACCTCTTCCCCCAGTTTGCTGTGTAATCTTATGGAACCCACTTGACCTCTCTGGGAATGGACCTCACTGAATGTGACAGATCAATAAAATTACGAAGCCTGTTTCAATAATAAAGTTATACATAAATGTCAAGTGATATTTCCATCCTTTGTAAAGGAGCCAAGGACTAATATTTAGAAATAGCAAACCCTAAACATTAATATATGAGAGTTCAAAACCATTACAGACCCACCGTTGAAAAGAAAGATCCTGGGAGATATTCTTTATCACTTCTTTTACAGCAAGGAGAAATAGAAAAAATTCTATGTTCTTTAGGAAATTATACAAATATGAACAGATAAAACTCTGAGTGGTGAAATAATTCTAAAACCAAGAAGAATATTAGTATTCAAATCCTAAAGCATTTATATTTGGTTCCTTGACCTTGGACAGCTCATTTAACATCTCCAAATTTCTTCTTGCTTTTACACAAAATAAGTCCAATAATTCTTATGTCACAAGACTTTTGCAAGAATTAAATATGATACCCCCAGTAAAGCACCTGCCTAGTAAAGCACAGAGGTATTAGGGATGGCCATCTCTTCCTTGGTGGACTTCACTATGAAGTACACACATGTACCCTACACAGAAGGTCAGTATATGTTCAGAAGGTGTGTATATATTCAGAAGCAGATTCAGGGCTTTAATGTAGTTCTCAAAGAGCAGACTGAAAGCAAAGTATGTTTATTTTGTGAGGTATTTAACTCATGTTGTCCTCCCTTAGACAGAAATATAATTTTATTTGGGTATAAGTACAGTGATTTTCTTTCTGAGGAGATATTACAGAGCTTATATTTACTTTTAAAACAATAAACTATGCAATGCCACATTGATACCATGCTACTTACTATAATAACATTTTGACTCTTACAAATTGCTCAAATTCGGTTTATTCTGTTTATGGAACAATGATCTTATAACTTTTAGATTTCAACACAGTTTTCTTTCATTCCTCTAGATCTGGTTTTTGCACAATGTCTACTATACTGAACACAGTGATAAAGACATTATTGCTTGAATTATTTCAAATTCTCCTTGTCCCATTCTCAAGTGATCTAAAATGACACATTTTATTTTATAAAACATTGTCAAAAAAGGCAGCTTAAAATAGAAACAATGGAAAGTATAGGAAGAAAAAATAATGATTGTTGGTCACTATATAATAGATTTCTTCACATTTATCCTTAACTCTATTTCATTGCTCTTTTAACACTGACTTTCTCAGGTCATTGCCCCAACTAGTTTATATTCCAAGAGACCAGGGGTCATCTGCTAGTCCTAAACTAAGTCCTGAGTTTAGGGTAGATATGGAATTGGAACATTTTCCTCTTGATGAGAGTATAGAAAGCCCCACTGAATCTAAATTGGGATGTAGGGGTCACTGATATTGTCACTTATGACACAAAACAAGAGCTCAGAGTCTTTCAGTTACAGGACTATAATTTGCAATCTTGGTTGTAGCACAAGGAAGAGGATGAATTATTGTTTGTATTTATATAAGGTCCTATGGTCAGAAAATTTGTCGTGACAGGGTATAGTTCTCAGGACGTATAGTCATAAGCAGTGCTTAAATTAAACCTCAAAACAAAGTTCTCATTCTCCATTTGGTTAAATATCCTGCTACTAACAGATATTTCATTTCAAGCTAACATGTAAAATAGCATTTAAAAATAGTGTTACCAACAAAATATTTTTCAGCACTAACATTACCTTCTGACTTGCATAGAAGTATGTTAAGCTTTAAAACTATTTTTTTAAATGTATGTATTTAAGATCCATTTAAGTGTATATAACATGCAAGTCCAGGATGTCTTGTTTACTTAATAATCAATTAGATCATTAATTAGATTATTAATAATCAATTACAACTCATATTAATATTTATCAATTATCAATTAGATTAATAATCTATTAGAGCTCATATAAATATTTATTAATTCATGAGCCTGAGCTCATTGAATAAAAATATCCTTTAGAGAACACTGCTAGAATTGCTTAAAAACCTAATGTACTACATAGATTCTGGAGATAAAATGCAGTATTGAAAAATTACCCTGATATCAAAACCAGACAAAGCTACAACAAACAACTACAGGCCAATATCTACTGATGAGCACAGATGCAAAAATTTTCAACAAAATACTAGCAAACAGAATTCAACAATGCATTAAAAAAACATTCACTATGATCGAGTAGGATTCATCCAAGGGATGCAAGGATGGTACAATATATGTAAATCAATAAACATGATATATCACATCAATAGAATCAAGGACAATAACCATTTGATTATTTCAATAGATGCTGAAAAGGCATTTGATAAAATTCAACATCCCTTCATGATCAAAATCCTCAAAAAATTGGGTATAGAAGGAATATACCTCAATAAATGCCATATCTGATAAGCCCACACCTAATATCATACTGAATGGGGACAAATTGAAAGCCTTTTCATTAAGATCTGGCATCTAAAGACAAGGATGTCCATGTTTACCTCTTTTACTCAACATAGTACTGGAAGTTTTAGCCAGAGCAATAAGGCAAGAGAAAGAAAAAAGGGCCATCCATATTGGAAAGGAAGGGGTCAAATTAGTCTAATTTGTAGACTACATGATCTTATATTCAGAAAAACCTAAAGGCTCCACAAAAAAGCTCTTAGAATGGATAAATTAATTTAGCAACACTGCCGGATATAAAATTAATGTGCAAAAAATGAGTAGCATTTTTATATAACAGTGACCAATCTGAAAAAGAATTCAAAAAGCAAACTCATTATCACCATCATCTAATTTGTTCACAATTTCCTATCAATTTATATTGTCCATTTGTAATTTGTCCCATCTTAAAAATTTTTATTCCTACATCCCTTATTCAAATCCTGACTTAACACATGTAATATTCAAAAATATCTTAACTGGTCTTGCCTTTCCCTTTCTCCATTCAGTTGACACACAGTTTTCCAGATTAATTCCCAGGCAGCACAGTTGTGATAATGTCACTCTCCTACTCAAAACCTGTAATGGCTAAACCAAATCTACTAAACCTATCTAAACTCTTTCACTTGGCAGTAGGGACTACAACCTACCTTTTCCACAAGGCATGCTCACTCACTGGTTCTTAAATGGGGCAACATCACCTTCCTAGGTAATACTTTGAAAAGTGTGGAGGCACTTTCAGTTATTACAAAGCCTGGGCTGGGGAAGATGGTGGTTGTGTGTTTAGTGCTGATTCTAATTTTTCTGGCGTGTGGAGCCCCACCACTGTGACTGTGCCATACAACAAATAATTGTTTCACCCAAAATGCCAAGAGCTTCCCTGTTAAACAATGTGGGACAGGCTTGGTGACCCACACCTGTAATCCTAGCACTGTGGGAGGCTCAGGAAGGAGGATCACTTGAGGTTAGGAGTTTGAGACCAGCCTGAGCAAGAGCAAGACGTGGTCTCTACAAAAAATAGAAAAATTAGCGAGGAGTGGTGGCATGCTTCAGTAGTCCCAGCTGCCCATCTGCTCAGGAGGCTGAGGCAGGAGGATTGCTCGCGCTCAGGAGCTTGAGGTTGCAGTGAACTATGATGACAATGTTACATTCTAGCCCAGTGGCAGACCAAGACCCGTGTCTCAAAAAAAAGAAAAAAAAACAAAGGAAAGAAAAGAAGAAACGATATGGCCCAGACAAACTCGATGACACTTTTTCAACTACTGTTATATACTTTTCTATCACCTCTGCTTAGACTGCCCTTTACATATTTTCCCAAATGTCTAAATCTTGCTTATCCTTTAAGGTCTGTAGAAAATGACACCTTTCTGTGAGCCCTCCCTGAACCCTCTGACATGAATCTCTCTTAATTCTCATGCCATTTCAGGCTATTCCTCGCTAACGCCACTTCATTTCTACCTAGATAATGCATTTTCCCTTTTTATTGTAAATTTAATGTAAGCAAAGCTTCATCTTTATTTTCCTCCATGACTAGAATGTTGTCGAGGTTGGCACAGATCCTTTATGTTAACGTGCATATTATTGCAACACACACCGTGATTGTAAATGAGGATGTAAACACTCTGGTTTGTGACTGATTCTGAAATTCTTGCTTCGGTCTGCATGTTAACTGGTACTTAGTCCTGGATACATACTTTTACATCATTATCTAATTTTTGAACTCTTTTCCACATTTGATTTTGATGGCTATGACTTCTCTTCTACAACTTGTTTCTTTTTCCAGAACATGCCACCTCAGATTTTCCATCTAGCTAAACCCAGACCTCATAACTCTTATTTCTCAGAGCTGCTCCATTGGGTACCCCTTGAATCTCTACTCCCCACCCATGGCTCATTCTAACTTCACAGATGCCCCTAGGCAGTGGTCAGTAAATATTTAACGAAGAAGAGATCCTTGGAGTGAGTGGAAGGGACTGGCTGACTATGTAATTGGGACAAGACACAGAGCAACTATAGTACAAAGACACAGACACTAATTTCCAGACCCAGAAAGCAACTGTGCTCATAGCTACATTCAAGTACTGCCTCAACACATAAATACCATGCCATCACTGGGAAGAAACTGGTCCCATACTTGCAAGTCTGAAATCACCCTAGTCAATCTTCAGGATCAACTTTTCAATCATGATCAGATTGTTTGTTTAAATAATCACCTCATTTTAGCCTTTTTATTATATGACATGAATTTTGTTTTCCAAAATCTTAGAGTATTTTGTGCCATTCTCTGAAGAGAAAAGAAGTAAATTAGGCATAAATTATAAAAGGCTTGCCATGGCTCTCATATACACACCCTGGGATTCTTAAAGTATATAGTTATTTTATATTGATTATTTGAGTCCTATATTGTCTAGTTGCAAACAAAACATCCATCATCATCATCATCAACAGAAGATGAAAGAAAACATATTTGCTTCCCCAGAGGAGCATGATACTTAGAAAATTAAGTGCTTTCAATTCACAAATATAACAGCTTCTTGATCACAAAAACAAACAAACAAAAAACCACTATATAAATCCAGACACGTTTTTCCATTTGAAAGAGATAGTCCAATGCCCTTACTGAAGCATGTACTAAATACAGTCACACATCATAACTTAATCAGAACAGGTGGCTGTTGTAACAATAATCCTGTCCATGCAGAGGGAGATAATGCCAGTCATTTCACATGACTTGTACTTCAGCAGGCAGAGTGTCATAGTGGGACTTTTTATCATCTTGATTAGAATTGGGAGTTTCTATACTCCCAGAAAACAAAGAAGGATGAGGAATAATGATGGCTTTCAGCATCTACCTGCTAATGCCTATAATCCAAAGAAAAGGTCAGTGGGGAATAATCATTCCCTCAGTAAATATGTACTGAATACCTACTAAGTGTCAGGTATTATTCTTAGGATACATCAGTGGAACAAAAATTCCTACCTTTGTGGAGTTTTTTTCCATGTTTAAATATGAATACAAGTGATAGCCAGTGCATGTGCTCCCCCACCCAATTCTTTGTTCTTTTTATATATCACTAGCTTCTACGTGTGGGGTAGCCTTGGATTTCTTCCCAACTCTTCATCACACCTAATATGCAACATTTTTAATTTTTGGGAGATGAAGTTTCACTATGTTGCCCAGGCTGGAATACAGTGGCATGATCCTAGATCATAGCTCACTGCAGCCTCAGACTCCTGGATTCAAGCAATCCTTCTGTCTCAGCCTCCTGAGTAGCTGGGACTACAGATGCATACCACTATGCCTGGTTGATTTAATTTTTTTTTGGGGGGGGGGAGAGATGAGGTCTCCCTATGTTGTCCAGGCTGGTCTTGAGCTCCTGGCCTCAAGTGATCCTCTCATCTCAGCCTCCCAGAGTGCTGGGATTATTAAGCGTAAGACACCAATGTCTACACTACAACTCTTTCAGAAAATAATTATAGATTTCCAATAGTAACTTATAAAAATATTAACTCTTTGAGCCCAATCACATCACTGAAAATAAAGTAGGTGTCTCTGAAAGATGTTTTAGCTTTTTCAGGTCACTCACTGAACACCATTTTATAAGAGGGATAGATGGAAGATATAATGAAGCTATACTAATATTAATGCAAACTAGACAGGGATGGGAAAACTTGATTTTGGAAAATCTAAGCACTTGTGATAGTGTGTTCACCATAGGGAAAATATCCTGGGTTTTCATCATGCTTTTTATTAATTAAAGAATCTTATTTATGAAAAGAACACTTAAGACCATCTAATACCTCTACCTCCCAATGACAAAATTTTTTCTCTATCTTTGTGTCAAGGCACAGCCTATTTGGCTTTTGTTGAAACACTTCCAGTGATGAAGTCACAGTTTTCTATGGCTAAAATCAACCCATTCATTTTCTGCCTAGCCCTTAAACTGTGAAGCCCAGAATCCAGTATGGTATTCTAAACACAGATGTCCTTGTGTCAAGTATTTTAGAAATTTTCCCCTAATACAAGCTAAGCATCATAAGCATTTTAAAGTTATAAGACAGCCCCCATGTCATGCTAGTTACTTATACAGTTGAGTCACCTAAATTAGTACTTTTTTCTGGGATTTTCAAACCACAAATATTTTTTAAAGGAGGAGGCACATGGAAAAGGGAAAGAACTGACACAGGGTTGGAAAATAATTTTTTGCCAATCAAGAAATAAAAAAAAATACTATCTCTTATACTTTCATTATTTCATAAATATTTGATAAATATAAAATAACTAGAAGGTACACAAATTTAAAATAAACAAATAATTAGAAGTTACATAAATTTAAAATAAAAAAGCGGAAAATTTTCCTTTATGACCAAAGCTAACTACACTATAGAACATGAAAATGCTTTCGTGGACCTGTTTGGAATTCATTGACTAGATAACAAATGTCTCTTTCAACTCCTGATTCTCCAGGTGCAATGTTTTTCTTATTCACTTGTACAATATATTTTATTTAAGCTAAGGCCCTGACTTTATATTTATCCTTATTCAATTTTATCTTATGAGTTTTCAAACATTAGACAAAATTATCAGCATATTTTAGAACCTTAAATTTTATCTTTCTCAGCTTTGTACCATATACACATATGAAATTTTTGCTTTTTCAATATCCTTCCAAACTACTTGTTAAAGTGGAACAAGGATTAAGCTAGATAAATAGGTAGATTTATCCTTCCACCAGGTTGAGTATAGCTGTTCAAACAGCTGTAGTTCCCTAACAATGCTATCATCCAGATCACTTTTCCCTCCCTTATAAAAAAGGCAAATCTATTAGAGGATCTCAGAATTGGGTATAATAAGGCTCTAGATCCACTTGTAACTCAAGGCTTGTACCCTCAAGTATACGTAGCTTGGTTAAGTAGTCATCCTCTTTGTGTTAAATGTCTATGGCACTGAAAAATTCCCAATCCCTCTTTCTCAACAAAGTCTAATTTTTTTCAAGATAGCTCTTTTAGAAAATTCATCTCTATATTGAGATGAAATTTGTGTCCTTCTAACTTCTGTTTATAGGTTGTAGTTCTGCCCCTCAGGGCCCTTTAGAACAAGTCTTTCACATCATAGCCCTTTAAAGGTTTGATGACAGTGATTATGTTTCTCCAAGTCTTACCTTTTCCTGGCTAAAAATTTCTTGTTGCTTTTATGAGGTTTTTATATGACATAGTTTCAAGTCATGTCAGTATTTCAGACATCCTCTGCTAAACATGCTCCAAGTGACAATTCTTTTTTAAAGTACACCTGTAACTAGGCAAAGCATTACTGTTTTGGTCCTTTGAGCACAGTAAAAACCAGTATGATTCAATTCACTGAAATCTAAGTGAATTCAATCATACTTCACAGATAGGAATTCAGTGCTGCCCTATATCAGCTCCTGCTGACCCAAGGTTTACCTGACTCACTCTAGAATCAATCTAGGAATTTTTTTTGTGTGTGTGTGTGTGTGTGTGTGTTCTGTTTAGAAACTAACAAAATATCTATTTGTGGTTCAATTAAAATTTCTAAATGAAATAAGATGAAATGTAGAAGTGGTCCTCCTTGTTCTTTGTCACCCAGTCTCACTTCCTGGAAGTAACCACAATGAAAACTCTCATGAGGATCTTTTGGAAATTTGTTTATGGATATATAAACATATGATCCCATTTATCTCCTTTTTTCCCTGCACAAATGGGATCATATACATATTCATCAGAAATTTGCCATTTTCACTTATCTTACATGTCTTCCACATCAAAACATACACAGAGCCAACTTATACTTTAAACAACTTTTAACATTCTCTGCTGACAAGCATTTAGGTTGGTTCTAGCTTTTGCCATTATAGATAACATTGCATAAAATCCTCGCTTATAGATGTTTGTGCACCTGCACACATATATCTGTACCATAAAATGTTGGAAGTTGAATTAGTGATGTAAAGATATGTGCATGTTTTATTTCAATAGATATTGCCAAACTGGAACTTACACACACACACGATCGAGCTATACTACATACTTTAATTCAAATTTCAGGATGGTATAGCCTAAGCCTAGCATATAATTCATAATTTTTAAAAATAATTTTGAAGTATAGAGAAGGTTGAGAATCAGTGTTATAACTTATTCTTTGATCAAAACATGTTATATTAGCTTTTCTGATTAATATTGACATAACTATCAGCTAAAACCTCTAAATTTTTTGGAGGGTAAATTTCTTGCTAATCCATGTCTCTTCCATTCTCTATCCTTGCAACTGGTTTTATACAACCCAGTAGATATGGTTTAGTATTTATACCTATTATGTTTTATCTAGATATAGTTAGATTTAGTTCATATTCTAGAATATCCAGATTCTTTGGGTCTGGATTCTTTCAGCTAATAGATTCCTTTATCCTCTTCTTTTTAACTGAAAAATTTGGGACAGTTATTCTATAATTTTACCCCAAATAACTAATAAAACACTAAAACGGACTAGGCCAAGAGAAGATCACCGCAGCCTACCAGTTAAGGTATCTTCCTTGGTTAGCTCCTATATATTAATCAGCCATTGTAAAAGCTTTTTTTCCCATCAGTTCCAGCTCAAACTAATTATACTGTCATATTTTTTTCATCTTGTCAAAAAGACAACACGTCATGTTAAGAAAAAGTGGTTGCCAAAAGCCTCCCAGCCCTCTATGAATACAGAATGTTTTATCATTCTAGAAACCATATCATTCATTTATATACTTAGCAAATATTTATTGAACATCCAATATATGCTGCATTTCTGCTAGGTATAGGGATAAGTAGTGAATAAGGAAGACCAAATCAAGGCTTCCATGATCTTTATGTATGAGTGTGTAATATGCACAATAAAAATTAACAAAGTAATATAAAATATAATTTCAGGTTGCAACACAGACTTTAAAAGAAATAAATATGGTGACATAATAAGTCATGGATGGAAAAGTGATTTAGAGAGATTGATCTCTGAGAAGATAATATTTGAACTGAGTCTTTATAAACTGAACAGAAAAGAAGTTGTCCATATGACCATACGAGAAAAGAACACTGAGGAATTACCAAATATAAACTCCCTCAGGTGGGAAGTAGGTTATTGTGTTCTGGAAACAAAAAGGTCAATGTGTAGATGTCTAATGAGTAGAAAAGAAAATAATATGAGATGGGCTTGGAAGTTAGGCAGTAGCAAAAGCATATAGATCTAATTAAGCCATAAGAAATAGTTTACCTTTTATTGTAAAAAGCTAAGGAAAGAAATTTATCTGATAAACATATTTAAAATTTTACTTTGGCTTTTATAGAGAGAGCAGATTATAGACATATGAGTATAAGAATGGAAACCAGATAGAATATTTCTGTAGACAGATAAAGATGATGGTGGCATAGGCTAAGATGTTGACAAGATGGAGAGAAATACAGAAATTTAAGATAGATATTTTTGGTGACATTGATAGGACTTGTTAATAGATTAGATAGGAAAAATAGCCACTAGGTATCATGAGAATATAAACTTCACAAAAACAGGGGTTTTGTCTATTTTTTGATATCTGTACTATTTTCTCCCCAGAAGCATAAACAGTGCCTACTTACATAATAGATGTTCAATAAATACTGAATGAATAAAGGAATTCTGTCCCCTTCCACCAGGTTTTTCACTAGAGTAACTAGGTAAATGGCTGTGTCATTAACTAAAATTGGGAAGGCTGATGAGAAGTAGAATAAGATAAAGATAGAAGAATCAGAAGTTCGATTTTGGCTATTTTAAAGTTTAGACATCTTCTAGATATCAAAGTGGAGATGCCAAAGGGAAAACTAGACATGTGACTCTGGTCTTTAGGGGAGAGGTTTGGTCTAGGAGAGAAAAATCTAGAAATCAATAGCATGTAGAAGATATTTAAAACCATGAAATTTATTGAAATAAATAATAAAAAACTAAAGAGCCCCAAAGGACATTAAAAAGAAAAGATCTAATTGTGGAAATACAGTAGCCCCGTCCCTTATCTGCAGAGGATACGTTCCAAGACCATTCAATGGATGCCTGAAATCTTGGATAACACCAAGCCCAACTGCTGTCAGTCAGCACATATTTTTTGTTCATGTCTTCCATCCACAAATTTAATGCCTTTTCCATTTTAACTAAACACTTAATAACACACTGTGGCTGTAACTTTTCCAGTTTGAGGTATGACAGCCAAACTAGCATGAATTTCTCCTTCTTTCTTTACAATTTCACTAATAGAAGATCTGTTCTTACCATAGATTTTAGCAATCTTAGCATATAATATTTTCTTTCCTTATTAAGTTGAGAACTTTCACTTTTTCAATTAAAGGAAGCACATTACACCTTCTGTTTAACACATCCACATTGCCATCACCACTACTCTTATGTTTTGGGGCCATTACTAACTAAACTAGGGGTTATTTAAACATAAGCATGGCAATAGTCAATCTAATAACCAAATGGCTACTAAGTAACTGAAGGGCTGGTGGCATATACAGTATGGATACCCTGGACAAAGGGATCATTTATGTCCCAGGTGGGACAGAACAGGATGGCCTGAGATTTCATCTCACTACTCAGAATGCTGTGCAATTTAAAACTTATGAATTATTTCTGGAATTTTTTATTTAATATTGTTCAGTTGCAGTTGACTATGGGTAACTGAAACCATGGAAAGCAGAACAGTGGATAATGTACATATGGGACTATGTACATATCACATGTTTACTGATGGAAAGATTCCATATCAAGTCATTATTCTCTAAAATAATTTAAAATTCAAAACATTTTAACATTTTAATCAAAATTATAATTTTTTTCATGACACTTGATAAGTTGATCCTGAAAGTTATATGAAAAAACAAAAGGTCAAGAATTACAGCAATAATTTAAAGAAAAAAGCAAGATGAAAAAGTTTGCCTAGAACATATCAAGATTTAGTCTGAAGCCATAATTAATACATTGTGATACAATTGCAGGGATAGAGAAACAAACCAAAAGAACAAAATAGAAAGTCCAGAAATTTATGTACCTCAAAATGTGTGTTTCAGTTTGATTATCAAGCAATATTTACATGTGGAACAATAGTAAAAAGAATTACACACATTTGATGTGTAGAATGTATTATATAAACATGTACATGTATGCATGCATTATATATGTGTATAAGTATATATGTGCACATGTATACAAATATATATGAACAATGGAAACATAAGTGTGTATGTGCACGTTGTGTGTGTTTTTGTATGTAAAACAATGGTAGAATTTCATATCAATTGAAAAAGGGTCAACTATTTAATACCTGATGGTGGCCTGATTACTAATTGTTAAAAAAAAGACCCGGGCCGGGCGCGGTGGCTCACGCCTGTAATCCTAGCACTCTGGGAGGCCGA
>VBSM01003143.1:39797060-39917705 GCA_008086735.1 Cheirogaleus medius
AAAAAAAAAAAAAAAAAGACCCATATCTCATGTTAGACACAAAAATAAAGTTTAGAGGGAATAAATATCTATATGTTGAATAACAATATTTCAATATTTTAAAAAGATAATGTGGTAACTATATGACACTTTTTTTGGTAGATTTTCTTAACAAGGCATAAACCCAGGACACAGAGTACATGCTCAATAAATATTTATTAAAGGTATTAAAAGATGAATATGTTTAAAGTTCATAAAATCCTCTATGATAAAATATTATTTAAAAAGTTAAAAAAAAGCTGTAAGTAATAGACATATTTTTAACAACCTAAGTAAATCAATAATATATGCTTTTATATTATTGATTTATATTGATATATAATATATTAGTATAAATTATGCTATATTATTGATAAAATATTGATAATATTATAATAATGTAATATAAAAAAGACAACTCAACTAAAAATTGGCAAAGGATACAGGCAAGTCATAGAAGAGTCATAGAATTAGAAAGCCAATAAATATTTGGAAAATCAATAAATATTTTGAAAAAAAGTTCTCACTAGTAATCAGAAAATTGCATATTAAAATGATCTAAAAAAGTGACAATCGAGTGTTATTCATGATGTGGAGAGATGAGAATTCTCATAAACTGTTGATGAAAGTATATTTGCTTTAACTACTTTAGAGATCTTGTTACAGTATTCTGTTCCCTATGGAGTCTCATAGAAAATTGACATCATTTGGAAGTTCTCAGTTGCAGGCCCTCTAGATGCCACTTCTCCAGCCAGTTCTTACTTGTTAATCAACATTAAGTCCAAAGAAGCAGTTTCTCTCACTGTTTCCAGTATTCTTAGAGATGAAATTGTCAACAATGCAAATCAAGAATTTAACACATGCTGTACATTTAATATAATGAGAATCTCAGCAGATGTCCAGAGACTTAAAGTCCCTAATCATTGTTGTATTTCATATCCTTACAACATTTGTAGTCTTTATTAGGAATTAAGTATCTATATTATTTCCTTCTTCTAGGACAAAGTTGTTAAGATTGCCCTATGTGTATCCTGATTCATGGCTTCAAGACTACGAGTCATCTAGAAATAATTCCCTGAAAATGTGTTGCTCTTCAGATTTTAAGAAACTTCTGAATTGCTGACAAGAAAACATGAGTTTTTTCAAACTCATGCCTTCTTTGATAAAAGGGAAAAGAAGCTATTCCTTTCATATTACTTGAAATTTCAAAATAAATAATGACTAAAAATAAATCAGTGGGACAAAGCACCTTTTACTCATGAGATTCCAATATGGCCACTAAGAGACTGCCACACTTTTTCTCTACTGGTAGGCCTTTCGGAGACTCACCACTACTGTATGAATAGGGTACACTGTGTATCCATGCAAATGAAGCAGTTATCTTGTCTATAAGGTTATGGAGCATAAAATATTGTTCATATCCTCCTATAGGGTGAAAAAAATCTCAGTGATCAGTTAAGATAAAATGTGGTTTTCTAACCTGACTTTCTACTTAATGCTATAGAGTCACATTTGAAGGCAAGTTTTTACTATCTCAGTCTGGCAAAATATCATATAATTCATCATCACTAATCAGAAAATAATGCTATTAAGTATTCCAAAACAAAACAACTTATGAAATGATTATATCATTTCAAGTAGTAAAAACATATGTAGAGGTTTTCTATGCCTTTATTGAAGATTTTTTCAGCACCCTGTTTTGCCTCCTAAAACAACTATTGGTTTATAAATAAATACTCACATAATATTTAGTTTCTCTAATACTCAGTTTGCTCATCTATAAAATAACGGGCTTTTCTGTTATAGTATCCTAGGATTTGCAATAAAGACTGAATTTCTTTTCTTGCAGGTCTTGCAAAACAAGCCCCCTTTACCTCTTTTCTTTACTAGATATAAAAAGGAATTTAAAAAGATAAGTCAATGCATAAAGCTGTTTCATTATCACGATTAAATGTATCCATTTTCAATGGTTCTTTTAAATTTTCAGACTATTAGAAGATGTTTAACTCAGACTAACATCAAATCTCTCAGAAGTATCTAAAATAGCTGCAAGAACCAATTCCTTAGTAAAGAATAAACTATGACCTTGGTTCAATTCAGTCTTCCAGACTTAAAACAAATATTTTGTATGTATAAAAGTATGAAGAATTATAAACATTTTTATAGAAAAAAGAAAGTAACTTAGTTATCATACCTGTGGACACAAGGTTTCCAGGTGATTAGCTGCAACTTTGACAATTTTAATCCCATCTTCATTTGTTGACATGGAGCAAGCAAGATTTGCCACCTTAAATACAATCCAAAACAATGGAAATCATTTTAGATCAAGGAAATGCAGAAACATTTGTTATCCTGGACAAGTCAGAACATGTACACACTCACTGAAAATCTCAGTGACAAACAACATTCTCATAAATGTCACTGGTATCCATTTTATGAAAGTATTCAGAGACTCTATTAAAACAAATAACAATAAAAGGCCCTAGGGAATAGTTTAAAATAAAAGGAAAGACTGATGAGTGAATCAGTAAACCCTAGACAGTCTCTTGGTATCAACATCTAACCCATAACAAAAAGTTATAAGATACTATGTGACTGGAAAAAAAATAACGTTAGATTGAATGCTAATAGTTTCTTGGAATCTCAAATGATTGTGGTTTAAGTTTGTAATTGGTTTACTATTTCCCAGAGGTCTATTAGACATACTTAAGTTGTATTAAAGATGACTGTATCTTTATTCATGTTTTTATTTGCATTAAATATAGTACAAAGCCAGATAAATACAAGATAATTAAATTCTTCTTCCTGTTCTTGACTTTCTATTACAACTTCATGGGCACCGTTTGACATTCCAGCAGTATATTCTATTCAAGCATTAGTGACACCCAAATTTCTTGTATATTAGTGCTTTTGAAACTTACACTTCTTTCCAGTGAAATGAGTACTCTTTTAAATAATTACATTAAATCCATTACCTAAGTACAATGTTTACAAATACTATTTTTTATACCATGAAAGAGCCATGTGAAAGAAAAACTCTTCTCCCTTCCTTTGAACTCTACTCTTATTCAGCACTCCTCCTGCTAATCCAGTAAGGTTTATGTACAGAGGCAATGTTTTCTCTGATCTACAAAATACATCATTGTCTTCATCACTGCAAGGAGATCATTTATCTAACAATAATTTTTCTAACTTTTCAATATCCCTGCCAGGTATGTATTTTAACACACTGCAGTTTTTACTGCTCAAACCCAAAATAAATTCAGTTGCAGAGAAACTGCACATTAACTGCATGCAGTGGAAATGAACATCAAACATCTTTGGATTACTATTTTAATAGAGCCACAAAATGTTATTTAAATGAATTTATAGTCTTTGCTTTTTCATAGCATTACTTTTAATATGTCAGCAGTGAAACAACTCCTTGGTTTGCATTTACATATAATGAAATAACAGCCATACATTATTTAACTGTGGAAGGGCATTGTTCATTTTATTAATGTACATGAAAATGGCTTACTTGAAAAGGTCTTTCGTTGGCTTGAAGGTCATCATGCCTCAACTTTCATATCTGACACATAATTAGCACATTTGTGAGTTATTTGAAAAGGGCAACATTTTCTGTGCCCCTCTCTCCCCTCAAACCCTACTCACTAAAAGTGAAACTCCAAAGTCTAATTGCTTTAATATATATTATATTAATTTGCACTGTACTTGCAGAAAATATCTATCTATAAATTTGAGCACTGCTTATTTAATATTAAAAAAATAAACATTTTTGGCTCAATTCTTTGGTCAAATTAGAAGAATGGTGATTATTCCAAAGCTTAAAAATTACAGAAAATGCTTCCATGTAGATACTCTTTTACTTTCTTTGTTAATATATCCTTTTTCTCTTATTTTCCCTTTTAGCCATGGACATTCTTGTTCTGGACGTTTGCTGGCCAGCAGGTTTACTATAAGCCAATTAAGTGACTGACAAAACATGGAAATTATCTTAAACACAGTTTATGTTTGTAACAGTAAATTTTTACACAACTTTCAAATGAAAATACAAAACAACTGAAAGTTTTGTTTTCTACTCAAAGTTTTCTACTCAATTAATGATTGTGCTATCACTCTTTCTGCCCTCATTTATTCTGTGCCTATACATATCTGAACTTCTCTTTATCAGAACTGTTCCGTCAAATAAATTCTGTAGGTAATCACATACTATTTCAAGTCATGTGCAGTTTTAGTGCTGTTTTGTACAAATAAGGTTGAATTTATAATATACCTACTATCTGTGACAAAACAGAAAAGTTAAGTGACAGATATAAAATCTATTTACAGTTCTAATTGAAGTGATTTGTGACATATTTTCCAAAGTCACTTCAATGTGTGAATGAAAGCCAAATTTCTTCTAATAATAATTATCCCTAAGTTCTTTGTGGCACTTCAGGCAATCAAGTATGTTCCCAAGCACAGTAGGAAAATAACTCCCTACTGGTCAGAGAAAATAGCATTCAAATACAATATTTTGCAAAATAGTTTAAGATATTTGGACATCAGTCATCCTCTGTGTATCTAACTTTGACGATATTTCCAAAATCTTGGCAAAGCTCCATTATTCAAGAGATCTTTATAGAAAGTTTATGACCACAAAGGGAAACTAGGCAATAGGGAAGTTTTGGAGACAAACAAATATGGGTTTGAACCTGATTTCAACAACTATAAAATGGATATTTGAAGATTGGGAATTTTCTCAGGACCCTTAAATAAATCTACCATTCTGTAGGTTAATTCTGCTTTTCATCATTACTTTCTTTTAATCTGATAAAGCAATTCTATTTTAAACACATTGAATACTAGAACACGGTATATCTTAACATTCTATCTGAAATCTCAGGAGCACTCTTAGTCTTCTCACTCATCTTAGACAACTGAAATGAAATCATTGCTAGCAACGAGTACACTATTTGGACAGCTGCTTATCACACATCATTCAGTCTGCCACTAAGAAGTTCTCACACAGGTATTTACCTGTGATATGATTTCTCAAGAACATGAAACGAACTTTGATGTTTGGTGAGATTTCCATTGTCACACATTCATTGTTTATATATCGTTCACACAGTTTATTGTAATATCATGTCACCAAGTATCCTAGATCTCAATGGGTGTAAAAGGTCATTGTTTCATTTTCATGCATTTTCCTCTCTAGCAGATGGTCATGCAACTCTTGTGTAAACACTTCCAGAGACAGAGAATTTACTGTTTTACGGGACAGCCTATTCCCATTGGAGGATAGCTCAAAGTTACACGAGTTATGAAGTTCTTTAAAAGAAGATGAAATCTTTCTCTCAGAACTTTCTCATAGAAGTCATAGAATCTGGAATATCGATTATCTTCAATAACAGAAATAAATTTGGGCCCAGAGAACATCTATATCAATAGCCCTCAACTTGTGGGTTAAAGAAGATGATGAAAGTAATATAATCAATAAATAACTATTAAAAATAAAAGTCTAGTTCCCTTCTGCCAAGATATTAAGACATAGTAAGTGTGTATATGGGTGGAAGTTAGAGGTGTGAGGAATGTATAATTAGATTTTTTAAAGTTCCTCCAGGTAATTCTGACATACTCCCTTCCACATTCTCAACACACACACATGAAACAACACTTAGATACACACTCAGATCTTGGTTGATTTTTATTTGTTTGGATAGACATTCCTTCCTGAACGTAAGTATAATGAGGTGAAAGTCTACAAAAGTAAGACCTGAATATTTATGGGAGAGGCTATAAAGTTATATAAAAGACTTCACAAATTAGAGGCAAGAAATAATGACTTAAACTACTACTGAGCAATAGAGAAAAGTTTAAAAATAAAATATCTAAGAAATAAGAAAATCAAATGTAGGGCAACTTTCTGGCCTTCCACCCAGATCCATTACTTCTGACAATACCATAGATTTCTCTCTGGAGAACTGATCTTTCTTTCTCTATCTCAGTGATGCGAAGTCTCAGTATGACTTTTAATCAAGGCTCCTAGTCCTCCCCTCCCCAGCTCTAGCCTAGGCATAATCATAACTTCCTATTGCCACCTACAGTCCTGAAACAATATTTGTTCTGCCCAATCTTAGCCCTCTTCTTTCATTTTGACTTTGCTTATGTGCATTATCTTATAGTTTCCAACAAGTTATTTTTTTTCCCTACTATGCCAAATTCATTTCCTTTTGCATGCAACCAGAGAACCCAATTCTCAGTACTGGGTCAGAAACTTACACACCGAGAATGTACTAATCTCAGATGGTTACTTTCAACAAAGTTGAAAGCTGTTAATGCAAACCTATAATTATTTCTGTGAAAGGCACTTTGTTATCAAATGCCTCTGGATTTAGGCAACCTGAATGTCCTAGTGTCAGGCACAAATGCACAGAAGGAGATATTAGCTTCAGTTCCTGCACATATAAATAAATGTGTTTATACTTGTCTTCCTTTGAATATCTAATCCTCAATGTCTATTAGAACATGTTACATATTAGGTGCAAAAGAACATCTAATTATTGAAGAAAATAATTTGCCATTTTTGAGTTTATCTTTCTGCAAGCTGTTCATTTGCTTGAAAGCCATCCCTTATATCCACTTTCAAAATCATACCTATACCTCAAGACTGGATCAAATATTTTATCTTCCACAAACCTTTCTCAGATGCCCAGAATCAGAATTCATGCCTCCACCTTCCTACAGTCTCACAATTACAGCACATCCTCATTTTTCTACGCTTATTTATATATCTATCACATAGTGAGCTGCTCAAAGACAATGATGTATTGTGTTTTTCTTTTCTTTTCCATCAAGCAAAGTATTCTTAAAATAGTATTTAGTCAACATAAATAAAAATAATAATTTATTTGTGTCTATCTACAAGTGAATCATCATGAATATAAATGATTGTCTATCATGTATGAAACTGTTATATATTAAATTAATTGTATTTTTTAAAGTCCTACATACAACTTAACTTTTTCATTGGAAACTGTGTCCTTCTTCCATCCTTTCCTCATAAAAAGTTCCTAATTATTGACAATATGAGTATAAAGTTCATTGCTTTAGGTTATGAGGAAGAACACCTGAGAAAAGAAAGTTCTTGGGTTATTAAATTTAATTGTCCTGAGTTGAGTTCAGTCTATGTATGTTCATTGGCAACATCAAGACTTGACAAATCTGTAGCAAAGATACAAATAAACACAGGAAAACTTTGAGTAAGGGTGCAGAAATAATGTAGCTGAGATGAGTTCTTTATTTTTTAACTTGGTATTTGGGAAGGATATTTGCGCTTCTTTCTGAATTTAAAAAGGGATAACAGTTCATAAAAGCTTGTGAAGAGGCATGAGAAGGAAAAGAGGTGTCTATGCTCCTTGAACACATTAGTAAATAGCAAAACTACAAACTCTCTGGCCAAATAACTGATAGAAGGAACACTAGAAATATTTCAATTTGATAGGAGATATCAAGAAGTGGACTAGATGCTTTGAGTTTAAGCTGTCACTGAGAAATGTAAGTAGACATAATCACAGTTAAGTGTGTAGTTAAGAGGGGTCTATGGTAGAGATATTAATTAGGAAGTCACTAGCTTATCAATGATAATTAGATGTGATTATGTAGAGAGAACATATTCTTAGAAGTGTATCTAAGATATCAATATTTATTAGGCAGATATAAGAAGATAACCCTGTAGTAAGTCTCAGAAAAAGTGACCAGAGATAGAGTAGGTTACCCCAATACTCTGATGTCATAAAGACCAGGAGAAGAGAAGGTTTCAAGAAGATGGTATCAAATATTAAATGCTGAGAGGTCAAATAAGTTATCCCCAAAAATATTTGTTGATTCAGTCACACAGAAAGCCATGCCAACCATTCTTCGAGTGTTTGGGTGCAATGATGATGGTTAAACTAGCCTTACATGGACAGAGGACTGCATAAGTGGCAAGGTAGCCCCATGAGTCTAGTGACTCAAAGCAGAAACCTACAGGCCCTCCAGGCAATACTTTCTCTCTCATGTCCACATCTATCCATCTCTTTTGATTTTAACTCTTCATCATCTCCTGACTTATTTATTTTTCCTGTTCTCCACCCTAGTTAAGTTTTCAATCAGTTTTATTTTTTTATTCTTTCCCCTAGTTTTAACTTATTTTTAGCAAATGTTCCTGCTCTGCAATATGTTCAACATACTGCAGCTAATAAATTCTTTCAAATGTAAAGTTGATTCCCCCATCATCTTCCTAGCCCCACATCATATCCACTTCCCAAGGTCCTGTATAGTCTGGCCCAAGAGTCATTATGCCTAGTTCTCTTGGATTTTTTTCTCTCTTTGCTTCAGCTATATCACTCTACTTTCAAATATTGATGCTTCCTTCTGTCACCAGACATTTGCACATGGTGTCTCCTCTAGCTTAGAATACTCTCCTCCTCTTTCTTCACTGCTACCCTTATATTACTTGGACCTGCTTAACTGCTATTCATCAGATCTCTTAAGTAATTTCTTTTTTTTCCCCAGTACCATTTACTGAATAGGGATTCTTTTCCTCGGTGTATGTTTTTGTCTCCTTTGTCAAAGATCAGATAGCAAATATAAGGATGGTTTTATATCTGGATTATCTGTTCTGATCTACTGGTCTATGTCTCTGTTCTTGTGCGATTCCCATGATGTTTTTGTTACTATAGTCTGTAGTACAGCTTGAGGTCTAGTAAATTGATGCCTCCCAATTTGTTCTTTTTGGTTAAGGTTGCTTTGGCTATGCGAATTTTTTTCTGGTTCCATACAAAGTATAGAATTATTTTTCTAGATCTACAACACATGATGTTGGTATTTCAATGGAGATTGCACTAAATTTGTAAACCATTTTGGGTAGTATAGACATTTTAACAATGTTGATTCTGCGGATCCATGAGCATAACATGCTTTTCTATTTGTTTACATCCTCTGTGATTTCCTTCCTCAGTGTTTTGTAGTTCTCCCTGTAGAGGTCTTTCACATCCTTGGTTAATATATTCCTAGGTATTTAATTTTCTTTGTTGCTATTGTGAAAGGTATTGAGTCTTAGCTTAATAGTTGTTGGCATATAAGAATGCTACTGATTTGTGTACATTGATTTTGTAATCTGAGACCTTTGCTGAATTTATTTATCAGTTCCAGGAGTCTCTTGGCAGAATCTTTGGGGTTTTCTAGATATAAGATCATATCATCAGCAAAAAAAAATAATTTGACCTCTTCTTTTGACTTCTTCTTTCCCCATTTAGACACCCTTGATTTCCTTCTCTTGACTGATTGCTCTGGCTGACTTCTATTACTATGTGGAATAGAAGTGGTGACAGTGGGCAACCTTGTCTGGTTCTAGTTCTAAGGGGGAATGCTCTCAATTTTTCCCCATTCACTATGATGTTGGCTGTGGGTTTTTCATACATAGCCTTTCTAATATTGAAGTATGTTCCATCTATGCCTATGTTGTTAAGAGTTCTTACCAAAAAAGGGTGCTAGATTTTGTCAAATGCTTTTTCTGTGTCTATTGAGAGGATCGCATGGTCTTTGTTTTTGCTTCTATTTATGTAGTGAATCACATTTATAGATTTGTGTATATTAAACCATCCCTATGTCTCTGGGATGAAGCCCACGTGGTCATGGTGGATTACTTTGGATATCCACATGTAGAAGAATAAAACAGGATTCACAGCTCTCACCACTCACAAAAGTTAATTCACGATGGATAACGGACTTAAACCTGAGGCATAAAACTATAAGAATTCTGAAAGGAAATGTTGGAAAAACTCTCATAGATATCAGCCTAAGCAAAGAATTTGCAAAGAAGACCCCAAAGGCAATCACAGCAAAAACAAAAATAAATAAATGGGACCTGATCAAATTAAAGAGCTTCTGCACAACCAGAAAATAATCAATAGAGTGAACAGAAAACCTATAGAATGGGAGAAAATATTTGCATGCTACACATCCAATAAAAGGCTAATAAACAGAAACTATAAAGAACTCAAGCAAATTACATGGAAAAAAATCAACCCCATTAAAAAGTGAGAAGACATGAACAGAAGCTTTTGAAAAGAAGAAAGTCTAATGGCCAATAAACATATGAAAAAATTTTCAAGGTCTCTAATCATCAGGGAAATGCAAATCAAAACCACAATGAGATATCACCTAACTCCAGTGAGAATGGCTTTTATCAAAAAGTCCCCAAACAACAGATGCTGGTATGGATGGAGAGAGAAAGGAACACTCATACACTGTTGGTGGGACTGCAAATAAGTACAACTTCTGTGGAAACAGTGTGGAGATTTCCCAAAAAACTAAAAGTAGACCTACCATTTGATCCAGCAATCACACTATTGGGGATTTACCCAAAGGAAAAAAGTAATTTTATAAAAAGGACACCTGCACTAGAATATTTATTGCAGCACAGTTCATAATCACAAAGATGTGCAATCAACTCGAGTACCCATCAATACATGAGTGGATTAATAAAATTTGGTATAGGTATACCATGGAATACTACTTAGCCATCAAAAATTTGTGAACTAATACCTTTTGTAACAACCTGGATGGACCTGGAGACCATTCTTCTAAGTGAGTGTCACAAGAAATAAAAAACAAACACCACATGTACTCACTATTAAACTAGAACTAATTGATCAACCCTTATATGCACATATGAAAGTAAAACAACAGAAATCAAGCAGGTGGCGGTGGAGGAAAAGTGGGGTAAATTCACACCTAAGGGGTACAGTACACACTATCTGGGTGAAGGACACACTTATAACATTGACTCAAACTGTACAAAAGCAATACATGTAATCAAAATGTTGGCAACCTGTAATATTCTGAAAAAAAAAATCACTGAAAAATTTTTCACCAGCAATGTTCCCCACACCCCTCACAGTAGAAACCTCTACCTACCTATGTCAGGTTAGTGTCCATTGCCTCTGATATATAAAATCAGGGACTTCACCTGTATTTGCTCATCATTCAGCGCTAGTGCCTAGTACCTGACGTATGGTAGCCAAACAATAAATATTTCTTCAAGGAATGAATACATGCATGAATGCAAAAATCAGTATGCTTAATATTATATCATTTTTAAGATGAGATGAAGATAGGAAAAAATGGGATTTGAAGGTAAGAGACAGCAGCAAAAATTCAAGACAAAAGGGAAAAGAGAATGAAATCTTCCTTTGATATTCATTTGTAATATTTCACAAAGACGTAGACAGCTAGACTTCAAAGAAAAGTAACACACTTTTCTTCTAGTAGGGTCATCATACTTAACAAGGCTTGGTGGCCAACTTCTTTCAAGTTTTACTTTCACTAAAGATATCAAACTAGGAACTACCAAATAGCTCCCAATTTAGTTTTTAATTTATTTATTTTTAATCAAGTAAAAAAAACTATTCAAAGGGCCCAAGCCAGCTGCCAAATGCTGGCAAGCGTGGCAGATGGAAAGAGGCATAGTAATTCCTGTCAACAAACCCAGGAGCTTTAGTGTACCTTTCAAAACGTAATACATGCTTTGATTCTAAGAAAGCCCCACTCAGGGGCCTGGGACTGAGTTTGAGAATTACAGAAGGAGATCTGTGACCTCTCCATGTTGGCATCCAACTTTCCTCTAGCTAATAAGCCAGTGCTTATATTTTCCCTGGTGAAGCAGCACTGCTCTGCTGTCTATGGTAGTAATAAGAAGTGACCATGAATTATGAGTTCTGTAGAATATTTAACTAATAGAATTATACTATAAAAGAGCATAGCACTGTACAGGGCAACAATTTCATCAAGTCACAAATATTTATTATGCACCATTATGTGGGCTGTGAAATACCAGGGAAACTAAAGAAGTGAAAGACAGTGAGAATCAAGGTAATTTCAACTTTCCTTTCTCATACTTTTAAATATTTAATATTTGGCTAATTATAATAAGAATGAATCATTTTTATAACCAGAAAAAAGATGCTTTTCATTTTGAAGAGAATAAAAACTTTCTATACTTGTATATGAACTTTTAATACCAATCGGAAGGACTGTATTAATCATGAAACTTACTGCAAAACCTGAAGATCCAGACATTTAAAAATAAGGTTTCTAGAAAATATAGATATATAATTATTAAGTAGGAAGAAATGATGCTAAGTAGGAAATAGTTTCCATAGTCTCATATGCTGTTATATTTATAATGATGATTCACAAGTATGGCTGATAATTCACAATAGGGGTATCAGGCACTGGTTTTACCTTGCCTTTATGTAACATAATGGCACAAAAACAAGTAAATTAAAACCTGTTGTCAATAACAAAATCAGACTACCCAAAAATGATCTTAATAATAAATGAAATTTAATTTGTTTGGAGTGCCAACGGTATTCTGTGCATGATGTGTTTGCGTGTCTGTCTTTCTACAGTAGATACAAGATGATTCTCATAGTTGAGGAATTATAATATGGCCCTAAATGTCTTTTTCTTATCTTACACCCTCCAACTCTATTCAAATTTGCAGCTGAACTTCTTGTTCCTCTCAAATAAGTCATTAAAGATGAAAATATTCATTTGTCTAAGGAGACATATGCCAATGTTGTTCTGAAAAACAGACATCAGTATGCTGTGTCAGTATGTATCATCACAAAAGAAACAAATGAGACGAAAACAAACACACACACACACACAGAGGACTCAAAAATGTCTGGCTGTTACAGCATTGCTTCCAATAAATTATGAGAAATATATGCTTCATAATTAAAATTGAGGTAGGTGATGTATACTTTTCTAAGAGTCCCGTTTCACCAAACATTTCCCTTTTATTTTGAAACCATAACTATAGATGAATACACACACCCCATGTTGATGTATGATGTAAATTATAATGGTAAAACCAGCTAGACAGTTTCTTCAAGGTCCCTCTCTAAATTAAGCTATTATTCACCTCAGAGTCACCACTTAAAGGATAAAAGTATGTGCCACCTGCCAAGTAAATTTAATATACTAAACAGTACCAAATAAAACCCGTTTAACTACCAAAGAATCAAAACAAGTCTAAACTATAAATTAAAGACAAGATCAAGTGTTGTTTCGTGAACTAGTGTTAAACTTTGTTGTCTGCTGAGGTCAAGCATAAATATGAAGCATAAAGATTCAATAAGTATTTATTAATGGAATCAATATGAAAAGAGTAGATGTCAAAAAATACTAAAATTAGCCTTCATTATCATTGAAAATGACATAAAATTTCAAAACAATTTTATGACCAGTGACTTGATCTCTCACACAGCAGAGAGAGAGCTGGTTTTCTTAAAGAGAGACATAACATGCTAAAGCTAATGGAAAGTTTTTAGTGAGTCAAATTATAAGCAACATGTACTATACAGATCACTCTATTCAAATGCCATCATGAAAACAGAAAGTGTCATATCTTACAAATATAACTGAATTGTAATTATGTAACCTTCCTGAATATGGGTCAGTCAGTCAAGAAGACCACCCAATTCTCTAATTAAGCAAGAAATCCACACCTGCATACATTCCTTACTTTCATAAAAGAATGGGTCTCTTAGTAGAATGACAGCAATCAATTGTCTGGCAGCTTTTATTTTGGAAGATACCAGAACAATAATCTGTACAACTATTTTTTTTCCTTGCAGACATCTATTTAATATGACTCTGAGGAATATAGGCAAACAAGTTTTAACATTTGCTGTAATTATAATCCCAGAGAGATACCCTTCTGAGTATAAATAGCCCATAATGTGTAAAACAAACTACTTATTCATTTGTAAGAACAAAATGTGTGTGAGAGAGAACATGTGTTTGTGTATGTTTGTGTATGTGTGTGTGTGTGTGTGTGTGTGTGTGTGTAGAGTAGGAGTATGGTAAGTGTATTTGTGAATGTGTATATGAAGACCTCAGCAAAATTTGCAAATGCATATAATAGTACTATTAAATACCATGATTTCTAAATCCCCACATTCTTGGGTTCCTTGAACCTTATGAGGGCCCCTTGAATGTGTTCTGGTTAGAAATTATATAATAAAAAGTGGGGTGTAGCTGATTATGTGATATAGGATAAAAAGAAAATCAAAGATTTAGGCCCCTGTAACTTTAATAGGGACATTAGTCATTATAGGTTTAATCTTAATTACCCCTGGTAACGCTGCAGCACAATGAAATACCAGACCCATACTGTGAGTGGTGGCTATTACTAGAGGATAAGACATTTACCATGTAATCTTAGCAATGTTTTCTGATATTACTATTGGTTCCAAATAGCTCTAGAAGGGAGCATAGCGAGGTAAGGAGAAACCTTATTTTACTAATGTTCCATAATTAGGACAAATCAATATGTTAATTCTATTTGCACAAGGTTAAATTGTGAAGTCCTTGAAGACAGAAACCACCTTACCCTTGGTTTTGGTTCTAAGACTTTGCAAGCAATGGGTGCTCTTAAAGCATCTGTTGAATTGAATGAATTTAAACCAGCATTGTAAATAAAATATTTTTCACATTGTATTCTCTATAAATATTTACAATTGGCCTGCTTACAGAGGCCTAAAGATAACAACAAAAATCCACAAATATTTATTATGTGTGGATTATGTGTATCAGGTCTATTTTAGGCACTCAAGGAAGAGGAGAGGATGAGGGAAGAATAGTTTCCATGGTTCAAGAAATGAAAGATTTAGATGGAAATACACAAAACATTTAGAGCTATTCATAATATAAAATTTAAATGACAATGCATACTATGATATTAAAAGAATAAAACAGTAAATGCTGATGGGCTTCAGAGTAAGAAAATAAGTCAGGGAAGCTTTAAAAAAAATTAGCTGAATGGTTTCAAAGAGTCTTAAAGAAAGGCAGTTTTTATACATCAAATGAACTGGTTTTTAAATGCTCTAAGACTACTTTGTAAAAATGTGTTAATAGAAAAGAAATGTTTTAATAAATCCTTATATCAGAAGATTTCTGGGTAAAAGAAATCAGAAATTTTTGGTTAAAATAAAAAAATCTATATAATACATATTGAATAGTCTAATGAAAACTGTTATTGTAAAAACTGAAAGTTAAATTATATGCTATTCCATTTTTACCTTTACAACAATATTTCATATGTATTTAGTTGTTTTCAATTCTTATCTTGAGAACCGTGAAGCTTGAATCAAAATAAGCAGTGCTGCACTGAAGATAGCTCCATGTACATCAGCCACATGGTGCCACATGGCCGCACGAGCCAGGGCTGGATTCTCACCAGCACTGCTTCATGGCTTTGAGTCTGAGCCACAGGAGTTGGAGGGCATTTTGTATCATCGAGTCCAGTTCTTGACCCTGTTTCAGGAAGCTGGCTTGCTTGCACTGCACCTGGAGCCTTTCAAAACGTTGTCAGGCTCAGCCTCTGAAGAAAGAATTCCCACAGCGTTCTGGCCTTGCTCAGTGTATACAGTTTTGTTCCCGGAGTCAAGAGACAGGTTGCTTCCTTTTCTGGCTCTTGAGGGCAGAGGCTGGGCTTTCTCACCTATGAGTTGGTAACTTTAATGAGTACCTCCCTTTGGGGACAGAAAGGAGAGTACAAAGTGTCCTGGATGCTTCATAGTCAGAAACAGAGAATGCCAAGTAAAAGCTCAGTCCATTTCGCCACTGCAGTGAAGAGTCCCTCACCTTCAGCCTCTGACTACTGTGGTTTCCTCCTACGCCTGGCTGCCAGGCTTTGGAAAACATACCCACACCTTGTATCTGTCTCTCCTGTTGGTTAATTAACACTCATGGGCAGCTGTCGTTCCTCCATAAAGCCACAAAGATGGCCGGATTACTTGAGAGCTAATTACACTGTTTGTGGAGGCACAATCTCTCTCTCCTTTCCAGCAGCCTACCCTTTGGAACCTCATGGCTCATTAACACCTCTACCAGTGGAGGAACGAGACAAGACTGTCAGCTGTGCCACTTCTCACATTTCCATGAAAAAGCTTAAATCTAAGCAATGCCATTCTAGGCTTCTTCTACAAGGATTTTTAGCTTAGCAAAATCCCTCTTGAAATCTTTGTCCATAATTTCATCGCAAATACTGAATTATCTCCTTAAGAGCTAAAAGCCTTTCCTGAAAATGACTTACTTTTTAATTTGCTTTTTAGACATCTCTAAGGGTCACTGGCAACTCAAGTGCAATTCTTGATTTCCTCTCCCAGCACATTCTAGTCTATTAATTTCACATGGAAGTATTTTTCTCCTTCTCCTCTAAGAGTGGACTGCAAAATCTATTGCTCTTTTTTATAAATTTCAAAAAATTAAGGGGGTATAAATGTTTTTGTTACATGGATACCTTGTATAATGCTTAAATTGGGGCTTTTTGTGTGCCTATCACCAGAATAGTGTTCACTATATCTGATAGGTAAGTTTTTACCCTTCACTGCCTCCCACTCTCCCCTTCTTGGTTTATAATGTCCTTTACATCTCTTTGTGCCCATGTGTGCCCATCGTTTAGCTCCCAATTATCTGTCGTTCTTTCTTTTCCCATAAGTAGACTAATGCCTGTCCCTACTGTCTTCCTCATTCATCTCCCACATCCAGTCCTCTTTTTTCAATGCCTACCCCATCAGCTTCCCTTTTCTGAAACTGAACTCAATCTCTGCATCATCAGTGTACTGCCATAATCACAGCCAGTCCTTTCTGGAATCTCCAAGCACCACAGTAGAAACTACCTTTATTGACTTCTGGGCTCTGCACTATCATTCTTTTCTCCCCCTCTCGTCCTTTATTCTCTTCACACAATTTTTCCCCTTCTCACCAGTTCCTCCATCTTCCAGAATCTAAGATTTGTTCACATTTTCCCTCTCATTTGGCTCTTTTCACATCACTGTTTCTATGGCAAATGAAAGATAACACATAAACAATATGGATTTTCTTTTTGCATTTTAAATATATTGTATTTATCTGCTTTCTCTGTTAGTGAATAATTTATTTCCTGTTGCTTTGTTAATAAAGTCTGTGAGCCAGGGGCTAGTTTTACATCTACATTTAGTAAATTGAATAATAGTATATTTTGTTACAATGTAATACGTATACCAGAAATCACTGTTTTGGGAGCCATGAAGTCCTAAGGGGCAAGTCTCAAATGCTGTGGTGGATGAGTTAAACCATAGAAAAAGTAATTAATTGTAATTGCTTATCCAGTTAAATATTATGAGTTATAGTGAAGGATTAAGATAGTTTGAAAAGAAAGTTTTATTGTTTCAAGATCTGCATCTTAGTGACAATGGCTTTTTTTTTTAGTAGATCCAATAAAGTAATCAGATTTATGCTCTGTTGACAGGTACCAATGAATTGGATATTACTGTATGAATATATGAAGCACTATGATTTGAAAAAGGAGACCCAGCAGTATAGATATTGAGATCCATAAAGAACAAACTCTCTCAATTATTATCTTGTATTTTACTTATAAAATCCTCCATGAAGATAACTAACCCCAAGGATCTCATTTTCAACCTAAAGTACTCCCATCAAGTATGTCAGGCTAGTGAAAACACATCACATATTTTAGAGTATTAATAATATAAATTCAACTCCTTCTAACTCTCCACTCTTCAAATTCTCTAGGAAAAAATAAACTTAAAGTATTTATTTAAAAGTCTCTATGCATACACTCTGCTTTGGGAGTTCACAACTATCTTAAAAAATTACAATTTTTAACAGGAATCATTCTAATGCTATGTGTCACTTTATGGTTAAATTATTATGTATGTAAAAGCAAATACCACCCTAATAAATTTACCAAGTCAAATTTTGACTTAATATATGTCACTTTCAATTCATCACTATAGTCATGTTAAATCCCTGGGTAATAAAAAAAAAAAACCAAAAAGACTTGCTTCTTTACTTTTATTATACTATGGATGAACTCTGCATCTCTCTTTCTCCATATATATGTAGATTTAAGTGTTCAAAAGTCTAATTATTTCAAAGGAATATGTTCTTAATGTAAAATATTGGGAAAACAGTTAAATATAAAAGAGCAAATATACATTTTTAGATTGGTAAGTTGGCTCACACAAAGCCTACTCTTAACTACTCTTTCCTTTGCTTTTTCTACCACTCTATTGCATACTATGGAGCTCAGGCCAAATCCCCTCTTCAGAATGTATTCACCCATCTTC
This sequence comes from Cheirogaleus medius, assembly GCA_008086735.1. Classification (NCBI taxonomy): domain Eukaryota; kingdom Metazoa; phylum Chordata; class Mammalia; order Primates; family Cheirogaleidae; genus Cheirogaleus; species Cheirogaleus medius. The sequence continues at coordinate 39,815,255 of VBSM01003143.1, forward strand.
CAGCTGATGGTGCTATATGCTATTGACCACTCATGACTTAGTCCTTCACTAGAAACTGCCCTTGATTGTAGGAAACTACCTTCCCCAAGTCAATGGCCCTTACCAGGGGGGCACCCACAATTAATGACAAGCTAAGACTACAAAGGCCCAGTCCTCTTGCCTCAATTTGTAACAATTCTGAAAGGTCATCTGAGCTTCAGAGTCCCCAACAGATCAGGTGAGATCTCAGCTGCAACCACACTGTAAGCTAGCTTCTCCCACTATCCAATTTTACCTTCTTCCTTTTATTACAGGTTTATCTCTGAAGATCACTGCTCAATAAATCTTTGCAACTATCTGTATCAAAGTCTATATACAGAAGAACTAACTCAAGGAAACCACAATACCTAAAAAACAAAACACTCAATTTTTCTCTCTCCCATATTGCTAGGTTGGACCATGTGCCAATGAGATTAGGCACAATTCACAAGGAGAAATTATTTTTTTCTCTGTTAATAGCCAAGATTCACTAGGATATGTTTCTTTGACTTTTTTCCTTTTGTCTTCTTTCTACCTTGCATGTAGACAAGATACCTAGAGGGCAGCAGTAGTTTTAAGATCATAAAGACAAAAGCTAATATGCCAAGCATCCAAAAGACCTCACACATCATTTAAAACATCATTGAGCAAATGAACCTATGCCAGCAATCCTCAACCCCTAACCTTTTTGATATGTTAAAAAAATCTTTTAAAATTTATTGTTATTTGCAGCCAAATGCAATTCCTAAATGATACAATTAAGGAACCACTCTATCTAGAAATACAAATATGTGTATAGTAGAGTGTTATTTGTAACAGAAAAGAAATGGAATGATTGTGTAAAGATTAAGTTGTAGCCTATCCTTAGGAAGGAAAATTGTAGTCATTGAAATTTGTTATGCACATTAATAGGAATGCTGTTTTATCTTAGCTATTATCTGATCTTTTGAAATACAGTTTTTTTAAAAAATGAAAACTGAAGTTTATAATGTTATTTAAAACATTTAATATGTACTATTGCTCTCTTTCATTGTGATGAAAACTGAGAAATGGCTTGAGATTAGTTTGTTAAGTGGTGGAATCCAGGCCCCTTACCCTAGAATTGTTAATGAGTCCTAGCAGTTGTAACTGAATCTGGCAAAATAATAATGGTCAGTATTATTGTCCCATTGTTAAAAGTTCTTCAAAATGTGTGTCAAATATTTCTTATAAACCAGCAGGGACTCATTCTTTGCAGGGACTCTGTAAATAAGAGAAAACTACAGCAGAACACGTTTGGAATTATAACTGTAAAATGCCAATTCTAGGGTAAGGTTTGAGAATACAGAACTTTAGCCCATTGCCTCCCTTTGTGAAAAAGAACTTTGGTAGGTAAACAGGCAACAGATGGCTCACACTTCACTGTCATGAGATGCAGATAAAATGCAACAAAGGTCAAGAAAGTAGCTTACTTTTAGATGTTCTTTGAGTCAGGCTCATCTATCCCTAACTTCTCATGTGAAATTTAAACTGTCACAGTTTGAGATAATAGACAATTGAAACTCCCATTTCCTTCAGAAAAATCTGCAATAAAAATGTTTATATTTCTTTGACACACACACACACACACACACCCGATATCAAATCTTACATTCCTTCCACTCAGAAAATATGATTAGGTCATTCAAGCAATACTTGAATCTATTCACATAAAATCAGCAGGTCAGATAGAAAATTACTCACCCTACACACCAGTTATGCAGAATGTTACAGGGTATGAATCGCTGCCAAGATATTTGGCATTGGCATATCTCCACTTTTCAGTTTGCTACAATGCACTTAACCTACCACTGTTATTCAGTGTAATATAACTGTAATACAAGCATCTGTGTGTTTACTACAGCTCAACTATTCCCTTGGCTAGAAATATTTCTGAACAGGGTGATAAATATAAATGTCTTCCATTTTCAAAAAATATATTTAATAAACATTCCTGAAATTCCTTGAAAGCCTACAGTTAACAGCAAGCTTTTGTGTACATAGATTAGAGAATAAGGGGAAAAGAAAACTTTATTGGCATACCATTAAGTAATTTAATATTTTTGCAGTGGCACTCTTGCAGGATTTCTTTAACATGAAAAATTTAGTATCTTAGCTGTTGAAGTCTCTGCTTTAGAATCCCAGGGTTATTCCTAGATGAGTTCTAGTGATTATTATGGAAGTACATGTGTACAGGCCACCTCTTTAAGCAGACCATTGAGACCACCTTTTCAAACCTTCCATATAAAGAGAAGATAGATGATGGTAATGGATACAGAGAGATCAGGTGATATCAAAGATCAGTTTGTATTAATAATAAAACTAAATGTTTTTCAGTTATCTAACAGAGAATAACAAATCATCCCCCAAATTTAGTGACTTAATAATTGTATTTTACAACATTACAAATTTACAAATTACAAATTGTAATTTACAACAAACTTATGAATCTTGCCAATAGCAATCAGGAGTCTACCTTATCCTTTTATCAAACTAAAGTTTTTTTCCAAGTAGAAAACATTTTCTTCTTTATGCTGATCTGAATGTAATATGTCTAGTCTTGGAAATGAAGATAGCAACTTTGCTCCTCTGGGTAATTGAAGACCTTGTTTGTGACTGGGAGCATGATATTAATGTACTTAAAATCCTCATCCTTTAACTGAATCTACTTCTGTTCCACATTTATTTCAGAATTTGAAAATTTTGTGAGCATAGCTATATTGACATCATAAGCTTTAAATGAGAGACATTTAAAGATGTTTAAGATGTTTAAGATGTTTATGGGCATCTTCTTATTTCTAGTAGTGTTGATATTATTATTACCTAACCATTCAGATGGAATAGGTACCTAGTCTAAACATCACTCAGTCATCTTCTTTTACAACTAGTTGACAATTTCCCATGGCCCATTGGTCTATTTTTCATCTGTTGTAACACATAAAAGGGTTAAACAGATACTTTGTCCTAAACTTTCTCTGCTGCAAATCAGTGGTTATTAATTAACAATTACGAGTATTTCCCCTATCTTCATAAATTTAAAATTGACCATTTTATAAAAGACACATGTCCCATTGCCTTTATTATACACTGTGTTTGTATACATTTTCTATTTCCAAATATTTCTTTTATTCTAAAATCATGGTACATTTAAATAAATTTTATATAAAGAAGATGTGTAATAGCCCCAGCAGATTATATGTCAACTTTGCCACAAAATGAAAATGGAAAAATCATGGTGTGTTGACAAAATATAACACTATGCAAATATCTGAAGTAAATTTTAATTGAATTCTTTATTGAGATAATTGCAGATGCATATACCATTATAAGAAACAATACAGAGACATCCCTTGTAAACTTTGCTCACTATCCCCATATGGTAACATTTTGCAAGACTACACTACCCGGATAATGACACTGATATAATCCACCAGTCTTATTCAGATTTCTCCAGTTTTACTTGTACTAATTTGTGTATAGGTGCAGTTGTGTGTGTGGTATAATAAGTCTATACTATTTTGTAACCTGTTTAGGTTTACATATCCACCACAGTCAAGATATTGAACAGTTCCAACACCACAGTCTTTAATATTGCCTGTTTATAACCATATCCTGCATGCTCCCATATCCTCCTCCTATCCTAATGCCCCACAAAACCACTAACTAATCTCCATTTCTAAATTTTATTATTTCAAATTGTCATATAAGTGGGATCATCTAGTATCTAACCTTTCTGGACTTTTTTTTTTTTTTTTTTTTTTTTTTTTTTTTTTTTTTTTTTTTTTTTGTGGCACAACATGATTCCCTGGAGATTCATCCAATTTGTGGTGCATATCAATAGTTTGTTCCCATTTATTACTGAGTAGTATTCCATGATGTGTATATATTTTCTCCCATTCTCTAGCTTGTATTTTTATTCTCTTCACATGGCTTTCACACAGTAAACATTTTTAATTTTGATGAAGTCCAATTTATAATTTTTCCCTTTATGCATAATTGTGGTGTCAAGTCTAAGAATATTTTGCCTTAGCCCTAGATCAAATATTTTTCTATTTTTCCTAAAATATTTATAGCTTTATATAGTTGTCCATGACCCATTTGGAGTTTATTTTTGTGTACAATGTGAGACTTAGTTTGAGGCTCATATTCTTGCCTATGGGTGTCAAATTGTGCCAGCACTACTTATTGAAAAGCTATCCTTCTTCTATTAAATTGGTTTTGCATCTTTGTCAAAAATCAGTTGAACATATTTGTGTGGGGCCATTTCTAGGCCCTGTATTCTGTTCCATTGATCTGTATGTCTCACCCTCTGCCAATATCAAATTCTCTTGATTATTAGTTAGAGTAAAATAATATCATGTAATTTCTCCCACTTTGTTCTCCTTTTTAAAAGAATATTTTAACTATTTTAGGACTTTTTCCTTTCCTTATAAATTTAGACAAAGCATGTCTACAATTACAAGAACTTGCCAGGATTTTAAGGGAATTCAATTAAACATATAAATGCATTTAAGGACTAATGAAATTGGAAAAGGAAACAGAAATGTTCTAGCATAGCAGAGCAAAAATAGATAATGTTATGGCATTGGAAGAAAACTAATAAACACATACATGATAAAAATTGATATGAGAAAATAGAATATCCATTTAAACAATACATGGATACATACATACATACATACATACAATACATGTGGATGTGTGTGTTTATGCTAATGAGTGCTTATGTGTATATCAAAGCACAATTGATGAGTTGGTAACAAACAAAAAATGAGATAATAGTTCAAAAATTAACTTTATACAGTCATCAGAGAGAGTTGTAGGAAAAAACAATAACTCAATTACAACAATAAAAGTGCTGACTTTTACTGACTTTTTGGGGGGATAGGGAGGAGGAATAGAAGGTTGCCAAAAATGATATGCCTGTGCAGAAATACACCCATCTTGAATTAGTACTCTGCTAAAGCATGCACTTTTCAAGGTAAAGGAGAGATGAAAATAAGGGATCTTATTAGAGTATACTCTAAACTGCCAGGCAAGATTTAGGAAAGGGATAAGGCTTTCCTCATAGAGACTCTGCAATTGGAACCAAGGTAATAGAGAGAAGAAACCTGAGCTTCAATCATTTATTCCCATTGGCATAAAGCATTTTGGGCAAGTCTTGTTCACATGAAAAGACAGTCATAAGAGAAGTATTTTTCTATTTTTGTGTTAATCAGAAAGAATTTGTGACTGAAGCAGAGGAAACTAGGAACAAAATTACTTTTTCAACTTTAGAGCATATGGTAGCCAGAAATATGGCCATTGGTGAATTCCAAAATGTTTAGAGAAAGGTGGGTATAATTGCATGATCTCAAATTCTATGAGAGATTACATTTTGAATAACTATGCGATCTTAAGCAAGAAAGAAAGAAAGAAAGAAAGAAAGAAAGAAAGAAAGAAAAATAAAAGTAATATGGCTGCAACTCAGACTCCATGAGAAGCTTATATGTGTAATGGACAACATTGAAATAGAAATAAGTGTCTGGCACAGGACCTAACACACAAGATGTGCTCGATTTATGTTTAGTAAAAGAATGGACATTGTAAAACCAAAAATAAACATGCAAAAAGCTCATAACTATAATCCAGGAGTATCAAAGTATACATCATCTATCCATCTAATCATTTAATCATAATTACTATACATTTATTATGTATTTTCTGCTTTCAAGGATCTCATAGTCCAGAGTGAAAAAATGATATGCAGACCAAAAACAAAATTTAAACTACAAGAAAATAAGTACAAACAGATAAATTTTAAAGTGCTTTGGGAACAGGAGTTATTAATTAACTGTAATTGGAGAAAGGAAGACCAAAAAAGGGTTCACCTTGTAGTTAACATTTGAATAATTTTGAAGCTTATTCAAATGGTAGAAATACAGAGTTATAGAAAGAAACCTTTATATAAATTTAATAAAACAATTAAAAATTGTATGCTGTTTTATAAACCAATGGTAAAATAATAATGAGCTCAGAGAAAAGGTGAAAAGATAAACTGCCTACATAAAGTTTGGAGAGCTAAATTGCACCCTCCTTGGCCATTCCAAAGATGCAAGCACCCTGTAAAACTGGGGGGCAGCTAACACTACAAAGGGTAAAAAAACTTTTAACTTTGATGTGATTCTTCACTATCCTTTAACTTCCATGTTTCCATCCCATTGACCCTGCTTTTATGCATCCTCCCCTAACCTAGTAACCAGGTTACTAGTGGTTTTAAAACGCTGGCAGCTCGTTAGAGTCACCAGAATTTTCACAAAAGACTTCTGCCTGTGTCCATTCATTCCCCAGGGATTCTGATTCAGTTGGTTTGGGGTAGGGACCCTGTGCTTCCCACAGTGACTAATGCTCATCAGAAGGACATCAGGAAAATCACTCTGCAGGAAATCACTTTAGCCCACCATGGTGAATGAGTGTCTAACAAAAGAGGATTAAACAAACATCAAAAAGAAAGAATGTCATGGAGTTCCACACCAGCTCAGAACTTAATGATCAATATGCCATTATACAGAAGGAATTTGCCCAAAATATCTCTATGAATTGCAGCCATGATCTTTAAAAAAAAGAGTTGAATATTGAATGGTACCTAAAGACCAGGGACGCATGGTCTTTAATTTCTTTGAACTGTAATGGGGAGCCACTGAAAGGTTTTCTGGAGAGTATTGACAAATTGAGATCTATACATTATAAGAAGCATTCTAGTTGCATCCAAGAAAATTTATGGGAAAAAGACAAAGATGATCCCCACTCTTTTTGTTGGAGAAAGCAGTTGAACATAAGTACCATTCACTGAGAGGTAACAGATGGAAAAGTATTGGCTTAGCAGCGGGGTTAGAGAGGACATGACAGGTTCTCCTCTAGACATGTTGACTTTCGGGTGCATATATGACATTGCAGTGTGTATGCAGGTTGGAAATTCAGGAGAAAAAGAACTACATATGTGTTTGAGATCCATCTGCATAGAGCTGGGTTATTAAGTCAAAGGAATGGATGACCTTTCCCTGGGAAGGTGAGTAGAATTCTCTTTAGGAGAAGAGAGTCTATGGCAGAATTTAAGGGAACACTAACACAGGCAGTAGAAAAATATCCCAAAGCATATTAATAGGAAATGGCCAGAGAGGTAGAAAGAAAACCAGGAGACAGTGGCATAATGAGTGCCAGGAGAAGAAAGTGTTTTAAAAAGGTATGATTAAACAATAGTTTCAAATGTTTCAACGGTTTCAATAGAGAATGGGGCAGAAATCTGATTACAGTGGATTAAGTAGATTGGAGGTAAAATAAAAAGTGGAAACAAGAATTAGAAAAGATTTATAAAGATGGCAGAATAGGACTTTCCAGTGCTTGTCCCCCAAGTGAAATGTTAATTTGAACAACTTCCCATCCATAAATAAAAATACCATCACAAGAATTAAGGAAACCAGGTAATAGATTATAGCACCTGGGTATAGCACAGAAATATGAAAAGATGCACTGGAAAAGGTAAGAAGGACAGTTTTACATTATCTGTGTCACCCCTTCACCAAATATATGCAGCCCAGTGGAAAGAGATACCCTCTCATTGGAGGAAGGAGAGGGAAATGAGCACCAGCAAGATACAGATTGTCCAGACAGAATATCAATAAGTAAGCATCAAACTAAAACTATACTTTGAACCAAATAGATCAAACAGATGTATAGACAAAGTTCCATTGGACAATAGCAGAATAAACATTATTTTCAAGTGCACATGGAATATTCTCCAGGATAAATCATATGTTAGGTCACAAAACAAGCATTAAAAATTTAAAGGATTTAAGTGATATCAACTTTCCTTTCTATCCACAATGGTATGAAATTAGAAATCAATTAACATACAGAATTTCAAAAACTTCACAAATACATGGAAATCAAGCAACATGCTCTGAAACAAGCAACGAGTCAATGAAGAAACTAAAAGCGAAAATTAAAAATATATTGAGATGAATAAAAATGGAAATACAAAATATAAAAGCTCATAGGATGCAGCAAAAAACATCCTAAGAGGGAAGTTTATAGGAATAAACACCTATAATTAAAAGAAGAAGATCCCAAATAAACAAACTAAGGTTATACTTCAGGGAATTAAAAAAAAAAAAAAACTAAACCCAAACTTAGCAGAAGAAAGAAAATAATAAATATTAGAGTAGAAATAAATGAAATAAAGATTAGAAATATGAAAGAAAAGAACAAAACTGAGTAACTTTTTGAAAAATTAAAATTTACACATCTTTACATAGACTAAGAATAAAAGATAAAGCCTCAAAATTATAAATGAAAGAAGATACATTACAACTGGTATCACAGTAATACAAAGGATCATAAGACACTCCTATGAATAATTATATGCCAATAAATGGGTAACCTAGAAGAAATGGGTAAATTCTTAAATAAATACAATGTACTAAGACTGGATTATACAGAAATAGAAAATCTAAACAAATAATGAGCAAGGAGAATGGATCAGTGATAAAAAGTTTCCAATCAAAGAAAAGACCAAAACCACATGGCTTCACTGTTGAATTCCACTAAACATTTGAGGAAGAGCTAATACTAATCTTTCTCAAACCCTTCCAAAAAATTGAAGAGAAAATACTTCCAGGCTAATTTTACAAGGCCAGCATTACCTTAATACCAAAGCCAAAAAAGGACACTACAAGAAAAGAAAATTACATGCCAATATCTCTGATGAATATAGGTGCAAAAATCCTCAACAAAATAATAGCAAACCAAATTCAACAGCACTTTGAAAAGATCATTCACCATGATCAATTGGAATTTAGTCTAGGGATTCAAGGATGGTTTGATATATGCAAATCTATAAATGTGAAGGTTCAATATATGCAAATCTATAGATGTGATACAATGTATTAACAGAACTAAGAACAAAAAAATATGATCAACTCAACAGATGAAAAAAAGCACTCGAGAAAATTCAATATCCTTTGTGATAAAAACAAAAACTCTCAACAAATTAGATGTAGAAAGAAAGGGCCTCAATACAATGAAGTCCATATATAACAAACTCATAGCTAACATCATACTCAATGATGAAAAGATGAAATATTTTTCTATAAGATCAGAAATAAGCCAAGAATGCTCTTTCTATCATTTCTAGTTAACATAGTACTGGAAGTCCTAGCCAGAGCAATTAGGCAAAAGAAAGAAATAAAGACATATGAATTAGAAATGAAGAAGTTAAATTGTCCCTGTTTGTAGATGATATGATCTTATATGTAGAAAACCCTACAGACCCCACCAAAAACTGTCAGAATAAACAAATTCAGTAAAGTTGCAAGGCAAATAGAATCAGCATACAAAAAAATCATTACTGTTTCTATACACTAACAATAAACTATCTAAAGAAGAAATCTATCCAATTTACAAAACCTATAAAAAATTTTTAAAAAAACTAGAAATAATTTAAAACAAGGAAATGGCAGACCAGTAAACTGAAAACTATAAGATATTGATGAAAGAAATTGAAAACGACACACAAAAATAGAAAGGTATACCATGTTCAATGATTGGAAGAATTTATATTGTTAAAATATCCGTGCTACCCAAAGCAATCTACAGATTCAATACAGTTTGTATCCAAATGCTAATGCCATTTTTCACAGAAATAGAAAAAAAATCCTAAAATTTATATGAAACCACAAAGGACCCCAAATAGCCAAAACAATCTTGAGCCAAAAGAATAATGCTGGAGGTATCATACTATGACTTCTAAATATACTGCATAGCTATAATAATCAAAACAGCATGGCACTGGCATAAAAACAAAAATGCCAATGGAATACAAAAGAGAGCCCCAAAATAAACCCATGCATATATTATTAATGAATCTGCCAAGAATAGAAAATGGAGAAAGTGTAGTTCTCTTCAATAAATGATACTGAGAAAACTGAATATACACATGCAAAATTAGACCCTATCTTATACCACAGTCAAAAATCAACTCACAATGGATTAAAGAATTAAATCAAATAAGATCTGAAACTGTAAACTACTAGGAGAAAACATAGAGGAAAGGCTCCAAGACATAAATTTGGACAATGACTTTTTGGGTATGACCTCAAAAACAAAGGCGACAAAAGTAAAAATAGACAAACAAAATTATATTAAGCTATAAATCTTCTGCACAGCCAAGTAAATAGAGTGAAGAGACAAACTATAGAGTAAGAGAAAGTATTTGCAATTGCATATCTGATAAGGGGTTAATATCCAAAATATATAAGGGATTCAAATCAATAGATAGAAAACAAACAACCCAATTAGAAAATGGGGAAAAGATCTGAATAGACATTTCTCCAAAGATGACATACAAATGGCCAATGTGTATATGAAAAAATGTTCTTCAACTTCACTTAACCATCAGGGAAATGTAAATTAAAACCACGATGAACAATCATCTCATACCTGTTAAAGTGGCTATTATCAAAAAAATGAAAGATAAGTATTGGTGAGGATATGGAGAAAGGTGAATTCTTGCACACTGTTGGTGGGAATGTAACTTAGTATAGCCATTATAAAAACAGTATGGAGGCTTGTCAAAATATTAAAAACAGAATTACCATATGATCCAGCAATCCTACTTCTGGGCATATATCCAAATGGTATGAAATCAGTATGTCAAAGAGATTATCTGTATTCCCATGTTCCATGTGAATTTTGGCTATTCAGAATAGTCAAAATTTGGAATCAACCTAGATGTTCATCAATGTATGAATGGATAAAGAAAATGTGATAATATATATACACACAATAAAATGCTATTCAACCTTAAAAATTAAGGTAATTCTGTCATTTGTGATGACAGGGATGAAGCTGGAGGACATTATGTTAAGTTAAATAAAAACAGACATAGAAAGACTAATATCACATGATCTCACTTATAAGTGGAACCTAAAAAAGTTGAATTTATAAGAAGCAGAGAGAAGAATGATGACCATGAGGGGCTGAGAGGGTGGGGTGGATTTGGGGAGATGTTTGTCAAAGGATACAAATTTTCAGTTAGAAAGGAGTCACAACATGGTGACTATAGTTAGTAACAACGTGTTCTTAAAAATTGCTAAGAGTGATTTTGAGTTTTCCTCACAAAAAAATAAGTATGTGAGTTAATACATATGCTAATTAACTCATTTTAGCCTTTTCACAATATATACATATTTTAGAATATCATGTGTACAAGCTAAATAATATACAATTTTTATTTGTCATTTAAAAAATAATTAATGTTAAAAAAAGAAAACCTTTCTAAAGACATTTTCAAGATTAAAAAGATTTTTCATGTTTCCTTTTTGAAGCATAACATATACAATTTAATACTAAACATTAAAAGATAGATTTTTTTAAGAAGAAATAGTTCTGAATAAGAAACTTATTTTTGGCATCACCATCTTTCTTTCTTCTAAAGTTTTAGACAAGATGGATGGAATCAGGGCAGGTGGAAGGATTCACCTGAGCTTTGCTCAGTAAGGAGGGAAGACCTCATTATAATGGGCGCAAAGAAAGAATGCATGGATATGAATGAATGCGGTAGGATCAAAGGTTTGGTAACAAGGTAAAGAGGCAGCTCTGGTCTAGTGGCTTTGATTTTCTTAATAAAGTAGGAGAGGTCTGATAACGAGGAAGGAATGACAGAATTCTGGATTTGAGAGAGTGGAATGGGTGAAAGAATTACAGAGAGTCTAAGAAAGAGAACTGATTGGGAATTATACAAGAATTACTAAGGAGTCTTGATTGATGCCCCAGTACTCTTCAGTTGGATAAGTGCAGAATTTTAGAAGTAATTATAGTTAAATGGTAGTAAGTATGTATAAGTATTTATTAACTTTAGGCTCAATTCCATCAAAGAAAATATTGAACTCACAGAAAATCAAATGGTATTCATTAATAGAAGCACAATACCTGAAGTAAAGATGTGGCTTATATCTGTCATGGACATAGTAGAAGCAGCAGTAGTAAACATTTATTGGGTACTTATAGTTTTCTAAGTGTTTTCTGTGAATTATAGTACACGGACTATAGGTACTGTTATTATTTTCAATACTCCAGTGAAAAAAAAAAACCGCAGCACAAAGTTGAGTAATTTTCCTGAGGTCAAACAGTGATAAAGTGGCAGAGTTTGAAACAGAGAATCTGATGCATGTCCAGGGAAAGTGAGCAGGACAGCAAGGATACAGAATCTCTGCAATATGAGGAAGTTAGATAATTGAGGATATTTCACCTAAATAAAACAGGCAGCAGCAAATAACTATTGCTTCAATACTTACATGGTTGCCATATGGAAAAAGAATTAGACTTTAATATTACATAGCTTCAGGGAGCAGAACTAAAACTAATATGCAGAAGCTGCAAGGAGACAGATTTCCCGTGGAAAGAAGAATTTTTGTAGCCATGAGACATAGAAGGAGCAGCTTCACAAAGTGAAGTTCCAGTGACCTAGGAATTTGAGCCCAGGAAAGGGGCGTTAGGAAGGAGTTTACACCTAGGTGCAGAGAGAACAGGCTGGCCTAAGTGAAGTTCAACACCCATTCTAACACTGAAAGTCTGCCTCTAGTGTGCATTTTATTAACCCACAACAAACATTTACTTTTTTATTTTCTCCCCAGAGTAAGAATGTTGGCAGATACCTAAAGCATTTGGATCCATGTTACAAAAATATTTGGATATAACAGACAATAAATAATGTTGTGCCAAGAGGGGGCTATATCTGGACTTTCAATTGCTTCAGAAGGCTCTAATAATTCAGATGGGGAGGAGCAAAGGAGAAAAAATAAATAAATCCTTTTAGCTGGCAATTTAGCCCCTTCCTAAAAGCAAGTAACAACTCTTCTGACAATTGTAAAATTGTTTCCTGCCAAAAGTATCCTTTTGGAAGCTTTTAAAAGATAATCCACATTATCCCACATTTTTTTTTCACATTTTTGCACGTTTACACAAAGGGCTTATACAAGAAATTTTGAACCTCTTCACTGAGCAGAGGTCAGTGTTTCTGGTACAATGCCAATTTTAATAAGATTTTCTCTCTCTCTCTCTCTCTCTCTCTCTCTCTTAAGAGAATGGCATGAGGGAGCTGCATGCTAAGAAGGAAGATGGTCTTTGCTTGGTCCTGATGCCAAAAGAAGGCCCATGCTATATTTTATTTGACATTTTTAGCCTTGATTTGGCTGCCAGATTTATTAAAAAGATTAGTATTCTCTACAGGTTTCATATAGCAAATTTTGAGTTTTGAGTTTGATTCTTATAGCAAATTTATTGTGTTCTTTCCCCTGTTCTTCGAAGTGGTGTTTTTTGTTTGTTTCTTTACCTGTTTGTTTGTAATGTTAGGATGCCAAAATTAAAAACAACCATCATACCAATCCATCATGATCCATGGGCATTATATGCAGCCATCAATATGAACAGTAAATCTTGTTCCATCACATTTTGAAGCAAATGACAAATTCTTGACTCTTTATTTCAAGGGCTTCTCTCCTTGGTTTGTCTCCTACTCCAAGATCTATTAATATAGTCTTTGCAATTTCTCTCAAATCTGGCCCTATATTACGGAACGATTTACTTGCACCCTTTAGTCTTTAGAAACCACTGTATGCCTGCTGCTTTATAAGTTTTATTAATTGAGTATAGACCTCCACACGTTTTTCAATAACATAACATATGGCACTCCTAGTCACCAAACAATATTTTAAAATATCTCCACAATTTTGCCACCTGGAAATCAGATTATTATTTTATTCTTTCCTTCAAATTATTACAAAGCAATAACAGTCATGCAGTTAGGCCCGGGTTATTAACAATTTCTAGAGGGAAATTGCCTATGTCAACATCACTGATGAAATATTTACATTTGAGTCACTATCCTTTTTTTTTTTCTTTTGCCAATTGTTGGAAGCAAATCCAATCAGCAATTTTGGCAGAGAATAGCTGTAATATAAAACAAGATGGAGATGTGTATACTCATCTTGGAGATGTGTGTCCCTTTCAATTTACATTAATCTGTCTGATGAATAGCGTAGGGAGAGAAGCATTGCTGCTCCCTCTGCCATAATTTTCACCTAAGTCTGGTAGCATGTCTGAAAGACCTGGGCTTGAGTCTGGTTTCTGTCACTTGTTAGCAGGTGGCAAATTCTCTTTGTCTGTCTCTGGGTCTCCATTTCTTCATTTGTAAAATCAGGGACTGGGTCAGATAAACTCTAAAATCTTATCTAGCTCTAAAATCCTGTTTCCACAAGATACTATTTCTGGATAAGCAATTAAGAAATAAATAAAAATTTCAGTGATATGATAAGCAAGAATATGTAACTAAAAGTATATGGGAGAATAAAGTATACTTTTGAATTATGGACTAACTCAGTGGGGAAATTATCCTGCCTCAGTGAAAACATGAGAAAGAAATATAACTTTCTTAGTTATAATATCTTTTTAGCACACCCAGTGAATGGGGCCACAGTCACTTGCCAACATGGGAGAGTCAACATGCCAACCACGAATGGGTAAAAAGCCAGAAAATGAAGAAGTGTGACAAATGGACAGTAGCCTTATCATCTGCAGCCTGATCATCTCTTTTTCTTCTCAGTCATATCCATTAATTAATTCATTAATGAATTTCATTAATTCATTGAAGAAATATTTATCAAATAATTACAATGTACCTGAAATTCTTCTAAGAACTAAGGCTATATCATTGAACAAGAAAAATTTTCACCCCTCATGAACCTTACATTTTAGTTATAGAGACACATAAAATAATAAAAATAATAATATATATTAATATACATAGTTCAAGTTCAGGTAGATTACAATGCTCAAAAAACTAAAGCAGGATAATGAGATAGGAATTGACTAAGGGTAAGCCTATTCAGAGAGGGAGGTAAGGTCTCTCTGAGGAGGTAACTTTGAATAGAGACCTATATGAAGTGTGGGAGAAAACCACACTTAGCAACTATGATCTTTGCTTCCATTATATATTCTAACTGGTGGTTGTTAGGAAAATATATTGTGTACCTACAAGGAATATTTAAATTTATGGAAACTAGGAACTATGGTCTGAATGTTCATATACCACCAACAATCATATGTTGAAATCCTAACTCTCAAACTGATAATATTAGGAGGTGGAACCTTTGGGAGGTGATTAGACCATGAGGGCAGAGCCCTCATGAATGGGATTAATGTCTTTATAAAAGAGGCCTGAGGGAGCTGGTTTATTTCTTCTGCCATGTTAGGATACTGCTAGAAAGTATCATCTAGGAACCAGAAAGTGGGTCCTCACCAGGTACCAAATTTGCTACTGCCTTGATCTTAGAACTCCCAGTTCTAAGAAATAAATTTCTGTTGTTTATAAGCTAACCATTTTATGGTATTTTGTTATGGCTGCTGAAATGGACTGAGAGACTAGGGGATTTAATAAAAATAGAATACTTTTAGGAGTCAAAATATTATTATGACAATATTTGTGATTCTAAGAGAGAATAGGGAATTAACCTATGCACTTGGGTTCCAGGATCTTCCCTGCCCATCTGCTCATCTGCCCACAGAACTGGTGTCTGATCATTGGCTAAAGGAGTAGAGAGGGAGCTTTACTCTATGTCCACTTGTAAACCTCAAGGTTCCAGTGTGGTTCTTGTTTGGGATCACCAAAATATTGTTTGACTTTTTTAACTGACTGTTTGTTGAATCACAAGGCAGTTAGGATAGCCTAACTTGTGATATGCCCCAAACCTCTAGTCAAGGAAGGGTAGTTGGGACACCTATAATCCTTTAGGGACAATCTTCATACTGCTATAGTTCTTAGCTGTGCTAGTGAGGCAAGGTTATAGGATTGAGCCTTGAAAAAACTCAGTGACCAACTTACCATCTCAGAAACAGGTGATTTGTTACAAAAAGGCCCTGATAAGAAAATATGAATGCATGTAAAATTTATTCTAAATTTAGAGTTCACACAGATCTTATTTATGATGTGAGCCATAATCTAGCTCTTAGACACTGGCTTTCATTTAGGATGATATAATAGCCACGTGAAGAATTTACTTCTACAGAAGTCATTGTAGGTATCTATCATACTTTTCAATGTTACCTGTGGAATAGTTCAAACAATAATCTTCTGTTAGAGTCAGGGTGGCATGGGTGATGAAATGTATAATAGTGGAAAATATGAGACAAGATTGGGTAGAAATTCTAGTTCTGCCTCTTAAAAACTGAATGAGCTTGAAAAGTTGTTAAACTCTGTTGGCCTCAAATCCTTCTCCTGAAAAATAGGATACATAATACCTAAAATTATGATTAAATGGTATATCATCTATAATGGACCAAGGCACAATGCTTGACAGGTACAATAAAGCTCTTAATGTCCACTGCTTTTGTACTCCTCATCATTTAGGTTCTTAGCTGTTGTTTTTTGGTTTTGGTTTTGGTTTGTTTCTTGAGGAGTATTAGCTCTTTCCGGTACCTTGGGTACTACACTTAGCATTTTTTCCTAGAAATGGATTAGGGCTCTGAAATAATACAGATTAGTATCCATAATAATAAAATATAGCCAAGTAGAATAGTGTTTAAGGTCAAGGAATTGTAGGTACTTCACAGTCCTGGGTTCAAACCTAGGCTCTGTCTCCAATTAGTTTTGTGATTTGTTTATTCTTTTTTGTCTTCCTACTCAACATTGAATTGCTGCAGGGCTCAGTTTTTGGATTTAAACTTCTGTATAGCTGCTTTCACTAACTTATAACAACCAATATTATGACTTCAAATATAATATAACTCCAAAATTTATATGCCCCCCAAACTCCAGATTTATATTGGATTTCTTGACTTGGCTATCTAATGGGCAACTTAAACTCATCTTATTCAAAACCAAACTCATGATTTTCCCTAATAAATAGACTCCTCCTATAGTCTTCCTCATTTCAGTTAATGGCAACTACTAGTTCTCCAGTTGCTCAGGTCAAAACTTTTGAGTCAGCCTTCCCTCTTTCTTGTATATATCCTCATCAAATAAACCAACAATCCTGACAGTTCTACTTTCAAAATATATCTAGCATCCAACTACTTTTCAGCATCTCTCCTTCCTGCTCCCACCCTGAATTATTGTATCTCTTACCTGACTGTTGCAACAGCCTTCAATCTGGCCTTCCCTTCTTCTCAATTGTTCCCCAGCAATCTATTCTTTTTTCTTTTTTTTAATTTCAGCATATTATGGGGTACAAATATTACAGTTACGTATATTGCCCATGCCCCCCCCTCAAGGCAGAGCTTCAAGCGTGACCATCCCCCAAACGTTGCACATCTCTTAACTGACAGAGTGATGTTTTTAAAAATTAAAGTCAGTGCAACACATATACTAAAAAAATTTGGAATGATACAGAGATTAGCAGATCATGCCACTCATTTACTCAAGCCTCTAATGTCTTCCCATTTCATTCACAGAGAAAACTAAGGTCATTAATCATAATGGCCTACAAAGTCCTAAATCGTAACATCTTCTCTATTTCACCTAATCTTTTTCTCAATTCCCCTTTGCTCTCTCCATTCAAACTACCCTGGCTATTCCTTCAATATACAAGGTATGCTTTTCCTCTTAGGGCCTTTGCACTTTCTGTTTCTTCTCCCTAGAAAGCTTTTTCCTCAGAATATAAGTTTCACTTCTTTACCCTGTTCAGGTTTTTGCTCAAATTTCAGTAAAGTCTTCCTTGGCCTCCCTATTTAAAATTGATCTCTACTCCCATTATTGCATATCCCAATTTCCTGCTCTATTTTTTCTCCATAGCATTAATCACCATCTAATATACTTATTTACTTAATTTATTGATTCTTACCCATTAAAATGTAAGCTCCATGAGGTCAAGGATTTATGTATCTTTTATTCAATACTTCTTCAAGGCCTGGTGCAGCTAATATTTGTTGAATTCATGTTGAATTTGTTGGATTCGTGAGTTCCCAGTATATTAAAATTTAGTATGTTAAATGCACAGAAGAATGCCTAATGCATAGTAAGTACTGAATAAATTGTAGTTATAATTATTATTTATGAACCACTGAATCAGTATATATATACATATATATATACTAAACAATTGGATCAGTCCTATTAGACCATTTGTATCACTTTTTCAATTCCACCAATTTAAGACTTTAATGTCATTTTATTTTTAATCCTGTTAAAACATTTATATTGGTTAAAAATAACTTTGTAAGAGAGAAGAAGTCTTCAGGGATAAAATATACCTCTTTGTCTCCAGGGTTTTGATAAGTGCACTAAAAGAAAAACTGTACACCTTGGCTGCCATTGCAAGAGAGCTAACTTTTATTAGCCTAAAGGTTGTTAACGCAGCCTTTATCACTGAAGAGATTAATGTAAAATTGCTGAGAGACTGCCAACAGGGTAAATGTTCCCAGAAAGATGGCAAAAGCAGCAAGGTAAGAGATTTAAGTGCCTCAACATTTCTTATTAATTCTTAGTGAAAATGTTAAACAGTTGAATCAACATTTGGCATATTTACAATTCAGCCCAGAAGTTAGTTTGTAAAAATTTCACACAGCTTCCAAAAGTCTGGTTCAAAAACTGGTGCATTGCCCACCATCTATACATATGATGAAATAAAAAATGTCTAGCCATCACAAAGTGACCCCTACGTTTGCAGTTGGTAAATCCAAGAACTTTAGTGAGCAGTGAACATATGCTAAAAAACCATTTATTGTTTATCTAAAATTCAAATTTAACAGAGTGTCCTATATTTTACCTGGCAACCCTAATTCATGAGGAAAATACATTCTACTAACATTCTCCCTTTAAACTATTTATTTCTTAAGTTTTCCTAGAACTATGGGGACATTGGAATCCATAACATTGATTAATCAATTAAATAAAACATACATTTCTTACAATCACAAAACATGCAAAATTTGCTTACTGGTCTCTCTGAATTTATGATTCCTAAGTTTAAGAGGGCACTCAGTGTAAACCTGAAATCCAACTACATCTCCCTAGAACTTTCTCACTTCCTGGTTGACTATCTCCTAACTTTTCTTCTCTTCTTAAATATATAACAACCCTACCACTGTCCTTTGTCTTTGCAGGTAAACTCGTTTCCCCTTTCATTAAGAAATAGAAACAACTGGAAGAGTTTCTTCCACATACTTTCTTAACATCTCTTCATTCCCTCAGATCTATGCCTGTGCCCACTTTGTTTCCTATATTTCAGTCCTAAGGCCACCCTGCCCTCTTAGGTAGTAGCCCCTATCTCCTTTTGCCTCTCAGAGGTATTTCTCCCACAATTGTTGTCTGTACCCCTCCTTCAAAATCATTAACTTTCTCTTCTCTAAAATGATTATTTTTATCAGCATGCAATCATGTGGTAATATTTTCATCTAAAAAGAGAGAGATAGAGAGATGGGGACCAGGGGAGCGCTAAAGGGAGGGAAAGGAAAGTGCAGGGACCACAGCTGGCCCTCTAAAAGTTTGCTGAAAAATCGCTGACATGAGGCAGAGTGATTAACAGGACAAAAGGCATATAAACTTATTTAAAGTGTATATGTGGTTGATCACTCCTTCCTCCTTGAAACATTTTTCTCACTTGAGACTTCAGAAAACCACATGTTCTTGTTTGTCTCTCCTACTTCATAGGCCACTTATCAATGTCCTTTGCTGGTTTCTTTCCTCTCTCCAGCTTCTAAATAATGGAAAATCCCAAGTTTTAGTCTTCACACTTGTTTCACTTTCTATGTACATTCGTTCCCTAGATCTCACCAATTTTTATGGCTTTCTCTCTATCCAGGCCCTTCCCCTCGAACTCTAAATATACATATCTCGGTTCTTATTTGATACCTCCACTTAAATGTTGAATAGTCATCTCAAACTTAGCATATCCAAATCCAATCACCTGATAAAAGCCGATAAATGTTCTGCTTTCACAGCCTTCACATTTCAAAACCAGTTACTTTATCCTTCCGGTTGTACAGATTAAAAAAAAAAAATCTATGGAGTGATAATTTCCTCTTTTCTCACTTCACTGCACATCAAATCCTTCAGAAAACCTTTTCAGCTCATTACTTTTCACCACCCCCACGGCTACCACCCTGGTCCAAGCCCACATTATATCTCCCCTAAACTATTATAATAGCCTCCTGACAGGTTTCCAATCTTACTACAATCTATTCTCAATACAGCAGCCAGAATGATCTTGTTAAAAGGTCAGATCATGTAACTTCTCAGCCTAAAACCTGCTAATGATTCCCTTCTTTTCTGAGTAAATGACAATGTCCTTACAATGGCCTAAAAGCTCCCCTCCCACCATGATCATCAGTCTCCAAACCAGTACACGGTTTCCCTTATGTGCCTCTCACATTCCTCAGAATTTACTCTTCCCATTGTTTGGTACCCTCCTCCTCCAAATTTGCCCCAAATGTTTTCATGGCTCTCTCACTTACCTCCTTAGTTCCCCACAAAAATATCCACTTAGAGGTGAGAATTTCTCCAATAAAATGTTTTTTTTTTCTTTTTTACAAAAACACCCCCTCAGTAGTATTTCCTTTATTCCTTTCCTGCTTTACTTTTCACAGTAGCCCTAACACCACTTGACATACTACAAACTTATAAAAGCAGTTATTTTCTATCTCTCTGGTTTGTTGCCTTTCACTTTCCCTCTTTTGGAAATTAAGTTCTAAGAAGAATGAAATTTTTACCTGTTGTTTTCTACTGCTGATGTTGAAAGAATCAATAAATCCATCAGAAAAAAATTGTCAAAAATTAATCACAGTTCAATTCTGTACACCAAGTTTAATGTGTTATAATCAGCAAATGCCTAAATAGAGCAAAATAAATAATATGTCCTCTAAAACACAGAAAGTTATGAACTTATGAAATCTTATATAAAAATTGAAGTCATTATACTAGGTGAATTAAACATAATTTCTGCCTTTTTTAATTATCATTAGTCTCCAAAGAATCTTTTCTGGTCAAAGACTCTTATTACTTCTATAGTCTCTCCTCTGTCACCTTAAGAAGTAACGTTCTTTGCTGATTCATCTTTTGTTCCCCTTAATATAAGATTAGAACCTGTATAGTCATTTCAATATACAAATTCAGCCTCTATCTCTTCTGCCAAATGTCTTCTGTATTAATTTTATATTTTATATTAATTTTTTATCATATACAAAAGGTTAATCTTTTATACAAAAGGTTAATCTTTATTCTCTGTCCTGTTGAATACTTATCAGAAGTTTAATCTCCCCCAGACACTTTTCTATGAATATTTATAGGGTTGACATTGAATAATAAAATGAAATACCCTGATACTCTTGCCCTGTCACATATCAAATAGTTAAAAAAAAAAAAGTGTCAATCAGCTTTATAGCACTAACCAAGTTATATATTTGAGCACAGCTTAAAGATACTAAATTTACCAAACTTAAAAGGTATAATTTTATGAAATGTTTAGAGCTTGGTAAGTAACTGGTGGAGACCTTCGTGGATATTGGTCCATGTGCAGAAAAGAGCATCTCTTGACCTCTGATCTAGTTGTGGGGTTGGATGAAGCTAGAGTGGTAGTTCTGAGCCTTATCAAACCCTTTGGGAAACCACAGATGTTGGGGGGTCATGGTGCCATGACTACAAAAGACCCCAAATCCGGGAACATGACTCTTAACTTAGTGCATTCGTTTAGATGTGTTCTGTCTCTCCTTTTCCTCCTGGCAGGAGGCAAAACATAGCAATCAGCCCAGAAGCTGCTGTTGCTAGGAAGAAAAATCCCACGGAAAAAATACTTCTTATTCTTGCCCTTAGGAAATGCTTATTTGAATAGCCTCTCTTGAGTTTGACAATATTACTCAACTTTGCCCTTACAACAATACTATAAAGTTTTGTTTCTCAACCCAGGCTGCACATCTCAGTCACTTGAAGAAATTTTTAAAAAATAAAAAAATTGGGCTCCAAACCCCCCTACAAACTGAGTTAGGGTCTGGCATCTCTATTTTATGAGAACTCTTAGTGATTTTAATATATGATGAAGAGTAAGAACTATGTATAAAAGACTGGTTGGACCAATGTTGTGAATATAAATAACAAGTAATGAAACTGAGGTCAGAGAGCTTAAGTGACATATCCAAGGTCACGCTGCCAATACAAGATCGTCTCTTTCCATTATACCACAGTGTCCCCTCCCCACTTCTCTAGTTTCCCCGGTCACACATAACTTTTCTGACTTTTCAGCTAATGAAGAATATTTGAAGTCACAGGAGGAAAACATGAACAAAGTTCGACTAAATTGAGTTTAGGAAGAGTTCGTGAAGAATAATAAATCATGGTATAACCCAAACTCTCCAGGCTGAGTGGCACTGAATTGCTGCCAGACCCTTCAAGTTGTGAAACTGAGGCAAGGAAATCAAGTAAACACTAATGATAACAAAACAACTCCTTTGATACTTTACATGATAAAACCTTACGTATATTGTAAGTTAAATAATGATTCTTGCAAACACAAAAGCCACACAACTTTATCCTAGTCTTTATTTTTATATACTTTTTTTTATTTCAGACATTCATGTGTATAGGCTAAGATTTCAGCAGAGTAAATATCTGAGAATCTTTACCCAATTGTGAATTTGAAAAAGGCAACTGTTTGATTCTTATAAACACTGTCTAGCTTCCTTGATTTACCTATTTTAATACCCGCATAGGCCAGTAATACTACCTTTGTCCAGAGAGGATTTAAAGGCCTGATGTTCCCCTAGCTATGGTCAGATGGCAGTGTCAGAGAACCTGACTAGCAATATCTGTATATGACAGTAACTTCTACTTTTTATCCCAAAACAACTCTTTTGTTTCATAAAGTTTCTTTCCCTTCTACTTTCCAAACTATTCTCTGAGATGGCACTTTCTGAATGATGATATTCTTGTGACATACGACAACTCAAAGGCCAAGTCAGGTATTTTATGATTTATAAGTACTTTGTGAATTCCTAAAGCTGATTGGGAAGGTTAGATAATAGGAAGAACATTTTCCTGCCATAAATTATTGAGTCAGAATCTTAGATTTCTAGAATTTAGAAAAGATAGGCATTATCTAATCTAAGTCTACCGTGTTGCAGGTAAGAAAACAGACCCCTAGATGTTGGTGACCAGCTGGGGCCAGACAGTGAATTCTGGACAGAGTGGATAGTAGAAGTCAAGTCGTTATGCCCTAGCTTCCATGTCTTTTCTTAAGCCAGGCTGTCCTCTTGGGAGTATTTTATCTTCTAAATGTATCTAAATCTGTCTTCTCCTTCAAGATTCAGTTCATTTCCTATTGTCCACTATCACAGAATTTAAGGAATGAAAGAGATATTAATGTTATCCTGCCCACTCAGGGTCTGAATATTCTCTACCATGTTCCCACCACAAGGTCAAGTACATATAGTACATTTAGTGACAAAGAAAACTATTTCTAATGAAGCAGCAACCCTTTTTGTCTTTGGATACCTTTGGACTAAGTAACTTACATTATAATAATATTTAGTTAAAATATGTTTTCCTAAAGCAATTGCTCAATAATTAGATCTCTTTTATCATACAAGAGCCTCTTAAATATTTGGAGATAGGTATAAGGACCTCTTTAGTTTCCCCAGGATAACCATTCCCTGCCTTTAAAAATTCTCCATGTCATATCATCCTAATTGCTCTCCTTTGAATACCATCCAGTTGAATACCATCCAGTCTTAAAATGTAGTATTCAGATTTGAACATGTTATTTTAAACACTAAGAACAGAATTTTCCTTTTCTCATTCTAGAATATTCTCCATTAATAAAGTCCATAAATTCTCAACAAGGGTGATATCATCTGCAAGAGAATGAAAGTTGGTTCTTGGAAAATAAATCTTACTTTTTTATGTATAAAGCACAGATCCAGATAAAGTACAATAACAAATATACTATGTACTTAATAAATATCTGTGATACTAAAATATCATTGGGGATGTGATTTCATCAAGAAAAAAATGTTTAAAAGGGCTCCTTAAAGGGACAATAATGGAAAAAAAAAGCTGAGAAACAACGATATAGCCTAAGATCACACTAGCACACTAGTTATTTTATCAGAGCATAATACTATTAACTCCTATTGAGGTAACAGTCAAACAAAATCCTTAATACTATATCACTTTTACTGTTGCTAAAAGCTATCTCCACTATCTTGTGGTTTCTAGTGTGTTTGATTGGTTGGTTAGGTGGTTGATCTAGATTTTTAAGGAGTGGCATGTTTTTAAAGTTTTGTTACTACAAGAGCACAAGTTTAAATTTACTTCTTGGCTAGGCCCAAGCTATAATTCCAGAATTTTGTGAGGCCAAGATGGAAGGATTGCTTGAAGCCAGGTGTTTGAGACTAGACTGGGCAACACAGTGAGACCCTCGTCTCTACAAAAATTAAAAAAAAAAAAAAAAAAAGCCAGGTGTGGAGGCAGGCACCTGTTGTCTCAACTACTCAAGAGGCTGAGGCATGGGGATCACTTGAGCCCAGGAGTTTGAGGTTGCAGTGAGGTATAATGACACCGTTGCTGTCTTGACTGGATGACAGAGTGAGACCCTGTCTCTAAAAAAAAAAAAAACAACAAAAAATACATTAATGATAAAATTGCTCTTTTTAGGCTTTATCTATTCCTGCTTGTCCAGATATTTTAGAATCTAATACATTCATTATTCTTTGAAGTTATGTTTATTTGCAGATTTTATCTCCTATCATCTAGATTGCTCCTGTCAGTAATTTGCAAAAACAATATTGAACAGAACAGGGCTGAGAAGATTGTCCTGAACATACTTCCATCATTTTGTGTTAAAGTATTAATCACTATGTTTTGAGTATCACTTATTCATAGTCATTAATGTGACTAACTGTACATTTCCTTCCATAAAATCCATAGTTTTCTATTTTGTGCATTTGTACACTATGAGAAACCTTGTCAAATGTCTCACAGAATCCAGATAGCCTGGCTCTATTATACTTTCTAATAGCCTAGTAACCCAAGTGAAAAAGAACCAAGATTTAGTCTTTTGCTTTTCTTTAATAATTCTGTTCTGGCTTACTCTGATTACTTCTTCAATTCCAAAAAAGCCTTCTTTTTGACAATCTGTATAGCTATCTCTTTCCAGCAGAGCTTAAATAGCCTATTTATAAATATTGATTATATTTCTTCCTATGGCAGTATTTTTCAGTTACATCCATTGGCTCTTGCTTTGTTTATGTTTTCATGAGTATATGTCTTAACTTTCCAAAGAGATGACAAATTCCTAGATCTGAAGCCTATACAGTTATGGTTTCCACAGTTGCCCATTAAAGTATCATAGAAGATAATAAAAATATATTGTTTGACTAATTAATAACATCACTTGATTTCTACTCACTACCAAATCGGGTCAATGAAAGGATCATAAATCACTCATTCACACTTTAGACCAGGTTTACAGATTGTTTTAAAGGCTTGCTCTAATAAAGGTATATGAAAAAAAGTTTCTTCCCAACTCTCAAGTTACTAATTTATCACTAAGAAATAGTGTTTACTTTCACTAGGTATTAATAATAGGGAAATAAAACTGATGACAGAAAAGGACACTATAGAGGGAAATATAATAGAAAACAAAAAAAGGAAATATATCTGCAAAAAATAGGATTACAAGGTAATATTTCTTTAGAATGAAAAGCCTCCTTCCACTTTCACAGATGAAAATGTGATCTTAGCTCACTGTAGCCTCAAACTCCTGGGCTCAAGAGATCCTCCCAGGTCTATGTTTCTCAGAGTAGTCAACAAACTCTTAGGTTTAAACCATTGTTGGCCTCCCAAAGTGTAGATTACAGGCATGAGCCACCGTGCTCAGCCTGAAAATCATTTAAAAACAAGACAAACTTATCAGAATGGATTCCTAAGACTTTTTTCCAACTATCTTTTAAATATATGTATAAAAATACATTACTCTCCCTATATATACAAACATATAGACACAGATATAGTCTCTGATATATATATTTTAAGATACATATTAAATATCTTTTATATAATATCAGATATATGTAAAATATCACATATAATATCTCAATTCATACAAAACTTTGTGAAGTAGGTATTATAATTTCTACTGTACAGGTATGTTTCAGGTAAATTATGTAATTTGTACAGAGCAGAGCTAAAAGCAAAACCAACCTCTGAAAGGTTTAGAGTATCACACTGCTTCCCACATAATGATTACAGAATTGATAACAGAAAAATATACGATTACAAAGTGATGTTTCTTTAGAATGGAGAGTCTTCTATTTTCACAAATACATCATTTACAAACAGATGAATCAGGATGGGTTTCTAAGTCTTTTTTATTCCTCAACTAAATTAAATATATATGTATAATTTATTTAAATTACCATATAGTTCTGTGTGCAAGGTTCTCAAATTAGACATTTTGGCTACATTAAAAACACATATACTAGATAAAAACTGGCTTACAAAATTATCTAAATGAGCCATTTGTTTGCCGTTTGATGGTGGCACATTTTTATATCTTGGATATTATATACATATTGGATGTATATGTTCTGATATTTTAAATCTATAATGCAATTCAATTACTTGGAAGGAGGTATTAAATAATCCATGAGGAAGAGGAACAAATGGAGCCTCAATTATTTTTATAATGTTTCTTTTTTAATCAGCTTGGTGTTAAGACAGGTATCCCTACATTATTCTCAAAGCCTTTTTGTGTATCTGAAATACTTCATAATAAA
The DNA here is from genome assembly GCA_008086735.1 of Cheirogaleus medius. NCBI lineage: Eukaryota > Metazoa > Chordata > Mammalia > Primates > Cheirogaleidae > Cheirogaleus > Cheirogaleus medius. Next base: position 39,842,087 of record VBSM01003143.1, read on the forward strand.
ATGTTATAGTGAGTTATTTGTGATATCAGATCATGTTAAAAGAAATATAAACTAAAAAAAAAATCTAAAGTTTCCATTCCTTCTTTAAACTGCCGCATTTATCCACAGCATTTCTCTCTGGCAGCTGTTTTTAGTTAAGGAAAGGGAACATTGGGCAGAGAGTGGTATAGCCACACTCCTTCCACAGAGAGCTCTGTAAATAGCAGTACCCTTACAAAGGCCTGATAAAATCTAAGCTGGTAAGGAGGTAAAGAGAGGATTAATCTTTACTGTCAGTGTACAGTTAATTAAATAGAGTTTTTTCCTCTTCAATATTACAGTCCTTAGAGGTACAGGGTGCTGAGGTTCATAAATATCAGCAAGAGAGTGAGGGTGAGAAGAGGAACTGAGGAGGAAAAAAATTGGATGAAAAATAAAATAAATCCTGATATTTCTTCCCTTAAAAATCTGGTCCAATAATGAAAACTGAGAATAAATTTGAAAAAGAAACATTTGAATTCACTGTATAGATCCTTTTTTACCTAAACATTCATTAAGTCTTCTTTCAATAGTTCCTGTAACTTACCAAGAATAATAATTACTTTGTGAGAGTAATATGTCCATTTTTTGGAGTACGTATTAGTTTGCTATTGCTACCATAACAAATAACTGCAAATGTGGACGCTTAAAACAACGCAGACTTATGATCTCACAGTTCTATAAGTCAGAAGTCTGGATGGGTTCAGCTGACTCTTTTGCTCTTTTTTTTTTTTTTTTTTAGAGACGGGGGTCTCGCTCTTGGTCAGGCTGGTTTCGAACTCCTGACCTTGAGCTATCCACCCGCCTTGGCCTCCCAGAGTGCTAGGATTACAGGCGTGAGCCACCGCGCCCGGCCCTCTTTTGCTCTTGGATGTAAAAAGCAAATCATTATGTTGGCTAGCCTGGGCTCTTAATTAGAGGCTTGAGGGAAGACTCCACCTCCACGTTTATCAGGTTGTTGACTGAATTCAGTCCCACAGTACCATAGGATTGAGGTCCCTATTTTCTTGTGTATGTCCTCCAAGGATTGTACTTACATTCCAGAGGCCACCTCCATTCCTTGGTTCAGGGACACCTTCGTCATCTTCTGGGGCAGCAACAATGAGTTGAGTCCTTCTCACATTTTGAATTTCTCTGACCTCTCCTGCTGCCTCATCTTTTCTAGGCTGCTTTCTCTGACTGATTCTTCTGCCTGCCTGTTCTGCTCTTAAGGGCTTACATGATTACATTGATCTCACCTGGATAATCCAGGCTATGCTCCCTTTTGTTAAAGGTCAATGGATTAGTAACATTAATTCCATCTGCAAAATCTCTTCACAGCTTTACCTAAATTAGTGTTTGATTGCAACCAGGAATGGGCACTTTGAGGGTACATCTGGTTTCTGTCTACCACAGAATGTGCCCACCAGATTCAAAGAGACCTGGAATTACAGCATGGCACCTGAAGAGATATTTTCTTGGAGGAATGCCTCTAGCACCTCCTTTACAAAGGACAAGCACACACATACATACACAATGGAGCATATAATCTCTTATTCTTTCTAACAAACTGCCAATTAGAAAATGGCAGTTTAATTTATATTTTTGCAATTTGTAAAACATAAAAGATTCTCTAAATGAAAGATTCTCAAACATTATTTGACTATTCAAGTGAATAACTTCTTAGCTAATGATAAATATTTTCTATTAGGAGTTTCATTTAATGCTTTTATTTATGTTGTTTTGTGTGTTTAAGCAGGTCTTGGAATTCTTGGGAGAAGCTGTTTGAGAGGATTTTTATTATTATTATACAATTAGAGATGTCCTTTTGTGGGAAGCAATTATCAATATAAGAACCACATTGCAAATTCAATTATTCTTAAGATATATTTACTAAAGAAACATTAGCTTAACTGTACTTCTGCTGGAAATTAACCACATAAGATATGTTATAAAAACATAAATTAGGTTATTATGGTTAAAAATATGATGTGATAGCGATATCACAAAAGCTATTTGATCCATGTTAATTTTGTACAATTGCTAAAAACCATTTATTCAAATCATCTTAATATTTGAATTGAAGTGCATGAGGTTACTTCTTTTATAATAAAATTTATGCATTACCCAAGAAAGAGAAAATCTTTTTTTGAAATACCAATTAAGTAAAGATATTCAGTTAAATAAAAAATCTTTCTGATGCTCCCAATTCTTGCAGTGAATTTACTTCTTGTGAAATCAAAGCATTTTTGAAAGGATGAAAATGACCAATTTTAAAGTAATTTTGAATTCTCTCTCTTACTTTTCTTGTTAAAGGCTAATTAGGTATAATAATGTAATGAAAATAGTCTTAGTCACTGACATCCCAAGAGTGGCAATAGGACTGTGTTTCTCACATAGTTGCATATATTCTCTGACAAACCAGATAGCAAAGGGAAATGATGGAGAACATGGGACTCTGAAATCTGACTACTTGGATTTCAGTTCCATTTTGTCACTTATTGTCTAAGTAACCTGAGTCAAATTATTCAGCCTCTCTATGCCTCAGCTAAAGTTGTATGGATAGATGTGCTGGGCCCTTAGTATGAGATCAATAAATGTTAGTTACTATTATTCTTAAAGCAATGTTCAATGTTAGGATCCAGACTGTGACAAACAGAGGCCTACACTCTTCAAATCTGTGAGTGTTAGGACATGAAAGCAAACAACCTTGGCCTCAGTAGAACTGTCCTGTGGTCCAGTCAGTTCATCAACAGAGAGGATAAAGGAAGAGACTAAAGAGACTCTAGCAAGCAATTCTGCACTCCTAATGGCCAGCTATGTTTGCTTGGCTGCAAAGACACTATCTATGCCCCTCATTCTGGCCATTCGCCTTTGTCATTCATTTTTCATCCAAAAATTAAAGAACACCTATGATGATACAGGCTCTCTATGACAGAGATACAGGGATAAATATACAATTTCCTGTCCTTGCAGAGTTCACAGTCTTGCAAATACACACTGGCTACCCTAAGCTTACTTTTGACTCACTATTTTAAATTTAACAGCAAAGCCACTTTCTTATTGGAAGTAACAAAAACTGGGGTAAAATTATGAAAATTATATCATGAGATGGACAAGTTGAGAGACTATCAATGCCTTTGAGGATATGTATCAACATTTCCTTAAAAGTATTTTTACCACATTGTCACTCGCATTTGTATTAAAACAGAGACTCAAAAGAAAGCTATGAAGGAAAAACCACAGTGTCCCTGATTCTTACAAGATATTTGGTTATAGATGGGGGAGGAAACATAAATTATCCTTTTATTAGGTCTTTAAATCTGAGATGTCTGATTTCAAATTCAAAGTTTAGTTTATTATATCTCAAACAAGAAGCACCACAAATAATCAAAGTAGGTGCCTAAACTACTGACACAGTCTTGCCATCTTAACAGTAGCTTGCTTATGCCAGCAGCATAGAAGCCTGGAGATCCAGTGGCAATGAAATTTTGAAAGGCATTTTCCACAGCTTGTTGAAAATTGAATGTTTTTCCTTGCAAGAAGTGGTCCAAACCTGGAAGAAGTGGTAGTCAGTTGGTGTAAGGTCTGGTGAATAGGTGGATGACAGAGAGTTTCCAGATCCACTTTCTATAGTTGAGCAAAGTTTTTTGTGTGATAACATTGTCATGCAAGAGGATTGGCCTGTCTCTATTGACCAATCTCGGCTGCTTAGTCACAAGCATCCTCATCATTTTATCCAATTGATTGCAGTAGACATCTGCTGTAATTGATTGACCAGGTTTCATGAAGCTGTAGTGGATGCTACCAACCCTGGACCACCAAACACACACCATTAGCATTTTTTGATGAATATTCAGTCTTGGACTGTGTTTCAGCACTTCATCTTTATCCAACCACTGTGCCAAATGCTTGCAATTGTCAAAAAGAACCCATTTTTCATCATACATAACATACGATGTAGAAATGGTTCACCTTTATGTTGCAACATTAAAGAAAGGCAAGCTTCATGATGATTTCTGTTCTGATGCTAGTTTAATTCATGCAGTACCCAGCTATCCAGCTTCTTTACCTTGTCAATTTGTTTCAAATGGTCCAATATTATTGGAATAGTAACATCAAACCTTGCTGCTAATTCACACATAGGTTGAGATGGATTCACTTCCACTACAGCTTTCAGCTCATCATTATCTACCTTGGTCTCTAGTTGCCCATGTGGCTCATTTTCAAGATTAAAATCACCAGAATGGAACATTTCAAACCATAGATATACTGTGCATTCATTAGCCATATCCTTCCCAAACTCTCCATTGATATTTTGAGCTGTCTGTGCTTCATTTGTTCCACAATGGAACTCATATTCAAAAATAATATGAATTTTTGACTTATCCATGCTTTTGCAAAAATTACTCTAAAAAATTTCTGAAAGATAATCACAAGCCAAAACATGCATTCGAAAGAATGAGGATGTACCTTCACAATAAAAAGAAAAAAAAAACCACAAACAAACAAGAAGTCAAAGTGAAATGTCAGAGATATCAACTGTCAAACTTAGTGCTTAAGGAAATCAGATATTTCATACTTAATAACCTAATACTTCCACATACCTACAAAGACTCTCCATCACATCTGCCTTTCCTCACACTACCCCACCATTAACCACTATCTCAACACCAAGTGCTATATTATCAACTCAGTTATACTGTTTCAATTTAAGTTCAAGAAAGTTCAGAAGAGTCCTCTAAAGACTAGTAGTTTAGATCTAAGAAGCTTATAGGATTGATCATCCTTCTTTCATCTTGGAATTTCAGGCTTGGAAGGAAAATTAAATATCTAATACAATTATTTTCTTTTTCTGAATATTTGAAAAATTTTCTCAAGGCCACACGGGTGGTTAATTGTAAAGATAAAACTGCACCCTAAATTCCATTCCTATTTCAACTTCTTTCCACATCAGTATGTATTCTAATTGGATGTAACAGGCATTTACTATTGTCAAGGATAGATTCTAAACTAGTGATTTAATCCACTGCTAATGAGGCATTAAATGTCCACAGCTGATAACAAATAGCATGAAAAATATTTGAAAACTGAATTTATCATCATTTAGCACCACTTTAATCAGATTGTATACTACCTTTGTTTATATATTCCATCATGCTTATTTCTCTGTTAAAGATTTTTGTTCATTAAATCATCATATAGACCAGTTACATACACTAATGAAATTATAATCTTGACTTTGAGGTTGATGTAGCCAAAATTTATTGGAAAAAGAATAAAAGATTCATTAAATGTTGCTAAATTGTAAGTGGTTTTATGTTATGTTTCCAAACAATGAAAAAAACAATATACATTACAACATTGTAAAAGCAATGACCACAAAATAAGGTAACACTTTAATAAACCAGACTTGCTCAGCTATTAAAATTTCTCTTTCAGTTTAAGATACAAAACTCCTGGATACTTATTTATTAAGAATCTCTTTATTGGTGGAAAATGATATATTTAAAATTTAAATTTCTCAATAATTAAATTCCTACAATTATACCAAATTATACCAAATGCTTCTACATCATCAAAGGATATATTACACAATCTTGAATTCAGTGCAGGCCACATATGGACCTTATTATGTTCATCATTTCAAAGTAAACATTAAAAGGCATCCAAATAAAATAAACAGGAGCAGTTTTCTACTTATTTCAAGCACTTTCCAAGCGCATTGTCTGGCTTATTCGAAGTGTCACATTAGAAGTTCAATGCCAATTTGATTCTTGCCTTTGTAAACATTTTTGCATTCTATGAGGAAGTCATAAGTTGTACTCTTTATTATTGAAATTTAGAAATCCCACAATAATGTCTAAGTGTGAGATGTCTTTCATTATTACTGTACTAATTTGGTTCTTGGTCATTTTTTGTCTGAAGCCTCAAGTCTTTAGTTCACAGTAATATTTTTTTTTCTGTGATTATTGTTTCTCCTCAATCTACTCATTCTATTGTTATAAGATTTTATGTATTAGATCTTTGTGTCAAAATTCTCTGTATCTAATATTTACTGAGATTTTCTGACTTCTTATTTTTGGATCTAAGTTATGAGATAATTCCTTGAGTTTGTTTCTGGTTTTTATTGGTGGCTGTATTGCTCTTTATTTTTCCTATTAAGTATTTTAAATTTATTTTTTGTTGTTGTTATTTTATTTTTCCTTTAAAACAATGGCCATATTCTTTTCAGTTTCCCAGCTCTCAGTATTTGGTGCATCGTGCAATAATTAGGGTCATGGGTTCTGGATTTAGATCTTTCTAGAGACATGGCTTGATAACTTACTAGCTGCTTAATTTTGGGCGATGTATATTAACTATGTCTCAGTTTTCTCACCACACAGAGATAATAATAACATATTATTCACAGGGTTGTTGTAAAGATTGACTGTGTTAGTGCATATAAAGATCAGAGAATGATGAATGGTGTGTAGTAATCTTTCAGTAAAATTACTCTATTGCTCCTTAACACAGCAGTGTAGTTGCTATTTGGCAGAGTAAAAAACAAAACAAACAACCAAAAAAAAAAAAAACCCTTCCCAAATATCAATGAGGAAACTGATTAGAATTTTAAAAAATTGTCTTTTAGTTACCTGCAATATCTATGTTTCATTTGCTCTAATTCCCAGGTTCCCTCTTATTCTTCCCAATGAGGGTGATACTTCATTACCTGTCCATATTTGCATGTGCAGGTTTAGACTGAACATATTGGTGGTGGATATGGGCTCCTAAGCTTAGGTCACTTTTGATATGATGAAATTGCTGAATTCAGGGTTTAGAGAGGAGCAGAAAGGATGATACCTTTCCAGATGCCTGTGTTGAAAATGAACATGATGTATTTGTTCCAAAAAGAAAAAGCAAAAGTAAACTTGGTAAGAAAAGCTCCAACTGCCTTTAGCATGCTGATGACATCAAGTGGAAGAAGCACCAGGGCAAATATTTTGTACAACCCCTCTTTGATAAATTCTAGAAGTCCTATTGTGTGATTGATTCTCTCTCACACTCCTCCAAATAGAGGTTTTGCCAAGCAGAAGATTCCCTCAGTTTTCTGTTGGAGAGACCTGTATACTTGCCTCTCAGGGTTTCCTTACTTTGCTTATATGATGCATAACAAAAGCCACTCTCAGCTCCTTGGATAAACCAAATACATCTGCTCCTTCTTTTTATTATTCTTTTTTTTCTTAAATAAATTCCTGAGTCTTTTATATTAATGTCATACTTCCTTGTTTTCTATCATTGCTACAGATTTCTTTTGCTCATCTTGTTCTTTGTTAGTCATTTCCATGGGGTTAGGATGTGAAAGGAAGAAAAAAAATGGGTTGGTTTAAGTTCCCATCCTGAAGCTGGAAATCTTATTTTGGATCTTGAAAATAACTGAAATGTTCATTCTTTTTAAGAACAGTTGAGTTACTTGAGAAACAGATTCTACAGAGTAAAGTCATGTTAAGTTGCTTATTTACCTAAAATGATGCAAAGTAAATAGCTGACAACATGATGAAAATTATTGGCAATCTGAATTTAATTAATTTGAGAGCCGTGTTATTTTCCTATTTTCTCCAACCTCTGACCACTTAATTAGTAAGATTTACTTTTAGTTCATCTCTAAAAGTTCTGTGCTCATTCGTCAAGGGTAGTTATATGGACAACTCAGAAGAGAAAATCAGCCTGAATCATTTTTATTGTCATAGATGCCCATTACGTAACTGTTTGGGTTACAGTTTGCCTTTCCAATTATAGTATCTTCAGTATAATATGAAAATGAGATTTAAATCCCCATGCTTAGGACAGAATATTAGAGTAAGAATATATAGAGAAAGGAAAGACCAAGCTAGCCAGGGATTCAAATCTAGAAACACAAAGGTTACAACCTGACTGTACATAAAACCAGGAGGACCAAAGACAGGTACAAGATTTCAGAGTTATTGTTCACATAAAACCAGTCATGTCTATAGCACTGGTAGACAGAATTTGGTACAATGGATTTATTTCCTGTTAACATAAATAATGGCAATTTATAAATGTTGGATTTAGCACCTTTAAAACACACACACATGCAAACTTCAATTCAATTTATCTTATTCCTTCCAGCTTAGGAAATGGACTGAAAAAAAAAAAAAACTGACAGAGAAAGAGAGGTTATACTTGTTTGTTCTGGTGTAGGCAGGCTGTCAAAATTGCAGCTAGGATGGAGAAAGGTAGAGTATTCAACTTTGTGCAATAACGGAAGCTCTACAGACTCCTTCTGAGTGTCTGTGAGGTCAAATGCTATGCACCTCAATCTACTTCCTGAAATTAACAGCCAGGTGTTATGCTAGTTAGTGTACCTTAATCATTAATTATGACTGTGGCAGCAGGACAGAAAAAAATTACCAGGACACATGCGCTAGGGTGATAAAAGGAAAGCATCAATCATGCATGACAGGAAAGCCAAAGGTAGCCTCTCTCTGCCTGGGATAGTTTCATTTGTGACTCTGCAGATTCTCTTACACCATATACTTCAGAGACACCATTTCTCATAGTTTCTCTCTGTCTGTGTCTCTCTGTCTCTCTCTCAGTAACAACCAGCTATGACTTAGGTGGATAAAAACAAAATAAAATGCATTTGTCAGTAATATCCATATTTGCCACGCAGTACCATAAGAATCTAGTTGAAATATGATTTATTCACTAAAGGTTAAAGTAAGCTACAGCAAGAATGGACCTTAGAGTTAATAGTCATACTAGCAACATAGGTTGGCCCACACTCTCATTTCTCTACAATGTCATAATAACTGTGTTGCGTTTTTTTCCTTAAGCAAATAGGCAGAGCAGATGACTCTCCCTCAAAGTCTCATGGCACAATGTAGTGCATAACAAATCTTGATAAGCAGAAACACAATCCACGTTCTGTTGGTAGTGAGTGGTACAAATGGAGTATTTGGAAGCAGGAATGAGGAAATCGATTTGGTGGAGAGGAAAGTGTTGGGTTCTAGTTTGCTAAATGGAATTGAGGGTAGATTACTTAATTCTCTAGTGTTCAGTTTTCTTGTTTATAAATGACTGGTTTGAGTCAAATCGGGAGCCCTTAATCTGAGGTCCACTTATGAGTTTTAGAGGATCTGGCAGGAGACTGAAATTATAGGCAAAACTGTTTATCAAAAAAGATATGCACTAAAAGAGTATTTCTCTATCTGTGGTGAATAACTAGTTCCTCATACACTATAATGTACAAGCTGTTGTGAACCAACACTTAAAAAATACGCACAAAAATGAAATATAAATAAATATATATAAAATAGAAGCTGAAATTTTTATTAGATTCAGTATGTATAAAATAACTGTCAAGAATATAAAAATTTCTAAATGCTTCCTATCAACTTGGGTCATTGTAATGGACTGACCAGCACTAGTTTACAGATCAAACTTTGGGTAGCAATTTCTCTAAGGCTCCTTCTAGCCCTAACCTTAAATGTTTCTATGTGAGGCTGGGCATGGTGGCTCACATCTATAATCCTAGCACTCTGGGAGGCCGAGGCGGAGGGTTGCTTGAGCCGGGGAGTTTGAGGTTGCACTGAGCTATCATGATGCCACTGTGACAAGAGCTAGACTCTGTCTCAAAAAATAAAAAAGTTTCTATGGGAAACCTAGATATCCCTATATCCATTCTGCCTCAACTCTTCATGCCAAAAGCCATACAATCCCACTTTCCATTGCACTCAGCATAATAAAGGGAATTCAAGCTAAAGGTCTGTCTTCCACAGAATTCAATGTAAGATGTAAATAATAATGACAACAACAACAGACTATGTTTTCCCCTGTCACTTGTGATTACTTATGTTCCATGAACAATAAGGTTAAAGAGGAGGGAAAGCCTGTAGGACAAATTACTACTAGAACCTAGGCCATCTGCCACTTGACCTACACCTTCTCCACATGCTTCTCTGCTGAGATAATTATCCAGACTCAGAGTGTCTTTACTAGCCTTTCCACTATTTCCTATCTAGTCTTTTCAAGGTACCTCACCAAATTTATTGGACACTCAAAGTGTATCGACTGAGTACTTACCAGTAGGAGGGGCAAAAATAAAAACATATAAATGGTCCCTGCCCTTAAATTGTTTAGAGTAAATTAATTTTTTTAAGAATATTATACAAAGAATCATAACTGGGAAGTGTAGAGAGGGCAATGAAAACAGGCATCAAAGTTAGACTTCAGGGGTCACATAAGCTTCTCAGAAGAAGTCTTTTGGGGCTATGTTTTGAGTTGTGACTATCTGGTGATATGGCTGTAATATTAGAAAGGCTTAGTCAGCTCATTGGACTCTCATTTGCAGTTCTCTACTTCCTTTATTGCTACATGCCTGGTTAACATGTATGTTCTTGATTTGACTTTCCTCTTAGTGTATAGAAATGCTACTGGTTTGTAACTTGAGACTTTACTGCATTCTTTTATCAATTCTAGAAGTATTTTGGAAGAGTCTTTAGATTTTCTTATTTTATTTAATTCTAGCATATTACAGGGGTGCAAACCTTTAGGTTACATATATTGCCTTTTCCCCACCTGAGTCAGAGATTCAAGCATGTCCATCCCCCAGACAGTGTGCATTACACCCATTAGGTGTGAATATACCCACCACCCCTTCCCCCTCCCACCTGCATCTTTTCAATTATGAATTGTGCTGCTGTAAATATTCAAGTGCAGATGTCTTTTTTACAGAATGTCTTTTTTCCCTTTGGGTAGATGCCCAGTAACAGAATTGCTGGATCAAATGATAGTTCTACGTGTAGCTCTTTGAGGTTATTTTCCACAGAGATTGTACTAGTTTGCAATCCCACCAGCAGTGTAGGAGTGTTCTCTGCATCTACGCCAACATTTATTGTTTTGGGACTTTTTGATAAAGGCCATTATCACTGGAGTTAAGTGATATCTCATTGTGGTTTTGATTTGCATTTCCCTGATGATTAGAGATGTTGAGCATTTTTTCATATGTTTGTTGGCCATTAGATTTTCTAGATATAAGATTATATCATCAGCAAACAGGGATACTTTGACCTCCTCTTTTCCAGTTTGGATACCTTCTATTTCTTTCTCTTGCCTGATTGCTCTGGCTAGGACTTTCAGTACTATATGAACAGAGTGGTAAGAGTGGACATCCTTGTCTTCTTCCAGTTCTTAGAGGGAATGTTTTCAACTTTTCTTGATTGAGTATGATGTTGGCTATGAGTTTGTCATATATGGCTTTTATTATTTTGAGATATATTTCTTCTATGCCTAGTTTGTTGAGTGTTTTTATCATCACCATTTATAATAGCTACAAAGAAAATAAAATACCTAGGAATATATATAACCAAGGAGATCAAAGATCTCTGTAAGGAGAACTACAAATGCTGATGATACAAATAAAAGAAAAAACATTCCATATTCATGGATTGGAAGAATCAACATTGTTAAAATGTCCATGCTGCACAAAGCAATTTAGAGATTCAAAAAGTCCTACAACATACTAACACCATTTTTCACAGAATTAGAAAAAGAACCCTAAAATTCATATGGATCAATAAAGAACCAGAATAGCCAAAGAAATGCTAAGCAAAAAGAACAAATCTAGAGGCATTACATTACCTGAGTTAAAGTCATACTATAAGGCCATAGTAACCAAAGCACCATGATATTGGTATAAAAGCAGACATACAGATCAATGGAACAGAATAAAGAACCCAGAAATAAAACCATATAGCTATGACCAAATGATTTTCAACAAAGCAGACAAAAAATACACTAGGGAAAAGATGCCCTATTAAATAAGTGGTGCTGTGAAAATCGGATATGCTGAAAAATGAAACTGGATCCTTATCTCTCACCATATATAAAAATAAACTTATGATGAATTAAAGACTTAAATGTAAGACCTGAAACCTTAAAAATTCCAGAAGAAAATATAGGAAAAATTCTTCTGGATATTGAGCTAATCAAAGAGTTTATAACTAAAAGCAAATACAGAAACAACAAAAATAAATAAATGTGATTTAATTAAACTGTTTTTTCACAGCAAAGAAAGCAATCAACAGAGTAAACAGACAACTTACAGAATGGGAGAAAATATTCACAAACTATTAAATCTGACAAAGGACTCTTATCCTAAATCTACAAAGAAAAACAAATCAGCAAGAAAAAAAAACAAAAAAACAAATAGGCCGGGCGCGGTGGCTCACGCCTGTAATCCCAGCACTCTGGGAGGCCGAGGTGGGCGGATCGTTTGAGCTCACGAGTTCGAAACCAGCCTGAGCAAGAGCGAGACCCCATCTCTACTAAAAAATAGAAAGAAATTGATTGGCCAACTAAAATATAGAAAAAATTAGCCGGGCATGGTGGCGCATGCCTGTAGTCCCAGCTACTTGGGAGGCTGAGGCAGAAGGATCGCCTGAGCCCAGGAGTTTGAGGTTGCTGTGAGCGAGGCTGACGCCACGGCACTCTAGCCGGGGCAACAGAGTGATACTCTGTCTCAAAAAAAACAAAAAAAAACCCAAATAATCTCATTAAAATTGGGCAAAAGACATGAACAGAAGATTTTCAAAAGAATATAGACAAATGGGCAACAAACATATGAAAAAATGTTCAAATTCACTAATCATCAGGAAAATTCAAATGGAAATCATAATGAGATACCAACTTATCCCTATCAGAATGGCCATTATTAAAAATGTTTACAGAAGCACATTTCACAATTGCAAAGATGTGGAAACAGCCCAAGTGTCCATCAATACATGAGTGGATTAATAAAATATGGTATATGTATATCATGGAGTTCTACTCAGCCTCAAAAACAATGGTGATCTAGCACCACTTGTATTATCCTGGATAGAGCTGGAGCCCATTCTACTAAGTGAAGTATCACAAGAATGGAAAAACCAGCACCACATGTACTCACCATCAAACTGATATTAACTGATCAACACAAGTGCACATATAATAGTAACATTCATCAGGTGTCAGGCAGATGGGAGGGGAGGATGGGATGGCTATGTACACACCTAATGGGTATGGTGTGCACCGTCTGGGAGATGGACATGCTTGAAGCTCTGACTTGGGTGGGGCAAAGGCAATATATGTGACTTATACTTGGACCTATTATGTAACCTATATTTTTACCCCTGTAATATGCTGAAATAAAAAAGAAATGATAATAAAATGCAGGCAACTATTATGACCACAAAAAAGACAAAAAACAATAGATGTTGCTGTGGATGTGGTGAAAAGGGAACGCTTATACATTCTGTTGATGGGAATGTAAATTATTACAACCTCTATGGGAAACACTATGGAGATTCTTCAAAGAACTAAAAGTAGGCCTACTGTTTGATCCAGCAACCCCACTACTGGATATCTACTTGAAGGAAAATAAATCATTGTATCAAAAAGACACTTGAACCTGGATGCTTATTGCATCACAATTCACAATTACAAATATATGAAATCAACCCATGTGCTTATCAACTAATGAGTACATACAGAAAATGTGGCATATATGCATCACGGAATACTACCCAGCTATAAAAAAAAAATGAAATAATGCCTTTTGTAGCAACTTGAATGCTACTGGAGACCATTATGCTAAGTGAAGTATCTCAGGCATGGAAAAATATCACATGTTCTCATTTATAAGTGGGAGTTAAACAATGGATATGTATGGTCATTAAGTGGTATAATGGACAATGGAAACTAAGAAAAGGGTAGGGTGTTAGGGGTGAGAGATCAAAAATTACTTATCAGGTACAATATACACTATTCTGGTGACCAGTACACTAAAAGCCCTCTCTTCACCATTATACAATTTATCCATGTTTCAAAAAACACTTGTACCCCCTAAATCTATTGAATTTAAAAAAATATGTTAATTGCAAAAAGTAGACTCCCCTTTGATCAAGAATGTTCTAAGTAACTAAGAAAAGTAAGTGTGTGTGTGTGTGTGTGCATGTGTTAGTTTTACGTGTTTAGTGGGAGAAAATCAAAGAATCAGGAAGAGCAGTGCATGTAAAGTAAATAGTAAAAGGTGTCACAAAATATGACTTTATCAAAGAATGTATTAGGGGGGTGAGAGAAGCATTGAGAGATGAGGCTGAAGAAAGTAAGGATCAATCAGGTCACACAGCTTCTTATCTATCTCCCCAAGGATTTTAGATTCATTCTGAGAGTACTGTTGACTCATTGAAAGGTTTTAAGTAAGGAAGTGATATGATATTGTTTTTACTAATAAAAGATCACTGTAGTAGCATTATAAAGAGTGTCAAGGAAGTGAGCAGGATGGAGCTGGTAGTGCCAAGAGGTCCCTCTAAAAATTCAAGTGACAAATCATGAAATCCTAGACTAAGTCAGTAGGAGGTAGGAATGCAAAGAATGTGACAGATTGGAAAAACATCAGGAAAGCAGAATTACTGGCCATGGGGAAGGAATAAATGGAAGGATTCATGAATGATTTTCAGGATATTGGCTTGGGCAATCTGAAGGTTGGTGATTTCATTCATTAAAAGAGAAAAAGGTTAGCATAAATACAAGATAAGAGTGGAAAAAAGAGTTTGGAGTTGAATATATTAAATTCAAGGTGTCTGCAGAATGTTTAAATGGAGATGTCGGTTGGAAGTTAGGAATGGGAGTCTGTATAGTAAGGACATGGATCTGGGCTGAAGAGAGAAAAGTTGACCAGCAGTAACAGAAGGCATGAGATGATTGTGATCACTTCAACAATCCTGCTTGAGGAACTTCATTCCATTCCAGTAGACTTTATTTTACCCCATAAGGACTTCTGGTTTTTATTTCCTGTATTTTCCCCAAATAGGACTCATAGAAAAATATACTCTCTTTCACTTAATAAAAAAAAAATAAGTGGGAAAAAATAAGCTAAAGGGCCAGTGATGTAGAATAACAAAGCTAGACTGTGATTCACACACAACATGCAAGCCATTTAATACTGTTTACTGCCCACTGTTGGGCCACACTTCTGGCACTATTTTCAAGCAGCAGCAGCAAGCAGCAAAGGGAGAAATTACAAGATACATATTTAATACTCATATAATAAAAGTAAACCAATTTCTCAAAATCGCAATTATTTATGCTGCTGTGAGCTAAGAAAAATTTCTTCTGAGGGTCCTCACAAGAGTACTGTCATATAGTGAGAAGTATTATTAATAATATCCCCAGAGTGAATAAAAATTATACTTATACAATTATTACTGTATCCATCCATGTAGGCTGATGGTACAATAACAAAGAGGAGTAGAGCAAAGGCAATTCAAAGGAGGAAGAAAGGCAAAATTGTGTAATTTATGTATAGAGCCCAGGTGTATTGGTATGTATAAGTGGACAGCCACATTTCCTTCAAGTACTGATCTATAACAACTGGAATATATTTTATCCCCCAAACTAGACTAGTATGTCATCACCCACCTTCTCCCTATTTAACATCCACAACTTTCTTCAAGATGCATTCATCTGTTCATTCAATACTCAATGGCTTCCTGAACTAAAGTCGTGGAAGACTGAGTCATAAAGGATACTTAAGAATTATTCAGACAAGATGGGAGACAGGGTGAGAATAGGAACACATCAAAACAGATGGACATGTGGCCTGAACAAAGACACTAAAACTTCATGTGCAAAGATATACAAGCAATTTATCGTGGCAACAAGGCAAGTCATAAGGCAGAGGGACTGATAGGAGTGGAGACTAAAAAAACAGGCAGGAGAGCACTGAAGGAATTTTATTCTTGTCCTTAGTTCTTGCAAATAACACTCCTGGGGACAGGGATCATATGTAGCCTTATATGTATTAATAGCATAAGTTGAATATATGATGCAGAGGTGATCCCCAGTGCCTACATAAACTTTGTGCAACTTCATTGATGAAACAGTTTGCACCATGGCTGGAGAAAATTATTTGGATGCATATTTATCAATTGATGTACCAGATGTTATGCTTGAAATATGTTATAAGAGTGCTTTCTAGAAGTATTACTCATTTATCCATTATATAAAAGAAAAATGTTTCTAGGCCTCCAAAATGAAGCTTTGGGAAGCAACTACATATTATCCTTACTCAGTCTGCCATCAATGTGCTGAAGTCACCATTAGAAAACTGCTTCACCTCACTTGGACCTAAGGTTTGACAGCTCCAAATGCCAACAACCTCACAGAATACACCTGAGGATCTAAACTGGAAACTGATCTTTATATTCCAAATAGGAGTATGTATTCTAGAAAATGAAATCTAACATACCTTTACTGACTCTCACAAAAATCAGATTGAAATAGGTGGTGTGAAAATGACTTTACCCAGCGAACCATATTAAAAACAAAACAAAACAATGTTAGTGCCCTGGCCTAAATAAAGTGGTTTGTTACTACATCCCTCCTCAATCACCTTAGGCTCTTGTAGCACAAGGACTTTTACCATTTTCAGCTGCTAAAAGATTTAATAAGGACACGATGTACGGTACCTTTCATTTAGTTAGGCGACCCAACATTCTAAATAAGATTGAATGTTTGCCAATAGCTGGAGAAGGAACCTCAAGGTTTTCTCAAAAGATTTCATTGTTTCCTATTCTTCTAAGACTAATTTTAACCTAAAACTGATTTTTTTTCTTTTCATGTATACAAGATATCTTTTTCAGGTTTGTTTTCATTCCCCCCAAAGAAGACCTTTCAGAGCTCTTGGATTTTAATGGAAATTTATTGCTGGGTGTTTGATAGCCAAAAGGAATGTGTTTTGATCACAGTCAAAATGGTAATTTTCTCCACAGCAACGTTAACAGCATAGGGGTACAAGGCCACTGCAGCTAACATCCAGGAGGAGTGAGTACTAGGTCCTTTGTAATGAGTTTCATTCAGTACACTTGAGAGAGCCTAGTTTCTAATTAGGCTGGGAGGAGGTTTGATCCTACTAAGTTTCAAAATATATGTCAGCCTTTCAGCTTTGATACAAATTCCTCCAAAATTATCCATTTGCCCATTCATGGTAAAAGACTCCATGAAATGTGCAAAATCTAAGAGGTCATGTGTCATTTTCAGGGTAGGAACAGTTTGTACTGACTCCAGGCTCTGTCAAGACTAGTATTTCTTGAGCTTTTCCCAAACCAATTGATCTTTTCATTTGGAACTTATACAATACACATGTATAAGAATTTAATGTAAAAATTAAAGAAAATAAAGAAATGTTATTGTATAAAAATGAATGCAGCATAAATATAGAAGCTATTTCCCCAAAACTGAGCTTCTGGATGACTACAGATTAAAATAAGGATGGAAGAGGGAGTGGAGAAAAAGAAAGAGACATAGAGAGTAAGAATGAATCTAATACTTCATGTCTGGTAAACAAACAACAAATCAAGTTGAGCAAACTATTTTCTCAGGAGATTCTCTCACTACATCATTAAATTTTGCTTTCTGTGAATGTCAGTGAAATCCTCATTTTCCAGCATCTGCATGGTGAAATATGAAACTCTTTGAATAATAAAAGGAGATGATAATTATGCAAGCGATACAAAGAAAAGCAAAACAAAAGAATGCATTTCAATATGAGCCAAAAGACCTAAATAGAGAGCCAACACTTATTTATGCATCACTTTACTTTTCTCTGCCTCAGTTTTCTCTTCTGAAAAATGGAGATCATGATAATACTTACCCTCCTTGTTTCACAGGTTCATGGAGCAAATGAGATAATGAGGTGGATCACTTCTTAAAGTGCTATATAAATATTAGTGACTAAGGAAAGTTATTTAGCTCTTATGAGTCTCCATATATTCATCTGTCAAATAAAGCTCTGATATTTGCCTGCCTGCCCCCAGAATGATCTTATACAATCAAGTAAGATGGTATCAACATGTACTTTGAAGTGTATGGTGCTATCTAGCCCTGGACTTTCAAATCTATGCAAACAATCATGTGGAGGAAAAGATTATGGTTGACTAAAAATAGCAAAACTTTGGAACTATTCTATAGTCTTAGGAAATAAGGCTGGTATATATGAAAAACCCACTGATGATATTAAAATGTTCACCTCTAAGAGAGAAAAGTAGATTAGCAGAAAGTTCCACTATCAAAATTCTAGAACATTAACTATTGGTACTATTGCATATAGTTAGGAAACAGTAAATTAAACTTTGTAATGCTTTCCCATAGGAAGTAGAAATACACCGTCATTACTTAGAGTTTAAATTGGACTGGGAACAGTAGGCCAGCATGCATTACAGAGAAGCAATGCTTCAGTGGTAGTGAAGTGAACCAAATGACACTGCAGATCTTTTCCATATTTAATGTTTGACAGGCAAAAATACTTGCATTAATATAGTAATGTGCTATGCAAGTCATCATCATGGGAATGCTCAATCAAAGCTTTAATACTGTTTAATAAGCATCACACTATGAGAGCATATTTTCCCTTTCAAGTACAACTCATTCAAGTTTGAGGGAACTGCTAAATTGTCACACTTGGCAAAATTTTGAATGACAGCGGGATTGAAACAAATACAATCATGTTGTATTTTGGGTTGATTTAAAGGAAGATAAGAAATGTGAGGTAGGCATGGGGATTTAGGATACCCCAAAGGCAATGATAATCAGACAAAACCCCTTGCAACATTGCAAAGGTAGGGTAGACAGGAGAAGGCTTCAATGTTTTAAAATAACCACACTAACTAAAACATACATAGTGATCTGATATACACAGAAAAGATTAATGGTAAAGTTTATTTGGGGGCAGGGGTTGTGAGACATAGCTCCTAAAAATAGGTGTGTCAATGACTAGTCATCTAGCCTGCAATAAGTTGACCTCTCTATGATTTTGTCCCACTTTGCCTATTTCTAAACCAGTGGTTCTCAATTGGGGAGGTGGAGGAGGAGCAAATTTGTTAGGGATATATGGGTTAATTCATTTGTCTCCACAGGGGAAGGGTAGCACTACTGGTATCTGGGCAGCAGAGTCCAAGGATAGTGTTAAACATCCTATAATGCATAGGATAACCCCTCATGACAAAAAATTATCTAGCCCCAAATTCAATAATATCAAAGTAGAGAAACTGTGTGCTTAATTAAAACTACCCCCAAAATATATTACAGGTTATATAAGGACCTAGTCATTTTTAGCATAAAAGCAATTTATTAAAAATCAATATTTTATTAATATTACTATTACTGCTTAAGCTTCTTTTCCACTGAGTTTTCTTTTAATTACAAAGCACTTGGCAGAAAAATAAGATTCATTTCTATAATAGGCTTAGTGCTTTCTTTTTCAGCAGTCTTTTGCTTCAATTAATTAATATTTAGCTGCTTTCTTATAATGAAGGCCAAAAAAATGAACTGTCATCCTCAATTTCTCAAGAGAAGTTACAAAACTCTGTGAGAATATTAAATTTTTCTGATAAAGAATTTGTAGGACATAGATTTAGGAGGTTTTTCTCTCTCAGGGATGTTATTTATAAACATTTCTTGGAAGTCTGAAATAAAATTGAAAACACATGTGCACAATTCTGGAGGCTAAATATGTTATTGAGGCTCTAAATAGAATGTTAGCACTGAGGAAGTCCTTACTATACATGTGCATTAAAATGAACTGTCATTTATTAGTAACTATGTAAGAGTAAACATGATAATTTTTTAAAGTTTATTTTATAATCTTTGTTGGCATTTATTAAAAATATATGAAAAAAAGCAATAACCTAGATATAATTCATAGATTTTCTATCATGTCTAATAGTTCAAGTTTTGCAAACTTTGGTTTGAATTATTGCATTTGCTACATATAAAAATGGAAGGTTTCTTAAAGAAAATGAATAAAATGAAATATTCAGATAGAAAGCAGAGAGAACTATAAGCCATTCTTACAAGATTTATGTTTCTTTAAAAATTTTGCCATTGTAAACAATACCAAAAAACTTGACCAAGAACAATTTTTACATATTTGTAGGCTTCTCTCTTCACCAAAATTGGAGTTGTGCAAGCAGCATAGAGCTAGAGGTTATGACACCTGGGTTCGTCTCCTTACCTTGGCACTTTCTGAGATGTTGAGTAAGTTATTCAACCTCACTGATTCTGCATTTACTTAACTGTACATAAAGGGGATTCGATAGATCTACAAAACCACCTCCTACTCTAAATTTATAAAGCTTTATGAAACTTTGAATGCAAAATCATTTGATCTGCATATTGTATATAGCACTCTATAATTTTCATATATTTATTTCAAAAAGGACAATTTATGTTATTACAAGAAAAACAATTCAAACTAGCTTAAGCCAACAAGAGGATTGTTTGGCTTGTCTTCCATACTGTCTCAGTCATCATGCAGATCTTGCTCCAGGGACTCAACTGGCATCTTCAGTATTTGGTTTCTCTCATCACTCAGCTCAGCTTTATGCTATGTTGGTTTAATCCTTAAAGTATACAGAGTAATTCCCTGTTGCACTAAGAATGTCTGTCTCATTTTCAAATTCTAGCAATAAATAAATAAATAAGAGCCTGTTTCTCTTTTTCTCTCTCTACTGTCCTAGCAAACGTCTGATTCTTTCTAGTTAGTTCTGATTAGATTTCAGGCCCCTCGCCGAACCAATGACGGCAGACATAGAAATATGATACACAGACTTAAATGGTGTGAATGGCATGTCCTCTCCTGGGACCAGAGGGAGGTGACTGGGAAAGATGTTCTTGGAGCAACAGAAAAACACAATGTATATTTTGAGTATTAAACCAATGTAGCATAAAGCAGAGCTAAGAGAGAGAAACTAAATACTGACAATTTAATTTGAGTCCCTGGAATAATACCTGGATGAAAACTGAAAATTTATGGAGGAGAAACCAATAAATCCCCTTTATTTGCTTAAGCTAGTTTGAATTGCTTTTTTTCATAAGATATAATATCTTATGTATCAATCGAATTAAAAATATAGAAGTATTTTTAAAATCACAGAGTATTATATCCTATATTCAGATCAATGAAACATTATAAGCTCAAAGAATTTGATAACATCTGTGACATAGAATGACATACCCTGTATTTAATAGGCATTCAGTAAATACTTGTTTGGTACAATGTAACGAAGATAGAATTAAAAGAAGTCTGTATATACTAAGTGAGTATGTATCAACTAAAAAGAAACAAGGAAGGGCACCTTCCTATCTATAAAAAAAATATGGGAAAAAGAAAGGAAAAATCATACATAAATGAGCATGAAAGAGTCAAGAAAGGTGATCTATTTCAAAGTTGAAACATTCAAGATATATATATTGTCCCTCACCAAGATAATTTGAAGAAGACCTTGATATGTTGAAGCCTTCTCCTTTATAGTCTGGAAGCTCTGTTTCTTCCCAGTGAATTTCATAGATGCATACTCATGCTAATGTGATAACAGCTTTTAAGAAATAACTCTGAATAATCGTTTTCCCTATTATGTTAGAATTTAAGCTCCATGACTTTAGAGATCCTAATTTTGTTTACTAATGATGTATATCTTGCATTACTAAATAAGTCCCTAGAATATGAAAATTGTAAAATAATCATTGCATGAATTACAAACAATTGATAAAATGAAGAGGCAGGAGGAGAAAGCCAAGCAGAACATGAACTGTTCTAAATTCTTTCTTTTATTTTTTTCTTCTCATCCTAAAAACTCTGGTCCTTATCACCTGTCTTTATTCACATATACACACACTACTTGGTATGTCAAATCCCAAGATTCAAAATATATAGAAGGAAGTATATCTTCTAGATACTATATTCCAATGAAAGAGAATATTTTATTTTTGGAGATTTCATATATTTCATAATTTAGTGGGTATTGGAAAAAATGAAATCATAGCCAATTATGTTATAGAGTTTGTAGGATAATTTATTTAAATGTGTTAAAGTTTTCAGGTTTGCTGAGCTTGGAAGGGGAAAGAAACAGGGATTTTGTCAAAAATGAAGTGAGAAGCTGTTTCGGGGCTAAAAGATACCAGAAAGGAAAAAAAAAGTAGAATTAAAGTAAAAATATATAGAATCTAAAAGAAGATTCCAACAACTGCTTTTTGACCTCCTCCCTGGTAGGACCAGAAAGAAATAAGACTTATTTGGCAGGAGTGTACAAGAGGTGTCTCTTAGATATTTGCATGATGAAAAAACATAGAGCATGTCCATAGTGTCAAAATATCATGTCCCACCTCTGATCAAAAGTAATCAGAAGCTCCCCATATGTTTTAGATTAAAATCCAAACGTTTCCCCCGCCTACAATATTATGACCTATTTGCTCTCCTTATATTTTAGTCACACTGACCTTCTTTCTTATATCAAGTCATCATGCCTGTTTCATCCCACAGGATTTTTGCATGGGTTGTTCCTTCTCTCAGGAATGCTGTGCCTCACATGGCACCCCCACCCCCAAACCCAATGTTCCTATGACTAGCTCCTTCTTTTCAGTCAGGTCACAGAGCAAATGATGTCACCTCCTCAGAGAAGCCTTCTTTAACACCAGCTACAGCAGCCAACTCACCAGTTCTATCACCCGTGACTGCTTTATTTTCCTCACGCTAGCAGCAGCTTTCTTGATCATTTATTGTTTTACTTGACTATCTTCTTTTCTAAAATTAAAGCTCTACAATAGCAGGGGCTAAATGTCTATTTTGTGGAATAACTCCAAATACCTAGAATGGTGCTATCTCCACAAATCAATAGACCAGTTAATCATTAAAAATCAGGAGATCTTGGGCAAATCAGACACTTAGCTCAGAGAGCTAATGGAGGTTAGTGTTGTTTTTGAAACATACTGAGTTGAAGCAGAACTGGGTATCAAGACTTTTCAATGAAGGGCCTAGGGTCCTTTTAAAGACTTTGTTGGTCTACACAGCAGTCACACAAAGCTCTCTGCAAAATTGAAGAATCAAAGAAAAGTATTAATCCTTAAAAATGGCCTTGTGTTGGCTCCATTTTAAATATTTTACCATCTAATAATCATTTTTATCTGAATGAGGTTTAAATGAACTTTTGAAATAATAATAGAAACAAAAACAAATTCAAAGATGTAACATTAATTAGATTATATTAAAATATTATGATCAGTTTTCCAGTAGGCCAAATGTTCTTAGAGCAATTTAAACAAATTAACAATTGTGATATCTCAAAGCTCTTTGACATATTAATGATAATGAATGTCACCTTACTCCTTAATGAGAAGTTCAATAGTTTTCTAAATCATAAGTAACAATTGAATTCAACTAAATGATAAGATAGTAACTGCTGTTATTGAAAATTAATGAGAAGACCAATAAAGGAAAATATAGCAAGACAATGAGATAGAGAAAAAAAAAATAAGAAATACCTCAACACGGGTGGGGTTTCACAGGATTTCCAACACTTGTGATTTAGTCCCACAAACACAATAGAAAGGACACAGAGATGGCAAAATCATACAGATTTGCTTTCTCTCCCATTGTGTTAATATTTTGGGAATTAAAAAAAAAATAGGTCAAAGAGGATAGCAATGAAACTGCACAGAATAAAAAGACAAGCTTGATGAGTATTGGGCCCGGAGAAATTTGTAAAAGGGAAATTAGACTAAGGAGTCTTAAAACTTTACAAACCATTCTTCCAAAATAAAGAATAAGAGGGGTGCATGTGAGTGTGTATGTTTATGTGTATATAGGTATGTGCTGAATAAGGGTTCATCAATGGTGGCTCCAGCAATAAATCATGGGAGGGACCCAGGTGCAGGCTGAATTCCAATAACATTTTATTAATGGATACTGAAATTTGAAATTCATAAGTTTTACATATGTCACATCTTTTGATTATGTCAACCATTTTAAAAAGTATAAAAAAATTCATAGATTGCAGGATAGAAAAGAAAAAGGTGGTTTGGGAGCCCACAGGCCATAATTTCTCTCTGCCATAAAATAATAACATACCATAATCTACATCTGTGAATTCCAAGGGCTCACAAACAAA
The DNA here is from genome assembly GCA_008086735.1 of Cheirogaleus medius. Lineage (NCBI taxonomy): Eukaryota > Metazoa > Chordata > Mammalia > Primates > Cheirogaleidae > Cheirogaleus > Cheirogaleus medius. The sequence continues at coordinate 39,866,068 of VBSM01003143.1, forward strand.
GCACAATGGCAGCTGAGAGCAATAGGGAAAGAATAAGTTCTTATTATTATTGCCAACAAATGAAAAATGCCACTTTTAAATGTGGTATTTCCTCTTGGGCATCCTCAGAAATAATTTTAGTCTTTTTTCAGAATTCATTTATTATTAATGTGCCCAGATTGTTTCATTATAAGATTTCTTCATTAAGGTGATTTCATTAAGGCAAAGAAATACATTTGGCTATTTATTAACTATAAAATATACAACTGCTGAAAGGTCTATGGCACCTAAAGGAATTGACCACTTTGTTATCTCAACATGTTCTGACACCTCAATGTCATTGAAAAAATGCCAGAGATATTTCAAGGGATTTCTTTTCCTTTTCAAAGAAGCACATTAAATAGATTGCTGTGTAAAGCTGGATACTTTCCCCGTTCTTCCCCAAAAGGGAAATGCAGGTATATTCATGTTTGACTCCTGCCTCCTTGACGCTGTGGCTGGGAAATAAAACAAGTAAGGCTGGGATTCTTTGGAGTCAGGCAAATCTGGGTTTTGCAGCTTTAGGAAATATGTGTTTCTTTGGGCACAATGAAGTCTTAGTTTTCTCTCCATTGAAAATGGAACATTAGGTCCCTTACTTCTAAAATGGAAACAGAAATTTCTACCTCCCAGGGAAAATGATAGGTTTAAAGTTAAATGAAATGAGAAAGTATATGTAATGTTCACATCACTAGCACAATGTGTAGAATCTTATATTATTTCTCAAATACCCTTCATGGTACACATAGAAATAAGCACAGCTTGACCCAGTAGCCTAGAAGTTGGTTGATAATGGCTCTATATCCATGATAAAAGTCATTTCCAGAATCTGTTGCAAGGATAGAAGTGATCCTGTTACAGTTTCTTGAGATAAAAAGATGTAAGAAGGCAAAATGGAAATCTTTCTTTAATTTTATTATTGGGCCATCTGATCTCAGAAACTAGATTTTGCTTTAAAATTAACAAATAATTTATAGCATGAAACAGAAGTTTCCAGTTCTCAAGAGATCATTTGCATTGCAAATCCTGGGTCTTTTTGTGTGGTTCAAAACTAATGCAGATGATTTAGCCCAGCTGAAAATAGGATGAAAAAGAAGGGGGGTGGCAATAAAAATATGTTTTTCTAACTTGTTTTCAAGTACCCGTATTCCAAAATAGAAAGTATCTTTGCTGGAACTTCAGGTCATTGGTATGGCACTCTCACTTGCATAAAATATGGGCACTTCTGAACTATGACCTAAAGATAATTAGCAGGTATTGTAAATATTTGAAATGTTAGGCACAACAATGCAAATTATTTTATTAAAATGGAAATCCCCTTTTAGCAGAAAAACCAATAGCCACATGAATTTCACTTCAATTTTCAAATGCAAATAATCAAATTTGGTGAGTTTTCTAATCATTTTTAGAAGTCATCAGTATATCAAGAACTGATTTATTTCATATTATAATATAGAGATGCTATCTACTACGTCACTTTCCAACATTCCTGATAGGCATATACTCATGTGAGGAGATGCAAAACTGAAAACATAAAACCTTATTATAGACCATTCACATTTAAACCTTTAGGCTGGCAATATGTATTTAAATATGTCATAAAAACCTCTTGATACATACTGATATAATAAATATGAGAACACCTCTAACGCTAACTAACTTGTTTTCCCCATTGTTGGGTTATTCCCTGCTATGAACCCATAACTAAGTGAAATTCCTCTGGGCAAAAGAAATAAATAGTGATGAGGAAAAAATATTACTAATTCTAGTTGGAATAAGAATGCCTCTTAATTATCTAAAATGTTCTTTGTGGGCCAGCTTTCTCTCTGCTTAGGTCACTTCAAAATTTTCCGTGTTTTTTTAATGTTTAATATCCCAAGATGCCTAAGTGAAGTTTTTAGAAAAAATTGCCCATTTCAGTAGAACTTTAAATTTCATTCATTGCATTTAAAATAGGAAACAAGACAGTCTTCTTCTCAGAAGAAATTTAATCTTTTACTACTTTTATCTTATGTATACAGAAAGTTTTGACATCAGAAAGCAAAACTTATCTTCATTAGGCAAATGGAGATTTGGAGAAATTGTATTGGGACTTGGAAAAATAAATCCTAGGAAAAGCAATTACATTTAGTATATACACACACCATCAAATAAATCTTGACAAAAAAATTTTAAATATGCAAACACCCATCCACAGAATATGCTGAGAGAGAGAAAGAGTGTGTGAGTGTGTGTGTGTGTGTGTGTGTGTAAATGTTTACCAAATACTGGAAAGCTATATCAAAGGAGTGGTTTCAGGACAAACGGCAAGAAGAAGCATGTTACAGAGTTGAAGTTTGAGATTGCAATATTTCAGATGATAACAAGCTTTAAAAATGTCCAATGAGCTCTCTATGAATTTTATTTTATTTTTATTTTTTAAATTTATACAGATTTAGTGGGTACATGTGCAGATTTATAACATGGATATATTGAGCACTAGTGAACATTGGGGTTTTTGTGTGTGTGTGTAAACCTCATTCTATTAGTGTATGCAGTACACATTAGGTAATATCTGTCTCATACCACCCTCCCACCCTTCAATGTCTCCAATGTCTATGATTCCACTCTCTATGTCCATGTGCACTATTTAGCTCCCACTTACAAGTGAGAACATTTGGTATTTGACTTCCTGTTTCTAAGTTATTTCACTTAAGATAAAAGCCTCCAATTCCATACATGTTGCTGCAAAATACATGATTTCATTCTTTTTAAGAATTAATAGTATCCCATTATATGTCTGTATGTGTGTGTGTATGTATGTATGTGTGTGTATGTATATATGTGTGTGTTTGTATATATATGTATATATATATATATATCCCCCACATTTTGTTTATCCAATTACCAATTGATAGACACTTAGATTGATTCCATATCTTTGCTGTTGTGAATAGTGCTGTGATAAATATATGATTGCAGGTATCTTTTTGATGGAATGATTTCTTTTCCTTTGGAGTAGATACTCAGTAATGGGATTGCTGGATCAAATTGTAGCTCTATTTTTAGTTCTTTGAGAAATCCCCATACTGTTTTCTAAGGAGGTTGCACTAATTTATATGCACACCAACAGTGTATAATCATTCCATTTTTTCCATATGCTTGCCAATACATATAATTTTTTGACTTTTTAGTAATGGTCATTTTGACTAGTGTAAGATGGCATCTTATTTAGGTTTTAATTTGGATTTTCCTGATGATTAGTGATATTGAGCATTTTTTCATATTTTTGTTGCCATTTCTATGTCTTCCTTTGAAAAATGCCTGTTCATGTCCTTTGCCCACTTTTTAAATTTTTTTTTTCTTATTGGGTTCTTTGAGTTCCTTGTAGATTCTGGATATTAGTCCTTTGGATGCATAGTTTGCAAATATTTTTCCTATTCTATAGGTTGTCTATTTACTCTATGATTTCTTTTGCAGTACAGAAGCTTTTTATTTTAATTAGGTCCCTTTGTCTATTTTGTTTTCAATGCATTTGCTTTTGGGGTCTGAGTCATAATTTTTTGCCTAGGCTAATCTCCAGAAGAGTTTTTCCTAGGTTTTCTTCTAGAATTTTTTAGTTTCAGGTCTTATATTTAAATCTTTAATCCATCTTGAGTTAATATTTGTATATGGTAAGAGACACAGGTCAAGTTTCATTCTGCTGCATATGGCTATCCAACTTTCCAAGCACATTCTATAGAATAGGGTGTCCTTTCCCCAGTGTATGTTTTTATCTACTTTGTCGAAGATCAGTTTGTTGTAGGAATATAAGCTTGATTTCTGAGTGCTCTGTTCCATTCCATTGATCTATGTGTCTATTTTTATACCAATCCCATGCTGTTTTGGTTGCTGTAGTCATGTAGTTTAATTTGAAGTTAGGTAATGTGATGCCTCCAGCTTTGTTCCTTTTGATTAGTATTGCTTTGGCTATTAGGACTCTGTTGTGGTTCCATATGAATTTTAGGATTATTTTTTCTAATTCCGTGAAAAATGACATTAGTATTTTGATAGGAGTGCCATTGAATCTGTAGATTGTTGTGGGCAGTATGGTAATTTTAACAATATTGATTCTCCTAATCCATGAGCATGGTATATTTTCCCATTTGTTTGTGTCATCTATGATTTATTTCATCACTACTTTCTAGTTTTCCTTGTAGAGATCTTTCAACTCCTTAGTTAAGTATATCCTTCCAATTTGTAAACATGAAATGTTTTTCCATTTCCTTGTGTCATTTATGATTTCTTTCATCAGGGTTTTGTTCCTTGTAGAGATTTTTTACCTCCTTGGTTAAATATATTCTTAAATATTTTTTTTGTAGCTGTTGTAAATGGGATTGAGTCCTTGATTTGGTTCTTGATTTGGTCATTATTGGTGTATAGAAATGCTACTAATTTTTGTACATTGATTTTATATCCTGAGAGTTTACTGAATTCATTAATCAAATCTAGGAGTATTTTGGAGAAGTGGTTAGAGTTTTCTAGGTATGAGATCATATCATCAGCAAACAGAGATAATTGGACTTCCATGATAAAAACCCTCAACAAACTAGGCATAGAAGAAACATACTTCAAAATAACAAAACCCATATACGACAACCCCATAGCCAACAACACGCTGAATGGGGAAAAGTTAAAAGCATTCCCTCTAAGAACTGGAATAAGAATAAGGATGCCCACTTTCACCACTCCTTTTCAACAAAGTACTGGAAGCCATAACCAGAGTAATCAGGCAAGAGAAAGAAATGAGACATCCGAATTATTAAAGAAAAACTATGAATTTTTTTAGAAATGTAACCCTGCTCTGTCACCCATGCTGAAGTGCAGTGGTATGATCATAGCTCACTGAAGCCTCAAACTCCTGGGCTCAAGTGATCTTCCTGCCTCAGCCTCCTGAGTAGCTAGGGCTACAGGTACATATCACCACAAGTGGCTAATTTATTTTTATTTTTTGTTGAGACGGGTCTCACTATGGTGCTCAGGGTAGTCTCAAACTTCTGGCCTCAAGCAATCCTCCCACCGTGGCCTTCCAAGGTGCTGGGATTACAGGTGTGAGCCATCATGCCTAGCCTCTATGAATTTTAATATGAGTATAAATTAAAACACATTAAACTTTTTAAAAAAAGTTTCTTTCCCAGTATATGAAAAGACATTTGTCCTGAGACTATCTCTTTGAAGCAACTTTCAAGGATTTGTAAATGAATATTGTGAGCAATAAATTCAAGTTGCATAAGAGAGGTTTAATGTATCAACTCTGCTAACATATCATCTTTGGTTCCAGTCATATCATAAGCATTCGTACACTGACTTAGGCCAATTGTTCATTCAAAACAATGTTTTTATCTCCATAAACCATTTATTTTTTAGAATATAACACATTGTTGAGTTTTAGGTGTCTATTTTGACTGCCATTCTAAGGATAAGGACCTTCTGAATTTGAAAATCTGCAGACAGAAATATTTTCTTTTGGAGATACATGGAAACCAGTTCAGCTGCTTTTTACCCATCCATAATGAGGTCTTAATGATAGTTTAAGAACCAGAACTCAGTATATATAAACATTCCCTTAAACAGATACACATATGTTCTTAATGTAAAATCTTCCAGATGTAAGTCCCCTGCAAAAAAGAGAAGTGACCTAGCAAGTATTGAGCTTTCCTTATCTGGTGAAGTATTTTTCTCAGCAAGTGCCACAAGTAGTTATTCTGAGAAATGATGCATCTGCTCCTGTTCACATGGCTGTTCCACTTCTGATGAGACTTTACATTCTTGGAAAATTTAGCCAGGAACTTAATTCAATCTTACAATGTATTTGTTCGTATCCCTTCAATCTATTACTTACCCAAAATACCTGCAGGTGGTATCAGAAGTAAAATCTGAAATGCCTGTGGCACTGATTACAAAAAATGTTAAGTAGAATTTCATATGGTGGTGGAGTGGGCAGACTCTTGCTTAAGAATCTTAATTCTCATCAGTAGCACAAGTGTATCACACTCAGAAGATAATATTATACTGAAGTAATAGAAGAAATTATCCAGAAACAGCAAAAAATAGTTCACCTAAGATGCAAAACCTTATGACAAAATGAAATCCTGAACTAACAAATAAATGTGTATTGATATCAGGCCCTAAAGTCTATATTACTGAGAGATAAAATGTGGGAGACAGAAACTTAGATACAGGGCCGCTACACTAAATTCATGATTACATTAGTTAAAAACAAAAAGCACAAGAGATAAAAAAAAAAAATAGCCAAGAAATTCATCAAGATTTATGCTTCAAACAATGTACTTATATCTGAGAGTATCAACAGACGAGGACCCTAATAAAAGTATTATTATTCTGTTGGATCATTTTTTTAAATTTCATTTGTTCTGAAATTAAATAAAAATTAACTGGACTGGCCTGAGTAGTAGAAAAATATACATTTTATACTTTGCATTTTTATATGTATTTAGACAGATACTGACACACACAAAAATTACACACATTATAATCTGTAAAATCTATGTTTCATGCTGATAGTTCTAAGATTGTCTGCTAATAAATAAAATTGATATCTGTTCTTCCCCAACATTACTTGTTCATGTTTACTATGAACCAAGCCCTACTCAAAGGGCTTTCCAACAACATTTGAAGTAGGCACTTTTATTTATGTTCATTTTACAGAACTAAAGCCAAAGAGAGTCAGTTTCATGGTGAGAGTTATACAGTTAGTAGCTGGCAAAGCAACTATTTGAATACCAGCAACCTGACTCCAGGGCCTCTGTTCTTAACACCATACTGCATGGCCTTTTAATGAAAATGGAAGATGAAAAAAGTAGGAATTAATCAAGCCAGAAGAAGAGTGTCTTCAGAAGGATTTGAAGGCAGAGAAAATTGGACTGATTCAAAATATTTCTCTGAAGCTTAAAAAAAAATCAAAGAAAAAATATTTTAAATTACTGGAGAATATACTATAAAGCAGGAGGTATATACTGATTATAACAGAAAAGTTAAAGCTTTAGTAGATGGCTATTTCTTTTACTCAACAAATATGAATCTCAGGTGCTAATCATATAGATGTTTCTCTATTGTGGCATAAAGGGAAATCTAAGAGGGTCATGATAAAAAACATATTCCAAAACTCATTTGAAAGCAACAGCCACTCTTCTAAAGCACTTTGAACAACACAGTAGGGATCAAACTAAGATTATAGGCTTGAATTTGGTGTCAGCGTGGAATAATATTCCAGGCTACCTCTATTCTAAATCCTTGTTAAACTAAGATCCATACTTTAGTGTCCTACAATGGAAATTATTTTCCTCAGCAATGCTGGAGAAGCAGCAGTGAGGATGGAGTCACCTAGATTATCAGGCTAGGCTGAAGGTAATCATGTCAGGAACAAGTTAAAAAATATTTGAGTATAACACACTAGACTGAGTAACTTCAGGCCTGGAAACCATGGACAATGTCTCCTGGAGATCATTCAGAAATCTGGCAAATTTAAGTTTGACACTCTATGAAATGACCTACAAAACCACATTAATGAACTATGATGAAATATATATACTACATGTAAAAAGTCCTAGAATATGTTTACTTTACATTCAAGATAAGAATTGCATCTGGGGTTGAATGTTCAAAAAGTAAGGAGGATGTCAGGGAGTATGAACTCACACTGTTTTGGCTGTTGATTTGTGGGGATGAGAGGTGGATTTTAAAAAATATTTTGTATATAATGTATTTTGTATATAATATTTTGTATATAATGTTTTGATATATGTAATGAAATGGTTACTATAGCCAATCAAATTAACATATCCATCATCTCACATAATTACTCTCCTGTGTGTATGTCTCTGTCTTACAAGCACCTAAAATCTTCTCTCTTGGCAAATTTCCAGTATAAAATACAGTATTATTAACTATAGTCTTCATGATGTACATTAGATCTCTATACTTATTCATGCTACATAATTGCAACTTTGTACCCTTTGATCTTTTACCTCTCTCCCTCTCCCTCTCCCTCTCCCTCTCCCTCTCCCTCTCCCTCTCCCTCTCCCTGGCAAACTATCTTCTATTCTTCTCTTCTCTGTATTTGACTTTTTTTAGATTCCACATATAAGTGAGATCATACAGTGTTTATCTTTTTGTACCTGGCTTATATCACTTAACATAATGTTCTCCAGGCTCACCTATGTTGCTGCGAATGGAATGATCTTCTTCTTTAAGGCTGGAAAATATTCTATTATACACATATACAATAATTTCTTAATCCTTTTATCCATCAATAGACACTTGATTCCATATTTTGGCTATTGTGAATAATGCTATAACGAACATGGAGTGCATATATCTCTTCAAGGTACTAATTTCATTTCCTTTGGGTATATACCCAAAAAAAGCATAGTTGGATTATGCAGTCATTCTACTCTTAATTTTTTGAGGAACCTCCATACTGTTTTCCATAATAACTGTACTAATTTACATTCTTACCAATAGCGTATAAGGGTTCCCTTTTTACACTATCACTGACACTTGTTATCTTTTGTCTTTTTGGTAATAGCCATCTTAATATGTGTGACATGGTATCTCAAGTTGGTTTTGATTTATATTTTCCTGTTTAGTGATATTTAGCACCTTTTCACATACCTGTTGGCCATTTTTATGACTTCTTTGAAAAAATGTCTACTCTGATGCTTTGCCTTTTAAAAAAAATCAGGAGGCAAGATGGCCAACTAGACACAATCGTTGTTGGACCAAACCAGCAGGAAAGTAGGATATTGGATAGAGGAGAGGAGAGAAGAGTCACATCTCCATCATGGATAACAGAGAGAGACAACAGAGATGAATGGGGACCCCATGGAGAAAAATTACAAAACAGAAGGAAGAAGATAAAGAGAATAAGATATCAGCAAGGAGAAAACCCAGAGAGGCTTGGAGCCCAGTAAAGAGTAAGGGAGTTTCCCCTCTCCCTCCTATGTGCCTTCAGTGAACAGTGGACCACTAAGTTTATCGAAGGCTTTTCCACCCCTCACAAACCCAGGCACAGCAGCAAATAAGGATCAGTGGGGTGAACTATTGTGTCCCCAGAGTTTGGGCAGTACATGAGGGGCTTCCCCCAGGAGAATGCCACGAGATCTCCAGTGGGCACACACTCCAGGCTGAAGTCTCCACAGACGGTGAGGCCCACACCTCTTCTCTTGAGGACTTGTGGCAGAACAAGGGTGCACAATTTGGAAACTCCCTGCCTGCCAACATTTCACAGGGTCGCATGCTGATGACTGAGATAAGCAAGCCTGTCTCAGGGCCCCCTGGACTCAAGGGGCACAGGGGGATGCAGAGAAGAAATCTGGGAACAAAACTCAGGTGACAAGGAATCCCACACCAACATATCCATTGGGAGAGTGTGGTGGGGTGCTGAGGAACAGGGATCTGCCCATTGCCCCCACATGTGAAGTGCCATTTTGGATAAGATGTGGCATTCAGCAAGAAATAGTCTAGCCCCTGGTTCCATGACAATGTAATGCTCAGGCACAGTCAGGTGTGCCCACAGACTGGGTGCTTCAGCCCCTACCCCACTCATTAAAACAGAGAGTGTGGCCTAAAAAGCACAATCTAAGTCTTCAGTCTTCATCTGAATAAACTAGTTGACCTCTTGCCTTCTCTTTTACTCTTTCTCCCTCCACCCTTATTGCTTTCCTTTTTCTTTTTCTGCTTCTTTCCATTCAAAAAAAATTTTTGTTTTTCTCTTAAACTCTCTACTTTCATGTAATTAATCTTACTTCTTGTACTCAGAAGATAGTGCCAAATGTCCTCAACATTACATCCTTGGATTAGAGATTATAAGACAAAAATTTCATTTAACAGGAAAGAAACTAACCCAGAGTACCAATGTCTTGGGATAAGGTGTAAGAAGAGTGAGCTGTTTGAATATATTCCATGTTTCAGTTGGTGTTAACTAACCAGGCACCTATTATGCATGTAAACAATCACTATAGACAATACTTTCCAAGTCTTCATATTGTACCTCCTTAGAAAAAAATCTATAGCAAGCAATTTTGAAACACAGTTAAACTTTTTCGAAATGTTATTATTATAGATTTACTTCAGACAAAGTGTTCTGGTATATTCAGTCTTAATTAGTAGGACATTTCAATCAATATTTTATTTGTTACAATGTCAGATTCACTTAACCTAGGGTCTTGGTAGAGTTCCATTTTCTAAAGAACTATAAAAGGTAGAAATAAGATTTATAGAAGGAGTAAAATCCCAAGCATATATTGAAAATTGTTATTGCTACTAATCAGAAAACATACTCAAAAGTAGCATTGAACATCAACTCTGACAAGATCCTTTCCTAGAATGGGGAGGGGGCCTGGTATACAAGGGAAATTTTATGTGACCATCCTGCAGAGGTGTCTTAGTTTGCCAGTGCTGCCAAAATAAAATGCCAACATGGATCTATTTTAAACAATATAAATTTATTTTCTCACAGTTCTAGAGGCTAAAAGTCCAAGATCAAGGTGTCAGCGGGTATGGTTCCTTCTGAGGCCTCTCTCGTTGGCTTGTAGGCAGCTGCCTTCTCGCTCTGTCCTCACATAGCCTTTCCTCTGTGCTCACACACATCCCTGGTGCCTCTGTGTGCCCCAATTTTCCCTTCTTATAAGGACACTAGTCATATCAGACCCTATTTCCAAGTGCAGTTACATTCTAAGTAAGGTACTAGGCGTTAGGGATTCAACATATAAATTTGGGGAGAAGTGGGGAGAGAAAAAATTAGCTCATTACAAGAGGCCAGAGAACCGTCAGGAAATTCCAGAAAAGAAAAAGATCTTTCAAATAATATTTTTTTTATTTGAAAGCCAGAAGGGACCTAAAAGTTTACCATATCTAACTGCTGAGGCAATGCAGAAATCCCCCTTAAGTGTTCCCTGACTAGTTTCAGCCTCTGCTTCCTTAACCAGGGAATTCACCACTGCCATGGCCATGGATTCCATTTGTAGAGAGTTACTCTTTGTGTGGTGGGATAATACTTTTGAAATATCAACCTATGTGTTTTTCCTTTTCCTTTTTCTATCTCTGGTATTTTCTATTTTGTCCAACTCTCCAGTTAGCTTTGATTCTATACTTTCCTCCTCATGGAAGTGATGTACAGTAGAAGCAATCAATGGCTTTTAATGACAAAAAGTCTAGGCTCTATGAAGATCAGGAAGAATCTGGCATATGCACTCTCCCAGGCTTCATTTCCTCCAGACCAAACTCAACAGGATAAACGACAGTAGCAGAGACCTTATATAGATTTGGGGAAACCTAGAATATGGGGAAATAACAAGATGTCAGGGTAGACTGGCTGGGCTCTGTGTTTCCGCAGATAGACCTGCAGCAGTCCACAGAATTCCCTGTGCCTGCATGTGATACAGGAACATGACTCCTATCTGCCAAAAGTGGCCTTGACATAGCTGAGATAGGTCTCTTCTGATGAGAATGGATAGGAATAAATGTTGATTCAACAGCAACTTGCACAGGCTAAGGATTAGAAAGGAGAATGAGTCTCAGCAAAGGTCAGATAAAATGGAAGATTAGAGGTTCTTGTGCCTTAGCAATATGGAAAGCCCCATAAATTAGAGAACCCTCAAATGGCCAAGGTTTATTTTTTTCCCTCCAGGCTCAAAATAAAAATTATTTAGAGGAAAAATGTCCTAATTTTTGAATACCGAGTTTATGACTATGCTTCGTTAAACAAAAATTACTTCCTTACTACTTCTGCACTGGCTTATATCACCAACAAAAGTGTGGATTATACTAAAGTTGTTGTTGGTTATTATGAACAAGAATTGAAATTATATAAACTGGTATATACGTTCTTACACATGGTTTCAGTGCCCACTCTTTAAGGATTCCTGGGTTCATAAAATATGACTTGGTATATATTAAGAGGTTTATAACACCAACAAAAATGGTTGACTAAGAACCTCACAAAAGTTTTCTTAATAACCAAATCAGAGCCCTAACATGTAAAATTTCACAGCTGTACTAAGAAAACCACAATGATGATATTTGAAATGTCAGCTTTTAGAAATTAAGAAAGAAGCTAATAACACAATATGCTTTTCTCTCCTTCAATAAAGTAGTCACAAAAATAAAGCCCATGTGTGTCTATGTGTCCATCCCTTGAGATTAAGATCCATTGTAGCAACATAGAATGTTGAAATTGGAAGAGTTCTTCGAAACCATCTGGCAAACACACTCATTAACGGATGTGAGAATTGAGACCCAGAAATATTAAAAGATCTGTTTAGGGCAATAGCAGTCACTGGCAGATCCAATCTGGAAGATGGTATCTCCACATTCTACTTCTTTTTCTCCATGCCGCTTCAAAGTCAGAGCAGAATCATTATTTAAGGTTTTCTTACTGTTCTTCAAATGCATGATGAATACTGATTTAAAACTATTTTCAATTGTGAATGAAAAAAAAAACAAGAGTCAAGAGACTAAATGTCCCCAAAATTGGGCTTTTCTCTTTTGAGAAAATATTTTCTAACTGATAAAAGTTTTGGTTTCTCAACTTTTACCCATCACTAATGATGTTCTCTGCTAACAGAATGATGGAATGGTGTAAGGGAAAATCCATTTGTATAGGCAATGGGTTTCTTGGGCTAAACCAAGATGACTCCTAGAGTGTTTTCAGGCCCTGCCTTCTGGCAAGCCAGCCTTCCGGTAAGGCATGAGTCAGCACACTTATGTAACCATGGTGTTATCTCCTATGTAAAACCCATGTGATCACGCTTTTGCTTGGCATGTTGCCACTATTGTTCTGAGCCATACATAAGCGCTCGTCATATTCTCACTGTGGCAGCATCCCCAACAATAAAAGAATATTTCTCATCTACCCGTCACTGCTGTCTCTTCTTTCAATTCCTGGACCTCACTCCGGTACCCTTACTGGCCGGGGAGCTCCCTCCCCACAAATGGTCTAGATTGTTCAGGGTAATTAATAAACTGGTGAAAAAAATCTTCAACAGTAAAGTAAATTGAGTTTAGGAAACTTTTACATATAGTTCCTAAAGCATTCATAATTAAATGCAAAACTCTTTAATAAATATTTTTTCCTGAAGTTATCTCTGTGATAAGTCAATATATATTCTGGACATATATTTCTAATTATAGTTAAATATAGTTTGAAGTAAGAACTAAACTATTTGTGATATTTCTAATCCAAGTTGAAACAAATCTTAAAATTTTGTGAAACATTTGCTACAATTCTAGTTTGGAATTCTGTTTGCATCGGGGATATTGCAAATGATACCATGTCTTTATACATTTGCCACTTTTTACCCATAGACTATCTTTTAAATAAACTATTAATTTTATCATGCATTTTTGTAGAATCTTTAAAAAAGTGTTATCACTTCTTATTGAAATGCATTTTTTTTCTTCTAGTTTTAGATCAAAGATTCAAGCTTAGCCACCTGAGGTAGGCATGTGGAAACTACTTCCAAAGACATTAATAGTGGGTGAAAATAGTACTGTTTTCTACCAATTGACACAAATTTCAAAGTGACTTATATGTTATAACTATATATTCTCTGTATAGTCAAGTAATATGATACTTGAAATACATAATTAAATCTATTTAATAAATTTTAGCAAGATAAAAAACACAAACACATCCCAATCTTTAGCTTCAGGGACTTCAGAAAGAATTAAAACAACATAAACTAGCTCTATAACATGAAATCCAAGAAATGTATGGGTTTAAATACTTGACCCCTCTAATAAGGTAGCCTCCTAAGTGTCCCTCCTTCACGTCTTTTGTCATTCAATCTGCTTTTGTCTACCTTGTACTTCTCTGTCTTCCTTGTGCTTCTCTGTGTTCCTTTCCCTATTCAGCATAATTTAGGATAATTTGACCAGCCTTATTTTCTATAGTTCTTACTTTTCTAATATTTTCACTATTTAGAATATTTGGCTGAAGGTTTCCACTTTAATTGCTTTTCCCAAACCCCATCTCTAGTCATCTTTTCTGGCCTTAGCCACTTTTGCTAGGCAAGAACCTCCTTCACACCAAAAGTAAATTTTCCTAATGCCTTCTTGTTAAGGTCCAACACGGTATAGCTGAATTAAAGCCAATGTAGTTGTTTATATCATTTAACTTTATATTTATTAGCCACATATGTGCTGCAAATCTTGGAAAGGCAAGGATGGTGGTGAGTTCTCCACAGATGCTCAAATGCTAAATAGTAAACATGTGATACAAACTGAGATTCACAACGAAGGCAGAAAATGTCCAAAAATGTATGCACTTCAAAATTATATCAGTTATTTCCCCTAGGAAATTTAGAGCACAGGATTTTTAAATCATTGGTGAGAAAGAGGAAGGAATTAAATGAGAGGCAAACATGTGACCTGCATATTAAGAATTTATTGTCCCAAAGAACTGCCTTTTGCACTATTTCCATATTGTTCAAAAAGGTAGTTAGTCTCAGTTTTAAGAATGTCTAACTTTAGCTGAAAGTTACAAGCAATTTTTTCTAAATATTAAAATATGAAGAAGTTATTAATAAATATCAAATAAAATAATCTCTCTTTCTCATACACACACATACACCCTATAGCAAAAGCTATTTGAATACATTGTCAACTTTCCTTGGCCTACGAATGCCTGGCCTACACACCAGAATAAGTCTCGTTCCTTTGGAGTTATATAGTAGCATAATGAAAAGCTTGCTTCAAACTGAGCAACACATTTTCACGCTGAATGATTTTATTTTACATTTCCTCTGATACAAATAGAAAAGACATCTCACATTCCACTCCCTATGCTAGACATCATAAATAAACACATACCTTTAGAATGTTTCTATATGATAATAACAATTGTGGTGAGCATAGAATTGTCCAATACCTATACTTATTTCCTATTTCTTTCCTTTAACACCTAGGAACCACTCTCCAGCTAGTCTCCCTGGAAATGCTGGGGCAAGTTGAGTGCTTCTGATAGAAAACTCTAAGTAAACTTTTATGGATATACTAATACTCCAACTAAGGGGTCCTCCATATGCTCTAGGGATTTCCCTAACCTCCTCTAACCTTAAGATAGCAGAGCTTTAGCTCCACACAGTAAGCCTGAGAATTACAAGTGTAGCAGGCTTCTGTGATCTGGGTCTTTCCAATTCCTCTACCTGCCCATATCTTATTTCCCCTCCTCAACAGACAGAAATAAGTTCCAATGTATTTTTAAATTAGTTCTGTTTCTAGCAATATTAAATAGCAGGGACCTCACCTTGGTTCCTGAAATTGCCTCACCTCTCATCTCTCTTCTTAATCACTAGTGGCTTCTTTCCTTTTTAGTTTTGATTCCAAAAGTAACTCAAACCAGAAAATCTCTCTCATTCTACAGTATTAAGTATATTGGTACTTTATGTATTTTCATGCATGCTCCTGGCAAGACTTTTCGTTGTTTGGTTTTTGTCCTTTCTGTGAGTAATAAAGATCTTAATTAAAGAAATTAATGAAAATGTCACCCGGAGCTAGAAGCCTCATTCACAGCATTGGGCTGTTGGTTCTCTACAGATGGATTATATACTGGCAATACAGTCATGACACACCAATAAAAACTGTGTTGGAATCTTCCAGGTCTACCACAGAGTCTCATTTTCACTATTATGTCTGGACCTGACTCAAGGTAATCCAGAATCTCCCTTATGCCTCCCTTGACCACCTATTGTCTATTCTCCAGAACAGGTATCTGAATCATCATTTAAAACTCAAGTCACTCCTTTCAATAAAGCCCTCCAATGGCATCCTATATAATTTAGAGTGCTCATTATGCTTGCAAAGCCCTGTTTCATCTGGTCCTCTGATATCCCTTTATCCTCAACTACTATTACTCTCTCCTTTGTTCACTTCTTTGCTGGGACACTGTATTCCTTTCTGTTTCTTAAACATATATCACAAATTGCTAATCGCCCCCATTTTTCTCACACCCCTCTCCATTTATCTTTCTCCTATTATTCTCTTTCTCCTTTTTTACTCATCTGCATCCACTTACCTTCATCTTTTCCCTCTTCCTGTATGCTATGGTCTTAATGTTTGTATCCCCACAAAATTTGTATGATGAAATTCTAACCTCCAAGGTGAATGCATTAGAAGGTAAGGCCTCTGGGAAGTGATTAGGGAAGAGCCCTCATGAGCAGAATTGGTGCCCTTATAAAAGAGGCCCTAGAGAGACCCCTCACTGGCTTCTCCATGTAAGGTTACAGTGAGAGTCTGTCTGTGAGGAAGCAGGCCCTCACCAGAGATTGACTCTCCCTGTGCCTTGATGTTGGCATTCTTAGCCTTGAGAATTATGATAAATAAATTTCTGGTTTTTGTAAGCCAGCCAGTCTATAGTATTTTGTTATAGCAGCCCAAATAGACTAAGACACTTACTTTCCTTTTCACAATCCCTTCTAGATAGCCAGTTAAAATTCTCTCCTTAGTACATTCTCCTCTTTCAGGCCAATGTCTAACCTCCTCCTCTACTATCAGCTCCAGCCTCTGTAGGGCCTTTCAATATTTTATTAAATAATTATGTAAGAAATTTATCCATTATTTTATTTCCATAATCTGAATAACTACTGAGAGCACTGTATCCACCAAACAACAGATATTTCTGAAATAGAACCTTATGAAGGGAAAGAGTCAAATGGAGGGTGCTGAGCAAAAGAAAGTTATAATTCAGTACTTTTCTCTTTCAAAGTATCTAGAGTATTATTATTAATATTTGATTTAAAACACTCCATTATGCCCTGTCCTGCCAAGTGGGGCAGCATTCCTGTGTGCTTAAATATTGGCTTTCCTTAATAACAACATTCAGGACCTAGAGAAATGTTTCTCGACATTTGTCATCCATTTCCTTAACGTCTTAAAAAAGAAAAAATGAGGATGTCCAAATAACATGAAAGTTCTCATGTTGTGTTGCTGTCTGGGCTGAAGAAGGATATTGTTTCTTGGTGTGGAGAGAATATGAGCAATGAAAGTGCTCAAAATGAGAAAAAGATAAATTAATGAAATTGTCAAATTGTCTTCTCGAATGAATGCAATATTTTCTTCCACTTGCTATTATGTCCCAGGTGTACAGAGCACCCATTTTCTTGATCTAATTGCTTATTTCAGAGGTGCCTATGGTAGTCACAATAGTTTCACATGGTGACTGAGGAATATTTTATAATATTAAATAATTCATATCACTCTCAAATATGTACATATGAAGGTCTAAACATATCACCCATGAAGTCTGATATCAAATATTTATGTAAGTAATTAAATGAATACTAAAAACTATAACATATAAAAATATTAATAATTTAAACAATTTTTAAAATTTCAGTATTAAGTAAATTCAATTTCAATTTTGAGTGTTGGTATTCATTAATCATAATTTATAATATATTTTTAGAGTTATATTGAAAAAACTTCTAGAAAATGAATAAAAATAATTTTTTAATTTTATGATTTCTTGAGGAAACATTTTTATATAAATATGTTTAAATTTTGAACATTTGAGTACATACTTTAATTCCTTAAATAATTACTTTTAATATAATCCAAATTATGTAAAACTTTATTATAGTAATCTCATTAGTAATTTCACTGAAATGACATAAGAAAGAAATATCATGGAATTAATATATAACATATAGAAATCACATCTGTATATTATGACTCATCCAGTCACCACATGCCCATCAACCAAAATCCCAGAGATGTAGAATTATAAGCAAATCCAGCCATCTTTGATGTATTGGCAAATTTAAATTATATAAAAGGTATAGCCTTACATATATTAAATATTTTGAAAATTTTGTTAAGTGGATCTGTTGTGAAGGTAGAGAAAGAAGACATATTTTATTTAAGAAATTGCTAGCTTGGTTTATAACGTTTAGATATTTACGTATCTCAACAAATGGAAGGGGTAGCCTCCACTTATACCCTTCCCCTGGCCCATTCAAATATTAAAGAGTAAGCCTGTTTCCTTCCCCCTGTGAAAATGAGTTAATTTCACTAAATGTAAAATAATATTAAAAAGTATAAACACACTAAAGATAAAAATCACAATAGAGCATAATGAAATAAAAATGCCCATTCTGACAATTCTATCTTGTAAGAGAGTAATTAAGTCATAGACTTGAGGCACTCTCCAAAAAGTTAACCACATCTAAATGATATAATTCTCAAGGTATGTTGACTGTAATCCATGAATAACACATTAGCATATTAACAATATTTACTTCAAACTTTTCCTAGTGGAGCTAGTGCATTCTGTAGGTAAATGACTTTCCCTAATTTTTGGTTCAGTACACCCAAAGTTATGTGAGCCAGAGTTGTCATATGATATTTAATACATTTTTATACCAATGACTGGAATTAAAATGGAAATCCATTCTCTTTTGTTCTCTTTCTCTAGATTTCAAACTTAGGCCCTTTCATACATCCAAAGACAAATAAGCCAGATACAGAGTCATCCTCAATACTTCTATCTTCCTTACCTACACACTCAATATTCGGTTAATCATTGTTTCTTAAAATTCTTTTTTTTAGACCCTTCATTACTGTTCCTGTAATACCCTTATTATGGCTGCCTGGTCTATTGCAGTAACATCCTATCTTGACTACTTTCTGTAGTTTCACCTTCCTGAGGTATTTGCCATCCACCCTGCCTTTTTGAGTAGTGGTTCTTAGAGTACATTTCTCTTATCAGTAACATCATATCACTCAGGACTTAATAGAAATGCAAATTCTTGGGTTCTACCCCAGAGCTACTGAGTCAGAAACTCTGGAGGTGGGGCCCAGCCATCTGTGTTTCAACAAGTCCTCCAAGTGATTATCATCCTAGCTAAAATTTGAAAACTAAGGTTTTAGAGTCATATTTTTAAAAGGCAAAACTAACCATGTCACTTGCCTGCTTAAAACTTCTTTAATAAGAGCCTCTTCCAGGTAAAGGATAAAGTCCAAGCTTCTGGGAAGATGTGTAATGTCCTTTCTGTTCTCATATTTCAGCCCTTCTCTTTCTGTTTCCTCCCTCCCACTCAGTGTTTTAGTCATATGAACGTTTTGAAATATTGTGAACACAACCTGCTTTTTTCTGCCTTCATGCCTTTTCCTAGTGCACCTCTTCCCACACACAATTTATCCACCTGGAGGAGTTCTATTCATCTTTCCAGATCCAGCTTAAATGTCCCCTTTTGCAGAATGATTTCTGAGGGCTAATTTCAAGAATTTACTTACAGCCTATTCCAGTTCTTCCAGGTCCACCTACATAATTTTCCTGAATTAACATTTTGATACATCAGCTCTTAAAAAAGAAATAAAGTCTGTTTACTGGGTGCAAGGAGGCAAAGGAAAATATAGAAATGGCACTACATATCCCACCTCCCATCCTCCCACCCCTAGTTCAAGAGTTAGAGATTGTCATCCATCTCTTGCAATAGTTGTGGCTCTTTGAAGATATTGATGGCTCCGTTGTTTAGCAGTGTGCCCACTCCCTAGATTTGTAGGGCCCAAAGCAACAGTAGAAATGGAGGCCCACATACCACATGTCTAAATATTTTAAAGTTACAAAGAAAACTAAGAAACTTTAATAAAATATGTTCTATGATTATGCTACCTTAAAAATATAATATTTTAATGACAAAACAAAAGTATATGAAAAACAATGGTTTTTAGATGACTGAACTCTGACAAAATACCAAAGATAATACATTTAATGTTCAATAGCATGCCTGAGTGTTCCATTATGAGATAGCAATGTTTATATAAGTAAATAAAATAAAATAAACATAATTCATAAACTCACATATGTATTCCCTAAATTTTTTCTTGCTTTTATTTTATCAAAATTATGTTGTTATAGTCAAGATTTTTAATTCATTGACAGTGATGATCCAAAGGATTTAAAATAAAATGAAATGTTAGTCAAATGTTAGAAAATGACAATATATTTTATTAAAAAGTAAATATAAAAACCCTGAATAAAATTATTTTTATTTGCTCTCAAATACTTTTTTCTTAAATAGTCACATTATTTGTGATGTTGAAAAGTAACATACATATAATGAATATCAAATTTTGATTTCAGAAGTTTATTAAAGCTGATATTTTCTCATTTAATTTTGTTTAATTTAATATCATGTATCCATTTCCTTGCCACTATAAAGAATTGATAGCACACTGTATGCATGTTTTATCTTGTCCTACATATATAAAAATTTAGGAGTAATATGAATTATTTAAGAATCCAAAATATACCTCAATCAACTTGTGCAAATGTTATGCTTATTTGTGTGGACATTCAAATCCACCAATGAAACATGAACAGATGCAAGAAAATTGATGCTCAGCTCTACACAAATCATTGCATAACCGACAATCCTTGGTTATGCAATGATTTGGTACACTCGTTCCAGGAGGATGAATTTGAATCTTTCCTTTTATACTGCTCAAATCCCAGCCCACCTCATCCCTATACTGCAAAGCAGAATGTTCATCTCTGATGTTGACAGCAATTCAAACTGCACATTTTCATGGCCTTTGAGATCTTTGTCTTTTGCTTCTAGGATGTAGGAAGAGATGTGGAAAAGCATTTTCCTGTAGCCTAAATAATGTCCATCATGAGAGTTGATGTTTAGGGTTACAGATTACAATAAACCAGTTTTGAAGGCCACATACCAAATAAGAAAGGTGTTTATCATGTTTTTGTGATATGTGGGGCCCTTTAATGCCTGGCACCCAGGACAGAGACTCCTTTTCCCTGGGTCTAATCATGATACTATTTACCTGTTCAGTGTCATCATTCTAGCCATAACTGGAGTAGTAGGATTGAGTTTTAAGGTGCTATTTTAGGGAATAATCCCAACATGTCTAGGAGTTGAAACATATATACATGTGCAGTGCCTCACTCAACTTTGGTTCATAAGAGCAAATAAATAAATAAATAAATAAAAGCTTTTGCCTTCTACTTACCACACCACCTTCCACTCCCTCACTCCTCTACACCTATCGCAAGAAAGGAGTCTCATTTTTTGACTTAGGTTTTTTCTAAGATGGAGATGGAGTAAAAAGACCTAGATATATTCCAAGAGATTTATATGTAATGTTTTGTATTTTAATATGTTTCACAAAATGGTTATGTTTAATAGTAAAACAGCATACTTTTCTGGTTGAGTGCCCTAATACAGTTATCACCTAATTCATTATGTTTGAGCCTAAACATTCTAACTGAGCATTACCATACTATGACTTTGGTTTCTCTGCAGCCGCAGAAGTGAAGGGGGTGAGAAAGGGAAAAGAGAAACTTTTAGCAGAATGTTTCCACACATAGGTAGTGCGGTGGTTAGTTTTATGTATCAGCTTGGCTAGGATATGGTGCCCAGTGGTTTGGCCAAATACTTATCTTTGATGTTGCTATTAAAATATTTAAAGATATAATAAACATTTTTAATCAGTTGACTTTAATGGATGAGATTACCCTTGATAATGTGGGTGGGCTTCATCTAATAAATTGGAGGCCTTAAGGACAAAAAATTGAGGTTTCTTAAAGAAGGAATTCTGCCTCAACTAATACACAAACCCTGTTTGAGTTTCCAGCCTGTCAGCCTGCTCTCTAAATTTCAGACTTAAGACTCAACATCAACTTTTGCCTGAGTTTCTATCCAAACTACCCTATAGATTTCAGAATTGCTAGCCCCCACAACCTTGTAAACCAATTCCTTTTGGAGGTCTCTGATTGAGGCAGGCAGATATTTCCATCATCTTCTTTTATTCCAATCCCCAAAGTTGGATAATTATCAAGAAAATGTAAACATGTATATATATGTACTATACAACATTTCTCATTACCTTCCCATCGCATACTGTGCAAACCACTGTTTTTAGAATTGTTTGAAATGGTAGGTTTAAAAGTCCATCTCCTATGCTAGACTAGGAGTTTCTTATGTGCAGAGGCTATGCTATTCATTATAGTATTTCTTGAGGCTACAGATAAATGCTCAATAAATGCCTGCCAAATGTTAGAAGAGCAAAATTAGCACATTACCTAAATCAGCTGGCATACGTTAGAGGCTAGGAGTAGAGTGGTAGAAGAACAAGGAGAAAGAAGGAAACAATGTGGAGGTAGGAAGCAGTCTCCCTGAAGCTAAAACCCCCCATGAGATGGTACTCATCCAGCTTTCCCAGCACAGTCTGAATCACCTCTCTCACAGCGACTTTGATAGCTCTGGCTAAGGAACTTGGTACCTGCAAGCAATTAACTTTAATAAGCCAGCAGGTGATTTCCTTAAAAGAATGCTGACGAGTCAATTTGCTGACAGCAGCTCTAGATTCTCTGGTTACTCAGCCATGGCTTCTACCTATGCCCTTATGAACCCAGTTGGTGGTTGTAAGTAATAAATAAAATGGTAGCCAAAGTGTGACTCTTTTAACAGTGAAGCTTGTAATCAGCATTAGGCATCACCATATATTACAAACAGAACCAAAAAACCTTTCAAGTTATGAAGAAAAACAAAAGCCAACAAGTGGTAAGAGCTCACATTGGCATAGCACTTTATTGTTTCCATAAATGTTTGTTAAATGAAGGCACATGAAAGTACTTTCACCTGTATTAACTGTTTTGTTTTCTATGCCCATTATCCCATTATCTAAGGAAGAAACCTGGGAATGATTATAAACTCCTCTTTCCCACTATATCAATGGTTCTAAATGTTGAAATGGCCTTATTATACTGCTTTATTCATTTATTCATTTTTAACACAGTGACAGCCTAATGAGTCTCCTGGTGTTAGTCTCAGGCACCACCTATCCATCCAACAACCACTGCTTATGTCCTCTTTCCAAAACACAAATGTTATTTCATTTACATGTAAATTTTTTAATAGTTCTCCATTGTTAATTGAATACAGTGAAGCCAAATCTTAAGTGGAATTAAATTTTAAGGAAAAATAAGGCAAAAACCACATGTTACTCAAAATTCACATTGGATGTTTCTTAAAGTGTCCATAAAACATATTCCATGTTATATATGAAATGCCGTGAAGTAATACATGTTTGTGCATATAGTAATAGTCTATAATAAAGAGAATATAAGCTTCATGAGACCAGAAATTTTCATTTGTTTTGTTCACTGATGTACCCCAAAGGCCAAAAATAGTGCTTGTCCAGTAATAATATTCTCCAGGGATTAGGGGGGACTGGGGGGCTAAACTCACCACTAACGGACACGGTGAGCGTTGTAGAGGGGAAGGGCATGCCTCTAATCCTCGCTTGGGTGAGGCAAAGTCATAAAATGTAACCAAAATGTTTGTGCCTTCATAATATCCTGAAATAAAAATATATAATAAAAAAATAGTGCTTGTCATAGCAGGAGGTCAATAAATATGTGTTAAATGAGTAACGAAAATCATTTTAAATAATTTTTTTGCAACATATATACCACCAAAGAAACATGCATTAAGTTTGTGTGTGGTGCTATGTAACTAAATTTAAATTTCTTTCTATGCACTATACCCAGTCTTTCATAATCTGTGCCATCAGTTCTGTGGTTGTACTTATGCCCCAGTGTACCAAATCACACCACGTTCTCCAAATATGCCATGATCTCAGCTACATCTGTATCTTTTCACTTTGATATCTCAAGCCAATTTTGGTATTTTGTACTCTCAAAGAACTTTACTTTTGTTCCAATTTCAATATTTATTACATTGCATTTTCATAGTTTTTTTGAGAGTTTGCCTTCTTGATCAGATTCTAAGATCCTTGAGTATAATATCTATGCCTTTTTAATAGTTATTCTCTAGCACAGTGCCTGGCATATCAGTAGACATATACAAAGTATCTGACCTGTATTAAATGTATATTTGTTTATTGATCTCTCTGTTGTGCTTAGCATTATCTCTTTCTCATGCTTGGTGCTCTGTCTACTTCCATTATGATCAAGTGTGTTACCTTTGACAAGCCACTGAAACTTTCTGACCCTAGGGTATCATCCAATAATGCCTGCGCAACTCTTTAGGAGCAAAAGATATACTCAAATTATTTTAACAAATTAATGAGCAAATAGTTTTAGTATAAAGTCAGACTGCAGTAAGTACTCTTTGGTCCAGTATCCGGGCCAAGGCATAGCAGATTCAGAACATGAGGTGTCCAGGGCACAAGCTCGGAAAAATTGCTATGACTAGAAATATTGCAAAGAGATCAGGGAAACCAGAAGTAAAATGATCTTGGAGCATAACTGCAGCAGCATGCCTGGCAGTGGCCTTATGTGGTTTGTAGACAAGAAACCATTGTGAGGAGGTCATATGAACATATTTGAGTTAACTTGTTCCTGTGCAAATGTGTGCCTACCAGGGTTCTCCTTGAGATGACAGAGGGGGATTTAGCTGTGGGAAAGGAAACACCTGTTCTTTGGCCTCAGTGGTCAAATGCTGCGATGCTCTGAGCACTAACGTAATTTGATATTAATCTTTAAATGCCTGCATTTCAACTCACATCTCAGGCTGGAAAGTGGATTCAAGCTTTTAGAAAGCTTTTTCAAAGGGAGAGCCAAAGGAGTAGGTGAAAGGGGAAGGGTGGAGGGGAGGAAAGAAAGTTTCCTGGTGGTTATACAGTTTCTTACATGCATGCATATATACATACAAATATAAATAAAAGTCCAATGAAGAACACCCTTTCCCAAGCACTCCAGGTAATAAAATGTTTGCTTCACTGATTTGGGATGTCTCATCATACTAGGAAAAATATTGGCAAGACATTCTTCCCCCTTACCTCACCCTCAGTAAAAAAATAGGAAGACAGAAGAAGGGAGAAAAGAGATAAATGGAGAAGCTATTTTGAAAGTGAGAAGGTAAAAGGCAGTCATCTCTTACGTCCTTCTGTCTTCCTCCATCCCCCATACCAATCATAAACTATATTTTGTTGGCTCCCAAGCTTGCTTTATAAATGGAAAGCAAAGCAAAATTTCAGCTTTGGAAGAATAAGGACACGTC
The DNA here is from genome assembly GCA_008086735.1 of Cheirogaleus medius. Lineage (NCBI taxonomy): Eukaryota > Metazoa > Chordata > Mammalia > Primates > Cheirogaleidae > Cheirogaleus > Cheirogaleus medius. The sequence continues at coordinate 39,891,108 of VBSM01003143.1, forward strand.
ATCCTTTCATCTGCAGCAAGATGATAGGGCTGTTGCTGTGCAGGCTGGGCTTGGTCCTGGGCAAAACCGTATCAGGTTGCCTTTCCAGAATGGGATTCAGACCATGGCCCTTCTCTCCTCTCCTTAAGGTGACTGAGGGAAACAGAAGGAAGGGAGGCAAAGGAGACCCTCTCCAGGAGCCCCTGAGGCCCCAGCTTCCCAGCATGGTGGTGTTGATCAGGACCTGTGGTAAATGGTCATCTACTCTAGTCCAACACCTAATTGCGCTAAATTAAAGAAGTAAAGAGTCCTTTCTCAGCCTTGGACCAGATCCACAGAGATTTAGATTTAATTCGTTTGAGATGGGGGCCACAGACTTTTTAAACTGCTCCTCAGGTGAATCAAATGTACAGATAAGGTATAGAACCACTGGGTTAGAAGGCCAAGCATGAAGGCTAGAGTGAGTTCAGGCATCTAGTCTGCAGACAGAGTCAGACTATGGAATTTCCTCATGGAAAGAAACCCAAGTGTGCTAAATGCATTCTCTGGAATGTGGCTAATGTACTTGGTTTACGGGTGAGATAGTCATATTTACAAAACCACGATAAACTCTAGAGCAAAGGTTTTAGAGGCACACACCCCAGAAGGTATGCAAGATGACCCATGAAGATATGAAAGAAAACAATTGAACTTGTTTATGTCACATTTTTTAAAAAATTTCTTTCTGTTTATGTTTTAAGATAAACATTACATTAGTATATATATGATTTATAAATAAATAAACACTTATTAGGGGTATATCCTCAACAATATATTGATGGGCATGAATAATCTTAAAAGTTTGGAATCTACTGTTCTAGAGAAGGACATGATTTCTCTGGAAAAACTGTGATAACTGGTCAAACCAGAGAGGAACTAGAGCCTTCCTCCACCCAGGTGCCTGGTAAGAATGATGAATATTCTTGATTGCTAAGAAAAGACATAAGCCAGAAGAGAGCAAGACGGGCTGCCCTGCTGGGGAATAGTGGTGAGACCATGGAAACAGCAGGTGACAGCAGCAAGAGGCTGTCTTCATCACTACTGTTAATAACAACAATAGCAATAACAACAGAAGTAATGATTGCTATTACTTATTGAATTTGCAGGAAGTTTGAACACTGGGCTAGGCACTTTTGGGGTATTACCATTAATCATCATGATGACACACCCATTCCTTTTACAGATAAAGGGGAAAAAAACTCTCAAAAACAGTAAGTAGTGCAACAGAGATAATTTACTCTAAAGTCAGTGTTCTTGATACTATGTCATGCTGTCTCAAGAGCGTGGATCATGTGTAAGGAAACAGTGAGAAAGATACATATTATAGCACTTGAGGGCATTATAATATAACCAAGTTGTATTTATCAGCTATTTTTTCTTTGAATTAAAATGCTGAATTGTGGTCCATGTCTTTGTAAATAGAAAATTGGTGCTGGCTTCCTGAGCAGTTAGAAAGACTAGATTTTCCTCAGTTGTGTCACATACAAGTTAAAGGATGTGTTATACCCTCTAGGTGACTTGGAATCTCTAGCGAAATGTAATTTTTGCCCTTACAAAGAAAAGTCAAATGTATCAACACCCTCCCCCAAACATACACATTTTTAATACTTGCAGTCCTACTCAGCACCTGTGTTCACTTTTTCCAGTGACCCTCCATCCAAATTTGTGGTGCTAAAGCTTTGATATCAACAGTGTCTTCCTGAGGGTACTTCTCTTGGACTGTCTTCATTTAAAGTCTTTTCTCATAGGCACAACTTGAGAAGAGTTTCAAGCAACAGTGGAGTAATAAGAATCAGATCTGCCCTGAGGGGAATATGTGGCTGTTGAGTAAACACAGACTTGGCCTCAGAGTCCTTGTCCAGGTTTGAGACCCAAATGACCCCAGAAAGGTCAATGTCCCTTCTGTCCCATTACAATGTGGGGCCAGATGATTTCTGACGTCTTTTCTGCTCTGACATTATAGGTTGTTAGCCATGCCCTTTGATTTTCATGGACTTTCTATTTGACCTACTCCTGTCTAGCAAGAAAGAGTAAAGAAAAGGGAAAGGAGGGGAGAAAAAGGAGCTGACCCTGCAGATCATAACTTTATAACTATTTGGTTATAAAATTAGCTATTAAATTGTTTCTTTATGCAGAGTGTTAGATACATGACACTGATTTTTAGTAACATATGTTTTCTCATTTTATCTTTTGAAGTTTGTTTTTTTTAAGTAATCCTGACTTTTATGGCTATTAATGAAAGATGCTTCTACCACTGTACCCAATGGCCCATCATTCTAAATCCTACAATCCTCTACAAATGGAAGCAATAGCATTCCTGCTAATACTCCAAAGTATACCCTTGCGCACATGTACAGGCTAGAGCACTTTGCCTTACAGCCATAGAACATAATTAGGAATGACCAAGGTCATCAAAAATATCCTAAATGCCAGTTCACTGAACAGCACATCCTATAGCCATCTTGCTTACTTATTCTTGATAAAAATGAATCCCAGCAGGGATTAGAATGGTGACCCTGATTGTGAATAATGGCATGCATGCAGTGCCCTGCAATGGCTACCAGAAAACAACAGCGTAAGTTAATAGCCTGTGTGGTCTCTTAACTGCCCATTGCCAGCAATAGGTTTTGCTCTATATAGTCTGGATTCCCAGTTCCAAGGGTCTTCACTCCTATCAGGCAGAAGTGCTGTAATGAGAACAAGCCAAGAAGGGAATGACCAGGCAACAAGCCAAAAACTGTGTTGTGTTAGAACAGCCTTGTCAGGGAAGCAGAGAAACAAATAATTGAAATTAGAAAAAAACTAGATTTTCAGAGGAGTCTCATAAATCAGACTTGAAAATTTAATTTGAGGGCTTTTCTCCTCCTTGCATCATATTTTTTCCCTCCTGGAGTTGTGCTACAGGCCTGAACAGAGGAAGCAGAATGTAATTAATCGATGTGAATCTGCTTCATTAATGGATTGCTACTCCCTGTGTTTCCTCTAGTCAAGAATGTTTCTGAAAGTGCTCTTTGAGAACAATGCTATACACAGTCTGGATAATGGGACAGGACAGGAAAAGAAACATTGAAATACTTGCATGAAGAGAGCACATGTTTGCTCTTGACTGAGAGAGAAATTTTTGTTAGCTCATTAAATGTTCTGCTTATGAATCATTCTCATGCTTTTAAATCAATTGACATGTGTCCAGTCAAATCTCTTCTCTCACATCAATTTAATACTGGGATGTCATCACAAGATAGTGAGATGTGACGTTCCCTTTGCAGTTAACGAATCGTCCTAAGACCCCTAGAAAACACACATGGTTGTACATCTCTATACCCACAGGGAATATGCCATTAATCTGAACTAATAAGGGGAAACAGCAGGCTAATCATAGCTCATTTATATTTGGCTTTGGAATGTGTTATGTGGTTTTGGCAGAAGATTTACCTTACTAATTATGTCTTACTTAAATTAATAATACAGTTAATTTGCATTCCCTTAGCACACACCAATTGACAGTGAGAAGAAATGTGTGATAAAGGGAAATCATCTTGCAATTTAAAGGCTTCTTTGAATAATTTTGTATATTTGTGTGTGTTGACACTATGCATACATTGAGGATAAAAACTCAAAACACACTGGGAGTTAAATGGGAGTTAAAATTATATGTGAAAATCTCTGTCACCTTTTGACTAATTTGTATCATCATTGTTTCTCTTTATAGTTTCTCTTACTCCTTCTGAGACCAGTAAATTAGAAAGTTAAACCTTTAATCAACAAATGTGTGTGTTTAGGGCACCTACTATATACAGAGCACTGTGCTCAATATTGGGAAGGGATTTGAAAAAATATACAGCCATCCCTCCATATCCACGTGGAGAATGGTTCCAAATCCCACACAGATACCAAAATCTGTCATGCTCAAGTCCTTTATATAAAATGGTGTAGTATTTTCATATAACTTACACACATCTTCTATATACTTTAAATCATCTCTAGATTACTTATAATACATAATTTAATGTAAATTCTATGCAAATAGTTGTTATACTATATTGTTTAGGGTATAATGACAAGGATTAAAAGGCTGTACATGTTTAGTACAGACACAACCGTTGTAGACTTAATTACATTTTCCATCCGTGGTTGGTCAAGACCACAGATATGGACCCCACAGATATGAAGGGCCAACTGTAGGCTATTTTCTGTGTTAAGATCTAAAAATCTGCAGACAGAGATATGAAGAGACCTACTCCTGATATGCTCTAGTTGATATTTGCCTGGTTTCTAAAGACCATCACTCTTTTACAAACATCTCCTGCAGATCTGGATTGCTGATGTGGGGAAGACAAAATTAATTGGTTTATCTTTGAATAGAGTTGAGATGGGGTATCTGATATTTCAATAAATGAAGTCCATGAGCACAATAGACCCATACATCTTTACTAAAATTCTGTAAAGTGGAGCTTTAATGCCCTCTGCCAACTTAGAATCAGGGGTAATAACCACTAATAATTCTACACTGGCAAAATACTCAGTTACTCCACTTTTTATTCCTTCTGAGACAAACTCAGACAGTTGGTCACCATGGCAAGTATAAAGATTCTAATATGTTTGAGCTGGATAAATTGCTTGATAATATAATGTTGATCTATCTGCTTTTGGATGCATTGAAGCAATTCTTCAAAATTGGATGTGGAAGGCAAACCTCACTTGTTTCACAATTCACAGGCATATTTGTTTGAGAGATTATAATGCAATGATTTTCAGCTTTGTCAATTTTAGCACAAGCATTGGATAAGACCCTTGAAAATTCACCTTAACAGCAATACCACCAAAGTCTTTTCTATAATCTATTTCTTATAGAATTAATTAGTCCTTTAGGCCAACATATACTTATCAATATCATTATGACTTTACAGCGGAAAAAATAGACATAGCAGGATTCATCTTTTCTAATCTTTTTTCTTTTGACTTAGACAAATTATTCAATTTCAATGAGTAAAATATGTACACTAATACATTATAATGTATTAATAGTTATAAGACCTGGAAATAATAAATGTTAAATGCTTTAACAAAATATGTTAGGACTACTCTCCTTTTAGTGGAGCCATATTTTGATTCTTTTTAATTGCAATGACATAGAAATTTCAGGATATAAAATCAAAGAGTAGACAAAGAATTCACAGGCTCTTTTCACAGGAGAAAATATGATATAATCAATATGTAAAGCCTATGTTTCAGTAACTTATTAATACATAAAAATTATATGCCAATATTAAGCTCAATAGAAATGAACACTACTATGATTTTGAAAAGCTAATTCAACAGAGTTAAATTAATAAAGTACCTATGCAATTGAGATGATAGTCTCATGTTATATTACTATAATGGGGCCAATCCAAGAATACTACATTTCATTTTGAGCATAACTTGGAGTGGTATTACCAAAAAGTAAACTGGAAAGCATTTAGGGAAGAAAGAGTTAAAAGTAACCATTTAATAGAAATATAAAGTTTACCTGGGAGAAAAGGAAACATACAAAGTACATGATGGCTGACTTCCGATATCTCAAGGGTTGTCATGGGGAAGAATTTTAAACAGTAGAGTAATGTTTATTGGGTAGGAAGATTTTTATAAAAAAATTTGTATAAATGGAAAAGATTCATCTTATTGGAAAAATCATGGACATAGGACCTGATGAATTCAGTAGAAAATTTCACTTACCACCAAGTAGCAATGTGACACTGAATATGAAACCTCTTCCACCTTATTTTTCTGAACTGTAAATCATGTTAATAGTAAGGCTTGTGTAGTGATTGAGAGAATATGTGTAAAAGTACTAGCTTAGTGCTTTAAATTTAATAGGTGCTCAACAAGAATCTCTTTCTGTTTCTAACAATTGTATATTAAAGATGTTTGAAGATGGAATTAAGTGTTATAGGAGACTTATTTTCCTATCCTATGAATTGTTTATGCAAAGGCTAAATTACCATTTGGACAATTATTAAAGAGGAGAGTCAAGCTTCAGAATTAAAATTAGATTACTTTAAGGATTCCTTTGATCTCTTAATTTTTGGATCTTTTTTTCTTATTTGTATAAATTTATAGGGTCCAAGTGTAATTTTTTCACATAGATAGATTGCATAATGTTAAAGTCAGGGCTTTTAGGGTATCCTAAATTTTAAGATCTTGTGATTCAAACATTAAAAAGAAAAGTTTTTCCTTGGAAAAAAGATCAAGAATAACAACAGATATATTTTCAAGGGTAAGCACAAATTGACCAATATTTTAAAAAATTATTCTTGCTACCTGTTAAATCATAGTATAGAGTAGTCCATTTTACATTGGTCAAGGGGAAAATATATAAAATTGGTAAAAGTCAATGCAGACCATGCTTCATTAAATTAACACTTCTTTCTTTGCTAGATGTATAGATCAGTTCCATACTTTCAGAGGACAGTCTAAAAATGATCAAATAAAATAACCCCATTGTCTCAATCCTTGATATTTATATTTAGGAAATATTTCTTTGAGAAGTGATTCTTTTAAAAAAGTCAACTGGTAGTATAAATCTAATAAAGGAATAATACATAGCTAAAAATAGGAGTTTTAGTAAATTAATGAGTGGAATGTTGAATTCAGCAGTAGCTTTAATGCTATGAACTAATACACTGCATGTTCTATGGAGAAAAAAGAGAAGATGATTTGTGAAACCAGTAGTCCAGCCTTCTAGGAACAAATGCACATCAAGTAATAGGTAATATTTTTGATAAACTTTGAAAAGTAGATAAATTATGATATGAGGATTTATAGACAAATATAAAGCTTTCAATTCAAATGTGATACAGGAGATGTTTATAGATTTATTCAGGGCATGTAAAAGTCATTTTTTAGTTAAAACTTTATTGTATTTTTATCACAAAATTTGGTAATACTTTATTGTATTTTTGTGATAAAATTTCTGTAAATAAAGGGCCTATTGTTAATGAAATAATGTTACATGAGAAAGTAGAAGACAATATTGCACATAAATAGTGACAGAGCCATTAGCTGTCCATAAAATCCACTTCTCTTCTTCACTAGTAATAGAATTTGTGGATTTGCAAGTGACTGCCAGCAACACTATACATTCCCCAGTCTCTCTTGTAGTTGGAAGAAGTCATGTGACTAATTTCAATAGACTGTAAGCAGAAATGATGTGTCACACTGATAGCCTTAAAACCAGTCCTCTCTTCCACATTTCCCCCATCCCTTCTTATGGGCTGGAATGATTAGAACCTGAGTGATCTTTATCCCATGGTGAAGACAGAGGCACTGTCAGATTAAGACCCTGAGTCACTGTGTGGAACAGAAGCATCACTAACTGCAATACTCATCCACAACTGTTATATAAGAAAAATAAACTTCTTTCTATTTCGTTTGAGCCACTGAATCTTGGGCTTTTTGTTTGTTTGTTTCAGTAGCTTAGCATTTGACTCAAAAAAATTCTGATTTAAACTATGCAAACCAGCGTGTTTATATAACCATACAATGAAAGGAGGCTCTAGGGAAGTACATGATTGTTTTAAAGTAATGTTTTATAAAGTTTAAATATTTTCCAAAAAGGTAACAAAATTTCTTTTGGAGAACTAATTATTGTGCATTAGTTGAGTGACAATCAAATAAGCTATTGTTATTTTTTCAATAGATTCTGTCTTTCTCTGAAATACAAGGACAGCTATATATAAAAACAGGAGCAAATTGCTAGGGCAATTCACATTTGATTCCTAATTGCACATTTACCAGAAGAAAATTTGGGGTTTGAATGCAGCATTTAAATTCACTACTATTCAGCAGCAATGTGAATCCCCAAGTTCAATTAAAAAGGTCATTACCCTCTGGAACTGAAGGTGCTCTTTTAATTACAATATTGCTAATGAATTGAGAGACAAGACAGTTTGGCTTAGTTCAATTAGCACATTTAAGTCAAAGCAAGCTTCAGTGAATATGGGGAATTTTCCCAGTGGCTTACTTTTTCTTACTGCCCTCCCTACCTCTTTCCCTTATTTTCTTCCTTTCTTCCTTCTTTCCCTTGAAGTTTAAACATAACCCTGGCACTTAAAGTCTCCTGATTCCATTGTATCTGTAAATTGCTGCTAAAACTGTTAATAGCTAATGGCCTGAAACAGCATTTTGTTTTGCAAAACTCTTCAAATTTATATGACTATTGACAAAACAGTTTGATGAAATGTTTAACTTAGCTTTCTGAAGCAAAGTAAAATATAAACCTCATTTTCCCTAGCTAAAACAATAATTATCCAACAGCTTCATCGTGGTGTATTGCACACCCTTGTGTTACAGAAAGGAGAGTAAAAAGTGAACATATTTATCACTTCACTACTAATAATAGTTTATCCAGGTTAATCTAAATTAGGAAAGAGGCATTTCATGATGACATTCTAACCTAAAGAATACTAAAGAGTAAGTTCCTGAGCTCTGAGCTTTCCTATCTGATTAGGATTCAAATAACATGACCTTAAATTTAACAGTTTTCAGATAAATAAGAGAAAATCTTCCCTTCAAAGTGATTTGTAAAGCTAAGAAAATTAGCTCCCAGGCTCAAACTAATAATAACAAAAATTCTGCTACCAGATTAAATTTAAACAAAGTTCATAACAGATGCTTGTAACATCTGGAATTTAACTTCAGAGGAAATAGTTGATTCTAATTTGCCCAGTTTATTCTCTTTCTTTGCTGTGCCAGTAGGGAGCTTAGAGAAGTTGTCCCGTGCAAACTATCCCACAGATTTGACTGAGTCAGCTAGACTGAGGGCATTTATTCACTCTCTCAACAAATACACTGAGCAGCCTACTGTAAGCTTAGAGTCGGGCAGCTACACACAGAGAAAAAGGTAGATCTCGCTCTTTCTGTAAAGTGTCATTAAGATAGTTCTAGCAAAGGAGGAATGGCTTCCTTGTAAGTTAGCACTGTAGAGCATTCTCTTTGAACAAGCCATCCATTTGGCTTTGTATTCTGATTAGTCATATTTTAAAAAATATTCTTTCTAGTTATATTCAAGTAAGATATGTTCTTTAGAGAAAATCTGGACACAAAAAAAGAAGGAAAACAAATATCTTCTCTCTTCCCGAAAACAAATACTGCCAACAATTTATTTCTTTTCAGATTTTGATTATCTCTTTTCTGTTTCTCTTGTATGTAGTTTAAAAAAAAAAAGTTGTGATTGTACTGGTTTTTTTTTTTAATTTGTCCTCTGTGTTATCACAAACTTTCCATAAAATATTAAATGGAAGCATATTTCATAATATACCATGATTTTTCTTACTGTTTTCTTCATTGTAGGTTATAATTAAGATGATCATCTTGTGAATAACACTTTCTTAGGAGTAGAAGTATTAAGTCAAAGAATAAATAAACATATTTTTAGCTGCTTCATTTATATTGTTAGAGTGCATTCCTCAAGGGTTGAAACAAATTACACTCCATCTAAAAAGATAGGAGAATGCTTACCTATCCTCACTAAAGTGCATACATAATGTATAGCTTACTCAAGTGTATGTATAATTTTCTAATGAGTTAGGAAGATGATTACATGCCATGCTTCTTTTAAAATTTTTCTATATTTGTAACTAAAGTATGGTGCCTTTTGAAAAGATTCTTCACATCCATTTTCTATTATGGCATTGCTAATTTTTTTTTGTCTGTCTCTGAAGTTTCTTTTCAATGGCTTATTGTATGTGAAATAAACTATTAATATCATAAAGCAATTAGGTAATTTTCTAAAATTAATTTTTAAAAATGTCTTACATATTAAAATATAAACTTCAATATTTGGCCATATTTATTGCAAATACTTTTCTAGATATTATTAGATTTTAATTTTATTTATGATATGTTTGATGTACAGAAATCCATAATTTTTCTATAGCTGTGATGTATTTCTCATATCAAGATATTAACTCATATTTTCTTCTTGTTTTTCTTTGATTTTTCAATTCTGATAAATTTCTATGGTATTTGTCACATAGTCCCACACATTTGTTGTCATTTCTCAGAAAAACTGATTTTATTAAAAAAACTCTTTTTACATATTACTAACTCCAAGAATTTTTGATTAATTATCTTATCCTCTTTCTCTCTCTCTCTTTCTTTAACTAAACATATCAGCTGAAAACCACACTATAATTTGTTCTCTGGTAATTATCTTTCTTATTTGTATTTTTCTCACAGATACCAAAGTTCCAAAACTATACAAAATAATAATAATGAGAATCTCTATTGTTAGTTGTTAATATAAAGATTGATTTTTTTTAGCATGTTAAGAAAATACCCTTTTATTTCTTTCCCAAAAGTACTTTGTTGGTGGTGCTGATGGACATATTTTTGGTATTTAAAGCCAGAAGTAGATGTTCCATATTATCAACAATTTTTTGGCTGAAGATCTTTGTTTTTACTTTTATCTTTTTTTGATATAACAATACTTTCTTGATTACATATTATTAAAATAAGTTATTCTGCATAATTGACTAGGCAATGGTAGAAGTTTTCTAAATGTTTTGTCGAGTCACCTTTATATTGAATTTTACCAACTATACTAAGAAGAAATATTTTCTATAATTATCACTTTTGTGTTATCGTTGTTAGGCTTTGCTATCAGGATTATATCTGCATAATTAAATGAATTAGTAGCTTTCCACCTTTAGGCATATCCTGCAACAAATTCTATAGCATGGGCATAATCAATTCTTTCTAAAGCCTAAAATCTTCGGGGCCAAAGTCTTATTTGGAGGTAATTATTTGACAACACTTTAATATAATTCTTGACTCATGGCACATTAATAATACTTCTACCTCTTGTTTCAATTTTGGCAAGATTTATTTCCTCAGAAAATTACTTCTGAGACCTTCAAATGTACTAAGATTTAGTTGTACATAGTATTTTCTTATAAAAAAAAGTTACTCTGTTAATATATTCCCATTTTAATTTATAATATTTATAATTTTATATATATTCCCTCTTATTTGATTCATTATGGGTCAGTTTTATTTTGTTTTAAATAACCAGTTGGTTTACATAACAATTCTTCTGGTATCTTTTTTCTAATAAATAAATTTTTGCTTTTATCTCCATCATTTTCTTCTTTTTTCCTTAATTGAAGAGGGTATAAAAGAAGAAATTGTTATTTCTTCACAATCATTCTTTACTCCCACTCTTGGCATGGTTCACTGTGGGTAGAGTAAATTTCCTGCTTGATTGACCTAGGCCTGGCCATGAGACTTGCTTTCAGTAATAGGATGTATGTAGAAGATATCCAAGCAGGGGCTTTAAGGAGCATTCCATGTGTCCCTCTCCACGTGTTATGCTCCTTGCCTTGGTATCATACATCCCACACAGGGTGTGATCCTTCAGTCAGCATCCCAGAAAAAGGAGACGCATAAAGCAGACATCAACCCAACCTACAAAGTGCAGCTGAGCTGCAGTACCTAACCACCACCAAGCCTGTCTCATTCAATTTACTGGGAAATAAACATTTATTGCAGCCATTAAGATCGTGTGTTATTATGCAGTGTGACCTAGTAAAAAATGAGTAACACAATTTTATATTATTCTTATTATCATAAGTTCAACCTCTATTTCTGTTTCATCTTTCTTATTTAGTAATAAACAAGGCTAAAATTTTACCACTGAGTACAGCTTTGTAAATATGCCAGAAATTTGATCATCTCATTTTTAAAACTTTTTATAAAAAGTATGAAATTATAGTTACTATTACCCATTTGACCTAATTCATATTTTAAAATTTCTACATGTGTGCTTTTATTCTTTATTCAATATTATGAATTATAGCAATTGGGCAGTGTTTTCAGAGAGATAGGGCCTTATAAATTTTAGCTTTTCAAATAGATATTGGTTGCTTTTATGGCATACAATATGATATTTTAAAACTGTTTTGGTAAACAGTTGAAAATAACATTTATTTGATTTTTAATAATACTTTAAGTTTAAATTTTTTAAACTTAATCTGAAAATTTTAATCTAATTGGGGCGATAAAACTATTTGTCTTTATGGCTATGTTTGGCCAGTTTGGGTTTATCTCTGCATTGCTTGCTAAATTTTTTTTAGTGATGCAAAAATAAAACTTTCATATCATCCTAAGTTTCCAAATACATCCTTAAACCATTTTCCCTGATGAGCAAATTTAAGAAAAATATAAAAACTTTGGCCTGCTCATCATCACCACACCCACACAACTAATATAAAAATGAAGAAAATATAATGAGTTTTAATTTCTAGATAATTTTAATTTCCAGTATTTGAGAATATATTTTGGAAGTATAGATGTTGATTATGACTATTTAATGATCCAAATCATCATATAATTACTCTCTAGGATTTTTTTTATTAAATACTTGCAATGTATGCAGTGGTTAGCTTTGCAAAAAGTTCCTACTTTACTCTTCATGTTGAACTGGGATGATGTCCACACCAGTGTTTACATGTTATTGAGTTCTCCATTTCTTTGTGGCCAAGCTCTCTTCATTTCTCATTTGGTTAAAGAATATTTTCAAGTAGGATTATTCAAAAGTGATTCATCAATGATATATGTTTTGAATTCTTGCATTTTCAAGAATATCTTCATATACAAATGACAACATGGTTGTATGTATAAATATCAGAATGTAATTATTTTTGTGAGAGACCCCATTTAAGTGCCTCTATTTTCTTCTGGCATTATTATAGTACAAAGTTTAATTCTAACGTATAGATTATGCCTTTTAAATAATACCCCTCCTTTCCTTGCACTAAAAGATATGTTTATTATTGCAATTTTTTAAATCTAGCAGTATATTCTAGATATACTTTTTTCCAATAACTTTCTATGAAACAGTGACCCCTTAAAACTGACAAAGTCAAAATTTTATTAGGTGAGAAAACAGTTCTTTTACTATGACTGATTATTCTTTTTGGTCAGTTTGCTTTTGTTTAATTCCCAAGATCACCAGCTATCTATAAATCATACCTCTGTTTCCTTTCCTCCACATCTATTATGTTTTTGATTGATCTGCATTCTTAATGTGCTTTCTAAGCTGTTCTCTAAGTCACCAAACTGGATTTCCTAGTTCACTGATCTGTTTTTAGCACCTCCAATGAATAATTTTATCATTTTGATATATTTTTATTTTTCTAAGTTTCCCTCTTATCCCAGATTTCTTATGGTCACAAGCTGTATCTCTGCAAATGACCACTTAATGTCATTTTTCATCTCTTCTTCAGTGAATTCATGGTTTTTAGTTCTTTATTGAAAGAGCAAAGGCTATACATTCTAGAAAAATCTGTTCCCAAAACAACTATTTTTGTTTGTGATCTTAAGACATCAAGTCCTTTTTATGTTATTAATTGTTTCTATAGAGTTTGGTTTTCATCAATTTAAATGAGGGGATCTCTACCCAAGTCCAACACGTTATATGCAAATGGGTGTCTGTGCTCCTTTTAATTTCCATCACTATTTACATGTGCACATCCAGATATTTCCTTTCTGAACTTGTCAACTAAACCCAACTTAACTGAGGTTTTATCTTCTGCTGCTTCCCTAATCCTTTCAGTAAAATAGGTGAATTTATTTCTGGATAACTTTAAGCAGCCTGAAATTCTTTTCTTTTCTTTTTTTTTCTTTTTCCTACAGCAGTGGTATTTTACTGTTCTACTTACAATTTACCTCAGCTAATGTGTTGTGTGTTTTTCCCAGTCATTTTCACCTCTGACAATGTTGTGTTATGGAAGAAACTTTTGATCTCCTTAATGGATAGAGGAAGAGAGATATTGATAGTGGTTGGGGTTGTGGAGGAGGATAGGAAATAAATTTCAGTCATCTCTATCACCCGTAGACCTAGGATTATCCCCAGATTCTCTAGATATACACAGAAATAGTAAATCTCTGCACAAAGGATCCACATTGGGGATGAGTGGAGGACATTTCCCACCACTTTTAATCATTTGTCAATCCATGCCCATCTCTACTCTATTTAGAGCAGTGGTTCTCAAAATTTAGTGTACATCAGAATCACCTGGAAGGTTTGTAAAACCAAAACAAAACAGACTGTTGTCACACTCTCAGAGCATCTGATTTAATAGGACTGAGGTGGGGCCTGATAATTTGCATTTCTAACAAGATCCAGGTGATACTGCTACTGCTGCTGCTCTGGGCACTGTGCTTGAGAATCGCTAATTTACAGCTATTCTTCCAAGGGAGTGGCAAATTAGATATTGAATTTTTCTTTCAACTTTGCATCAGTGTGTATTTTCATAGGTATTCCATGGGCAAGTAAAGAAAAAGAAAATAAACATCCACAGCTAATGATTTAGTTAAAATATATTATTATATTTATAAATTGTTGTTTATTTTATTTAAAATTTTATTATTAAATTTATTTTTAAAACGATCTTATATAAGATAGAGTTATAATAAAGCCAGTTGAAAATGAAATGTGTTTTATTCTCTAACAGAATCATCAAAAGTACCTTATTAAGACTATTTAATTTGCAAATGTACTTCTGGGCCAGAATTATCTGGAGTAAACTTGTTTTTAATGTGGAACTAAATAGAAAATTTCTAACATAAAAATAGAAATAAGCCTGGTGGGTGGAATATATAAGTATGCATATGTGTATGTGTATATACATATTTTATATATGTACATATATGAGAAAGTTGTTAAAGGAAACATAAGGAAAAATTCTAATTTCTGGCTGTATGTATTAAAACATGAAGAACAAAGCCTTCCTGAGACTATAGTAAGCACATCCAAGATGACATGGGAATTGAGTAGAAAGTACGCTTGTTTCCGGCTGGCCAGATTCTGATCCTTTGGGGATTCATATCTTGAGAGCAGAATTGTGGGTCACTGTCTCTATTTCTATTTGTTGTATTGAGTTATTAAAAAAGCACTGAGTACTTTATTAAAAAGAAAATAGTGTGTTTCAGTCCTGTCTATGCCTTGAAAGTTCTGTTTCCCTAAGAATGGCTAGCCATGGTGAAACTTTATTTAATAAACAAAAATACTACTATGTATTTTAATAATGAAAGAAATTAGACTAGAGGCTGTTGTGAGAATAGTTTCTAAGTGACAATGCAAAATCTAACAAACACAGAGGTGCCACACTGACACAACATCTGTGAGCCTCAAGGGTATATACTCCCTAGGTTTGGAAGATTTTATGTTTTAACTCCAAAGAGAGAAATTTTCAGATTACCTTTGAATGATTAAGCTGTAATATTCTATTTTTTGTCAAATCAGTTTTCTTTTGAACCATTCCTTTTTTTCTAATTCTCTTAGCAATTAACAAATCTGGATTTTCTAGCACACGGCAGTTCCATTTAAATGGGATAAAATGGGCTCTGTTCATTTCTCTTTTGCTTTCTATAGTTTTCTTTTCTCTGTGTGAAAAGGGCATTTCTTTTTCAGATGTGTTGTTCTCATAAACACAAACAGAAGCTCCTTTAGCAACTGAATTGCCTCTCTTTTTGTTGTTACAAAATTATCACTATGGGGGTTTCATGAGTTGGAAAATAAGTATGATCAAATTCTACTTGACCTTGTTTGGCCCTTTATTCATAGAATATTTCACAGAACAAGGAACTCTGGGGCTGAATTCTCTCTTTGGAGTTGAAAGTTACTATAGAAAGGAAAAACAATCTTGCCTTGACATTTGAGAAGCTTATAGTCTAGATTGTACTATTATTCTCAAAGTGTGGTCCATGAGCATCACAGACATCACCTGTGGGTTTGTTAGAAATGGCAATTCTTTGACTCAACACTATCTAGTGAAACAGAATTTTTGTTTAAACAAGCCCTCCAAAGAAACTGTTTTATAAAGCCCTTCAGGTGATTCTTATGCACATTAAGTTTGGAGATGACTACTATAATCAAACATAAATCATGATTAGAATTTTTTAAAAGGATGTCTTACATTTAAAAAGTGGAAGTCATGCCTTCTGACGCAGATAAGAAAAGGTTTCTGGCACTTGAACGAGAAAGTTAAGAGGGCTGTTTATTAATATATGTTGTGATGGGGAATGGCTGTGTAGAAGAAAGGAACTGTGTAGAAGAAATTCCCAAGGCCAGGGAAACACAGATCTGTCATTGTGTAGAGGGAAGGCAAGTCAAAATATGAAGTCTAAAGACATTATCAAAGTACTTTGTGAGTACCATGGAAGAAAAAGTCTGATATCTGGAAGAGTGAGAGGAATCCTCGCAGAGTGGATTATAGAGGGCTAGGCCAAGAAGGGTAATTCCCATTTACAATAGTCATGTAAACTGAGAACTGGGAAAACACAAATTCAGATTTTCAAGGGTGAAAGAGGATTTAAGAACAATCTATTACAATTCACCAAACAACACATGAGTTCTTACTCTACCACATGTTGAATAAGTATTTTTTTGGCCTCTGCTGGGTTACATTGCATGTTCACCAGGATTATCTTATACATAAAGAAGAAATCTAATTATCAAAATAAAGGGGTCCTCTTCTGGTGCTATTTGCTTTTTTGTTTGACATTTTCACCTGTTCATGAGTTAATATGTCTAGTTATAGAATATTTTAATACATGGTAATCTTACTTTTTTAATTTTACTGCTCAGTTAGTAGGTTTGTATTTTATACCATTGCCCCTGCCCCTGGTCTTCTCCCATTTACACATTAATTTGAATAACAACTTGAAAGACCAAAGCTCTTAACTTATTTCCATTGATGTGGAATAGAGGGGTATAAAATTAAATTATGGGATATAGGATCCAGAATTGTCCAACACATAAGCCAAAGAAACATTTACCTACATCAGCAGTCTCCAGATTTTTTGGCACCAGGGAGTGGTTTCATGGAAGACAATTTTTCCACAAATGGAAGTGGGGGTGAGACAAAGACAGAGCTGGAATGTGGGGAGGCAGAGCTTTTCAGCCCAGCCCCTAACAGGCCACAGACCCAATACCAGTCCCCAGCCTGGAGGTTGGGGAAGGCAGATCTACATGGTACAACCAGAGGAACACTAAATGGCCTGGCTGACCCTAAAAACCTCCTCACAGGCTGGTTATATTGATTACATAAGATGTATGAATTTCATAGGGATATGCCTACATCATAAGGTTTCTTCAGATATCTAAAATGTGAATAGGCATCATCCTATCTGTTTAAATACAAAGTAATTCCTGACTTCTAAAGAGCATAGATCCCTAAAATTATGGAATAAGATCATAAAAAAATTACCCTCTACAAACAAAACCAATAAAGTCATCAGGATATGACTTTTTACTTACGTGTAGAAGTTTGATTACATGTAAATTAACCCCCAATATGACATTTTGCAATCACTTTCTGAAAAAATGAGACACCTGTGGTTAATCTGGGATAGATCCTCTAAAGCCATTTTGGAGAGACATTAGAGAGTATTATTAAACAGATATGACTGTTATATAACTGCTATGAGGAAAATTATAATCCACTCAATTGGATTATAAAATGTCTGGCATGAGGTGCTTCTATTATTGATAAAAGAGGAAATTGTATAGAAAGAATACATTCAAAGAGAGTGGAAATGAGATCCACTGAGAGAAGGAGGAGAAGAAAGTTTGGGGTAGAGGGAAGGGACACGGTAAATTGTATTAATAGGTGGGGGCGCTGCAGTCTCCAGAAAAGTGAATGTCGTCTTGGAGCAAAAACATTCTCTAAGACCTTTGATCTTCTAAAATGATCTGACTTCATGTTGGGAAAGGAAACTTTGGATCATTTATTAGATATTACAGATAATCTGGATTCACCAAGAACTGATATGGTAAATTTGTTAAGTTTTGTTTGTTTAACTCTTCTTAGTACAGGTGTTTGTTTTTTATTTCTTTGAATTGGCCCAAAATACCATTTCTTCAAATAATTAATAAGTTGATTATAATAAAGGATAAATATTTATGTCATTTGTACAGGACATTCTTATTTTGGTCATAGAATTAATTCCATTTTTTGTGCTAGAAGCACCTTATAGATAATGCATTTCCACATCTTTATATAATGAAAAGGTTAACACTTCATGAAAATCTCTCAGCTAGCTAGTGAGAGAATTGGGGTGAACACAGGATATTAGTCTTGTGATTCAGAGCTCTTATCTTTCCACTGTTCCATATTATCTGATGACCATTAACTACTGAGAGGTTGGGAAAGAAAAGTTGTTTGCCTTGTATTTATATATTTTTTATTATTTAATTAATTATTTAATTTCTTTACAGGAATACAAACACTTTGGTTACATATATTGATTTGCATTACCTGAGTCAGAACTACAAGAGTGCCACCCCCAGACAGTGTACACTGCACCCATCAGGTATGAATTTACCCATCCCCTCCACCCCACCACCACCTGCCCGACATCCAATGAATGTTACTTCCATATGTGCACTATGGCCATACCACCCTGAATGTACCTGATCTTGTCTGATCTCAGAAGCTAAGTAGGGTTGGACCTGGTTAGTACTTGGATGGGAGGCCTTGTATTTATATTTTATATATTTGACTTTATTTCAGGATAATGTCATTATATAATTGGTTAATTTGGTTAGTTTAGAATCTCAAATACTGTTTCATAAAAGGGGATTATTACTTAATCCATATCCCTAAAATAAAATGCTTACCAAATGACACAGAGAAAAATAATCAGTGTAATTAAGCCTCTTTTGTGTTTAAATAAATGAAACTGCTCATCTGAGTTCATTCCTGAATCTGAAGTGTAATCAGTATGTCTTTAGGAGTTCTAAGGGGTTTTCTTTTAATATTAAGGTAATGGGCGGGTGGGAGGGGGGAGGAGGGGATGAGTATATACAAATATAATGAGTGAGATGCGCAACATTTGGGGGATGGTCATGCTTGAGGCTCTGCCTTGAGGGGGAAGGGGGCATGGGCAATATACATAACCGTAATATTTGTACCCCCATAATATGCTGAAATAAAAAAAATAAAAAAAAAGAAATGGATTGTAATAAAGTATTTCAGAAGTCAGCACTCCCAAATGATTGTTAATGACCTTTGAAATATCTTCAATTCTAGATGCTAAATTCTTTTAACCATACTCTCACAGAAGCTCTTTAAAAGCCAAGAGTCACAATTAAGACCCCAGATTCATTATTTCATATAGCTTGGCACTAACTCAGCTACCTGTTCACAGTCAGCTCTACCCTCAGCACCTCTTGGCTCTCATTCACCATGTTGTCATCACTTACCTAGTTCTCAGTCAGAACAAGGACTATGGCTCTCCTTATATCGTCTCATGTTATTTATTATCCTCAAGGGCCATGTCTTTTCAACTTAGGCATATGTAGAATTATCTACATGGATTATAAGTATTTTAAAACTTGATGCAAAAAGCCCAGATTACCTCATATTTAGTTACTCTGCAATTGTCCAAGGTTGACCAGTAAAAGTGGTAAAAATCACACCAGAGAACAAGTTTATCTACTGGCATTAACTCCACCATTTAGAAATACATTGTCAAGATGCACAAAGTATCTAAAGGATTAAAGTATCTGCCCACCATCCTTTAAAAGCCAGGCCTCCTGGTAAAGGATGTGGTCTATAAATAATCTGCATTTATTCAATCACTCGATTAACAATTACAGAATGGCTACTATATATCCCATAAGTGGAGGACCCAGTGGTATATAAAGCATAGAGCCGTTATTTTAGGTGCTGATAACATAGCTGGGGAGAAAAGGCACACAACATTATCCCATTATAAGGCATGAGTCATAGGTGTAAATGCCATTAATGAGTCACATTAATGGCATTTACAATTGAAGGATCTGTAGTACCTTCTACCAGTTAATTGTATGCCAAGGGCATGTTCCTTAATTTTCTTATACACAAAATGAAAAATGTAGACTAAAAGGTCTTTTAAACTCTTCTATCTCTCTGGCTGTCTACTGTCCAACCAAATGTAATAAAGTTTCTTTTGCTGTTGGGAGCAAATGCTAAAAAATACTACTAGGTAATATTAGAGAAATAGATTCCAAGACTAAAATCATTAGTCAAAACAAAGAGGGATATTTTATAAAAAGTATAATAGAAAAAAATAAAGATTATGAGCTTTGAATCCATTTAGACCAGTCAGAAATTCTAGCTCTGCCACCTTCTAGCCATGTAACATTGGTAAGCTGATTCACCATTCTTAACCTTCTATAAAATGAGGCAAATATTATCTATAAAATAATACACATGACATTATCTGACATACAGAATAGCTATTACAATATGCATTTATCTACATAGTATTTTTTTCTTTTCTAAGCAAGTTGCATATTTAACCATGTAATTTTATGTTCACAATTACTCTGTAGGGTAGTATTATTCCCATTCTGCATTTGAGGAAACAGAATCACAAAGAAGTTCACTCATTACCATAGAGAACTACAGTGGAATAACTTTGTCTCTCTATACAAAAATAGAGATAGAGAGGGCAAAGTTGAGAGTGGCTTGACTCCCTATGAGTGTCAAATTTTGCAGAAATATTTTCATACCAGTAGAATCAATCCTTAAAACTTTGCACCCACAACTTCAAAAATCTTCCTTTTACATGCTGCTGAAAATGAATGTATCGTGGTCTCTGTGTGTGCGTGTGTGTGCATGTGCACATACATATATGTACTGGAGAAAGAAATTCAGTGTCATGGAATTATTTGTAATTATTAAGGATAATTAATGGCATATTTTATACATTTTTTCAATAATCTCAAAAAAATTTCCGAGAGAAAAAATATTTCTTTCACTAATATGATGGAGATTAAAAGCACAACAGAAATAAAATGTTGGTGAAATGTGATTTACCCAAAGGCATAATATCCAAAGTCCACTGACAGAGCCAGAAATAGTACCTAATTCAAATGTTTTGATTTTTTATCACTTGGATGTTGCTTACAAGCTTAGAAAGTATGCACCATTTGGGGCCTTCATACTTTTTATTTTTTTCCTATGTGTTTGTAGTTTGGATAGAAAAGGCATTCACTCTGTTAGCAAGATCAAAATAGGACTTCCTATTCTTAGGAAAATAATAAATGGTATGGAAATTCTTCAGCAGTAAATGGTAATGGTGGCCACATTTGTGACTAGGAAGCTGCTAAATCTGCATGTAAGAAATGATCACACCATGAAAGCTGTGAGACCTCTCTAGCTACTGTAAAACTGCCTGCAGGTCACATTCTTCCTGCACCACTCCAATTCTTTTTTAATTCAGCAGGTAGCTTTATAGCTGTGAATTTTCTGAACACAGATTGAATTATGAAAAACTGATCTATGCATCATCATTTAGCTATCTGCCAGTCATAACTCAGGTCTAATCTTTATTAGCTTCCTACACAAATACCTGAGACTGACCACAAATTTCAGAAATTATATGCAGGTTGGGCAGGAAAATGTGATTTTCATATACTGGAAGGTTTAGAAAAGAGGACTTCAAAAACAGAGACTCCTGGACCTGTGATGAATAACTACCCTGGTGTGTGTTGTTTAGCTACAATTCTTAGGGAGCAAGGTATACTAGAAATAACCGTAGAGATAGATGGATCTTAGATGATCTCTATGTTTTTCCTCATTTATCTTCCTATTGCTTTTTTTTTTTTTTTAAAAAAAGGTTTATAACAACCATAAAAATAATAAAATTAGGAACACAATGAGGGAATACTTTTTCCCACTGGCATGAACTCATGGGTCAGATGGGATGCTTATACTGACAACAGTGCAGACTTCTAAACAGCAGAATTGATGGTGACAGTCCATTTCTTAAAGAAAGCTGCTGACTGTGCTTCCTGCTGTCAGTTCTTGCCACACAGCTCATCGACTCATCTTTGCTGTCAAAGGTCTCAGCACCACCTCATGCCAAACCTAAGCAACAGAGTCTAACTGCAAAGGGGCTTTGGAAATTGGAAAAGTTTGATAACATAAAATGTATGAATCTGGAGATTAAAAGCCTTCAAAGTTCTCAAAACAAAAATGCCAGAATAATTTGTGTGTCCTGTGATTAAAAAGCAATTCCATAGCCATTTTCACTGACTTCAAGGTTATCTTTTTTAAAAAATGATACTACTGCTTTAATGTTTCTGCTCTTGTCCTTGCCAATGTTGCTAAAAATTGGTGAATTTTTGAAATCAGACAAATCTGCTAATTTGAGTGTAAATGTCCCCTTGTGGCTGCTTTCCTAGATATGTTTTATATCTGACATGCAGCTAGTTGACAGATGTACTGCAGCTCCTATCTAATTAATATCCTGGAGATTCTGAATATAGTGTTTAAACAAAACTCATTGAAATAATATTAATCAACGGTTGATCAGAGATAAATAAAAATGTTCAGTAATAAAAGACATTTTTAAACGAGATGTTGTCTCAGCATTTCTTTTGTGCCACCAGATTTTCATTTTATCTGAGATTATTTAAATTAATAAATTGATTAATAATTAATAAAATAATTAGTCAATCAATATTTAGAGCAGTTTTAGGTTCTCAGCAATATTGAGCAGAAAGTACAGAGAGTTCCGGTACACCCCCTGTCCCCACACACAGTCTCCCCCACTGCTGACATCCTGCACCACATGATACATTTGTTATAGTCAATGCACATTGGCACTTCCTTAACACCCAAAGTCCACAGTGTACATAAGCATTTTCTCAAGGTGCTGTACAATCTATGGGTTTTGACAAATGTGCAATGACATGTATCTACCATTGTAGTATCCTACAGAATAGTTTCACTGCCCTAAAAATCTTCTAGCTCCCCTATTCATAGCTCCCTCTCTGCCAACCCCTTGCATCCACTAATCTTTTTACTCTCTCCCTAGCTTTTCCTTTTCCAGAATGTCCTGTTGTTGGAATAATACAGGATATAGCCTTTGTGGCCTTTTTTCACTTGATAATATGCTTTTAAGTTTCTCCCATGTCTTTTCATGGCTTGATAGCTCATTTCCTTTCAGTGTTGAGTAATATTCCATTGTCTGGATGTATCTCAGTTTATGTATTCACCTACGTAGGGACATCTTGGTTGCTTCCAAGTTTTGGCAATTATGAATAAAGCTGCTATAAACACCATGTGCAGGTTATACTGTGGACATAATTTTTCAACTCCTTTGGGTAAATATCAAGGAGCATGATTGCTAGATCTTATGGTTAAGTGTATAATTAGTTTGGTGAGAAACTGCCAAACTATCTTCTAAAGTGCCTTGATGATTTTGCATTCTCATTACCAGTGAAACAATGGCTTCTACATATTCTCACTACCACTTGCTTTGTATACTTATCAGCATTTTGTGTTGCCAGAGTTTTGGATTTTGGACACTCTATTAGGTGTGTAGTGGTATCTCATTGTTTTAATTTTCAAATCCCTAATGACATATGATGTTGAACATCTTTTAATGTGCTTATTTGACATCTGTGTATTTTATTGGTTAAGTGTCTGGTTAGGCCTTTTGTTCATTTTTCATTTAGGTTGTTTGTTTTCTTATTGTTGAGTTTTAAGAGTACTTTGTATATTTTGGATAACAAATGTGTATTTTCCAAGTATAGTCTGTGGCTTTGTTTTCTCATTCTTTTGATGTTATTTTTTGAAGGGCAAAAAATTTTAATTTAATGAAGTCTACCATATCAATTTTTTCTTTCATGGATCATGGCTTTGTTGTTTTACCCAAATAGTCATCGCCATACCCAAGATTATGTAGGTTTTTCTCTGATGTTATCTTCTAGAAGTTTCATAGTTTTGTATTTTATATTTAGGTCTATGATCCATTTTGAGTTAATCATGTAAGGGCTGTGTCTAGATTAATTTTTTTTTACATTTGGATTTCCAATTGTTTCAGCACCATTTGTCAAAAGTCTATCTTTGCTTTATTGTAATGTCTTTACTCTTTTGTCAAATATCAGTTGACAATATTTCTATTTCTCTCTATTCTATTCTATTTGTCTGTTTGCCTATTTTTTCACCAATATCACACTGTCTTTATTCTTATAGCTTTATAATAGTTCTTGAAGTCAGGTAGTGTCAGTCCTCCAGTTTTGCTTTTCTCTTTCAATATTGAGTTGATTATTCTGGGTCTTTGGCCACAACATATAAACATTAGAATTAGTTTTTCAATGTTCACAGAATAACTTGCTAGAATTTGATTGAGCTTGTGTTGAATGTACAGATCAAATTGGGAAGAATTGACATCTTAACAATATTGAGTTTTCCTATTCACAAATATGGAATAGCTTTCCATTAATTTAGTTCTTTTTTGATATCTTTCATCAGAGATTTATAGTTTTCCTCATATAGATCTTATAAATATTTTGTTCAATTTACACCTAAATATTTCACTTTTGGGGGTGCTAATGTAAGTGGTGGTATGTTTTTAATTTCAAATTCCACTTGTTCCCTGCTAGTATATAGGAAAGCAATTGACTTTTGTATATTAATGATATATTCTGCAACCTTGTTATAATGACTTACTAGATCCAGGAGAAGATTATTCTAATCTTGATGATTTGGATTTTCAACATTTAATCATGTTGTCTGTGAAAAAAGATTTTTATTTCTTCTTTCCAACCTGGGATTTTTTTAAGCTAATATTTATTATTACTGTATTGTCAGGCATTTTCAAAGAGGCTCTATTTGCACTACGTTATTGATTCTCACAATGGATGTGGATAGGAATGCTATCCATAAATATTATTTCCATCTTCCTAATGAGAGAATGGAAACTCAGAGTAGATAAGTAATTTGGTCAAGTTCACACAATACTGGAGTCAGGATATGTTTGTCTGACTCTAAATTTCGGTCTTAAAATCACCACCAAATTTCTCACTCAAATTAGTTTCTAAATAAAAGCAGTTCATTTTATGGACAAGATTCTTAGAATTCCTTTTTCGTTAGAGACAGGGTCTTGCTCTGTTGTCCAGGCTGGAGTGTAGTGGCACAATAGTAGCTCACTGTAGCCTCAAATTCCTAGGCTCAAGTGATCCTTCTGCTTCATCCACCCAAGTAGCTGGGACTACAGGCATGAGCCACCATGCCTGGATAATTTTTATTTCTTGTAGAGATAAGATCTTGATATGTTGCCTAGGCTGGTCTCAAATTCCTGGCCTCATGCCATCCTGTTACCTCAGACTCCCAAATTGCTGGGATTACTGGCATGAGCCACCACGCCTGTCCTCCCTGGAGTTATTTTAAGTGTACCTTCTAGTACACACAAAAGAAAAACTCATAAAGTAACAAAAATAGGTACAAAGCCTTACAATGAATGTATTTAGTAAAATAAATAGGTAACAATGTTTATTATTTAAGTATTAAGCAACTAAAAATGTATGAATACTAAAAACTATAAACATTGATGGAAAATATTCACAGGAGGCCTAAATAATTGAAGATATATACCATGTTCATGGACTGAATAACTCAATATCAATACTGTTAAGATGCTAATTGTTTGTAAACTGATATAGAGATCCAGTGCAATTTCAATCTTAACAATAATTTTGTAGGTATTGGTAAGTTCATACTAAAATTTACATCCAAAAATATAGGGAATAGAACAGCCAAACAATTTTTAAAAAGAAGAACAAAGTTAGAGAACTGAAAACATTTGATTTCCAGGCTTACTATAAAGCTACATTTTTAAAGACAATCTAGTATTAGTGAAAGTGTGGACACATACATTAATGAAACAGAACAAAGACCAGAGGTATACACACACATATAGGTCAATTGATATTTGACAAAGATGTAAACATGATTCAATGGAGAAATGATGGTATTTTCAACAAATAGGGCTGAAATAACTGAACATAAATTAATAAAAAAATAAACCTTCATCCCTACCTTACACCATGTAAAAAATAAACCCTCAAATTGAAACATAAACCTAAGTATAAACACTAAAATTAATACTTCTGGAAAAACATGGGAGAAAAATTTTAACTCTGGCTTAAGCAAAGCTTTCTTACATAAAACATAAAAGCAAAAACTCTATATAATAATATTGGTAAATTTGACTTCATCAAAATTAAAAGTTCTTCCATGGATAAGATACTGTTAAGATATTAGACAGACACACCATAAACAAAGGGAAAATGCTTATAAATCACATAAACAATAAAGGACTTCTAAATATATAAAGACTCTTTACAAAAATAAGAAAATAAAAACTCAATTAAAATAGGTAAAATATTTAATCAGACACATTAACAAAGAAGATATATCTATCAAAAAGAAGCATACAGCCGGGCGTGGTGGCTCACGCCTGTAATCCCAGCACTCTGGGATGCCGAGGCGGGAGGATTGCTCGAGGTCAGGAATTCAAGACCAGACTGAGCAAGAGCGAGACCCTGTATCTACTAAAAAAAATACTTCATCCCAGGGATGCAGGGATGGCTCAACATATGCAAATCTATAAATGTAATTCACCATATAAACAGAAGCAGAACCAAAGACCATATGATCCTCTCAATAAACGCAGAAAAAGCATTTCACAAAATTCAACACGCTTTTATGATAAGAATGCTCAACAAAATAGGCATAGACTGGGCTTACCTAAAAA